>OZ038498.1:34993225-35023225 GCA_964036315.1 Acanthosepion esculentum
CAATCATATATATACATTCATATATATACACACGTATATATTCATATATATATATACACACATCTATATACACTTATATATACATATATATACATGTATTTGCATATATATATAGAAATGCATATACATATATACACATTTATATACACACACACATACCTACATATATATACACACACACATACATACATACATTTATATACACAAACACATACATATATATACATGCACACACATATATATGCACACATATATACATCGACACACCTATATATATACACCCATATGTATATAAACATATATTCCCACGTATATATCTACATACGCATCTAGATATATATACACTCACATACAGATATGTACACACGCACACACATATTTACATACACATATATATACACTGAAGCATATATATATACACACATATATATATAAACAAATACTTATATATACACATACATACACACATATATATATATATATATACATATATACACAAACACTTATACACACACACACATATATATACACACACGCATATATATATATACACACAAATATATACAAACACACACATATATATATACACTACAAATGTATATATATATATATGTATATATATATGTATATATATATATATATAAATACATTTGTAGTTGACTAAATGCACGTTTTTCAAAGTATGTAATTAAATGAGCTTCATAGAACGTAGACAGTATTAAAAAATAATAAGTAAATATATATATATATTGATTGTGCCTCCCGGCCACCCACTTTGATGAAAATGAAATATACTTATTTACGTACCCTGGGAATGTTGTTTCAAATTATGTGTAGTTATGCGAGTCTATCTCCAAAACTGTAGGAGGAGTTCGATAACAAACAGAAGCTACAACTTAATTGCATATGAGGCTCGATAAAAAAATATTAATTTACGCTCACCACCATCGATGCATTTACAATACACTTGCTGTTATTCCCTTCCCCCTTCTTTCTTCTTCACATCCTCCTCCTCCCTTTTACACCCCACGTCAAGCGTTTGTTTATTTGTATTTGAAAATAATAATGTTACCTTCTTTAGTTTTTTTTTAAATATAAAAAACGCGTTATGTGGTCATTTGATAAAAAAATCACAGTAATTTTGAAACCAAGGTAGCGAATTCAACTTTTTTTTCACACGTGTGTTGAGCACTTTTTAATACTACTGTTTCCTGGCCTGATTCAACCATATATATATATATATATATATATATATATATATATATATATATATATATAGTATCTAGGCTTCTAGAATTTTACCCTTTTCGCCAGGCTAGATTTCTTTTACAAATATGAACACTACTCCTGCAAGTTACGCCCTTAAATATGGAGAACTTCATATATATATATATATATATATATATATATATATATATATGTGAAGAAATATAGTTAGAAGGTGTATGGGATAAAGTGCTCAATATCAGAGATAGTGCGTATGTAAATATATGTATAAAAGAGTAAATATTGTCAACACTCAGAGCCGGCCTGACAATTGCGTCCAGCATGAAACAGTCTGTCGCCTCTGAGTGTTGACTTCAATGTTCACTTATATATATATATATGTGTGTATGTATATTTATATATATGCACTATTCGTACATCGTCTACTGCAAAAACAAATCTGATGCTTCTGATAAAACCCTTACCAGTCATGGTTTTCGGTGCAAAGCGAAAGGAGGACACTCCATCAGTGCATTACGATATCAACTGGTTTAGGTGGGTCGGGGTTATAATGTGGGAGCGCCAGGCATAAATAGATGCAGTATCCGCCACAGTTTTGAAGCCTATCTGCTTTGATCTCAACCGGAGTTCGGTCAGATATACTAAGGATGTAATGGTCAGGATGCGCCAGGATCTGACGACAAAAAATCAATATTCCCCTTCACCATCCGGCATATCGGAAAAATCCAAAACAACAAACCTATGCATCCTCTAACCTAGGTACCTCCATGAGATCGCTAAAAAAGAGCATAGCGTAACAAAAATATGGGTGTCCAATTAAAAAACAAATCAAAACAAAATATGATTTGCTTTTCTCAAAGCCTTATGCTTTTAATTAATTTAATAACTAAACTGAATGCGATTTCATTTCTAGAGTTTTCATAAAATTAGTTATGGGGTGGGGGGAATAAATATAAAAAAAATATTTCTACCATGACTTTAATAAAAAAAACACATATTTATAATAATTTTCATCATCTGTGAATAGTTTCTGAAAGTTTCATTAACATCCGACAATTATTTTTATTTTTGCAAGATTTACCAATTTAATGCCTGTCATATAGAATTTTGTTTTCGTCAAGTATGGCGTCTTTTTCATCATGCTATGCTCTTGTTTTTTTAGCGATCTCATGGAGGTACCTACAACCATTGACGTGTTAGGGAACAACTTATTCTTCGTGAAATCAAATTTAACTCGTAAGAAAAGCTTATCAATCGATTAAAGCGGACAACTTATTTTTCTCACGAAAGAGCCCGAGTTAGCCACTTTATTATGGGGAATAATTTGGAGTCTCGTGTTCAAACTCAGACTGAAAACTAAGCATTCAGCTTGCCCTAACCAGACAGAAACATAAGGCAATCTAAATCTACACATCTTTGTATAATTAACAATTAACTAAGACATTGAACAAAGAAATAATCATGAATTAATAAAAGAAATAACTGACTTTTCCTACCTGAAAATAACGCCTCACTTCTTGAGAAGATTTCCCTGAACTCAAAAGACATACGCTTGTTTTTTTTTTTATCTTAGACACACTGACGGCCATCTTGTTCCTTGAAAGAAACCGGAATAACTTCCGGTAAACGACACGAAAACATTAATTTCACTCGCATGAATATGGAAGGCTATTTATTTAATTAATGTTTTTACATTAATTTGTGGCATAAGGCCGAAGGGGAATATATTTATTTTGTAAAAATACAAAATTGTGGCCCAAGGCCGAAGGGGAAGTGGGGAAAGGCTGGTCTTTCACTAGCTATCCTATTCCTAGTTAACCACAATCATGACCCATTCATTCATTACAATTACATATTCACCACAAGAACTCATCCATCACCTTTCAATCCTGCACACACCACAATACTACATATTCACTAGGGTCCTATAAAACACACCATGATGTAAAAATTTGTAATGTTCATATATATATATATATATATATATGTATAT
This sequence comes from Acanthosepion esculentum, assembly GCA_964036315.1. Taxonomy (NCBI): domain Eukaryota; kingdom Metazoa; phylum Mollusca; class Cephalopoda; order Sepiida; family Sepiidae; genus Acanthosepion; species Acanthosepion esculentum. Next base: position 34,996,446 of record OZ038498.1, read on the forward strand.
ATATATATATATATATATGTGTGTGTGTGTGTGTGTGTGTGTGTGTGTATGTGTGTGTAAATTCTATGAAACATGAATTGATGGGGAAGGGAGATGAACCCAGAGAAGAAATTCAAAATGTCAACCAAAGATAAAATAAAAAAAAATAATGTTAGTAGGAACCGTCCACCCCTCAAAATAATAAGAGTGGCCGCTGTATTCTGTCGGTAGACAGAACCAAGAAGCACACTCACTAATGGAATGGGGAGGGAAAAATAAATGGAGGAATGGGCAAAATCAAAGGCTGACCCTGTCGAGATGCAAAAAAGGGGACAAAAACAAACTGGGGAGATTGGGAATCTCGATATGGATCATAACAGAAGAAAAAACTGGGAAGGGGCCGGGAACAACACTTATTCACATTAACTTAATTAAATTAAAAAATCAAGGAAAGCCCCGTCCACACGAACCAGGATCGCCTCAGTCACCCACCAATTCACTGAAATCTGTCGAAATCAAACGCTTTCGATCAGATCTAATTTTCAACTTAAGCTGATGCTTAAAGAAAACAATTAGATCCTGATACGAATAACGTTCATTTCTCAAGATTTCCTCCTTTCGCGTCATCCACACGACCATTCTTGCCAAGGCTAGAAACGCGAAAAACACCATCCGTTTTACCCCGGTGAACGAGGCGACACATTGTCGCACGCGTACGCGAGATCGATGGACACGAGCTGATCGGGAGCGATACGAGCAGTCAACTCGCCGACATAATCCCAGAAAGGGCGCACCCGAGTACAATGGTAGAAGGCGTGCGAAGCTGTTTCCTGTAAACCAAGGTCACACCGATGACAATCTGGCAAATCTGCCGCGCCCCATCTGAAAAGTACTTCATTGAGAGGTAGCACGTTCCAAATCAATCGCCAGCTAAGCGAAAACTCGGGGTTGTCGAGATAATCCGCCGCTGGCGCCCAAGACCAAAAAGAGCGCAACTCTGATGCCGACAAGCCGAGCTGGTCACACAGAGGATCTTTCGCGACACCCTCCACTAATTCATGATACAATAGCCCCCAAGGCCGAGAAAGGTCACTAGACCAAGGAATGACCTTCAAGGCCGACCGACACTAGCCGAGAAAACTCGATAAACCTCCTCGACTGCGACGGCGCTTACCCCAAGAAATGGGGGGAGTGATAGTAAGGCTAGGGAAGGCGTCCCTAACACTCGGCATTAAAATCGAGTCCTCCGTCGAAACGCGGCGTAGGAAAGCCAACCTTGCCAGGTGTGGCAATCCCAGCTCCCCACCCATAACACGGTCGCTGGTAACAGGCTTCTTTACGGACCCAATGTTTGCGACCACCCCACAAGAGGGTGATCAACAAACACTCGATCGCCTCCATACGTTTCCAGTAAAGAGGAAGTACAGCCAAGCGGTAAAGGATGAGGGTAAGACACATGTGGCACGCGTCTCAGCCCTACCCGTTTAAGGCAACGCTCTTCGAAGCCAAGTCCGAACCGACGCTCCGACCTTTGCCTGTACTTCTGACCTATTCTTCTTCAGCCGGAGTCCGGGCCCGAACCACACCCTAAGGATGCGGACATGTCCATCAGTTCAGCCGAAGAGACCCGGATACGTCATTGGCGTACGCAGAAACCCTAGCTCGAGCACTACCAGGGAAAATGTCTATTCCACGTAAGGCCGGACTGCACGCCTTGTTCCTTAGCCGGAGATGGAAGGGCTCCAACGCCAAAGCGTAAAATAAGGGCGATAGTGGGAACCCCTGTCGGACCGACCGAATCAGCGCAAAAGTGCTCGACCGCCTTCCGTTCACCTGTACCACAGCATTGGGGGAGCGATACAGCTAATCCACTTGCAGAAGTCGGTTTCGAATCCGGCGGTCTGCAGGACAGCAGCCAGGTACTGATGGTCAACCCTGTCAAATGCATTGGATTGATCCATATTGATCAGCGCGGCTCGCTTGTCGTCTTTTAGACCCTCTATGATCGTGTGGATCAGATGTAGGTTGCTTTGAATTGTTCGTCACCTCACAGCACAAGTCTGCTCAGGTGCCAAAAAGTTCGCGACAACTGACTGCAACCTCTCCGTCAGGATCTTGGCCAAAATCTTTAACTCTGTGTTTAGCAGAGTTATGGGCCTGTAATCATCTACATCCCGCCCAACACCCTTGAACTTTTTCAACAGCGTGATCACGCCCCCTGGAAATCCGGTTGGGGATGGACCACTGCCGGAACCAGTTGTTGAACACCACTGTGAAAATCGGGACAAAGATGTGAAACAGCCTTAAGTACATTTAGGAGGGAAGACCATCAATTCCCAGAGACTTGCTTCTGCAGACCTTCTTCAATGCCAAGAAGACTTCGCCCTCTGTAATCTCACCCTCGCAGCTACCCGCTTCAGTCGGCGAGAGCCGAGGAAAGTCAGCCAAATAGCTGTGAAACTCGTCGCCACTGAGACCAGGCTCCTTGATAAAACGGCTCTCGATATGGCGCTGAAACGTCTCGCACATGTCCTTGGTCGACCCCAGAGAGCGCCCCTCCGGGGTAATGACCTCGCGAATGTATCGATCGGAGCCTCGACGGATCTCTTCCTTGCTCAATTCTGCACCCATATTCACGGCTTTGTTAGACATCTTGTTTAACCTATGTCTAACTACCTGACCCTGATAGCACTTGCTAGCCTCACGCTTCAGGGCCTGACTAGCTACGGCTATCTCTAGGGAATCCTCCTAGCCACCACCCGGGACAGACTATCCTCTAGAGTCTTCATCTTTTTAGCCTTATCTAGAGCGAGTCGTTGACTATATTCAGTGGTGAAGGACCTAATTATATCCATAAGCCTATCCCACCACTTACGTTACCCAATAACGGCCCCACTAATTCCCGCTGCACTAATCTAGTTATCTGTTGCTGAAACTCCCGCCTGTCCAATAAGGACAGATTGAACTTCCAGTGTCCAGCCATTCTAGGCCTAGTATCATCCGGACACAGACGAGTCTATGATCCGAATAGTCTGTACGTGGAACGTGGGACAATCTAGTAAAGCTAGATCAACCCTTCTCACTAACATTCTGTCCAGATAGCTGGCTATCTGGAGAGACGGCCAATTATGAGCCCACGACCACATCTCCCTCGGATCTATCGACGTGTCCAAAGTCGCCGATCAGATTAACCAGGTTACGATCGCCCGATGTCTTCCCGCTAGCTCCCCGTCCGCTATCTATCTTGGGGTCCAGGACGGCCTTCCTGTCCCCCATTAAGACTAAGCGCGACGAATCAACCAGGAACGGCCCGAACTGACGGAAAAACTCGGCACGCTCCCGCTGGTCGTTGGGCGCATAAACCGCAACGACCCGAAATGAACCACAGCTCACGGCAATATCAGCCTCTATCAATCGGACCCCGCGTCGACATGAACAAGGTTCACCCTCGCATCTAGGGAACGTTTAACTAACAAGGAAACACCTCTGGTCAGCTGGTCCCGTATGCTGAATAGACAACAAAGTCGCTAGACAGCACACGAGCATCAACTTTGCAAACAAAGTGTTTCCTGGATCGCAGCTACATCTACTCCAAAGGACCTGAGATCATAAAGCAGGCGACCAGCCTTACATTCAGGCTGGCTAGCTTGATTGACATAATTTGCCTGAGTCCCTTAAACGCAGACTGGGCGGAAATCTGCGGGTGTCAGGACCCCGACGGTTTGTCCCAGACTCTCTGTACCCAACTCCGTTGTCATTCGACCACCTGCGACAATCCCGCCAACGTCCGTCGAGTAAATTAGCTTGACAACCCTATATAATGTGGGATGGAGTAATACGGGGACCCTCCTTGAATAAAATTTCAATCATTTTTTGAGTTTGGGTGAAGCTATCTCGAACACGCTAATGTTGGGGAATAGGTCCTTGCATTCATACAAGTGATACCAAAGCTTTAAGTAACCCCCGGTGTCCCTGACGAAAGTTATAACCCCAGGGGCTTGAGGAAAGTTACGAGGGTCCTCAACTGACTTCCCATCCACGGAGGACAACTTAAACAACGGGCCTAGAAGGGCTTTTTTTTAGCTGACAAGCCCTTCTCCAACTCTTTCCTATCCACTTTACAAATATCCTCAGTGACGGAGAAATACTTTTTTTCTCCTTTTCCTTAGCTGAGTGGGGCGGAGAAGAAGTGGACGCGTCAGGGAGTGTGGATATTGAACTGAGGGGGGAGGCGGAGGGAGAGGGTACGGAGCACGGGAAGGGGAGAAAGGGAGGCTCCTAGTTTTATGTACTACGACAGTTTCTTTGGGGGATGCAGGGACGGACAGGCGCCTGATTTTTTCCATGTATCTATCCGCCCTACTTCGTCCGGAATGTTTTTGACTTGCTACGTTTTCTTCGTCTTCTTCCTCCCTACTCCTCTTTAAAGAAGAGGCACAAGGTGGACGCATTTCATCCGCCTCCATTTATGTCTCTGTGACAGGTTGCTGCTGCTTTTCCTGTTTTTTTTTCGGCTGTTTTGGGGTTTGCTTTTATTGTTAGACCTCCTTTGCTGGCTCCTGAGATAGCTTTTCCTGCTTTTCGGCACTTCACTGCACCTCCTTCGGCTGATCCATCGCCGCCTTTGGGCATTCATGTTTCTTTCCCGGTGACTGCAAATCACGCTTTTTGGGCGCTTTTTGCCGATTTTCGTCCCTTTACTCCCTTCCAGTCACCGTCGGGTGCCTTCTCTGTGGATGTTACTGCTGCCGCTGCTGTTGTTGTTGTTGTCGTTGTCGTCGTTGGGTGGGTGGAGGTTGTGGATTCTTTGCGCTTCGATATGTGCCCCGAGGCTCCACATGACCACTAGCAGCCGTCTTTCTCGACACATCAAGACGTTAGGGATCTCAACAAAAGCCTGAAACGTTAGTGTAACTTGTAATACGATGTCACCCGTGGCGATTCCGGCTTTTCTAGTGGGGGTATTTACCTCCTCTACTTATCCAAACTTCGCAAAGTAGGCCCCCATGCGGTCTTTGCAAATGTCTACGGCTACCTCATGGACGGTCATTTGTCCGCCGGGTGCTCATGTACTCCGTCTGGAGTCGTACTGATGCTGTTGAAAGGACACTTCCGGTCAGCTGCTTCGCTTCCTGCTCTGTGCGAAGGAGAATATCCTACAAAGCATTTGTTGTTCTTGCTAATACTTTAGCTTCAATGTTGAGGCTTTTTAAAGTTTTTTCCATGGTTTCCCTGCTGACCACAATTAATTTCCGACTCTTTACGTCGGTGGTCAGCAGGGATATTATTCTCGAATTCACTGCTTCGAGAGCCTCAGGAATGGTGAGGAACTCGTTTCCGTTAATATATTTTTCATACATAGGCCCTTGTTCGGCATAGTATGAGTCTTTCTCTGTTTTGGCCTGTTCTCTGACCAGGCAGTTTTTTTTTTCCATTGACAGATTTTGCGTTTGTACCGCCGGCGTATCTGAATTTTCCGCCATGGTGGTAAAAATCACCACCACGGAGTAAACAACGAAACGTTCGCCTTTAAATTGTTTATAAAATTAAAAAATTAGATAAATAAAGTTTCACGACTAAAAAAGATGAAAAATTAAAATCAAACAAGAACGTGGAAAATTAAAGCACGTAAAAATTAAAACAAAACTAAATACGAAAAAGAAAAATACAAGTGAAATAAAAACGAGAGGAATCAAGGAAACAAATTTAGAGAGAACAGAAAAACTGGACAAATAAAAGCAAATATACACAACCTTAAATACACTGGTCATTCATCCCTACCTTACATATTACTCACGCAAGTCCTCGTATTTTTCCAGTCTTTGTTCATGTATCCAGACAATGTTTTCTTCAATACGTACACAATTATGCTGTGGGGGGAAAGCAACCATATTTGCGTTATGAATAATCAAGAGTGGTCTCCCCTTGTTTTGTTGCTCTCCTCTTTGAGAGAGCTATTTCTGTTTACTGGGACTATAAAAGGTCACTACACTTGTATTCTCAGTTGAATAAAGCTTTCTTAAAGCCTACACCTGCGTACTTTTGTCATTACAATTTGTATCCACGCTCGAATTTACTTGACTATAAAACAAATGGTCGAGCCTAACTTCTGGGCAGTACTGAAATTTCACTGAATAAAATTTCATTACAAGCTTAAACGTTCATCTGTTTTTCTTTACAGATATAATTTTTTGGTTGAACTGGCCAGATTACAGTGTCGTAACGTCGGGTAGTAAATGTTGTCTCAAATGGAAAATCGAGTTGATTTTCTAGATACATTGCGATAGATCAATCCACCTCAAACGTCACTGGTTTACGTTTCTTCGCAGATCCACTACCCTTACATTAATTTAAGAATTTTATCGTGATTTTGGTAGATGAAATTTTGTTGGCAGTCTCACATTCTAGAATTTTTATTCTCTGCCAGAACCTGCAGCACCTGGTTGTACCCCCATATATAAGCAACCAACAAGGATACGTTCAAGGCTCCCAGTGTTTAACCACACCCAGTACATCGGTCTGAACTGCCCAATCTCATATGCCTGCAATGACCTTGTTAAATTTGTTAATATGCAGAAGTATACGCGCCACACCTTATCTTTAGCTTTGAGGTCATACACTATCTTTCACCTGTTTCAACACATCTCTTCAATCCAGTGGGTGGAGTAACAATGACCGATACTTTTCGCTCCTCTCACAGACCAGGCTATCTTCACCTCTTTCATTCTCAGCGAAGAATTGTAGCATTTGTAAAGTTTGATTCTCATTTTTTTTTAAGCTTATCACCCCAAGCAAGGCTGGAAGCCACTAGCATGCAAGGGGTTACAGAAGTTTTGGAGGAAGAGCAGATAGGAATGGTAAAGGAGAGGATGTGGAGAAAGATAGTGGATCAATCAAGGCAAGGGGGTTACAGAAGATTTGGAGCGAGAGCAGATAGGAATGAAAGGTGAAAGGATGTGGAGAAGGGAAGTGGATAGATCAAGGCAAGATGTCGATTGACGTTACACTTAAATAGTTGGAGATTGTATTTGTCAGGGAAACAGGAATAAGGAAGGAAACTTCTGCTAAAACTTCTGCTAAAATCTGTTTTAACATTGTTAACGTTTAAATCTGATTTAGCCAGTACGTTCACATATTGCTTAATTTCTTTCACTTTATGGATTCTTTGACTCGGGGTGGTGACTTGAAAATAAAGCCCAGAAGTGAACGTCTATCAAATGTCGATCATGTTGATTTTTCTCAGCGTAGCTTAGATGCGTCACAAGGCCGAAAGTGTAGAGCACTGCCGTGAGGATCAAGCTCACTACTCAGTCACAATTGATCAAGCGAGACAAGATAGCTAACCATTACCCACCGAGGAAATGCCCCTATATGGTGGTTTTCTAAGCGTGGATTAAATGCAGCACTTAGTATGGATCGAACTCACTATTCAGCCATAATCGATCTAGAGAGACAAACTTGTTAACCACGTCGAAGTGTCCCCCGGGCGTCGAATTTTGATAACCTAACAATAATGTCAAGATAAAGGTGAATCGAACATCAACAATGGTGATTTTCTAAGCGTAGCTTAGCTGTGGTACAAAGGACCGAACTCACAAATAAGTCGTAATTGATCTAGCGAGATAAGGCTGTTAACCATTACACCACGTGCCCCCGGTGACGATTATGATATCGTTATAATAAGGTCAAGCTAGAGGGGAATCGACCATCAGCAATGGAAAACTTTCAGAACAGATAAGATCATCGAAAGATATTATATTTAGAGTAGAAGATAAGTTTAAAAGACTACAATTGATTATAAATCGCTATATGCCTAAATAACTAAGACAGTTAACTTAAGGCGGCGGATAAGTAAATCAGTCTCATTACAGTAGTAATAGACAACCTTAAAAACTACTATACCATGAGGAGGAGCCTCTTAATTGGTATTTATTTCTGGCAATTTATTTTTTTTATATACCTGGTCAGTTTTTATCAAATTGGGAATAATTATAGGATTCTATTTAACACTAAGAATCTGCAGTTCCCAATAATATGACAGAAGAATTGAGAAGAGTCGACGAGAGGGCCATTCCCCGAACAATTATGATGATAAATCTCCTATGACAGAAGAACTAAAAAACGTCGGCGAGAAGGTCATTCCCTGAGCGATTATGATTATAAATCCCCTTTGACAGAAGAATTGAGAAACGTCGGCGTGAGGGTCATTCCCTGAGCAATTATGATTATAAATCCCCTTTGACAGAAGAATTGAGAAACGTCGACGAGAGGGTCATTCCCTGAGCAATTATGTTTATAAATCCCCTTTGACAGAAGAATTGAGAAACGTCGACGAGAGGGTCATTACGTGAGCAATTATGATTATAAATCCCATTTGATAGAAGAACTGACAAACGTGGACAAGAGAGTCGTTGCCTGAAAAATTATGATGATACAATTCCTATGCTAGAAGAACTGAGAAACGTCGACGAAATGGTCATAGCCTGAGCGATTATGATTTTTATAATCATAATCGCTCAGGCTCAGATGAGAGGTTCATTCCCTGTACAATTATGCTTATAAATCCCCTTTGACAGAAAAACTGGGAAACATCGATGAGATGGTCATTCCCTGGGCGATTATGCTTATAAATCCCACTTGACAGAGGAATTGAGAAACATCAATGAGATGGTCATTCCCTGAGCGATTATGCTTATAAATCCCCTTTGACAGAGGAATTGAGAAACATCAATGAGATGGTCATTCCCTGAGCGATTATGCTTATAAATCCCCTTTGACAGAGGAATTGAGAAACATCAATGAGATGGTCATTCCCTGGGCGATTATACTTATAAATCCCCTTTGACAGAGGAATTGAGAAACATCAATGAGATGGTCATTCCCTGGGCGATTATGCTTATAAATCCCCTTTGACAGAAGAATTGAGAAACATCAATGAGATGGTCATTCCCTGAGCGATTATGCTTATAAATCCCCTTTGACAGAGGAATTGAGAAACATCAATGAGATGGTCATTCCCTGAGAAGATTATTATTAAAAATACAAACCAACTTACCTCGCTACTGAACAGTTGCGAAATATTATAATTCTTTTGGCTGTGTTGCATTGTTGGAAGATAACAAGTCATTGGTGTTAATGTCTGTCTCATTGTTAGATAGGGATAGTATTTTGAAATATATCAAGTGATAAACTTACTGTTTCCCGTCTCTCGGGTAGACCAAAGGTGGCAACCTTATTACAGAACAGTAGAACAGACAGGACCAGTGTCGTTTGTGATTTGAGATCAGATGTCAGGGAGGGTTGAAAGAGCTCATGTTAGTGATTTAAAACTAACTGAGGTAGATAGTGGGGAAGATTCCGAACGAAAAGAATAAAAGAAAGATGAGAAAAGTAACTCTTGTAGAGTCAGAAGACGACATATACACAAGGTAGATGAGGTTTCGACGCGGTCGTGAGTGCTGTCATATCATGTCATAAGGACCCACGTGCATTTGTGCTGCTGTCGGTCTTTGTGGAGAGTAAGTTCTCAGGGGATGTAACAACTGTAGTTACTTTAAAAAATTTGATTAGTACTAGGAAGAAAATAGTCTACAGAAGTTTAAGAGAAATAAGGGCATATAAACCGGTTAATGAGTAATACGCAAACATCGAGAGAAGAGGTAACCAATGTGTCTGTTCAATAATTCCGTTCATCAATATTTTCAATTAATGATAATTACTAATAAGATACGTAAGACTAGCCAATCCCTAATAACCTTGTTAGTGCAATTGGGAAGAATTATGGAAGCCTATAGTAAAAAAAAAATTCCCTGGTGTAACATTAAATAAGATGCCAGTGTTATTAAAACCTGTAGAGAAAATTAATTTTGAGCAGTTGAAAGATAAATACAATAGGAGAGAGGAACTAAGTTTAGAAAGATAATTCTGAGACGATAATAAACTGGTCAGCTACGCTGGGAACATCGGTAGGTATAGCAGTGATGATATCAGCAATATTGGTGCTGAGAAGGCGTAGGAAAACGGTAATCACACAAAACGTGCCGGTAAGTGTGCATGGAGGCGAGAGAGGGACACCATTCATTGTTCTTTAACAAAGCAGGTCAAATTTGGCCGAGTGAGATTCAATAAACAAATTGAAAATGGAATCAGCACCTACCGAAGAGAAATTGCAGCTCGCTGGGGGAAATTAAAACTCACCCCAAAAGAAAAACAGAATAGGAAAGACAAACTATTAAAATGAAAAAAAGAATGGAAACTAATGGACTAAGTTGTAAGGGGTGGCACGAGCCCCAAGTAAACGTTAAAGAATATATATATATATATATATATATATATATATATATATATATATATATATATATATATATATATATATATATATATAATGAACAGAGATATCCAGGTGCAACTTTTTAAATAATTTCTGCAGTATGATTAGTAGACACTTGTGGATGAATTAAGTTATAAAGAACGATCCGAGCTCCAATTATAGATTAAAGAATATATATATATATATATATATATATATATATATATATATATATATATATATATATATATATATATATATATATATATATATTTAAATAAAAACAGACCACTTTAGGGTTCCATATAATAAATTATTTCACCACAGCCCTTTTAAAGGACAGCGGATCATCAGATTTATATATATATATATATATATATATATATATATATATATATATATATATATATATATATATATATATATATATATGTATGACAGAGATATTCATGTGCATGATAACAGAAACAGACAGACTTTTTAAATTTATACTGCATGAATAGTAGGAACTTGTGAATGAATTAAGTTTTAATGGGTGATGCGAGCCCCAATTAAAGGTCAAAGACATATATATATGTATGAACAAAATGCACAGATATATCCAGGTGCATGATAACAGAAAAAGAAATACATTTTTCTGCTTTTAGCTTCACCAAAAGAGGAAGGTGGAACTTGGGTGTCATTTACACGTAAATGACACCCAGGGGAGTGATGTAGCACCGTGATCTCCGAGGGTTGACCAAACAAAAAGAGAAAGAAAGAAGGAAAAAGATAGTGTCTTATTTCTTATTTTGTATTTGATATTTCACCTAATAAAAAGCTTAAGAAGCACTCAAGGTAGAGAGTTGCTGCTAAAATGGTTATAATGAATTAGAAGTGGTATGAATGAAGGAAGCGGTTGTAGGAAGTGAAGATTATGTAGATAAAGCGGATAGATAATGATTGACTGTCGACTTGAAGAGCTTAAGGTTGTAGCATTCGGGAAAGCATCCACATGGGAGTATCCACAAAGTAGGGAAACAGCTCAGCGGAACTTTCTTCTTACATTTGGAATAGGGAGGAAATGACGTTGATTCGATTCCGCGGAAGTAGCATAGCATATCATAGTTGTAAACTGGTTGAACTAAAATGAACCTTTGCTATGGAAGCGGCAATAGAGTAACGGTAGTCTAGCAATGTTGTGGGGAAAGAGGCGGCAGAGTGGGAAATAATTCTCAACAAAACCGCATGAACGATTTTAAAGTCCATCCATGCTAGAACGCGTGGATTTAGCAGTTCTAACCGAACAATGGCAGGACTAACCAATAACCGGAATCTGCAAATGTATTATGCCATCATAAACTGGTTAACAAATTTAACGACTTTAGTGGGTTCGACCCTAGCTGGGTATCTTACATTAGTAAAGGCCGATATAAAAAAAGTGCTTGTTGTCAGATTTTAATGACTGAAAAATAAATAATCACGAATAATTAACTTCAATGTGGAAAATAGCTTCTAGTCGGAAATTCGCCCATTGTTTTTAAAAGCATATATCCCTTTAATCATTTCTCTCCCACAGAGCAAAGGTGGATATCCTCCCCCCCCCCGCTAGCTAAAGGCATACTAGGTTTTATGCCATGACCGTGACTGCAGGCGTTATTTATTTTATTTCATAGACCGTAAGATGAAATAAAAATGTGCGCCAAATGAATGACTATAAATAGGATACTATCACATCGATTGATATATTTCTATACGTGTTCAATTACAATGGACGCTAACGATCTATTCAAAACCGACTTTAAAGAAGGTGATTTAAAAAAAAAAAAATGAAAAATAGTATCCCTTCCGTTTACAAATCGATACTTTAAAGAACGCTAACAATGAAGTTTATTGTATGAATTATACATATTTTACACACACACACACACACACACACACACATATACATATATATATATATATTATTTTGAACAATAAAAAATATTAAAAATTTAAAATCTGCAGACACTCTGGGTTGTATATTAATATTCTTTCGTTTTTATTATTATTTCAGTTAGATTCCTCGACTAGTTTCGGCCAACATGGCCATCATCAGGAGAAAAAGATTTTCTGATTGCTGGTAGCAGTGAACTACAGAAATGAATGTCTTGATGGAAAAAATGAATTTTTGTCTGTAGTTTTCATTTGTTTTTTTTTTATTTAAAAAAATTTTAACATGAATTTTGGTCAGTTCTTGTGTTGGCCAAACAGTCTCATTTAAGTTGTTATTTAAGATAAGAGCTGGATGGATTCATGCTGCTCTGAATTCCCTTAGTCATTTTGACAGGTTTATTGGTTACTGGAAAGGGGATGTGTCTCTGTTAGGTGTGTGTGTTATTTGGTTCTTAGGTATATATATATATATATATATATATATATATATATATATATATATATATATAGGGTGGTCCAAAAGTAGGTGTACAGTAAATGATAACATTTATTTTGAGATTACATATACAATATTTATTAATCCAATTATAATATTGACAATTAAATTTGGATAAATTTAGTTATAAAATTTATAATGATACAACAGAAAAATACCATAGTTATAATGAACACCATTAATAATAATATTAGTAATATAACCGATGCACAAAGCTATGTCCATCTACTTTTCGACCACCGTGTATATATATATATATATATATATATATATATATATATATATATATATATATATATATATACCTATTTGGCTAGACATCCGATTGCTTCAAGCTAGAATTGAAACTCGACTGATTTGACATCTGGCAGAGTCTCTACCCGGACATTCTCACGTTCTCGGCGCACGACAAAGAATGGAAATATTATATACAAACGCCAAATCAGCAACTAGAGCGCTCACTTCATAATTGAAGAGCGACGCGTTATAAGCAGAATCAGACACTATTTAACACACACACACACACACACACACACACACACACACACACACACACACACACACATATATATATATATATATATATATATATATATATATATATATATATATATATATATATTCACTCGAATAAGTATATTGTAAATATGGTCAGCAGAATCGTTTTTTTTACAGTCGGTAGCCTATGTCCTGAAAACTTTTCGCCTTTTGGTTGCATCTTTTGATCGTCAGAATAAAATTGCAATGTCATCATTAAAAACGGTTCTAGCTGTTTATTGCTATCAGTTATCAACAAGCAGACTTCACTCCCCACGGGTGAGGAAAAAAAACTCGGAGGAGCAGAAATGTGGTTCTACAGAAGGATTCAAAAAAATCCATGTGATTAAGCAACGCGGCAGCCTTATGGAAAAAGGAAAGACCGATTATACTCAGAATCAGGTTCGGATGTGCTCTTCGCCATGGTACCTTGTTTTATGAATTTAAGCGCAGTACAAGATTGGCAACAATATAACGTTTTCGGTAAGACCGTAAACTACATTCAGTAGCAAGGCCTCCTGATAGGGAGGAGGTCTTGAGGAGCGTGGAACCACCTCTTATTTGCTGTTGTTTCCAGGTCCACTCTAACTGTGGGCCGCAGCACCTGTTATGCTCCCAGTTATGGGAAAATGGTTGTCCTCCAAGCTGGGGTCAAACACTATGAAAGCATAAAAATACATTTTTATAATAAAAATTAAAGCAATTATAGTAAAAAAATAAATAACCAGCAAAATATATCGGTAAAAAAAAAAAAAAAAAAAAAAATATCAGCAATACATTTTTGAAAAAGAAATTACTAATGCTCCCAAGAAAAGAAAATTTCGGCATTAAATGACCCAATGGGTTGATAAGCCGTAAAACAACCTAAACCAAATCAAACTGATGAATTTACAGTTGAATTGGTTAGATGTAACCTTAAGTTCTATGCTAACAGTTTCTTTTCTCGTACTTCTCGCTTGTGGGACTCTCTTCTGGCTCCATACTTTCCAGTTCACTTTAATCTTCAAAAATTTAAATGCAATGTCAATCGTTATCTACTGTCTTCTTTACTCTTCTATTGCTCTCGCTTCTTAGTAATGTTTCTGCTTTCTAATACTTTCGACACCCAGTAACGCCTTGTGTCTTAGTGGATTTATTGCCTTCCCTGGGGTAAATCCGATAAAAAAAAGAAAATATCTGAAATTCCTTGGACACACAATGAAGAAGAAGGTCTAGGAAAACTTGATCCTCAAGTGGCATATTGAGGACAAGAGAGATAGAGAGTGATAAGGCAGCGAGCTACTTACCTGATGAGCTTTTGTGAATGGGTAGCTGAAGTGAGGGTTGGAGGCATAGCATAGGAAGAAACCCTGCTAAGAGCGAGACGAATTAAGAAGTTGTGGTGAGCTATGATCGCTTATGTCTTGGAGGGACGCGGCACGTAGAAAAAGAATGTCTCCACCAATTCTGCTAAACGGATTTTTCTTAGAGTATTAGGAGGTGGGAAATGTTATAGAAAAGTAATTCTGGAATCTTTTATTTGCAGAATTACCGACCATTTCTTCCTTCTTGCATAATTTTAAAAATTTATTAAAATCTGGAAAGTGAGTCTCCATTTCATTCATTTTATATATTTTTGAAATTTATGAAATTTAACTCAGTATGACACAAAGTCCAAAAAAACTTTCGTTCCCTGATCACATACTCTCTGTAGCATCTGATTCATGCCCAGAAATGCCAAATGGTCTGAATCAAATTTAGATTCAATAAGAAACATTTGTTCTAAGAGAATTTGATTTGTGGTAATTCTAGTGTGCACTGATATCAGATCATGGGAGGCGCCAGGTGAATCAGAGGGTTGAACTGGAAGGTGGCAACATCGTCACCACTAAGTGCAGATTCGCGCTTTACAGGATGTCAGCGATTGTCCCCGACATGTAAACAACTAGTCGACCAAGAATCACTTTGGATGTGCACACCTGGGACAACTAGACGACACACAGGAAGACGTATAAGCACCTCCACCTGAGGGGAAAGAGACGGGGCCTTTCACAGGAATGTGGAAAGATGATCAATGTTCGAAGAAATCTCCCAAGGCCACACTCACTCACGATGATATTTCATAACGCAATCCAGCAATTGAATAGCAATAATTTTATACGTGAGAGATTTATTGTTGTGCTCTTATTAGCCTTTGCAACTATAATATTACATAATGTTTTTCCCCCAGTTGGAATTTAAAATCAATGATGAAAACACAAACCTGCCTTTAAATGTAAATGATTTTTAATTTGTATACTTCGTTGCGTAATTAATATAACTCCTTAATTTATTAGTGAAAATTGACTTCTCAGTTTTTATTTTTGAAAAAGTTTCTTAACGCCGGGACGTTATATTTCACAAAATATAATCTGTTTTTGATTCATCGATTTTATTTTATTTTTTGTGTTCGGGAATACATTGCTGGAAATGACGACTGTTTAATGCAACAATTAAAAGAATACGGTAATGCAAAGGATGAAAGTAATCCCGAACATCATCTATGTAATTATTATATGACTGACAAGCGAGTTGATTAAAAAAATATATATATTGATTATTTATCCATTCATCCTCTGAGCATTAAAAAGTGAATGATTTCGGGTGTCTGTCGCGGTAGACAGGTTAATCTGTGGGTGTGCAGAACGGTTCCGGCACGAGTAAAAAAAACTGATAAGGGTAAGTCGATATTTATCAAGTACAATTTAGTTTGCCATAAGGCCACAGACGAGGAACACTCTGTACTATTGTCCTGCATAGTTAACTTTGTAAACATTGTTCTACAGCGAGGTGGCTATTTGCAGGGACTCGTCTGGGGAAAAGTAGACAGCTACTCGACTCCGAATATGCGAGGTCTACGGGGAATTTTTGCCCGAGTGTACGCGCTCGGGAAGCCTCAGATTAAAAACCGGCCTTGTGCCACATCCCACCTTGTGGGGAGGCTTTGGGTAAATACCGAGCTCACTGGGGGCAGAGCTCTCAGAGCTTGGAGAAACTCAGACGAGGCTATGCCTACGAGCAGAGTCTCGTCTGGGGTAAAGTAGACAGCCACACGATCCCGTGTATGAGGTGTCGACGGGGAATTTTTGCCCGAGTGTACGTGCTCGGAAAGCCCCACATTAAAAACCGGCCTTGTGCCACATTCCTTCTTGTGGGGAGACTTCGGATAAATACTGAGATCGCTGGGAGCAGAGCGCTCAGAGCTTGTCGGACTCTCTGCCTTCGGGTACAGAGTCACTCAGACAAGGCTATGACTACGGGCAGAGTCTCGTCTGGGGTAAAGTAGACAGCAACCGGCTCCGTGTATGCGGGTCTACGAGAAATTTTTGTTCGAGTGTACTCGCTCCGAAAGCCACACGTTAAAAACAGGTCTTGTTCCACATCCCGCGTTGTGGGGAGGTATTGGGGAAATCTACAAATCAACCATTCGCCCTTGCACTGAGTATTGCTGCCATATATGGTCTGGAGCTCCTTCTGTTTGTCTCAAGGACCTTGATAAAATCAAAAGACGGATATGCAATGTAATTAGCCCTGATCTCGCATCTCGTCTGCATTCGCTCTCTGACAGACGTGCCGTTGCCTCCCTCTGTCTTTTTTACAAATACTTTCACGGTAACTGCTTCGATGAGCTGCTTTCGCTGGTTCCCAGACTTCAGACGCCTAGCACATAACTGACTGACTGACTGACGTGCTAATACCCTTGGGAAAGGTATGAATCCTCTTCTTCTTCCCCCACCTATGGATAAATGGCAGGGCAGACTGGGTTCTATATCCTTAGATGGCAACTGGTCTACCGCAGAAAGAAATGGCAACTTACCGCGGGAAAAATCTGCCTTGTCAGCCATCTATCGAAAGATACATGATCGCCTAAGCGTGTATTACGCACGGCACATAACTGACTGAATGAAATCTTTATACCCTATTTTAACTATTAAATTTTGAATATTGTAACAGCTTTGTTTTTCTTTTGTACATCCAGATAACTTTGCTTTTTTCGGTCTTGTGTGTTCACTTTACTACTTTGTTTACGTTTCTTTCTTTGAATAAATAACCTTTAGTTTTTATTTACAAATTTTTCATTCTTTTTTCTTTTAGTCATAAATATTTTCTATTTTTCACTCATGCATTCAAGGTCTTTACTTTTTACTTATTCTTTCTTTCTTTATTTATTTCTTTCGTTCTTTCTTTTTCCTTTTATTTATTTTTTTTTTTTTTACTTAATCACGTTTTTTTCTTTTCCGCTTATTGTTTTTTCTTTGTTTCTTTATTTGTTTATTTCGTCCTTTCTTTTTCTTTTCTTTTCCTTTCTTTTACTTATTCACATTTTTTTCGCTTATTGTTTGTTTGTTTCTTTATTTCATTCTTTCTTTCTTTTCTTTTTCTTTCTTTCTTTCTATCTTTTCTTTTTCTTTCTTTCTTTCTTTTACTTATTCACTTTTTCTTTTTTTCTTTTTCTTTTTTCTTTCTTTCTTTTTTATTTCTTTCTTTCATTCTTTCTTTTATTTATTTATTTATTTATTTATTCATTTATTCCCGCAGTCTTTTGGTTTTTTGCTGATCAGGGCCGGTGCTAGGAATTGCGGGGCCCAATTAGAAAACTGATGGCGAGGCCTCTATTCTAAAAAAGTAAAAAAATCTTTATATTTCGTGTAGTATACTCAACTTAAAAAACCAAAAAAAAACCTAAAAAACAAAACAAAACAAAAAAACAAAACAAAAAAAACAAAACATTAAATGCTTGATATACTAACATTTTGAAAGACTATAAAAGTTTATTTTTTAATAAAAGGATTTTGTACGCTTTTATGTAATAAATTCTAAAGTATTATGCGGAAATACTTGAAAATCGCTGTGATTATACAAAATATTATAAGGAAATCATTGTTAAAATTTCATAAGTATAGGATAAGAAGTTTTTGGTCTGTATTGGTAGGAAGTTCATAAGTACACAGAACGTCATCGTAAATATCACACCGCAGTTTTCCTACCCATCTATGTAAATAGACGATTAAATATTTTATCTAGTTAGTTAACATTTGTAAAAAAAATCAAAAAAATCACATATGCCAAGGCTAAGATATATAAATGTTGTAGAAATTCAGATAAAATTAATTTCCTGGCCTGACGAGAATCGCATTCTTCACTGCAAGATTTGTTTGGAGTTTTTACCGGCAATACAGTGTACATCTCACAACTGGGCACCATAAGGATATTATTTCTATTTCTCAGGGTTGAGCCCTTTTCTTGAGATTCAACAAAGTCCCTTCCCCCTCACACACCCACACACCATTACCAAGTAGCTAACTAACTGAAATAAGATTCGGAAGAAATACAGACGATTATGTTGTTTTAGCACAATATATCCTTAAAATATATCCTTAAAATATATCCTTAAAATATATCCTTAAATATATCCTTAAAATATATCCTTAAATATATCCTTAAAATATATCCTTAAAATATATCCTTAAATACTTAACAAAACACGATATATCCAAAGAAAAATGATACTCGCGCGAAGAAAATAGTCTTTACACAATATACAAGGAACTTAAAGTATGACAATTAGAAAAAATGAGAGAAAATGTGTTTTTATCGTAGAGTAACCTAAACACAGATGAACGCCATCTTTTGGTACCCTTTTGGTTGAAAGGCAACCTTTTGGATGTTGATAGAAGTGACATGATGACAATTTTTTGTTACAATAGTATGCATAATAAATTAATAATGTGAAGAACAAAAATTTCTCATTCTTCATTTCACATTTTCAGTAGTGGTTTGTTCCCCTTAGAATATAGAAACGGCTTCAAACGGGAACTCTGAAGGTGCGGGGCCCAATTTGATAAAAATTGCTCAAATAGTCATAAAAACCGGCCCTGTGGCTGATTATTTTTCTTTCTTTTGTTATTACTTTTCTTATTCATATATTTCCTTGTTCTTTCTTTCATTCATTTTTTTATTCATTCGTGTTTTTGTTTTTGTTTTATTCATTCACATTCCCATTTCTTTTTTCTTTAGTTTATTTACTCGTCTTAAAAGTTTAACTTTTGTCCATTTTAATTTATTTATTAACTGCTTCTTCCTTTCTTTCTTTTATTACTTTTTGTTTCGCTTATTGCTTTTCTTCATTCAGTTGTCTTTTTCGCTTTTACTTACTTTCTTTCTTTTATTCATGTTTCTTTCACTCGAACTTTTCTTTTTTTAACTTGTTCACTTTTTCTTTTACTTAGTTAATATTTTTCTCTTTTATTTATTACTTTTTATTTCTCTTACTCCTTTTCTTAATGTCATTCTCTTCCCCTTTCTTTCATTTAGGAAAGGAACGTCTTTCTTTTTCTTTCTTTAATTCTAATTTAATCTACTTTTTCTCACCTTTTCACTGACTTTTTCTAGATCCTCTTGTCTTTCAATTTTGACCTTTTTTTTTTACGCATGCGTATCATCTCCCTGTTTTAAATCGCCATTTTACTTGTCTTGCTAACTCTTTCATCTTTTCCTCATCAACAGTATTTCATTCGAAGCACTTTTTTTTACGAATTCCCCGCCACCATCACCACCACAACCACCCCTATAAGTTTGTTACTGTCTCCAATCTCAATGCTGTATTCTAGTTTCCTCCTCCTGTAACGATTGCTAAGAGTACAATGACTTCTCCCCCCGCGCCTACAATTACTACTACTACTGTTACTACTACTATTACTGTCATCATTAAATAACGTTAACGACCATTATGTCAACATTATCTAGTACGAGGACATCGGTATAGTATAAACTACTAAATCTACTTCAAATACTAGCAATATCATTCATACGTTTATTTTTACTAATAGGTTTCTTAATCTAACTTCTGCACTTAATCTTACTACTAATACTACTACTACTATTTTTACAATCACTAACACTTTGATTTGAGTACATATAGACGCACGTGTTTGCGTGTGTTTACGCACGCATACATAAATATATATATACGCATATATATATATATATATATAAACACGTGTGTATGTATGTGTGTGTGTGCATATATGTGTGTGCATTTCAATATCGGTTGCTGCTGCTGCTATTGTTGTTTCTGCTATTAGCTTCAGTTACCCCCTCCCATCTTTTCCCCCCCCCATTCATCCGACCCCTCCTCCATCACCGCCACCACTTGGCGTGCGCGACAAAACCACCCCTACTCCGTCTTTCGTTTTTTTTTCTTCATCATCACCCTCATGTCACGTTCCTACCGTTTTCTCTCCCCCCTCTCTCTCTCTTTTTCCGCTCTCCCACTCGCTCTTTCTATTTCACACCATCTCTTTCTCCCTCTCTCTAACCCCCTCCTCTTTCTTTCTCTCTCTTTTCTTCTCTTTCTCTCGTTTCAGTAGAACTGTCTTTTGCGCTCTGCCGTGTACAATTTAGCATCCTCAGAATCTGCAGGTCTACACACGGAAAAATCTAAAAAAAAAAAAAGAAAAAAATACACACGCGCAACAAGCCACATAATAATAATAATAATAATAATAATAATAATAATAATAATAATAATAATAGCAGTAGCAGAAACAAGAACAATAATGATAATATCAAAAGAAAACAAGATACCTTGATAAAAAATGAATATAGGTGTCTGCATATATATATATTATTAATAATGATAATAATATTAATAAGCTATGAACACATACAACTTTAAAAAGAACGGAAATACATGAAAAAACTTTAAGATAGGTTTCTATTACTTTTATGCTAATTGTTAATTAGCATTCTTAAGTCTATCTTTATTATTAATAATTATCCTACTAATGTTTATATTTGATATAGCAATGATGATGATAAAAGTAAGGCTTTAATAACAACAACAACAACAACAACAACAACAACAATAATAATAACAACAACTCTAACTACCAATCATAGTTCTTGGTGACCAAAAAAGAACAGCGGTTAGGAGAAAAAAAAAAAAGAAAAGAAAAAGAGTAACAAAGATTGAGGAAGAAAAAGAACGAAAAAAATTAAGGAAAACACAGGAGCAAGGAAAGAAAGAAGAGTAAAAATGGAATGATAAAAAGGAAAGTGAGGGAGAGAAGAAAAAGATACGAAAGGGCAGCAGAAGAGAAGGAAGCAAACCCGTGAGACAGCAAGCGACGCCTCGACGCTTTTAGTTGAAAACGCGACTTCCGAAAAGAAGAAGAAGAAGAAGAAGAAGAAGAAGAAGAAGAAGAAGAAGAAGAAGAAGAAGAAGGAGAGAAAAAAATTCCCTCTGTGGACAGCAAATCGGCAATCAGCGCGGCAGTCGACACCAGACCAGGGAGATGGATAAAGGGGAAACACTAGAGATGAAGCCAGCATCCCTGAGTCCCATGTACACCAATGGTTCTCAGGTCCAGCTGGATGCTAGCTCACGGACAGTGGAAGTTAAAGCAGAAGAAAGAAAAGAGGAGTATATCAGGGATCAATGGGAAGGAAAAATCAACTTTGTTTTGTCATGCGTTGGCTACTGTATTGGACTTGGAAACGTCTGGCGATTCCCTTACTTGTGTTATAAAAATGGTGGAGGTAAGTAGATGACCCACCGGTCAGTCGGCCTGGATATCATTGAGTTATTTAATTTAATGTAACATTAAATTATATTTGTTGTTTGATTCCGATAATTCATTTAAGTGTACTTTAAGTGTTTATGCATATATCTCTTTTGACATTCCATCGTTGTTAAAGTTGTCTGTGTTTAGATATTTGCATTCTATCTATCTACCTGTTCAGATCTATCTATCTATCTATCTATCTATCTATCTATCTATCTATCTATCTATCTATCTATCTATCTATCTTGTTCTGATCAATATCTATCTATCTATCTATGTATGTATGTATGTATGTATGTATGCTTGCATGTATGTATGTATGTATGTATGTATGTATGTATCTATCTATCTATCTATCTATCTATCTATCTATCTATACAGACAGATATATAAATATGTATAAAACCATTTCCTTCGTATCACGTCCGTTTGTCAGTTTTGTCTCCATCTCCTTTTATATCTGAATGTACATCATTCTATTTCTAACCATGTAAATATAGTCATATATATATATATATATATATATATATATATATATATATATATATATATATATATATATATATATATGTATATATATATATATGTGTGTGTGTGTGTCTAATTCATGTCACATCTATCTATCTATCTATCTATCTATCTACGTCTGCATCTTCGTTTTTATTACGTGTGCTGCTATATCTCGATTTATATCTGTCTATTTATCTCATTCTTTTACTATCATGCTGTATAAATATATTGCTTTGTATATATGTGTCTTATTCTTCACACATATTTCTCTTTCTCTCGATATATATATATATATATATATATATATATATATTGCGTATATTTTGGCTGCATGTTTTCGTTAAGAAATGTCTCATTAAATAATTTAAACAAGTTTTGTCTACTTACTTTTAATATGATTCTCTCATATTCACGGACAAGCTTCTTAGTATCCTTAGTAAAAGAAGAAAGAAAGTTACCATATTGAGGCATATTCATTTATTCCGAGTACTTTCGACCTTAGCAAAATGTCATCTTTAGGGTCTTGTTTTATCAGTATCTTGTTTGATCTAAGAAAAATTTGTTGTATTTATCAGAAAATAAAATTTTTTATTTGTGAAGTGAAAAACACTTTGTAGGTCTGATGATTTGGATCGTGATTACGATTCCAATGTAATAAATTATAACCATGGAATATTAGTGTCTGAGCTTTTTATATTATATTTTTGCTCTGTCCTGGACATTGAGTTCTACCTTGATTCTATCCTCTTGGAAATTTATGTATATATATATATATATATATATATATATATATATATATATATATATATATATATATGTATATATATATATATATATATATATATATATATATGTATATATATATATATATATATATATATATATATATATATATATATATTGACCACTAATATTATCTATCTATCTATCTATCTGTATGTATGTATACTTTCGCTTTAGAAACTCTTTTCTGTTTCTCAGTATTATTCCCATCACCTAATATTCCTCAGTTGTAGAAAAGGACCCTATTTACCTGGTCGCACGTTTAATTTCCCTCTGTGCAAATGTCAGAGTTCATAGCACATGTCGGGCGGTACTGGAAATTGTGTTGTCTCCTCGGCACATCCCCTCTTTTGGGCGCCTGATGCAACGGGCACTGACACCAAGTGACACCTTATAAGTGTCGTGAACTTTTTCTAATTTAACCTCGGGTCCTATGAAGGTGCCGACGCGCCGATTTTTTCTTTGCTACGTTTAACACAAAACCACAAGTATGTAGCACCGAGTGAGGCTCGAACTCACGACATAGAAGTAATGATACTTTAAAAATGTTAGTGACACTTGAGCATAAACAAAGAGATTAAAATTATAAGAGACGAGTGCTAATATCGAAACTGTCACTTTTTTTAATAGCATAACATAAATCTAATCCTTTAAAATAATTCGTTTGACAAAAAAAAAAAAAAAAGCCGTATGTTCTTTACCACGTTCTAGAGAGAATTGTTTTTCCTCACTGACACCAGTTTTGTACCAGAAGTAAAACGCTAGGATTGCGAACGTTGATTTCCAACGGAATGTTTGCTGCAAAACAATCTTTCTCTCTACTCAGTTCGCTCTATTTAGCCTGGTACTGTACGAAAATAAGTGGCTTAAATATAAAAACCATAGGGCGTTTTGCTGTTCAATAGAAAGAAATTAGCGGCATATTTCTAACAAGAATGACAGAAGTGTCGAAAAATGACATCTCCATAGATTTTTAACGTAATATTTTAAAAATGGTAAAACTTTGTGAGGGCTCGTTTGCCATATGCATGTCAAAACATGATTTGTTTTTCACCAAAGAAAATATGCCTCATTAAGTCATTTATATTTGCAAAAGGCAGAAGTCTCGATAATGACACACCTGTCACTCTTTAAAAATAAACTTTAGAAATATATATATATGTATATATATATATATATATATATATATATATATATATATATATATATATATATATATATATATATATATATATACATACATATAATCAGATAACACGAATTGTGCTTTTATTAGATTTATTTTTACGAGAGATATGTTTGTGTAAAAATTTCAGATAGAGTATACCTGTAAAAGGACAATATGACTAAAGACAAAGGGAAAACTTATCTTAGTCGACGCGTTTCGTTCTCTGGGGTGGGGGCTTTTATCGAGGACGGGATGCGTTGGCTAAGATAAGTTTTCTTTTTGTCTTTATTCATAGATATGTATGTCTGAATGAAATAAAAAAAGAACAATTTTTGAAGAGATTATTCCCGTAAGAGACTATTTGGTTAAAATAAATAAAGTCCAGCCTCAAAGTGTAAAGAAAGAAAAGTACCCTCCAAAAAAGGATTACTTCTTTTTCTCAAGCATTTTTAAAAATATATATGATAAATTGGATTCAAATTTGACTTACTTTCATAGTCATTTATAATGAGATATGTGACACACACACACACACACACACACACACACACACACACACACATATATATATATATATATATATATATATATATATATATATATATATATATAATGCTAATAATCTTATAAATATAAGCAGCTATACTCGTCGGGCAAAACCTTAGGTGTTTACGCTTGTAAATGAACAAACCAATACCCAAGGGGGAAAAAAAAAGGGGAAAAAAAGAATAAACTAAGAACATATGCTTCCGGCGAAAATAATCGTCTAGAATCTAAGTTCAGAGTCCAAAGAAAAAAAACGTCTGACACGAATAAAGTAAAAATAACGAAGCAAAGTGCTCAATATGCTAAGTAGAGCAAACTAAGTAAACCTAAAGAGCCAGACAAACCTACCTAGGTTTCACCTACGCGGATCGTCAGGGTAAAAAATGAAAAATCTTTCTTGAAGCTTTTATTTTAGTTTTAATTTCAAGCTCTTAGATTAAATGTAATATTTCCAACAAGTAAAATACATTGTATTTCAAAACGAATTTGAATTAATTAGAAAGAGTTTTTTTAATTGCTAAAAATTTTTGATATTAGCCATTTTTCTAATTCTTTCAGCACAAGGAAATTCTCTTGTTTAAGAAAGTCTTTCAAAACTAAAACATACTTTTCTGAAACTTTATTTGAGAAACATTAGTTGATTTAAAGTTTAATTAATTTGATTTGAAATAAATATTATTTACTTTTAGTTTATAATATCGCAGAAAAAGCATTTTTTTAATACGGTGGTTAATGTTTTCATAAGGTTTGGACAACTATCTTGACAGACTTATGTTTGGAAATTTTTTAACGGGGGACATATCTGTAAAAATAACTTGACGAATATAACGTCTTTTTTATATATATATATATTTTTAAGTACCCAATAATCTTAAAAATTCAGGAAAATATTCTAAGTAATGAATTGAATTTTTGGTTTTAAATTTACTGTAGTTACTTCTCTTATTTCCTGATAATGTCATATATGGACGTCTGTATTTACAAAAATTGGCACGTTTATACACACACAAAAAAAATAAAATATTCAAAATTCTTTTTAAAATAGTGGGGGTCGCTGAGTTGTAGTCGACCGTAGTCGGGAGCATTGAATCAATGCGAACGATTCTTTCCTTAGCTTTTTCATTTATGATTAGTAAATATAGTTTTTACTTAATAATATCACCTAATCGGGGTAAATTAATACAGAATTTTAAAATATTCGAAATTTTATAAATTATTCTTATTATTCTTGTAAAAATTCATTATTCATCAAAAACAAATTTCTCAGGGCAATAGTATCCATAATATATCTTATTCATAAATCCAATGAAAAGTTTTTATAATTAAATAACATTTTAGTTTTATTTCATCTTTTTTTATTTATTTTTACGATCTGGTACAGGTTTTCAGTAGCTGGGGGTCCTATTTTAGATAAACAATTTGATAATTTAAATTCTCCAATGACTTCTCATAGATATTGAGTCCTAAAAATGAAATTCTCGAAATTTCATAAAATTAAAAATTAAATAAGTGTGAGTGTGGTTGTGTATGGGGGAGGGGTTAGAGAGTAAAGGATGTAAAAAATATTTTTCATAAGATTTTCTAAAAAGAAACATTTCTACAATAATTTCATTCATTTGTGAATGAGTCCTGAAAGTTTCATTAAAAGCTGCCAATTATTTGATTTTTGCAAGAATTTCCAAAATAATGTATTTCTCAGAGCAGAAAGACGCTAAATTGTCCTATACTAATTTACGGTCTACCGCTGACGCAAGAAAAAAACTTTTGAAGGTTCGGAAAAGGATTAGAAATATAATTTAATAATAAAAAAAAATAATTTGCTCTTTCCTCTTCATAATAGCATGAAGATTTTGACGATTAAACTGTTTTGTTTTCATTAAGTTTGGGACATTTTTTCATCACAATATGCTCATTTTTAGCGAATCTTTGGAGGTATCTATAGTTTTAAGGTAT
>OZ038498.1:35028225-35063225 GCA_964036315.1 Acanthosepion esculentum
TAAATATTACAGTGGGGAGGGAACCAGAATTTTAGAAATACCAAAATGGGACATGGCCCCAAATCCGTTAGTAACCATTACTCTAATCGTTTGCTTTATGACTAAAATAGTTGTTTATCGCCACCACCGCACAGAAAAGGTGGGTATTCAAGTAAAAAAATGTCGAATGATAATTTGATATTTAGGCAGGCTATCACTACTTTGAAGATTGTCTAACGCCATTCTTTCTCCTCACTATTTTCCGCAGTTGTTCTTGTGTAACACTAAGCTAAAGTTGATTAATACCGACAATTTAATAAAATATCAATAAACCCACATGTAAAATTTCATGACAATCTTCTTCGTTCTTTTTGCGTGTTAGAATGTTAAAATTAGCTGACATGCATGTTTATATACTTGTAAAACGCAGGGTTTTGTGGCTCGTCTACTAGTAATCGTGGTAGTTTAGAAGCTGGAAGATACCCGGCAAAAACTGCAGCTAGTTATGTGAATGATATCAGGATTAAGCTTCATTAATAATACCACGACATCTAGTGAGTATTGACTGCACTATAAAAGCAAATGTCTATGAGGCTGGCTTATTAAACTGTACTGTAAGCGGATTAATACTTTCACATTCTAACATAGAATCACCACATTGGGGCGCCCAGTAAGGGTTGAACTTGCGGGTTTAACACTGGTATATGAGATCATTTTGATGAGCATCACTTCTCGACAAGATCGCTAGATATCTGCTTAGTTCCGTCTGACCTAAGGTCACAACAGTAGATCATCTCGTGCGAGATAATTTACTACATGAGCTCAAGGAGATTAGTTAGCCAGCCTTTCGTCGATACTTTAGCATTTTACGCGAGTTCTGACTGAACACTAGCCATTGGATTGTTGCTGGTATAAATGATGAAACAATCTCAGCCACCAAGCACTCTCAACGCCCGACCTTATATATATATATATATATATATATATATATATATATATATATATATATATATATATATATATATATACTTGTCAGCTGTCAATATACCTCATAACACCCTCGATCGCTTAGCTCTGGAGCGGGTAGAATGGGGATGAACGTGTTTTAGTAGCAGTTTTTAATCTGCTAGTCTGAATCGTCTTCAATAAGCAAGAGCAAGGTCTAAAAGGTCAACCAATCTAACAGTGATCTCATCCCACAATCCTTACACTTGCTTCATATGCGGCCTCCTTTGTAAATCACTAGCGGGTCTTAAGTGCCACTTAAGGATTATCGCACAAAATTTCATAACTGAATAAATTGGTTAAGTTGTCAGATCATCATACGTCGTAGCCGACGGGAAAGTCCATTATATATATATATATATATATATATATATATATATATATATATATATATATATATATATATATATATATATATGATTATTAATATATAGAGAGAATGATTACAAGTAAAAGGTTTGTGACTTAGCAGACTGATGCAGCATCCAGGGTTTCGTAGACGGACCCTCGGGGAATCACTTCATCCACTCGTCAGGATGTTTAGACAATTCACTGCTTATACTTCTCGATTTTTTCTTTTTTATATGCACTTTGCATTGGTGCAAGTTTTTTTTTCATAATGAAAAAGGGCGCGCGTGCGTGTGTGTGTGCGTATGTACATTCGCCCATATATATATGAACTGTGTATTTTGACAGTAAATGTTCTTACGAAATGAACTTTGGACGGAATGTCCTACTCATCTGAGAAGGATTATTCCTAATATGGAAAAGTCAATCAATAAAATTACTCGACACAAAATATCAATTGTCGTTAATATATATATATATATATATATATATATATATATATATATATATATATATATATATATATATATATATATATATATACAATTGCACGTGGCTATAAGTCCAAGGTTCGAATCGCATCATGGTCGATTTGTCAGAAAGGCGATTTCTAGATGCTTTCGATATGTAGAGTTGATCCCAGCGTGCGGCACCTTTGGGAAATACCTGGAAACAATACCAAGCCGTATGAGTAAAATTAGGTAGACGGAACTATTTGAGAACCGTCGATAGTTGAACTAGCAGGGGGTCATAAGTCATTCTGACCGTCTGGCCATTGTTCCGACTTTCGATCATGCCAAGTAATGCGCATTGCCCAAGAAACTGTAACTAAGTTCCGCTCAGCATAGTTGCAGTATAAACCACAATTGGGCTCTGTCACTGTTGAACGAACAGAAATGTGCCTGAGCAGGTGTTTGCAATAGGGATTGGTTAGCCGCACTAGCAGACAGGCCTACTCGGATACGAGTTGCCAGCCATTACTACTATATATATATATATATATATATATATATGTGTGTGTGTGTGTGTGGGTGGGTGTGTGTGAGTGTGTGTGTGTTTGCGTATGTGTATGTGTATGTGTGTTTGTGTCTGTATGTGTGTGTGTGTGTGGTTGTTTTTGCGTATGTGTATGTGTGTTTGTGTCTGTATGTGTGTGTGTGTTTTTGCGTATGTGTCTGTATGTGTGTGTGTGTGGTTGTTTTTGCGTATGTGTATGTGTGTTTGTGTCTGTATGTGTCTGTGTCTCTCTCTCTCTGTGTGTGTGTGTGTGTATTCGTGCCTAAAACGTAAACATAGCAATTTAATGAATTCTAATCTGATAATATTTTTTTTATTAACATAAGCCTTATTTTTGTGGATGCACGTGATTGTACTCAACTATTCGCGTTTTTTTTTTCAAACTTTTGAAATTAATGTCAACCTGCCTAGACATAGAAAGTGTTAATTAAAGAAAACGTAATCTGCATTCTCTTCATCCATATAAAACCACGTTTTAACTGGTCGGGCTTTACCGAGAATTTATCTTCGTGCTTTACAAAACTCACTTTAATTAAACTGTTATTTTAAAAAAAAATATTCATCAACATTTCTGTCATTTTGTTTTAACTGTCCAATTATGGCAGTCTAATTATTTACTAAGCCAAGTTTGGTACAAGGCCAGTAGAGTTTAGAACACTTTGTGGATTGAATTCCATAGACAAGTAAGAGTCTTTACGACAAGCATTACAACAATCGATCTATGGCAAGCGCCTCGATATTTACACAATTTCGTTGATAGAAGACCACCAATGCTTGCCACCTTGAAAACATTTTTTTAAGCATTCCACCACGAGCAAGGCGGGAGTGCCACTAGAACGCAAGGGGTTACAGAGGGCAGAGAACAAGAGTAAAGAGGTGTGTTTGGGAAGAGGATAAAGAGAAGGACGGGGAACAAGATCAAGGTATCAGAAGATGTCGATGGACATTACACTTGAATATTTGAAGATTATAGTTATAAGAGGAAGGGAGTTCCACAGACGGGAAGTGCGAGAGAAGAAGCTGTTTGCGTAAAAGAGACGGTTACATTTAACCGTTTCGACAGTGGGACCGAGATGCCAACCTAGTAGCTCGCTTAAATTCATGCAGTCTGGGAACCAGAGATGTTCTACAGAATTAGCTTCTGAAATACAGGGGTTGGACAAAATAATTGGAACAGGTGCAAATTCTACTCCTATATTTCAAAAACCTATTATATTAAGAACTTTAATTAAAACTTCGTAATTTCAGGTTATATCTATTGTAAATACGTTTATTTATCTAATTTACCGTATTTATCTTATTTATTTTTAGAATTTAGTAAAATTTAAGCTAAATGCGTGACCTCTCCGAGTTCGAAAAAGTGCAAATTGTTGGAACTCGCATAGCAGGAGCCTCGATTCCTAAGGTTGCTGAACTGTTTGGTTTTTCAAGAGCTACCATATCAAGAACTATGACGCAATTCTAGAAACAGGGAAAAACCTCGAGTAATCGAAGCAATTCGGGCCGGACTTGCAAACTTACTGACAGGGACCGACGTGCATTGAAATGCAATGTGGCAAAAAATCATCGGACTACTGCGGCCAAAGTGACTGTTGAGTTGAATAATCATCTGAATAGTCCAGTTTCTAGTTAAACTGTTCATCGTGAGCTCCATAAGGCTGGATATCATGGAAGAGCCGCCGTAAGGAAACCTCTTCTCTCCATTCGCAACATTCAGAAGTGGTTGAAGTGGTGCAGAGATCACAATGCCTGGTCTGCAGATGAATGGAAGCAAGTCATATTCTCAGACTTTAGTTTTTCTCTTTTCCCAACTTCAGGGCGAGTTTATGTGTGGAGGCAGCCCAAATAAACTTACAGCCCTGACTGCCTTCTTCCAACAGTGAAGCATGGAGGTGGATCAGGGATAGTTTGAGCCGCCATATTATGGAAATGTCTCGGTCCAATAGTTGCCCTGCATAGAAGAATCAACAGCAAAGGTTACCTGAACATTTTGGGAGATCATGTTGATCCAATGGCCCAGACTTTAGCCCTGATGGTGACTGCATCTTCCAAGACGATAATGTTCCAATACATACCGCTCGAGTGGTTAAGAATTGGTATGAAGAGCATGAAAGTGAGCTAGAACACATGGAGTGACCTCCTCAATCTCCAGATAGCAATATTATTGAAAATTTGTGGTGCATTTTGGAGCGACAAGTTAGGAGCCACTATCCTCCAACGTCATGTCTTAAAGAGCTGGAGCAAGTGTTAATGGAAGAATGGCTGAAAATTCCTTTGGATGAAGTCAGGAAGGTGTATGATTCCATTCCTAGATGTATTAAAGCTGTATGTGAGGCTGAAGGAGGACCAACTCCATATTAAATAAATTTTCTTTGAATTTAACAAGTGTTTCAATTATTTTGTCCAACCCCTGTATGTCTGTCTCTTGTAGATGCCCTTGCTTCTTTTTTATGTTTTATATCCAAGCACGAAGAATATAAAAAAAAATATGCCAATTTCTCGTATAAAGTTACATAACTTTTTAAAAATGGTTAGTGGCCAACATTTTTGCATCCGTTTTGCGATTGAAGAATTTGAAAACTTCAGGGATTCAAAAGTTACCATATTTGATGGTTTATCAGACGTATAGGTATTTCCACAGGGAAATATCAAGGATATAATTATTGTATTTAAGAGTAAGTATGTTATTGAAATATGTAACTGCAGAAAAAATTTGGACAGGATGTGCTGATGACAGTAAAAACTGTTTTTATAATAGTTTGTTACGTCATGTCTCTTCAGCTTGCAGGCGGTCATGGTTCGCGAAAAATGTCTTTTCTTTATCTATGAATTGACACAGATTTATTGCTTTTCTGTTGTCACCTCCAGGGCTTTTCGGGGCTTCAGAGTTTTCTTTCTCCTAGACTAACTGCCGCAAGACAGTTCATTTGAACCTGTTACTTAATCCATAGATGGGTGGGGAAAAATGGATTTATGCCTTTCTCAAGGTACAACAGCATCGACGGAACATGTAAGCAACGAGAAAGTTTTAAGGAAAATGGAAAAAAAAGAAGACTTTTATACTTAGTACCAGAAAGAGACAATTGAAAATTTTGGGACTCATCATGAGTAAAAGTGGACTTCGAGAATTTGACACGCACAGGGTGTGCCGAAGTCAAAAAAGGGCCACCTGCATGACGAGCTTGTTTTATTGGATGACAGAACGTAGGATGAGAGAGATGACAAAGTGACAAACGTTGCTAAGAGCGACAAGGGGTAGGAATTTGTGGAGAGCCATGATCGCCAATGAGAGAGACGGGTCATTTTATTAATCACAAGTTTCTGTGGATGGAAATCTCCGAAATGTTTGTACGTATCAATATCCTCGAATATTTAAAATCTTTCTTGATGGCATGTAAGAAAGTTTTCTTCCTCTTATATGCGAAGTTCATTTTTTATTGTATTGTTCACCCGATACAAAGCCCAAGAGCCACTCAAGGTAGAGCGTTACTGAATAAGGTTGTGTTAAGGGCGTAAAAGGAGCAAGTAAGTATGGTGATATGTAGGATAGATAACGGATGAATCTAGATTTGAAAAAAGTTAAGATCGTAATTATTAGGGAAACATAGAGTTCAATATGAGAAAAGAAACACTGACTGGCCTTCCTGGAAGTAAAAATATTTTTATTGATTAACTTGTTTTTTTTTTATAGCTTATCAACCGTTTTAGGTTATTTAAAGCCAGAAAATATTTTTAGAGTGTTAGTATTTTTGTAGTTAATAAGAATTTTACTGATTTGAGTTTTAATAATTAACCCATAGTTTGCGGAGGAGATGGATTCATACCTTTCTCAAGAGTATTTGCATGTAAGTGAACAAACCCGACTTGAATTGGAATTCGGTTCTCCGGTTTCCATTTCCGAGCCGTTATCCGTCACACCACCCTCACATCCAAGCTTACAGTACCTGTTATTCACAAGCTGTCACCCACATAGATACTGACCAGGCTCGACGTTGCTTAACTTCGGTGATCATACGAGAACCTGTGTTTTTGTACCCATGAGATAGTATGCTGTATACTAACATTCGCAGAAACAATGCAGTTATGTGGATAAGTAGAATAGAAAACTTCAAGTCACGGTTCAATTTTTATCTCTCAAACTTATTCTTATAATCAGCATTTACTTCCTTCTTTTATTCTTATATCTCACAAACGATTAAGTATTCCTCTACCTTGTGTGGTTCTTGGGCTTTGTATTAGGTGAATATTTAGCATTAAAAAAACATTACATTCACTTCTAGTTATATTACATAGCAGTTCAGAACTCTTTTCTTTGATTCTAATTAAATGTACCTGTCTCTTAGTACTTTGCTTAGCTTTTGAAAGGCATATTTTGCTATTCCAATGCGCTTTCAGATTTCGATGTCATATTTTCAATCTCCTATTAAAACACTTCCTGGATATTTAAACCTCTATTTTCGTTTGATGTTGACATCTTAGTTCGCATTCTGAGCTGTTCCTCTTGTTGCCAATCAACTCGGCTCAAATCAGATTCTGTTAAATCAAGAATCGAAGTCATCAGACCATCCCCTATAAGAGATAATTCTTTTATAATTACATCTTTATCCTCATAATCTCCACTACCTCCTATATTCTCTTACATTCATATCACACACCTGATTAAGTAACCCCTACCTTGAAGGGTTCTTGTGCCTTGTATTGGGTGATCGATAGGACACACGCTAAAGTGGCACCGTAAAATTACTTATCATCACTGTTCTGCACATATGAAAAAGTCATTCAAACAGACAGGCAAATTGTGCCTGCTATTTATTATATAAAAATATAAGTTTCGCTCCTTGGCGCTATTGGGTGAATTTTAGCATAAAAATATGAACAACAATAAGAAGAAAATACACGACTACTATAATGGGATAAAAGCAGAAAAACTTGAGTCCCGCTAATATTTTCGGTGGATAGGATCTATTGGATTTGCTTGGAAAAACAGGCATTTAAAATTCTGATTCCTACCATGTATTGAACACTGGTCTTTGGCATCCGTGAGATACGTGAAATTACGTAAACTTCTAGGCAGGCCATTTATTCAAAAATCATTTTAAAATAAGCTCGATCACTACCAATGGGAAATATGAAACTATCTCAGCCACAAAGCAGAATCTTAGTCCATAGCAACGAGAAGCGAACTTATATTTTTATATAATAGCAGACACAATTTGCGTGAATGACTTTTTCATGTGAACACAACAGTAATGATAAGTATATTTTACGGTGCCGCTTTAGCCTGTGTCCTACTGATCAGTATACCCAACCGCGACATTATCTAACGTAAGGGGAAAAGCAGAAACGGAAGGAGCGATGCCATTTATTGTTGTATTATAAAATTTAAAATAAAATATTATAAAATAAGAAATAAAAAAAGTCATAAAACAAGATTATTGAATCCTTTAAATAAAAACATTCTGAATGTCTTTTAACATATCGAGAAAAAAAGTCGAGACAATGCCTTAATACTGTAGGATACAAATGTGGTGGTAAGATACACACTAATCGGAAGGACACATGCTCCCAAAAACATTATTAAGGAGGGATAACAATATAAAAAAACAATTTAATAGAACAGAAGATATATATATATATATATATATATATATATATATATATATATATACACACACACACACACACACATATATATATATGTATATATATATATATATATAATGGAAACTCATGATAGTGATGATGGTTCTATTATTATTATTATTGATGATCATCATCATCATCATGGGAAAACAATTTTTCTGATCTGAACCCTGAATATTTATATCTTACATATGTATATCTATTGCAATCCAATAATGAAACTTTTTTTTAACTATAGATCTAGCTGCTTTGATTTTTCTGATTGAACATCCATCGGTGATAATAAGACCGAGTAAACAAAGAAGAAGAGAATGGATAAATAAATGATGTGGGAGAAGTAAAACCAATTAGCCTGTGTCCTACCGATCAGTGTATCCTACAACCACATCTGTATTCCTACATTATGCAAAATAAGAGGAAAAGCTAAAATGGAAGGAGGGATGTCATTTATTGTTGTATTATACAACTTTAAAAAAATTATATAAGAAATTTTATTAAAAAATCTTAAAACAAGATATTTGAATCCTTTAATTAAAAACATTCTGAATGCCTCTTAACATATCGAGAAAAAAGTCGAGACAATGTCTTAATAATGTAGGATACAAATTTGGTGGTAAGATGCACACTAAAACAGAAACAGTTTGTTAGGAAACACGCTAAAGCGGCACCTATTTTACATATCTGTTGTTAACAAGATAGGCTTACTTTTTACAACTTCCGTTCGCAGACATATATTCTCTCTCTTTCACATATCTACAATAACGTCCAGTATTAGAGAATGAAAACTTAAAAATCGGATTTGCTTCTATAATTTATTCTTTATTTTCTGTTCTTAAAAAAGCAGATTTTCCATAATTTTATTTTTAACACAATCACTTTTAATCAGTTCTATATCTATTTGTCAATGCCCCTGATCCATGTCTCTAGCCGTTATCCCTGCCATTGCTCCTTCCATTAATGAGTTTGCTTTCAAACAATTTTACTAATATTTATGTTTTGTCGTTCTGGGTAAGACGTTAAACTACATCCGCGTCCTGGGTAAGACGTTAAACTACGTCCAGCAGCAAGGCCTCTGATCAGGAGGTTTTGAGGTGTATGGAACCATCTCTTAATTGCTGGTGTTCCCAGGTTCACCCTGACCCGGGGTGGTAGCACCTGTTAGGGTCCTAGCTATAGGCAATTAGTTAACTGTTACCAGCAATATTTTTTTTGAAAAAAATTATTACCAGCAATACAATATTGAACAAAACAAAATATTACCAGCAATAAAAATTTTTGTCGGCATTAAATAACCCATTGAGATTGGTATGCCATAAAACAAAATAAACCAAACCATTTATGTTTTGCGTCGCTGTGTTATAGCCGGCATCATACATTCATTGTTTAATCATTTCACCCCAAGAAAGATAATGCGACTAAGACGCAAGGATTATTGAGAATGAAAGAGAATGCGAAGAGTTCTGTGAGAGAACAACGAAAGAATCAGGGAGACAGAAAATGGCGTCAGGGTTTCGATGTATAAACTTTATTCGTACGCCAGAGCTCCCCAGCAATGCATCTTAATATTGTCAAACTTTTGTTGGGAAGAGTGCTATAGCCTGTTCGTTACTGTCGAACTTCCTGTCTTGAGCAGAGAGGAACCCGGACGAGGCTTTGCCGAAGGGAAAAGTTTCTTCCGGGGAGGTAGACAGACTCGAACCCTCTTATCTACGGGAATATTTTTGGCCGAGCCTACGGGCTCTGAGAACCCACGGTAATCTTGGCATTGTGCCACATACATCCCTCGTGGGGGGGAGTTTTAAATATTTTGTTGGTTATCTGTCAAATGCAAGTTCTACTTGATTTTTATACCGACTTAATAACTTTAAATGCTATCAGACATTGATTTTAATTAATGTTCATCTACTTGCTGATATAGTCGTTCCAATTTTGGCTAAGGATACTAAATTTGACTTTTTAAAAAATCATTTCACCCCAAGCAGGCGATAATGTAATTAAGACAAAAAGAAGTTACTGAGAATAAAAGAAAATGAGAAGATATTAGTGAGGAGAAAGGACAATAAAAGAAACATGGCAATTGGCATTACATTTAAATTTTTTAAGATCGTAGGTGTTCGGAAAGTAAGAAACCAAAAGAGATTTTCACAGGCGAGAAATACAAGAAAAGAAAGTATTAGAATAGAATTTGCGACTTCACGTTTTAATTCTATAGATCAGGGGTCACCAAACTATGACCCGCGAGCCATATCCGGATCCCGACGTCATTTCATCCGGCCCGTCGCTTCACTGTGCCACAAATGAGCTAAAATATGATTATTTATATGGAATTATCAATAGATTGTAGTTAAACTTTATATGTCGAAAAAAATTAAAATAGATGTAAGTAAAATGCCCAAATTTGGCTTATCTGATTTTTGCATTTGACATCTGATTTTTGCATAAAAGTTTTAGGAAAATCAGTGAAATAAAAAATTCGGCAACTTTTTGCAACTTTTGATATCCGAACGCTTTTTTTGTGTAAGTACCCGCAAAGAAGTTTCTATGAAGAGCGATTACGAGCCTGCTGCAGCAATTATGTTTTAACTTGCATTGTCGTGTTTAAAGCAGTTTCAAGAGTGTCGTATATAAAAAGGACTGACTTGAGCGAATTATGTCATATATTTCGCCTGAACTTACTATAAAATCTAAAGTATGTAAAGTCAGCACATGTAACGAGGTTGACTGATGAACATTAGAAAGCATTTCTCTTGGTTGGATGCAGCAATACCAAAACACATTAATTATATCTTAAAAGGTAAACGCCAGTTTTACAAATCTCACTAACCTTTTGTGCTGCTTAGTTTAGGAGATTCGGATATGTGCGTACTTGGTGTGATACAACTATTTTATTGCTACTGTCGCCTTCTTGGATAACTTTCTATTAGATAAATATGTTTGTTGTCTTTATTTTTTGTGTATTCAGTGTATTGAACAAAATGGTTATCCGGCCCGCGCTCGTCATTCTCTCAGTTATCCTGCCCTCTGTGCAAAAAGATTGTTGACTCCTGCTATAGACAAAGCGCTTTTCATAATATATTTCTTTTAACTAAATACTTTACAAGTAAGCATTATAACCATTTTATTTTCATAATCTTGCGTTGACATTATAATCTGACCGAAATCGAAGTATTCTTAAACTTATATTCTTTTTATTTTTTTTTCTTATATTTTTGGGGCAAATGAATTAAACTTTAATTTTGTTTTATTTTAATCGTTTTTAACCCTTAACTTCCGGGTTTCCGTTTAAACTGACACTTTCTTTTTTTCCATATATCTAAAGTATAATTCTAAACTATAATTTTGCAAAGTGAAAATTTCACTGAAATATGTTGGAAATTGTCAGTTTTTTTTTATCTGATATCAAGAAAACACAAACTTTATTCAAAATAGTCATAATATACGGAATAAAGTAGGGGTCAGTTTAAACTGACACCAGAAGGATATGGATTAAGCTTACATTAAGACTATTTAGCGTATTGAACCTGTCTGGTAATTCATCCGATATTTCTGACTGGAGAAAAATGTCTTCAGCAAATCGTAGATGGTCTTATTTAAATATTCTTCGTTTATATTTACTCCCAACTCTTCCCAGTTCATTTCCTGTGAGATACTTTCAAGGTCTGTTGTAAATAGTGTAGATAAAATCGTATCCATTTGCCTGGATATGTTAAAAAGTGTTTCTTTTATCTGTCTTGATTTAATCAAATCATTGTCCTACTAACTGTTTTGAATAGTTTTCATTTCACCTTCGTGAACGATTGCAGGACATTGTCAGAGTGTTATTACCGTGTGGTTTTCAAACACCTCATTTAAAATATTATAAATATATCAGTTAGTTCTTAATTTCCTTGTTATATATTTGTTTAGGTGTTATTTCTGGTTTTTATAGGATAAATAAAAATTAAAATGTGTTTTTTATTTTGAAAAATTGAATTAAAAGGATAGCATTAAAAACGAATTTGTAAGTTTCAAAAATTAAAATATGCAAAAGTAGGTTTCGTTTTATTTTCAGTAAAAATAAAATTGCTTGTTACTCACAAGAATATTATGACTAAAACCAGAAATTCTTTGTTGTTACTTCAAAGAGCTATTCAGAAAGCTACTTAGCTAATGATAATTTGACATGCCACTTGCTAAATATTAAAGTAAAACATTTTGTGAGATGTTCAAACATCCTACAAAATGTTTTACTTTAATGTTTTCCATTAGTATAGTGGGGTGTTTGAACATCCCACAAAATGTTTTACTTTAATGTTTTCCATTAGTATAGTAGGATGTTTGAACATCCCACAACATGTTTTACTTTAATGTTTTCCATTAGTATAGTGGGGTGTTTGAACATCCCACTATACTAATGGAAAGTTAATACCCTGCTTTGTTCTTGAGTCAACGACTGCCGCATATTCTACCATGTCAAATGTATTTTTGTCTTTCATGAAAAACTAAAAAGTTGTTTGTTATATTCTTTTGTACGAGAGGGTGATGAAAAATTGAAATAATTCTGAAATATTATCATATTTTGGGCAGTCGGTGGAACCGAAAATATTTCACTAATAAACATGTGCACATTTATATTGGGTGTCTCCCCCAAAAAACAGAATAGGAATTTCAAATTTAATATCATTTCTTTTTCATTAATTTTAATTATTCATTTTAATCAATAAAATGTTCATAATAATGCACTTACGCCAACAATTTCTCAGCCCTTTGATTCCTGAACGTTGCCGGATTATATGTTATACCGGACCAAAAGAAGTCACTCCCTAACAATTCTATAATACACTTCTGTTCAAAAATTACGTATTTCTCGTATCTCTAAAGAATGATCAGCTTAGAAATATAAAGCTATCAAACACAAACTACGCCACTGGTAGACGACTGATAAATTACGCAGGCAATCGCGTGAAATCCAAATATTTAGTTTCATAATTTTATTCTGGTTATACCAATTGTCAGATTATCAGTTACCGGAATATCGATGGTGTATATGTAATTGATGATATTACGGCACTATTTTTTCGATCGTATAGACGATTTCTTTAAATTGTTTTGTTTTCCCCCACAAAACTGCTGTCAATGTCTCTGGTCTCAACATTCAATTTTATTTCCATTGTCAGTTGTCTCAGAAGCTACTGAATTGCCTGGAGCTTTTTGACGTAAAGACCGTCATTAGGCAATTCTAAAGAAATTAGAGGACAACCTTCAAATCAGGCTAGTATAGTGATTTTCTAAGCGTAGCTAAGATGTGACACAAGGCCTAAATTATGAAGCATTCAGTGAGGATCGAACTCACTATTCATTCGTAATTGGCCTAGCGATACAAGTTACACCACCTCGATGCGCCGCGATAATTTTCGAAACTAAGCTTAGATTTGGCACAAGGCCGAAAGTAAAGGTACACTCTGTGAGGATCGAACTCACTAATCAGTCGTAATTGGCCTAACGAGAGAAGCTTGTTAACCGTTACACCACGTCGAAATGCCCGAAATAAGGGTAATATGATCATTTGGCGCGTTTCTTCTCGAATCACTCTTTTTGTATGAGGGTAGGGGTACCAAATAAGTTGTGTTTGGATTTTGGATCAGAAATTATCTTTAATTATTCGAAATATTCTCCGTTTTACTCGGTTTCACCGTAAGAGCCGTTTCGACTTGAAGATCCACTGCAAATCCGAAACGTGATTTTTCTCATCTTCAGTACAGTTGCTCCTTTCCGAGCATACCTCTCGGCTCAGTCGCATTTTTTTTATTTCTTCAACACCCACAGACTCAAAAATGGTTTATGCTGCAACTATGGATGCTGAGTAGGTAGAGACAGCTGACGTTTCTAGGGAAAGTAATGAGGAAAGAGGGCTTGGAAAATCTGATACTCACAGGACAGATTGAAGGCAAGAGAGACAGAGGAAAACAATGCATAACGTACTTAGTGATCTTGATTAAATGGATGGCGGAAGTTTTTAGGAGTAATAACAGAAAGACAAAACATTTTAAGAGCTATGAAGAACTGGAAATTGTGGAGAGCCATAATCGCCAACGTCCCGAGGGGACACGGCTCAAAAAGAAGAGGAAGATGCTGAGCGCACCTGTAACCTTAGTCTGAGGGAGAGCGCCTAATCTGGTGTAATCAGTGTTTGAACAAGGTCAGTAAGCTCGAACCCTCGGTCACGAGGACTTGTGACTTCGTGCTAGGATAACAAATCAACAACTTCCAAACAGTCTCAGAAGGATTAGGTCCACACTTAGTATCGTCTTCAGGCACTTCCTAACACTGCAACGCACCGGAATCGTCTCCATAGACCGTTATTATAAAGAATTTGCCTACTTGGTTAATTAAATCACTGAATTGTCCATTAAAAAGAATGGCTTAGTGAATTAAAGTGTGTCAACTGGAGTGTGGTTGAGATTTGAACCCAGCACTTATAGTCGAAACTCGGCCACAGATTGATAGATTTCCCCACACTCTCTGGGTATTTACCCAAGTCCTCCCCACAAGGGTGGATGTGCCACAAGGCCGGTTTTTTTAACATGGGGAATTCCGAGCCCATAGGCTCCGGAAAAAATTCCCCGTAGGCTCCGTATAAATGGGGTTTGGTAGCTGCCTACCTACCCAGACCTTCAGCATAACCTCGTCTGGGTTCCTCTTTGCCCGAAGGCAGAGACGTCAAGAAGTTGCCTGTAGTAATATATACAGTGTAACCCGGATATAAGAGACCCTGATATAAGAGAAACCCCGATATAAGATAGATTTTCTCTGGTCCCAAATTAGTGCCTGTGTTAATGTATATATAATAGACCAAACCCGGATATAAGAGAAACCCGGATATAAGATACTTCTTCTCCGGTCCCGACAACTCTCTTATATCCGGGTTACACTGTATTTATTTTATACTATGTCATTTTAGAGCCTTAAATTTAATACCTGTACTAACTATACGCTATTTTTATGGTCATTTTACCATCCATTGTTCTCTATTGACTTGTCTTTATTCTACAGGAGTTCATGACCATTGCTTTTCTCTTTATATATAATCATTCATGCCTGAGTTCAATATTAATAGCCTTTCGATGTTTCGTTACCATTTTTTTTTAGAGGCGGACGGTTTCTGTCTTATATCCGTTGTAACAACTGCATAAAATGCAATACAAGTAATTCTTGGCAATGTTTTCTTTTGACCGTAATGCCTTTTCAAGAAGAGACATCTTTGAAGGTTTGAACTGCTTTTGAATACCGTCCTGATTCTGTATGGCCCGCAGCACCTTTTGAATCTTTTCTGTCCTTTTACGCAAACTGTGACAGATTTTTTAAAATTGTTTTCTTTTGTCTCTGCTTGTGAAAGTTGATATGATGCTTACAGGGTACATGTTACCCTGACTAATAATTCTAATGCTGATCTTCTCGTATTGGTATGTTTCTGCGTTGCTACCTATG
This sequence comes from Acanthosepion esculentum, assembly GCA_964036315.1. Lineage (NCBI taxonomy): Eukaryota > Metazoa > Mollusca > Cephalopoda > Sepiida > Sepiidae > Acanthosepion > Acanthosepion esculentum. The sequence continues at coordinate 35,043,685 of OZ038498.1, forward strand.
AGTCGATCTCTTTCTTGACTAGGGTTACAGCCATATGTTGAAAAACCGATTCCCATAGGATTACATAAATTAAGCAACGTCGAGCCTAGTTAGTACCTAGATGGGTGACCGCTTGGGAATACCAGATGCTGTAAGCTTGACTGAGCTGGTGCTGTAATGTATAATGGTTCAGAATTGTTAATCGGGGAGGTGAGTTCCAATTCCTGTTGGGTTTGTTAAATTCAATTACGCGTAAATACCCTGGGGAAAGGTATGAATCCACATCTTCCCTCCAGTTATGGGTTAATTAGTAAGACGTTGTTGTAATGGAATGCTCCAATCTCCCTATAGTCTATTGTGGACTGACTATATCAATAAATATATATAGTGTGCACAGGATATACCTGAGACTGGGGTGGTAGACAGCTACCCGACCCCGTGTATACGGGTTCTACGGGGAAATTTTGGCCCGAGCGTACGGGCTCGGTTTTGCCTCGCATTAAAAAAACAGCCTTATGCTACATCCTGCTTCGCGGGGAGGTAGGGTAAATATCCTTGTTTCGGCAATTAGTTGGAGATTCGTCTCCAGGTGTGCTGGTCGAACTTCGGACAGAGGAACCCAGGTGAGAATATCCCGAAGGGCAGAGTCTAGTCTGGGGTGGTAGACAGCTACCCGACCCCGTGTATACGGGGTCTACGGGGAAGTTTTTGCTCTAGCCTTCCGGCTCGGTTTTGCCCCGCATTAAAATACAGCCACATCCTTCTCGCGGGTACGTAATGTAAATAACCTTGCTTCGGGAATTACTAGCATGCCACCCAATTCCCTGTCTTTCAGTAGTGTATTCTCTTTTACAATAAACTTCTCTTTTTTCATCTACACCTGTGTTGCTGTTCCTTTCACTTGAGTACCACCTTTGTCTGTTTGTAAACTTCTTTATGGATACAACAGACGTGTATCACTAGATCGTTATTTAAAAAACTACAATCTAAAAGTATTTTCTAGCTTTAAATAACCTTAAAAAAGGTTGATAAACCGTAGAAAATGAATCACTTACTCATTTTTTTTTTTACTCTGGAAGTGGGGCTTGAAATTGAAGTTCATTTCAGACCTAAAGTGAAATTCATATACTCATGTACACAATTTATCGCTAAAGATGCTAGGGAAATAGTCGGTTTCTCATGCCATCCCCCATAAGCATCTGATATTTCTTGTCATGCTGCATCCTTGCAAGAGGTCAGACCAAAAATGGAGTATTGCTGCCATATGTAGACTGGTGATGGGTTCAAAAGACTTTATGTGGCCTTCTGGGCGATTAATTAATTTCAACTCTACGGGCCCTTTTCCAAAATCAGTTCGTCGCCAGCCTATCGTGAATCTATCGCCATTTCCGTGGCAAATGTTCAAACGATCTACATTGCTTAGAGCCACCAGTTCAGATCTTTACATCTGGGAACCGTCATGTCATGTACACATAGTCGAATCATCCCCATTTCCATCGTATTCCATTGGTAAGAAAGAAGCTATACGCAAGCAGTTTCTTCTCTGGAAGTGCTAATTTGCGGAACAGACCCCCGAGAGGGTGCTTCCCCGAATATTTCGATTTTAATCTCTTCAAGTCTAGGGTCAATGGTTATCTATCCTACTTATCCTCATAATCTGCATTTACTTCCTTCTCTTATTTCCCTACTACAAAACTCATTATGTCACGCGCTATTTTACGTAATTTCTATTGGATGCACATTTAGTAAAAAAAAGGGTATTGTTCAGTGAATTTTAGCATACGGAATACGATGCAATGAATACATATTCTGTGTAAATTATTTGTACCTCCTAAAAGGCCATTCGATATGCTTCTATTTCCATTTTGAACTGTATGGAAGGTTTTAATGAGTTCATGTAATGCAGAAGTATTTCAGATCTTACTCGTAGGGCGAGAGCATGAATGCGCCATCTAAGCAGCATATCAAAGCCATATTACCGGTTTTAGTTTTAGCCATCACCATTTATATGTTTACCATTGCCAGTGATAATGGCGACCCAACAGCTAATCTTTCTCCTTTCGGTATATGTCGGAATTGGAATATGATCTTTGCACACAGAATATCAACATCTATTAGGACCCTTGTGCTCTCCCTTGGAGATGCATCAGATTCTAATTAGTCTCGAACAGGTTCATCCTTAAAATATATTCGTAACTCACATGCTCTATCCGTGGTATTGACAGCATCTTTCTGCAGAACCACATTTCTGCTGCCGCATCCCACCTTTATCTGTTTGGCATGGCATTCACTGCCACATAGGAGGAATAGTTGTTATAGATCGGTTGAGCATCCTTTACATACACTATTTACATTCAGGCTATTGTCCTCATCTTTGTTGTTGCTATCACCTGATTGCCTTCTGTCTGAATTTCTGGGATGAGGAGTTATCATTATTTACACTATTTACATTCAGACTATTGTCCTCATCTTTGTTGTTGTTATCACCTGATTGCCTTCTGTCTGAATTTCTGGGATGAGGAGTTATCATTATTTACACTATTTACATTCAGACTATTGTCCTCATCTTTGTTGTTGTTATCACCTGATTGCCTTCTGTCTGAATTTCTGGGATGAGGAGTTATCATTATTTACACTATTTACATTCAGACTATTGTCCTCATCTTTGTTGTTGTTATCACCTGATTGCCTTCTGTCTGAATTTCTGGGATGAGGAGTTATCATTATTTACACTATTTACATTCAGACTATTGTCCTCATCTTTGTTGTTGTTATCACCTGATTGCCTTCTGTCTGAATTTCTGGGATGTGGAGTTATCATTGTTTACACTATTTACATTCAGGCTATTGTCCTCATCTTTGTTGTTGTTATCACCTGATTGTCATCTATCTGAATTTCTGGGATGTGGAGTTATCATTATTTACACTATTTACATTCAGACTATTGTCCTCATCTTTGTTGTTGTTATCACCTGATTGCCTTCTGTCTGAATTTCTGGGATGAGGAGTTATCATTATTTACACTATTTACATTCAGACTATTGTCCTCATCTTTGTTGTTGTTATCACCTGATTGCCTTCTGTCTGAATTTCTGGGATGAGGAGTTATCATTATTTACACTATTTACATTCAGACTATTGTCTTCATCTTTGTTGTTGTTATCACCTGATTGCCTTCTGTCTGAATTTCTGGGATGTGGAGTTATCATTGTTTACACTATTTACATTCAGGCTATTGTCCTCATCTTTGTTGTTGTTATCACCTGATTGCCTTCTGTCTGAATTTCTGGGATGTGGAGTTATCATTGTTTACACTATTTACATTCAGGCTATTGTCCTCATCTTTGTTGTTGTTATCACCTGATTGTCATCTATCTGAATTTCTGGGATGTGGAGTTATCATTATTTACACTATTTACATTCAGACTATTGTCCTCATCTTTGTTGTTGTTATCACCTGATTGCCTTCTGTCTGAATTTCTGGGATGAGGAGTTATCATTATTTACACTATTTACATTCAGACTATTGTCCTCATCTTTGTTGTTGTTATCACCTGATTGCCTTCTGTCTGAATTTCTGGGATGTGGAGTTATCATTGTTTTCACTATTTACATTCAGGCTATTGTCCTCATCTTTGTTGTTGTTATCACCTGATCGCCTTCAGTCTGAATTTCTGGGATGAGGAGTTATCATTGTTTTCACTATTTATATTCGGACTATTGTCCTCATTTCTGTTGTTGTTATCTCAACGTTTCGGTCGTTGTACCCTAAGGCCTTCCTTACAGATTGATATACACCTGAGGAAGGTCGGCCGAAGGCTTGCGATGTCAACAACAAAGATGAGGACAACAGTCCGAGTATAGACACTGCCAATAGTTTGCTTATCGTTTGGAAGACATATTTTGCCATTTCAGTGGTGCTTCGGATTTCGATGCCACATTTTCCATCCTATGTTAAAATCGCATAAAACTAAATTGCGGATAAATTGGATCCGGGAAGATTAGGCGAAACTACTAAACAGTGAGGGCGTGCTTGCTTAGGAAATCAGCATTTGAATTTTTTGTTTTGTTTTGTTTTTTTGTCTGCACTCTAATATCAACCACTGGCATCTTGGGAAAAATACGCAACTCTCTCTCTCTCTCTCTCTCTCTATCGCAAGACAGGCCACTTGGTATGAATATCAACCAATCCTGTTTGTAAGCAAATTACCGTCTTTCGTGCAACACGTGCTACTCCATTACGGAATGTAACAATGGATATTTCTGTCGGAGATTTGTGTTTACGAAGCTGCAATTGATATCGGTGAGATTTTTGGGCACCCCTCCACCCTGCACGCACGAATGAGGGTCTGCAAGATTATTACGCGCCTATTATCTATATTCAGCTCTCGGCAACGCGTGGGTAAATTCAAGGACGCTTTGATATGTGTGTGTATGCATGTATGTGTGTCTGTGCTTAAAGAGTAATCTTTTCTCTCAATGACTAGAGTCTTTATGGCGAGTGGGAACGCTAGGATAATTACAACCGCCAGGTAAGAAGATGTTATATTAACTAGACATCTATTTCTGGTTCTTTCAAATTGTCTTGCATGTAGGTCTTTCTTTCCGTGTTGCAGTGCAATTGTTCGCGTGCTAGTCTCGAAGACAATACAAATGGTTTCGTTCTTCATTGAACGCTTCTTCTGTGTGATGTGCGAAAGTGGGTTAATTATTTGTGCGCCTGTGTGGCGAGGGTCTATCAAACTATGGCGGTGTTCTTAGAACATCAATGTTTCGACTATAAGTGCCGGGTTCAAATCTCAACCATACTCCAGTTATCCACGCTATAATCCAATAGTCCATTTTTTTATTGGACAATTCAGTGACTTAATTTGCCAAGTAGGCAACTTGTTTATAATAACGGTCTATGGAGACGATCCCGGTACGTTGCAGTGTTAGGAAGTGCCTGAAGACGATACTAAGTGTGGACCTAATCCTTGTGAGTGAAAGTGGGTTGTCGAGACTGTTTGGAAGTTGTTGATTTGTTATGCTAGCACGAAGTCACAAGTCCTCGTGACCGAGGGTTCGAGCTTACTGACCTTGTTCAAACACTGATTACACCAGATTAGGCGCTCTCCCTCAGAAACTGTAACTAAGGTTACAGGTGCGCTCAGCATCTTCCTCTCCTTTTTGAGCCGTGTCCCCTCGGGACGTTGGCGATTATGGCTCTCCACAATTTCCAGTTCTTCATAGCTCTTAAAATGTTTTGTCTTTCTGTTAGTACTCCTAAAAACTTCCGCCATCCATTTACTCAAGATCACTAAGTATGTTATGCATTGTTTTCCTCTGTCTCTCTTGCCTTCAATCTGTCCTGTGAGTATCAGATTTTCCAAGCCCTCTTTCCTCATTACTTTCCCTAGAAACGTCAGCTGTCTCTACCTACTCAGCATCCATAGTTGCAGCATAAACCATTTTTGAGTCTGTGGGTGTTGAAGAAATAAAAAAAATGCGACTGAGCCGAGAGGTATGCTAGGAAAGGAGCAACTGTACTGAAGATGAGAAAAATCACGTTTCGGATTTGCAGTGGATCTTCAAGTCGAAACGGCTCTTACGGTGAAACCGAGTAAAACGGAGAATATTTCGAATAATTAAAGATAATTTCTGATCCAAAATCCAAACACAACTTATTTGGTACCCCTACCCTCATACAAAAAGAGTGATTCAAGAAGAAACGCGCCAAATGATCATATTACTCTTATTTCGGGCATTTCGACGTGGTGTAACGGTTAACAAGCTTCTCTCGTTAGGCCAATTACGACTGATTAGTGAGTTCGATCCTCACTGAGTGTCCCTTTACTTTCGACCTTGTGCCACATCTAAGCTTAGTTTCGAAAATTATCGAGGCGCATCGAGGTGGTGTAATGGTTAGCAAACTTGTATCGCTAGGCCAATTACGAATGAATAGTGAGTTCCATCCTCACTGGGGGTCCCTTTACTTTCGAACTTGTGCCACATCTAAGCTACCCCTAGAAATTCATTTTCTTTGAAACCACCGGTTGAACAGTGGTAGAGAAAAATGACTTAATGCCCACCGCTCGAACGATGGGTAAACACTTGCAACTATTTTTATATCTACCCTGAAACATTATATACCAATTATTTGCGAAGTTTGACCCAAGAGCTCAGACAGAAGGGTTAAAATTGTTCAGGAACGCAGGGCCCAAAGCGTTAACAGATAACTATCAAATAATTTTGCGCCTGATTATCAGTGGACACCTTTCACAGTTAAGCGAAATGTTTCATGGGACACAGATAATAATAACATTCGAACTCCTGTGTTCCATAATACTGACCTTGTACCAGACTGAGTTGGATGTACAATATAAGCTTTTTAACTACTATTTCCCTGCCTAACAAAATATTCACGTTTATATTCCTTCTCTATGTTATTTTGTTTCGACGACCAAAGACGTCTTCGTCAGGCGGGCAACACCATTGTTAACCGCCTGAAGAAGACGTTTTGGACGTCGAAACAATTATGTATTTTTGTCGCGGTAACTTGCATGTTTCAGTGTAACAGTTTATAATAAATATTTATTTCTCTACTTCTTGTATTGAAGCCTTTTTTAAATTAACATTATTAACGTTTGAATTTATATTTTTGTCGTTCTTTTACACTTGTATACATACATACATACATACATATATATATATATATATATATATATATATATATATATATATATATATATATATATATATATATGAAGAAATATAGTTCTAAGGTGTACTATATTTATGGGATAAAGTGCCCAATATCAGAGATAGAGCGTATGTAAATATAAAAAAGAACATTGAAGTCAACACTCAGAGGCAACAGGCGCTTTCATGCTACGCGCAATCGCCAGGCCGCGATATATATATGTATATATATATATATATATATATATATATATATATATATATATATATATTGTAACCCGGATATAAGAGAGTTGTCGGGACCGGGCAATAAGTCTCTTATATCCGGGTTTATCTTATATCCGGGTTTGGTCTATTATGTTTAGGTAAGTATTGCTCTAATTTGGGACCAGAGTAAACCTCCCTTATATCCGAGTTTCTCTTATATCCAGGTCTCTTATATCCGGTTTACACTGTATATCACTTAAACGTTATTTTAGTGGATACCCATATTCGAGTAGACGTTCCATTTATTTATTAAGCAGCAAATTTATTTATTTTCGTCTATTAGCTGGAATTATTCGAAAGATATTATTAAAGAAAAGAGGCTCTCTCCGGTAGGATTCAAACCTGCATTCTCCTTAGCAGGGGAAACGGCCGGGCGAGCGCTGCCGAATCGTGCCTTTAGCTTCTTCAAAGATTCTCGGTATATTCGTATCTTCTCAGTTTCGTATTCTAACGTAAACAAAACAATTTCTAAAGAAGTAATGGATTTTTAATTCTTTTCCTGCTAAGAATGATGCAGTTTTGAATCCCGCCGAGGGCACATCTTTTCTTTAATACTTTTTCTGAAATATTTCGGCTGGTAGACGAAAATAAATAAATATATCGTTTGATAATAAACGGAGAGTCTACTCAAATATGGGTAACTACTAAAAATAACATTTAACGTTTATATATATATATATATATATATATATATATATATATATATATATATATATATATATATATTAAGACAGGTTTCGTTAAATAATTTAGACATATTCTGTCTACTTATTCTCGATAGGATCCTTTCATATTTACGGATAAGCTTTTTGTATGGCTATTGAAAGACTAGAGGAAAACACCTTGCTGGTTCATATTGTGTTTAGTCTCTGAGTACTTTCGACATAGCATAATGTCATTATCAGGGTATTATGCTATGTCGAAAGTACTGGGAGAATAAATACAATATACCTAAATGGGATACCACGTTTTGAATATGAAAGTGTCGTAAAGGATAATAGCTTGGAATTGTTATTTCGAAGAGACGAGTTCCAATTTCAGTCGAGTTCATAATATTCATTTATGCGCAAATACCCTCGAGAAAGATATGAATGCACCTCTTCAGGGTTAATTAGTATAAATTGTATAAGTAAATCATTATTATCTGCAAATAATTCTTATAATGTAAACATATATTCTGACTTTAAATAACCTGCAAGAGGTTGATAAACAGTAAAAAACATATCAATCACTATAAGTCTCTTCAAAATTGATGATGATACCAAGATAAATACAAATAATTATTCTGAACTCTTGGACAAGAATATTTTTGAGTGTTTTAGGTCACAACCAAGAATCTTTAATTAAGAAGAGTATTCTTGCAAGGGAATGCCACCTCACATTCTGTACAGATGACTGGTTAAAGACGTAAAAACGAACTACCACTTTTAAGTAAACATCACAAAAAACAAATATCTAAGATGAGTGAAGACGTACATGAAAACTGATTTCTCAACAGTAATTTTTACTAGTGAATGTCAATAGAGAGATCTACGCTGGAAAGACATGATGGCTAGTTTGGGTTCTTCATAAAAGATAGTTAACCAATATTACTTCGTAAAATTTTTTCATGTATTTAAATTATGGGACTCTTCAGGCTTACAGCCATATCACGTTGAAACACCGGTTCTCATACGATCGCCGAAGTTAAGCAAAGTTGAGCCTGGTTAGTAGCAAGATGGGTGACCGCTAGGTCCTGTAAGCTTGGATGTTCGGTGGTGTAATGGATAACGGGTCGCAATTAGAAATCAGTGAGCCAGTCGAGTTCTTCATATTCCCATACGCGCAAATACCCTTGGGAAAGGTATAAATGATCCTTTTCTCCGCATACAGCTATTGGTCAATTAGTAAGACTTGTATCAGTAAACCATTATTATCTCCAAAAATAATCTTACAATCTAAAAAAAATATTATCTGGCTTTAAATAACTTTCAAAGGGTTGATAAACCGTAGAAAACAAATCAATCCATCAATAAAAAAAAGCTTTGTCTTGCAAAAAGAGATAATCTTTCTGTTGCTTCCTTTGTCATTCTTATTTCAATGCCATCTTGAATCAGGATAGATGTTCGATTAGCATTCTGCAGTAACTTTTTGACCTTAAAAAACCGTGGTCATGATTTTTCCTGTTAACTTTTGCGTCTTGATTTTTTGTGTGCCTCGTGAATACATGTGACGCCACTAGATAGACTAAGGTTCGATCACCGGATGATCGTTTTGCGACACTGTTTCAGCAATAGCATCAAGTTGTTTCAAAAAGTCAACGCTAGGGTGCTGAAAATGTTGTATAATAATCTTCGAGTCGATCGCTGTTATAAGAGACGAGTTCCAATTTCAGTCGAGTTCATTTATTCATTTATGCACAAATACCCTTGGAAAAGGTATGAATGCACCTCTTCTGGGTTAATTAGTATAACTTGTTATAACTAATTTAGTATAGGAGAAAAGAAAATGGAACATAGAATAGGCTGCGCCAGAGGTAGTTTCGCCCCACACCGCAAATTGGTACCAAAACAAAACATCAACCTGAAAACTCGAGTAATGTTCTTAAATAGCCTCGTCATATCAAGACTTTCATATGTATGTCATAGAAGGTGACAAACGCGTTCAGAAATATCTAAACTGCCAGCTGTATACAACCGCTTTCTAAGATCAATAGTTAAATATGAATTTGATTGAATGAAGGCTGTAGGTTTTTAGTGAAAACTGTACTTTTTCAAACCTTGTAAATGGGCACTAGAGAATAATAAATAAAGAACTGTACCAATTAACAAAACTTGAGGATTTTCTACAGCAGCATACAATACATATCACATGAAACTTAAGAGAGAAAATAATCTGTCTATATTTCTGAGATGGGATATTGCAATTATTTACACAATTTACATTGTTGACCTCATCTTTGTTGTCATATTCATGACGTTTCGGCCGTTGTACTCTCCGGCCTTTTTTTTTAGATGAATGGAATTTCGAACTGTACCCTTTGTTTCGGTCACTGAGGTAGATTGTTCTAGTTCCACGTGCCATGCCTCTTCCGGATGTCCCACCATTCACCACTGCAGTAGCCAGGCATTGAACTCACAACTTACTTTGGGTCGAATCACTGGATCCAGCCAAAGCTTTTATCTACATGGCTCATTGGATAAAAGCGTTGGTTGTGGCTACTGCAGTGATGAACAAAAACTTGGAGATTTGAGTCAAAGGGAGATAACTGAGAGACCCGGAAAACTCGAGGCATGCTTTTAAATAGCGTCGTCAGATCGAGACTTTTATTTGGATGTCATGCAAGGTGACAAACTCGTTCAGAAATATCTAAACTGCCAGCTGTATAAAACCGCTTTCTCAGATCAATTTGAGCGAGTAAGATAGGAGGGGGCTTGGCAAAGACCATTCTTCTTTGTAAATTGTGAACTGGCGCCACATAATCAAAAAGAAAGAACTGTGCCAGATAACAGAAACCACACGAATTGAGGACTTACCAACAGCAGCAACAACTAAAATGGATAGCACATGTAGCTCGAAGAGAAAATAATGACATAATCATGATGTTGACATTCTACACTACTTCAAAGAAAAGGTTTCCAATACTCGAAAGAGCTATAACAGTTACTGAACTTGGGAAAGCTATTTTCTTAAAATCGTTTTAAGAGAAATATTTTATAAATTTCAAACGACAGCAGTACTGGCTTCTCGATCAATAAATGCCAAATGTTTTCTAATAGTGAAACAGCTAATATTACCATTAGATTACAATTACTCGTATTTCTGGTTTACATTCAAACATTTCCGCATCCACAACTCTTGAATTATAAGCTCAAAATGTTCCTTTTATATCTCTAATATCTCAAAGAAATTTAGGCCACGAACATGTTCAACAGTTTTAGAAATGACACCGTTGAAGTTTTTCCCTGTTGTATTTTGGGTCTTAAAAATTCCATGCGAGTAGATGGAATAAGATTTCTTTACAGTTGAGCATGATGGACACTTGTCATCCAATGTTTGCATCGTACGTAAATGGATTTTCTTTTCGAGTTATCTTCTGCAGGAATAAGAACTTCATGACAGTCCAGAGGTCAACATTTGAAAAGTCCAGTTTTCCAAATGACATAGTTCAGTCAATGCTCTGAAAGAAATTCAAAATTAAGCGCAGGATGTTCTGTAAATTGACACTACAGAAAAAAAAAATACCGATTCCAGCTTCTGCGACATAAAAAAAAGAAACACGTTCCGAATTTGATTTTTGATGCTGCCAATCCATCGGCGAAACATCGGCGTAAAAATGTTCCAGCTTCTCGTTTTACAATTTTATTTACTTTTTATTTACTTATATATATATATATATATATATATATATATATATATATATATATATATATATATGAAAAATGTTGTTTTAAGGTGTGCTATATTTATAGGATATAGTTCTCAATATCAGAGATAAAACGTATGTAAATATATATATAAAAGTGAACATTGTAGTCAACACTCAGAGGCGACAGGTTGTTTCATGAGAGACGCAATCGTCAGGCCGCCTGACATATATATATGTATGTATGTGTGTGTGTGTGTATGTGTGTATATATATATATATATATATATAAATAAATTTTTAAATGCCTGACGATACCGAAGGGTAGAAACTAAGGTAGCGTGATTGGCTGATCTCCCAATTTTGTTTTTAAATTTAAAAGCTCTGCAACTTAATGCAACTGTTTCCTGGTCAATTTCAAACTCTCTCTCTCTCGCTCTCTCTCTCTCTCTCTCTCTATCTCTCTCTCTCTCTCTCTCTCTATATATATATATATATAAATATATATATATATATATACATATTTATATACATAAATCAGTATGTGTGGGTGTGGGTGTGTAAAATAGGACACTGACCTCAACATTGAGTGATGACAGTCTGTTTCATGCTTGTCCGCAATCTTCGGGTCAGTAAAATCAATTAATTCACATCATGGTAATTCGAAGATGGCCTGAAGTTTGCTCACACACACACACACACACACACACACACACACACACACACACACACACACACACACACACACACAGATATATATATATATATAATTATGTATGGATATTTAAATATCCATTTATCTCTTATTACTGTAAATGTTATATTTAGCGGGATTCTGGAATAGATACACTTTTCTTAAATAAGATCTTTGATCTCTAGCCCGGCAGACATTCATTTTACTGTTCAAAATATAACGGATGTCTACACATTCATATAAATATATTTTTTATTTCTTCAAATGTTACTTTTTAATCGAGATCCGTAGTTGAGTAGACGCTCCGTTTTTATTGTTTTAATCAATATTTATTTCATCTACCGGTCTGCACCCTCGAGCAAACCTATTAAAGAGAATGTGCCCTCCGGCAGGATTCGAACTTGCGCCACCTTTTGCAGGAGAACAACCGTCTGAGCCGGTATGTTTTAACAGCTCCTAGACAAAGGGCTTTCTAATCAAGCCTTTAAGGCCCACTCTCTCGTTTAGATTTCATCGAATGGCATATCTTCTCAGTTTCGTGTCTGAAACGTAAACAAAGCAATTTCCAAAGAATTAATGAATTTAATTTTTTGATTCGAGATATTTGTATTATTTTGAATGGCTACCCGTATTTGAGTAGATGCTCCGTTTTTTTTCATTATTTTAAAAAGTGTTTATGTCGTCTAGCGGTCTGCACACCCGAGAAAAATTACTTAAGAGAGGATGCTCTTCGCTTACTTAAGAGAGTGTACTCTTCGGTAGGATACGAATGTGATGAATTGGATGTGCGGTGGTGTAATGGATAATGACTCGGAATTGTTAATCGGAGAGCCGTGTTCAAATTCCAGTTGGGTTCATTATAGTTACTTACACGCAAAAGTGTATGAAGCCATCACTTCTCCCTCCAGATATGGGTTAATTAGTAAGACATATAACTAAATCATTATTGTTTCTAAAAGAAGAAAAAACTCAATCTACCCGATCACTCAGACTATCAAGTTCATTTTACGAACTGTTAGTTTACCTAAGGCAAATTATTGCCATATCCGTAGGGTCTAGAATACACTGACTACATCTCTGTAGAAGGGTATGACTTCCAGATAAAAAGGGTTACTTTTCGGGTGAATATTTGCAGATACGGGTATAAAACTTCTGTCTACCTTTTTGTTCAAGTGTAAACCGGAAATATATCTAAATTTGTTTGTATTCAATCGTAAACCGGGCCTATATCTATGTTTTTGACACTAGTGCAAACCGGACCAATGTCTACTGTTTTGCCTCTAGTCTAAACTCGACATATATCTACTCTTTTGACTCTAGTGTAAACTGGACCAATATCTACCGTTTTGTCTCTCGTCTAAACTCGACCCATATCTATCTTTTCTACTATATTCTAAGCCGAACCAATAGCTACCGCTTTAACTCTTGTGTAAAGCGAACCTACGTCTACATTTGTATTAATTAATTGTAAATTTTCCCATAAAAGATTAAATACCTTTTTGTTTACGGATATATATCTATGTTTTTATTCAAGCGTAAACCGATCCCATGTCTATCTTTTTGACTCTAGTCTAAACCAGCTATTTTTATAGTTACCCTTTCGACTCTTGTGTAAGCTGAATTTATGTCTATCTTTGAATTAATTCATTGTAGTTTTTTTCCTTATAAGAGATTAAATAATGCAGCAAGGGTTAATATTTCGTGAAATTAAAATATTACTTGCACATCACCAGCAGAGTATTAACTAAACATATTTAAACTTGACAAGGTCGTCTCGAGGCGATGTAATTGTTTAGAAAGCTTTTCTCGCTAGAACAATTACGACTGAGTAGTGAGTTCGATCCTCACTGGGTGACCCACACTTTCGGCTTTGTGCCACATCTAAGCTACGCTTGGAAAATCGCTGGGCACGTCTATGTGGTGTAATGGTTAGAAAGCTTGTCTTGACAGATCACTTAGTAGTGAGTTCGATCCTTACTGGGTACCTCATACTTTCTCCCTTGTGCCACATCTAAGCCGCGCTTAGAAAATCACTATTTAAACTTGATAACTTTTATTCGAAAAATATCATGAGTATTTAAAGCCATTAACCCTCACCGAGCCATTTTTGGAACATTGGACACTAATGAGTTTTGTAGATAGAACACTAAAATTTTATATCGGATTTTTATAAACCTATAATTGATGCTGAAAAAAAAAATTATTAATAATGATTTTTCTTAAAAGAAAAATATATGTAAGACCGGATTTTAATTTTAATTTTATAATTAGTACCAGATTTTACGGTGGACATTAGTCTAGCATGATATTTTCAGTCTGGTGACCGCTTGATAATACCAGGTGCTGTAAGGTTGGATGAGTGGGTGGTATAATGGATGATAGCTCGGAATTCTTAATCGGAGAGCCGAGTTCAAATTCCAGATGGGTTATTTATATGCGCATACGCGCTAATATCCTTGGTGAAGGTATGAATCCCATCCCGACTTGTATCATTAAAATCATTATTATATCAAAAAAGGTATGAATCCATCTCTTCTCCCTAAATTATGGGTTAATTAGTAAAACTTTTATCGCTAAATCACTATTGTCTCCAAAAGAAGGAAAAAAGTTCTTATAATCTAAGAATATTTTCTGGCGTTAAATAACCTGCAAAGGGTTGGTAAGCCGTAAAAAAACGAATGAATCAAGTCATAAATTATTGCAAATTAAGCAAAAAAAAAAAAAAAATAACGCTGAATTGTTGGCATAAAATGTATCAAAATATTAAAAACAAGTTGATAAGTAACAAAATGACAATAATGATTAAATACAGTAAAACCAATGCATCTCTGAATATTTTCTTTATTTTTCTAATTTCTCCCTAAACAAGGCAATAAAAGCCACCGTGGATGCAAGGAGTTACTGTTAAAGACACTTAAAGGCCGATAAAGGAAGAGGAATTAAGGAGACAAAAAACGATGATTCACACTGCATTTATATTTCTGAAGCAGGAAGAGTGTTCCACTAGTGAGAAGTGCGAGAGAAGAAACTCTCAGCATAGAACTCACGGTTACATCTAGCAATTTCAAGTGTAAAATCATGAGACCGAACTGCCACTCTAGTATTGCGCTTAAATTTGTGAATTGTTATTAACGGGAAAAAACTCAGAACAATTACCATTATTTATCGAAGAAGCAAAAGAAAGCTGTGCTATGGCGGTTGGAAAGCTGCTGAAACCGAGATGCCAGGTTAGGACCCATTGCCGATTCTTCTTTGAATTTTGTCAAGAATCTCTAGATATATAGCGGAAGTATCAGAACAGGTGTGGCAGCAGTATTCGATACACGAGCGAATGGTAGATTTATAAATGTGCAAGATAAATTCTATGGAGAAAAATTGTCTAGCACGGCAAAGGGAACGGACATTCCGAGCAAGGGAGAAATCAACTGATTCAATATGATCATTTCAATTCATGCCAGTTGAAAACATGAGGTCAAGAAGCTCTTTTGGAGGTTAACATCAGCTAGGGGAGATGGAAGGTAAAAAAAAGAAGGTTCCTTAAGGTGATTAATAGTGAACAGTTTCGTTTTAGACGCGATAAAATTAACACGCCATTTCTTGAACCATTTCATAACAGATTGTACGTCATTTTCAACATTAGCTGCTAATTCGACTTTATCAAACCAATTTGACTTTATCAAACCAATTTGACTTTGTCAAACCAATTTGACTTTGTCAAACCAATTTGACTTGCTATTAAGACAGGTGTAAATAGTTGTGTCATCAGTCGGGAATTGATGACATCAAGGAGGTCGTTGATGAAAATAAAGAACAGAATAGATCCAAGAATCGAGTACTAGACGATGCGTGCATTAATAAAAAAAAAAAATGATCTAGAAGATTGGCCGTTCAAAACAACGTTCATTGCGCGGTTTCATAAGATAGATTGAATCAAATTAAAGAAACGCCATTAACTTTGAACAGGATCAGCATGACAAACCCTGTCAAACGCCATCGAAATTCGCCATTCTTATCTAAAGCATGACGGACTCTTTCAGCAATAACCACCAACACATCGGCATTTGACCTAGAAAAGCAAAAGCTATAGTGTTTGCCTGAAAGAACACCCTGCGAGGGTCGATTCGAGGTTGATTAGAGCCTTTAGATAGAGGAGGACAGAAGACTAAGACGACGACGTTTCGAAGGGGCAGGACGGTTCATCAGAGTTCTACAAAATAGGAACTACAGGAGGGGATTTCCAACAGAGCCTGGAAAACAAGATGAAACCAAGCATATATTGTAGAGCTTGGAGAGAAGATCCTGAACAGGAAACAAGGAATAAAAACTCTACTCCCGTTCAGTAAACGTAAGAATGGGAACGGGACAATCTGATAACCTATTTACTCCTATTTGCCTATTCACTGCCCAAGAAGCTGAGTGCTTCTACCGGGACACCCTCTCTAGGAAGGTAGCCGAACAACGCAAAGACCTCTTCCAGATCATAAGACATTTATGAGAGCAAACTGAGAGTTGAATAAAAGGCAATTTAACATTGTAATTTTGTGTACATAACTTTAATTAAGGTTAACAATTAGGTAACTGTGGGTGCATAATTGAGTTTTAACAGTATAAGTTAACGTTTCATTATTTTTATTGGGCATAAATATTGCAAAAGAAATATTCTCTTTCTAAGCATTCCCAATTAAACATTCTCCCTTCTAAGTCTTTTCTAGTGAGCAACCCCATCTCTAAATATTATTAATTGAACATGCACCCTTCTAAGTCTTTCAACTAAGCATCACCCACACTAAGTATTGTTAATTGAATATCCCTCCCTTTAAATATTCTCACTTGAACCTGCTTGAAAGTATTGTCATTTGAGACCCCCCCCCTAAGTATTGCCAATTCTCCTAAATAATATTATTGACTTATACTAAGTAAAAACGGTGAGAAGTAAACTTTATTACCATGAGAAACTTTTTATTTAAAATAAAATTAATTAATAAATAAATAGCGAAATAAATCCACAGATCACACATATGTCAGAAACTGTTTTATTTTGTCAAATGTATCATCTAGAGTGACAGAACGAATTTCAACTCGGGACTAATTTAAACTGGGAATTAATTTCAACTCGAAACTAATTTCAACTCGATTTAAAAACCCTAACCCTAACCCTTAGTTCCGAGTTGAAATTAGTTCCGAGTTGAAATTAGTTCCGAGTTGAAATTAGTTCCGAGTCTAATGTGAAAGGTAGAACCGTATCTTCTTAGTCGATTAAACTTGGTTCAGTTGAAAACAATGTTACACGCAACTGAGAATGGATATTCATTGCATTTCGATAATCTAATTTTAGTTTTATCCAAAAGATCCAAGAATCGACGTAGTTTCGAAAATCATCTTCCATTCTTTGTCTGTAGTCGTTTGCCGGAAACCATGTGCTAGTAACCGTGTACCGATATTCTTGGTTCAAGTATCCGCACTGATATGTGTAGCACACACTGAGTAGCACTATATTAGAACAATTAGTTGTGTACGATTTGTCGTTTGTACATACAGGGTTGTTCGATAAAAGTGACTCACCTGATTTTCTTTACTTAAAAAATTTTTCGCTTATTGTTTTTGGGGTCAAACTAATTTTTAATCTTACCAATATAAAGACCCCCTTCCCGACCACCTAGTAAAAAAGTTTACTCGCCCTAAGGTATTCTATTGATAATTATAATTTTGGATATAAATGAAATTTAGGGAAAAACTTTGTGCAAAAAAAGTGACTCACTTATTTCCTGCAACTAGTAATCAATAGAAACATAACCGAACAGCTTTAAATAAAGAATAATCGAGGTATTATTTATTTATAATAGGTAATATAGTTCGAAATATTTAATACTCTATGGGTCCTCCTTTATTTTGAATAACCTTTTCAACCCTTTTTGGCATTGACTTGATTAGGTTCTGGTAAATCTCATCTCCAAGCATTGAATTCTATTCGGATATGAAATTCACAATCAAATCCTCTTTGTTGCTCAACTGCTTTCTCGAGAGCTTGTACTTTATAATACTCCATAAGTTTTCTATGTGGTTGAGGTCAGGAGATTGGGGCGGCCATGTCATAACACTCACCTGCTTCTCATCAAAGTATTCCTTCATCAATTTTGATTTGTGACAGGGAGCATTATCCTGCATAAAAATGAGCTTGGTGGGGTTGATTTGCACCCTTTCAGCAGAAGGGAGCAGACAAGACTCTAAAATTCTCTTGTACTGCTCGCTCCTGAGGGTCTTTTCAATAGGTTTTAAGAAACCAGTTCCATGAAAAGAAAGGCATCCCCAGAACATTATACTGAACGGATGCTTGACAGTACTTACTGCTAAATTCAAAGAGCTTTCAAAGCTTCTTCTTCGGATATTAGATCGCTTATCCTTTGAATTTAGCTCAACTTTCATTTAATCGGAGAAGAGAACATTTAGTAAAAAAAAATCAGGTGAGTCACTTTTATCGAACAGCACTGTACATGAAAGAATTGCGTATCTGTTTTCTGGAAATGCGCTAAAAAACCCAAAAGAATTTCATCGTTAATCATAGACCCTCTTCAGATCATTCTGTACGTCTTTACTTGATTTGTTCCATAAATTGCAAAACTTTAAAAATGTCATTTTGAAATGAGGCGCCGGCAGAATTCTATGAATTATCTTGACTAGTATCCTAATGGTTCGCATCTTGGGCTTTTTTCTCTGATTTAAACTAACAGTTACTTTGTCTTTGAGAATAAAGAACCAATTTTTGAAATATAAAGATAATTCTGAACAAGATATTGCTCTCATAGAATATTTTGACAGAATCACTGATCTTAAATTGAGCAGTTTTTGAATAAACTTCAAATAAGAAAGATATTTTTAAAAAATATTGAAAACTTATCACCGCATGCATTTTTTATTAATAATATTATCATAAATATAAAAAAAATACATGTTGACCCAAGCCTTGTGATTGACATTGGGTAGAAGACAGTTTCGATAGTTGCAGTAGCACAAAGTCATAAGTCATCGTGGCTGAGGATTTGAGCGTGCTCGCCGTGTTCAAACTGTTGATCACGCCAAATTATGCGCTCTCTCATAGAAATGTAACTAATGTCTGCCCAGCATAATTTCAGTATAAATCATAGGATGATTCTGCGGGTGTTGAAAAAACACCAATGTTCCTGAGCAGGTGTCTGCAACTGGGATTAGCTAGCAACCCTAGTAGACCTCACAGTCTCCGAAGACTGGCGGATGCCTACACACAGAATTATTATCGCTGACTGATAATATGTTGATCTAATTTTTGTAATTAAAATTAATATATATATATATATATATATAGTATTCAGCTTTCAGCTTATTATCAATAACCGACCTGGAAAACTTTTATTCTGGAATATTTTTTAAATTTCAATAGTGTGTATATATATATATATATATATATATATATATATTACAAATTATGTTGAATAATGTAGCTGTTGCGATATTCATGATGCTTTAATAGCATTGAGCTATATACTTATTTAAATATAGATTTTAGATATTTTCGATTTACATCGAGCACTGTTGAATTAT
>OZ038498.1:35073225-35088225 GCA_964036315.1 Acanthosepion esculentum
GGCAGCCATTATATCTATATATCTATCTATGCTATTCATATCTATCTATCTATCTATCTATCTATCTATTTATCTATCTATGTCTGTTCATATCTATCTATCTATCTATCTATCTATCTATCTATGTCTGTTCATATCTATCTATCTATCTATCTATCTATCTATCTATATATATATATATACACACACACACACACACATATATATATACATACATACATATATATATATATATATATAAATATATATATATATATATATATGTATACAAATCAATAATAACTATCAAAACGTGTAAAAATTACTAAAATTTAACATATTTCAAAGAGAGCAGGATTTTAGTCAAGAAAAGGATCAATAAATAACTAGAGCTACAAGAGTCAATAAATTAATAAATTTCCAATCGACTTATCTTTCGATGGACTTCAAAGTTTTGCGGATACACCGCACATCAGAGGTAGAGATCCAGATAAATCTATTGAATTATTACCAAAAACCATCTTCCTAGCTCGGAATTCCTCCATTTTAAAGTGAAATTATGCCGAAAGTTCTCGTCCGAACGCTCAAGTCAAGCACCGTCGAACCAGATCAGCCATTATACGGGGAATGGGTCTTTTGATACTACTAGTTTTAATTTGATTATAAATATTTCTAAGTAATTTTCCCAAACTTTGTGGGAGTTGTCCCCCGCGCGGTACTTACCAAAACACAACCCTTACACCCACTCAACAGAATGTATAGTCAATCTTTGATTCGATTTTCTTAGTGCTTAGTATTGCCTTTAATAATTGTTATATAAATGGGATACGCAGTAAAGTGAAGGCAAGATACACTTCCGGTACAATGTGTGAGTAGTGCATGCAATGGTTCCGATGTGCCATTGCCACCCTCAGGCTGTCCACTTTTTTCTTACTGTTCCCCCCACCCTAATCTAGATTAGTACTAGGTTGGTGACAAGGTCTCATCATTTTACAGTCGGAATTGCTATATGTAACCGTAAGTCCTATGCATTTTCTCAGCTTCTTCTCTCGCACTTCGCACTTGTGGAACTCTCTTACGGCTTTTTACTTTTCAGTCAAGTTTGATTTTCAAAAATTTAAATGCAATGTCAATCGTTATCTTCTGTCGTCCTAATTGTCTTGTATTGTTCTCTCCCCTTAATAATATTTTTTTCTTAAATACTTTCACACTCAGTAACCCCTGCGTTTCAATGGCGTTGTTACCTTCCTTGGTGGCGGGGGGAGGGCGATAAAAAGTAGTTAAAGTAAGACACAGTTATGGAGAATCCAGTGTGACTCAAACTCACTACATAGTGAGATTAACTTACTCCACACCGATGAGTTCTAAATCTTTTCCTAGTCCAGTTTCATCCGGCACATGACCTTTTAATAATTAGGCACCTTGTGAAAGCTGAACTTTCTATACCAGTGGTTCTCGAACTTTTTGGGGGTCACCGCCCTCTTGCGTACCAAAACGTAACCCTAGCACCTCCCTCCCATGTATAAATACAATGTTAAGCCCCCAATAAATCTATAGTCAACATTTTGATTGGATTTTCTTGGTGCTAGTATTGCAGGTCTAATGAGTATCTTAGTATTTCCCGTAATAATTGTTATATAAATGGGATGAACAGTAAAGTGAAGGCAAGATACACTTCCGGTACAATGTGTGTGTGTGTGGGAGATGTTATGGTTCTGATGTGCTACTACTACCCTCTGGCTGCACACTTAATCCTCACCACACCCTGGATCTTTCCACGGCTCTTAGGGTCGGGAGACGTACCACCAACTTTGGGAATCTTTACTTTTTCTTTTATGTACCGTGTCCTTTCAGGACGCAGGCGATCATGGCTCTCCACTTCTCCCTATCCCTTCTCAATATGTTTTGTCCTTTTGCTACCTCTCCTAGACCCTGTTCTGTTATCCACCTGCTCAAACCCGCTAGGTATGTCACGCTTTGCTTTCCCTTGACCCTCTTTCCATCTATCCGAGTAATAGATTCTCCAAGTCCTCCATTCTCATTACGTGTCCCAGAATTTTCTGCACCCTCTTCATAATATTAAGTATAAGCTTCCTCCTTGTTTTTATCCCTTCCAAAACTTCATCGTTGCTCACAGGTTCGGTCTATGGTATCTGCAGCATCCTTCTGTAGAACCATACATCTGTTGTCTCGAGTCTCTTCTTCATCTTTGAGGAGACCGTCCAGCATTCGCTGGCGTAAAGGAGGACAGATATCACGTAGCAGCTCAGTACTCTTTGTTGCCAATGAAATCCTTCTGTCTCATAATACTCTGCCGAGCTTTTCGAATGCGTCTTTAGTCATCCGAATAAATCTTCGAATCTCAGCATCGCACTTACCGTCCTCTGTCAGAACACTTCCCAGATATTTCAATTTCCGCACCCGCTAGATTTTAGTATCCCCAACCTATCAATCACATTTCGGGCTCATCTTTTTACTGATCACCATGGATTCTGTCTTCTTGTAGGTTATGCTTAGTCCCTTCTTGTTCTCCTTCGCTGCCTTCTGTAGGAGGTTTTTTTAATTTTCTTCCCGTGTCTGTTATCAGCACCGTAACGTATGCGTATCTTATGTTATTATGACTGTGACTGCCAATAATGAATCCCGGTATATTCCCAATTCTCTCAGAATTGTCCCACTGTATAGGTTAAATAAGTCCGGTGAGAAGACACATCCCTGCCTTACGCCCCTTTCTATTTTTGTATATTTGCTGAACTTATTTTCTATCCGTATGCAGGCAGTCAGTCAGTCAGTCAGTTATGTGCCATGCGTGATACACGCTTAGGCGATCATGTATCTTTCGATACATGACTGACGAGGCAGATTATTTTTTCCCGCAGTAGGTTGCCATTTCTTTCTGCGGTAGACCAGTTGCTGTCCAAGGCTATATAACTCGGTCTGTCCTTCTATTTACTCTTAGCGGGGCGGGGGAAAATTCATACCTTTCCCAAGGGTATTAGCACGTAAGTGAATGTAATGGATTCGACCGGAATTCGATCAAATCATTATATCTGGCCTCGTAATCTGACGGTCATTGGGGACAGATACAGAATTTTTCGATTTCATGGTATCTTTAATGGCAACTAGGACTATCTGGTGGTATCTATTTTCTTTTTAACGAGCACAGCGGGTAGCTTTCTGGGAAGAATGTAAAGTCAATTAGCATCTCTCCATTTACCATGGCAGAATTCAAAGGGGAAGTATGAGATGGGTACTTCATAGTACCCACTTCGTTTACATATACCATAAGAGAAGGTAAGATGAGTTAATTAGCAATGACTATCTTTTCTTTGTTTTACCACAGTAGATACTCATGGATCTATGTATAGTTTAGTGCTTCTTAGATTAAATGAATATATCTGCTCCCTTAATTCGATGGTCATTGAAATCAGATGCAGGACTTTTCGATTTCATTGTATTTTTGTTGTCGAGTTACGCGCCAGTTCCTATTTTCTTTCCAAGGAATATAGCAGGTAATATTCCTTCGTATTCCATTGGTAAGAAGGAAGTTCCTCTACCTTGAGTGGCACTTGGGGCCTTGTGAACAATAGCAGAATAAAATCACCCCTCTATAGCTCCTTTCCCACATATGACCTGCCATGCCACGTATACAGAGTCGAATCATCGTCATTCCCTTCATATTCCAGTGTTAATATGGGAGTTCCACTCAAACAGCTTCTTACCTAGTTTACTTTGTTCCACGATGTAAACTAAGTAAGAGAGGATGTTTTCCCTAGTCACAAACGATCTTAACCTCTTATAGTCTAGGGTCAACCGTTATCTATCCTACATACATCATCATAATATTCACTTCTTACTTTCTTCGTTTACATCCTTACAACGACCTCATTCAATAACCCTCTACCTGAGTGGCTCTTGAGCCTTATATTGGGTGAATAATAATATAAAAAAATATCTATTTACTATGACAAGGCTTTAGAAAGCAATGTGATTTATTTGGCAGTACTTTTTGTAAGTTTTCAAACATCATTTCTTTTGTTTATATTTCTGAGATATTATGATTACTTATATTATTGACATTATTCGGACTTTTATCCTCATCTGCATTGCCATATTCACAACGTTTCGACTGTTGTGAGTTCCGGCTTTCTTCAGGGGATTGGAATTTCGAACCGAATCCTCATTGGTTAGATCCAGTGGCCAGAGCCAAAGATTTGTGAGTTCAATTATTAGACTCAGTTCAAAACAATTAAGTTTTCAACATATATTTAGGCTCAATGTTTGCAGGAATGGCATCCAATCGTCAGGAGTGTAGTGTGGAAGATAAGACTGTTTCACTGTATCACAACTCATCAGTGTGGCTAGACATGCGATTGCTTCAAGCCGGGATCGAACCCGACCGATTTGACAGTCAGAGACCCTCACCTTTAGACAATCAGCTAACGCGTCGGAGAAAGGATTGTCTCAAGCTGGGATCGATCGATATATATATATATATATATATATATATATATATATATATATATATATATATATATATATATATATATATATATATATCTATGGTGGACTCTCCCGTTGTATTCGACGTATGAGGGTCAAGCAGCCCAGACACCAGCCCATATGATTTGATTATAGTGTTGAAGGCTTTGTGTAGAACCAAACCACGCCTTTTGAAGAGCCGAATACGTGCCACAAGGTCCCCAAACGACCCACCACATGTTTTGAATTCAGAGTTCCTTCTTCTAGACCAGTTAGTATCAAAGGCTATAGAGCCCAGTTTATCCTGCTATTTATCTATAGCAGCTAGAGGGAGAAGAAGAGGATTAATACCTTTTCCACGGATATTAGTACATAAGTGAATGTAATGAATTCGACTGGAATTCGAACTCGGCTCTCAAACCGAGCCGCTATTCACAATTGCATCGTGCCTCCAATACATACATATATATATATATATATATATATATATATATATATATATATATATATATATATATATATATATATATTCAATGTCGGAAGGTATATTCTCTTTTGTAGAACTTTTGATCTGTTGGTCAGTAGATATTAATTTACCTGTTATAAAATAACAACAACAAACAGAGATGTCTATTCAAACATTGTATGTCAAATAAAACATAACGTTTTGTAGTAGTAGTAGTAATAATATATATATATATATATATATATATATATATATATATATATATATATATATATATATATATATATATATATATATGTATATCTCGTGGCCTGACGATTGCGTCTAGCATGAAACAGCCTGTCCCTCTAAGTGTTGACTTCAATGTTCCCTTTTATATTTACACACGTTCTATCTATGATATTGAGCACTTTATCCCATAAATATTGCTCAGCTTAAAAGTATATTTCTTCATATATATATATATATATATATATATATATATATATGCAATCTTTTATATATATTATTTATATATTATATGCGAGGTACTTATTGGTAAGCGCTCAATAGCAGTGATAGGACTAACATTTATTTGGATTTATGTGAGTTTGTGACCTGACGATTGAATCTAGCATGAAACAGCCTTTCGCCTCTGAGTGTTGACTTCAATGTTCACTTTTATATTTATATTTACATACGCTCTATCTCTGATATTGAGCACTTTATCTCATAAATGTAGCACACCTTAAGAGTATATTTCTTCATATATATATATATATATATATATATATATATATATATATATATATATATATATATATATATAGTATAAATGACATATAAACTTTTATATACCAGAAACTATTACTGAACGATACCTATAGGTATGAGAAAATAGATGAACGCAAACCAATTGCAGAAATACAGAAATTTAATAGAACAGTTTGAAAACTAGTCAGTAATGAAAACATATGAATGCAAATCTAACCCTAATCCTAACCTTAACCCAAATCTTATGGTCTACACAAGTACCCACAGATCTAGCATTTTGATGTACTCCACTATATCAGGTATCGGTAGCGTTAGCCACACAAATTGACGAAAACTAACAAAGATTTTACAGCACTCCTTGGAATAACCAGCCCAACAATTCAGGCAACCTAGTATATATGGAAAGTGTTCTAACCGAGGATGGAATGTGCGACACTGATATCCAAAGACACGTTGGGAGGACTAAAAATGCATTCCAAAAGCTGAGCAGAGTATTAAGAGACAGAAAATATTCGTTAGAAACAAAACAAAACAAAAAAGAATACTGAACTGTTACGTGATATCTGCTCTCCTGTATGGCAATGAACGCTGAGACATGAAGCAACAGAAATGTTGTTCTACAGAAAGATGCTGAGGATAACATGGACTGAACATGTGAGCAACGACGAGGTTTTACAGAGGGAAACAAAAAGGAAACATATACCTAACATCAAGAAGAAGCTGTTGAAATTTCTGGGGAACGTAAGGAGGGCTTGGAAAATCTGATACTCACAGGACGGATTAAAGAGAAAGATGGACAGAGGAAAACAGCGCGTAAATTGATGTTTAGGAGAAATAGGAAAAAATCAAAATATATTAAGAGCTACAAAGGACAGAAAGATGTGGCGTCCTGCGTATGATATAAACTACATCCACGTCCCGAGTAAGACGATAAACTACATCCGCGTCCTGGGTAAGATGATAAACAAGGCCTCTGATCAGAATTTGAGGAGTCTGGAAACACCTCTTAATTGCTGGTGTTCCCAGGTCCACCCTGACCTGGGGTGGTAGCACCTGTTAGGGTCCCAACTATGGGCAAATAGTTGACCGACAAACTGGGGTCAAAACACTATGAAAGTGTAAAAATAAGTTTTAATACCAGCAATACATTTTTGTAAAAGGTTGTTACCGGCAATGTATCTATGAAGAAAAAATATTACTTGCAATACATTAAAAAAATATTAGCAGCAATACATTTTTGAAAAAAAAAATTACCAGCAATAAAAATTTTGTCGGCATTAAATAAACCATAGAGGTTGATATGCAATAAAACAAACCAAACCAAAGCAGAAAGATGTGGAAGGTCATGATCGTCTTATATCCTGATAGGACCCGACAGATAAAGAAGAATGAGAAATCTTAGAACTAAGGGGAATAAATATGGCAGATAAACTCATGGCTAGTTTAGATGTTAAATTCATTTATAACAACTTAAATGCTTAAATCTTAAAAACAAAAAGCATTATGCAATAAAAATGTTGTATAGGAGTAAAGTGTCGTTGCCGACACTGTAGTTTAAACATAGATCGCCATTTTGAATAAGTAGATCACGTGATAGTAAAGGAAATGCATATATGGGAATTAGCGTGACGTCTAAATTGATCACCATTTCTACTCTATTGCTATAAGGATCACTGTTCTCTATACTGTTCATTATACTATTTCTCTATTCGGATCACTATTCGGTGGTTACTATTCGAGCAAGTACTAATAGTGCGAGTGTTATTCGAAGGCGTCTGACACCAGCATTGTTCAACGGCGTTACTATAGTTGTATATGTGATTACAAAGTTTCTACTATAACAACGAGCATTACGAAAGTGACAACGAGTATTTGTTGACATTAAAAAAGTGGCAACAAGTGTTTGTTGACATCAAAACAAAAATGAACGTCTCTCTATCAACAACTAAAATAAAACAATCTGTCGACTCATAACCAATCAATGCTATTTCTCCTTTAACAATAATTTTTATAAAAAAAAAATTTGGTTTCGCCTCTAAGTGTGTTTCTAGCTTGTATTTTCTTATAGTTTCTTGGGTCTGGTCCTTTTCAAAGTATTTTACTCAAGCAATCAACATATTTGCGATATATTGATGACGCTCTGTTAGTGTATCGCCGCTAAACTACTTTTCCTGACCTTGTAGATAAACTAAATAAAGCCGAACAGATGACAGATGTTTGAAGCATGAAAACAAAATATATTATCTAAAAATTCCTATAACACCTACCACTATTACTACTACTATTACTAAACACCCACCCACACACACACACGCACACACACACATGCGCACCATACATACATACGCACACATACATATACAGAATTAATGGATTTATTCTTAATCCGACATTTTTTATTAATTCAAACATTATTATTGTGGATACACGTATTTGAAATAGACGCCTCATTTTTATTTTAAACAGTGTGTATTACGTCTATCGGCCTGTGCATTTGAGAAATCTTAATTAAAAAAATGTGCTCTTCGGCAGGGAGCAAAAGGTGAACGCAGGTGCGATTATAACCTTTGAAATTATAAAAATGTCGGATATATATATATATATATATATATATATATATATATATATATATATATATATATATATATATATATATATATATGTGTGTGTGTGTGTGTGTGTGTGTGTGTGTGTATGGTATGTGTGTGTGTGTGTGCGTGTGAAGGTGTGTAGTTGCGTATTTGAGTATCAGTTCCACTCCAATACATGTTTCTTGAAAATGTCGGACCAGTTTTTTTATTATTATATTGTTCTTTATTACGAATAATATATTTCTCTTTGGGAGAAAGTTTGTTCGTCCCGAGTCCTTTCACCTAATCTTCTTCTTCTTCTTCTACTTCTTCTTCTTCTTCTTCTTCTTCTTCTTATTATTATTATTATTATTATTATTATTATTATTATTATTATTAAATTCTTGAAAATGGCTAAAAGATTACCCCATAGCGCTCGGAGCGAATAATCATTTGGGCAATTTCTATACACACAAATCACAAAATAAATCTGTTACTTTGTCAATCATTTCAAACACACACACACACACACACTCACACATACACACACACACACACATATATATATATATATTTGTCTATGTGTAAGAGAGAGAGTTGCTCCCCATTCTGAGACCAAGTGACCAAACGAGAAATTTAGGAGAGAACTTCTTGATCGACTTGAGAACTTTCAGCACATCATTGTTCACTGCACGCATAATCACACATATACATGTGTGTCTTCATTCAGAGTGGATCCCACCGTGTCATTTTTTTATGTGTGTCTGTGTGTGTGTGCCTCTGTGTGTGTGCCTCTGTGTGCGTGTGTATGTGTGTGTGCGTGTGTGTGTGTGTGTATGTGTGTGTGTGTGTGTATGTGCAAAAAGGACAGAAAGAAAGGTGGAAAAAAATTTAATGACCGAAATCACGAAGACCCAAAATAAACAGAGACCGAATTTTGAAGTCCAGTTTTTTCGCAAGTTCTGGCTGGGATCGTCTTTCGGATATCTGACCCCGCTCAACATCCGTGAAGCAAGCGGCAGCATATCTTCCCATTTACACGAACTTGTCACACGGTTTTCCGTGTAATACATCTAACTATGTCCTTTCAAACTTCCTGTCCCGACACGGCAGTCTGTCACAGATCCTGCCCGCAGGATAGATTTCAGCTTTCCTGCACTGCTTATTATACCTAACAATGCGTTCATTGCACCTACGATTGGTGCTGCAAGTTCTGAATTAGTGTGCGGCCATTTCTGTTTAGTCGATTGCGCATGCGTGTGTATCGTGTCAGTAGCAGCTTAAAAAGACGAGAGCATATTCGGGGATTTTTTTTTTTTACCGTGTCAACCTATCCTAATTGATTGGGTTTAATCTACGCTGATTGCTCCAGAGATATTTTCATTTATATGCCTCTTCGACGGCAAATATAACACAAACTCGGGACTTAAGTTTGGACCCACACACATGTGTAGGTAGAATCAAATATTATACATTTTCAGGCTGCCTGTGCCACAAAGGCGTCAGTCTCCGCCATATTTCTATTTTATTCAGTGGAGAAGTGCTGCTATGGAGTTGGAATTTCCAAGGACAAGGAACATCTACCTCTATTTTGCGTCTTATTTTATCTGAAGTCGTGGACGTTTACTTGTCTCCTAGCGAGGGAAAATACAGCACTTGTTCTGTTTAACGTTGAAGACCTTTGCAATTGAGTGTGCTTAGAAACACCTAATATATCTTGGTATTTGAACCTCAAAAATTGAATTTACATAGCCTCAGTGTCACTTTATATAGCCAGTGGGACATTGTATACAGAATTGGGGTAAAATACCTTTTTCAAGGACACACCATCAGGGTGCTAACAGAGAGAGAGAGAGAGAGAGAGAGAGAGAGAGAGAGAGAGAGAGAGAGAAAGAGAGAGAGATTTCCTTTATTTCATTATATATACAGAGTGTAACGCCCTTTTTATTACATTTATTGAAGCAGAAATAAATTTCAATAGTTTATGAAAATTGATAGTAATCTCACATGATTTGTTATGATTAATAAATTATTTAACATGTTGATGTAATGGAATAACCTGTCACCCCCATGAGTGACTACATTATAGGTAGTAACTACCTATAAGCATCTGTAAGTCAACGGTATAAAAAGACTCACTGGGATCTGGTCCAGCAAGACGGTCGAACTCTCTGCCTTCGGGCAGAGAGGAATCTGGACGAGGCTCCGCCGAAGGGCAGAGTCTCGTTCGGAGAGGTTGACCAACCCGATTCTGTTTTTACAGTTTCTACGGTCATTTTTTGGCCGAGCCTACGGGCTCGGAAAACCCACGTAAAACTCGGCCTTGTGCCACATCTTTCCCTCGTGTGTGTGTGGGGGGAAGTAAATATTGACTCGCTGGGATCTGTTCCAGCTGTGCTGGTCAAACTCTCTGCCCCCAGGCAAAGAGGATCCCCAGACGAGGCTGTGTCGAAGGGCAGTGTCTCGTCTCGAGAAACAGCTACCTGACCCCGTTTTATACGGGGAATTTTTGGCTGAGCCCACGGTCTCGGATACCTCACATCAAATTCGGCTCTGTGCCACATCTGATCGCGTGGGGGAGGTTAGTAAGTACACTTGCTGGGATCTGTTATTCAGATCTTGGCTGCTGTCGAACTCTCTGTCCGAAGACAGAGAGGAACCTGGACGAGGCTATGCCGAAGTGCAGGGTCTCGTCCCGTGTGGTAGACAGACCCGAGCCCGTTTATGCGGGGTTACGGGGAATTTTTGGGCAAGCTTACGGACTCGGATTGCCCCACATTAAACTCGGTCTTGTGCCACGTCCTTCCTTGTGGTGAGGCAGGTAAATACCGACTTGCTGGGATCTGATATTCAGATCATGGCTGCTGTCGAACTCTCTGCCTTCTGGCAGAGAGGAACCCGAACGAGGCTATGGCGAAGGGCAGGGTCTCGTCCGGATAGGTAGACAGACCCGATCCCGTTTATGCATGGTTTACGGGGAATTTTTGGCCGAGCCTACGGACTCGGATTGTCCCACATTAAACTCGGTCTTATGCCACATCCTACCTCGTGGGGAGGTTGGTAAATATTACTAGCCGGGATCTGTTGAGGATGAATCGGACTTACGCGAGAACTACTAACCTTCCAATAGTAGCACTCACTACTGGATTGACTTGCGACGACTTTGTGCATAACTGTTACCTTTATTCTTATTGTACTGTTTTTTTATACAATAAACCTTCACTTATTTATTTCACCTTGTTTTTTCAAGTATACATTCCTATTAGCACGGAATATAACACATGTTCAAAATGTCCCAATTCATACTTTAATAAAACGCAGAACCCTATCGGAAACTCTTGCACAAACCATTTGACACATGTCTAGATTAATTTCAGAAAATTAATCAGAATTTGCTTGTTTTAATTCCGGAACTGCTTCCGGTTTGAGCCTGCAAACAATATCTTTCAGTCCCACCACCAAAACAAAAAAAAACAAACTTTGGTACCGTAAGGTCTGGTGATCTTGATAGCCACTCAATAGCTCCACGTCGTCCTAGCCACCTCAGATCAAAATTAAGACTTAACCATTCCTGAAATCGTAAGCCATACTTCATCTGAAACCATCTAAAACTACTGTAATTTATTTATCTTCGATAAAATTTAAATAAAAAAGAGCGTGATTTTTTATGCATCCTGTATATATATATATATATATATATATATTCGTATGTGTTTGTGCATGCGTGCGTGTGTGTGCGATCTCAGAACATGGTTTAACACATTCCAACTTGTTCCCAACGACTTCAATATAAATCATTTTAGTTGGAAGAATGTATCTTGTGACTAACAAGTAATTAGTTATATTTAAAATTTCAAGAACATTGAAACTCAAAGACATCTTTTCAGCTTGTTCTGTCTTACCTTTAAAATGCCCACGCTTACTTTATAATATCGTATTGATAGCATAAAGCAAATCGCTGACAAGTTAAAATTGCGGATGTCATCAATATTTTCCATATCTCTAAAGAAAATCATATATATATATATATATATATATATATATATATATATATATATATATATATATATATATATATATTACCATAAACGTTATATTTAGCAGGTAGAAGTGTTTAAGCGGATGTTCCTATTTTTTTAAATAGTGAAATCGATAGCTACCGGCCTGGGTACTTCAAAGTCTTATTAAAATAAAGAATCATAGGAACGCTTGATTTTTTCTAAACGCGGTCAGCACATTGTTAACGTCTTCATAGTTGATGCTATTGGGTGTTGGCTTTTTTTGTTAATAATGCTTCAATCATTTTAGCCTATAAAACATTCATATAAATGTAGATATATACGTAAAACATTCTATCTATACATTCAGTTAAAAGAAAAAATAATATCATCCTTGATAATGCCCAAAAGTATAGCTAACTGGCAATTTCTACATAATTTATGTCCAGAAAAGAAGAAATTATAAGACTACTACAAAAATTAAATTAAAAACTTAACCGCAGTACCTTTTCAGTCCTTAATGATATATATATATATATATATATATATATATATATATATATATATATATATGTGTGTGTGTGTGTGTGTGTGTGTGTGTGTGTGTGACAATTTCTCAGCGTTAACCTGTAGAAAAGACAATATATATAAATGTAAATGACAATAGCAAAACTGTAATAGTTGCTGACGCGTCGGCAACTATTACAGTTTTCCTATTGTTATTTACATTTATATATATATATATATATATATATATATATATATATATATATATATATATATAAGTGGACATTGAAGTCAACACCCAATGGTGGCAGTCTGTTTCATGCTAAACGCAATCACCAGCCCATGTGCAGATCGGTTATTTGGGCGCTGTCTATCAGAAAAAGAGCACTATGACGCAATTCACTCCTCCATAAATTTGGAAACGGCATACCATACTACTTGGTATTCGCGCCGGAAGCTCCAATACGAACATTTCAGTGTGTGTGGGTGTCAATCTGCAGAAAGTGCACAGGATTCGACAATAGCTGGATGAATTTAATAGTGATTACGAAGGTGTTTGGAGTGATCACCGGTGATGACACCGTTATGCCTACATTCATCTTCCCACAGGGCTTCAGACTCAACACGGAGGCCTACATCAAGTGGCGCAAGATATGAGACGCAATTGAGCGAGAGACCAACAAAACTCCTTGTAAGACAAAAGATGAACTGAAGGCAAGGATTATGACAGTATTCACCAACTTAAACAAGGGTATCATCCAGAAGAGTTACAGGAGATTCCGATGTTTTCCTGAGGCCATGGTTGAAGCGAATAACGATTTTATTTAATACATTTACTCTTTAGTATTTCAAGATATTTTTGTGTATTTTTGGTAAATATTTCTGCTAAAATGAGATGTTAGTGTTATTTTCATTTTTGCGTAATTTCGACAACAATTTATCCATCGCCTCCTGTATATATACTGCTTGCATAGTATTTCTACCGAGAGTCTATTGCACGTGTTCAACTAAAAGTTTAAAGGCTATGTTTTTCGAATACTGACTTTTCGTCAACTGGAAGTTTGGAAAACAATATTTTCGTTTCTTCCCATAGTCTAAAATATTAGTTGTTTTGAAAACAAACTCTGAGACATCTGTAGTCCATATCTAGTACCGAACATACTGTCTTCTTAATATTGATGGATAGTCCTTTCATCTTGTGTTCCTTTATTATCTTGTCTAGGAGTTCGTGAAGTTTTCTTTCTGTGTCTGCATTTACAATAACTTGTAAAATTCCGCAGGTTTTAATGCTGAAAAGGGGTTTTCGACGAAATCTTGAATCTGGTTTTCAGTACAAACAGTTTTCCCATCTAAGCGTTTTGTAGCGATTGAATTATATATTCAACCTTATTTGTAATGACTTGTTTTCACTTATAAGGCTGCTTTTTGATAACTTTTCCGTAAAATTCCACAGTTTCTGACGGGAGAAAGTTTTATTCTTCAAAAAATTAAGTAAAATTATATTTTATTCAACTATATATCCACCATTATTTTCAATGAATTGTTATTACTGAAAATGTATCGAAGAGCAGCCAAGCGACAAGTCGTTGTAAATAATAATAATAATGGTATTTCGTTTTTTGAAGAATGAAGTTGATAAAGAAAACGGAAATTATTTATAACTCAATCTGATATTTTTTCAATTTCGCTTTCTAAGTCACTTTGCTTTACATGATATTCATCGTCTTCGTCGATGTTTTTTTCTTCTTTCTCTCGTCGTAAGCATCTTCACGGTTTCTTCTTCGTCTTGTCAATTCTTCTTATTTTTTAATAGTGTATCTGTGAATTATCATGCATTCTTCTTCTTCACTATATTTTATCAAATTTGTGGCCTATGCTGTTCTCACGAAATTCATTTCTCTTGGATGACTGTCGTTTCGATGGTGATAGTATCGGTGCAAAATGTTTATTTTTTCTTAAAGATTGAGGGTCATCGCACTGAGACGGTTCTACTCACTGGTCCAATTTCCTTCTATCTATTGATAAGATGAGACGTTACAATCGTCGGCACTTTTCTTTTCGCAACAGCAGTTGCTAGAAAGAATTTCCAAGAATGCATGGCAATTCAAAGATAATAAAGAAAAATTAAGTTGAGAGTCATGATCGCCTACGTCCCGAAGGGAGATGGTATAAAAAAATCTTACATTCGACTGATGTTATTATGTCTCTTGATTCCTTGGGGAACACAGGGCCGCAACAACACCTC
>OZ038498.1:35093225-35173225 GCA_964036315.1 Acanthosepion esculentum
GTAAAGAAAATACTGAAAACAAAAGGTTGAGTGAAGAAGGGTTTAACATTCATAGTAAGACTATAAGAAAAACACTGAAAACAAAAGGTTGAATGAAGAAGCGTTTAACGTTCATACTAAGACTGTAAGGGAAACGCTGAAAGCAAAAAGTTGAGTGAAGGAGTGTTTAACGTTCATAGTAAGGCTGGAAGGAAAATACTGAAAGCAAAAAGTTGAGTGAAAAGAGTTTTAACGTTCATTGTGAGGAAAACACTGACATGAAAACGTTGAGTGAAGAAGAGTTTAACGTTCAGACTACGACTGTAAGGGAAACGCTGAAAAGCCAAAATTGAGTGAAGAAGTCTTTAACGTTCAGAGTAAGACTGTAAGGAAATCACTGAAGTAAAGTTTGAGTGAAGAAGAGTTTAACGTTCATATTAAGACTGTAGGGAAAACACTGAAAACAAAAGGTTGAGTGAGGTACACTTTAATGTTCATAGCAAGATTGTAAGGTAAACACTAAAAACAAAAGGTTGATTGACGAAGGGTTTAACGTTCACACTAAGATTGTAAGGAAAACACTGAAAACAAAATGTTGAGTGAAAATGCTTTTAACGTTCATTGTAAGACTGTAGGGAAAACACTGAAAACAAAACGTTGAATGAAGAAGGGTTAAACGTTCATAGTAAGACTGTAAGAAAAACACTGAAAAGAAAAGTTTGAGTGAAGTATGGTTTAACTTTTATAGTAAGATTGTAAAGAAAACGCTGAAAACAGAATGTTCAGTGAAGAAGGGTTTAACGTTCATAGTATCACTGTGAGGAAAACATTGAAAACAAAAGGTTGAGTGAAAAGGCTTTTAACGTTCATTGTAAAACTGTAAAGAAAACACTGAAAAGAAAAGGTGGAGTGAAGAAGGGTTTAACGTTCATTGCAAGACTGTAAGGAAAATACTGAAAAGAAATGATTGAGTGAAGAATGGCATAAATTTCATAGTAAGATTGTAAGGAAAAATCTGAAAACAGAAGGTTGAGTGCAGAAGGGAATAACGTTCATAGTAACACTATAATTGAAACGCTGAAAACAAAAGGCTGAATGAAGAAGGTACACTTTAATGTTCATAGCAAGATTGTAAGGTAAACACTAAAAACAAAAGGTTGATTGACGAAGGGTTTAACGTTCACACTAAGATTGTAAGGAAAACACTGAAAACAAAATGTTGAGTGAAAATGCTTTTAACGTTCATTGTAAGACTGTAGGGAAAACACTGAAAACAAAACGTTGAATGAAGAAGGGTTAAACGTTCATAGTAAGACTGTAAGGAAATACTGAAAACAAAATGTTGAGTTGAGAAGGTTTTAACGTTCATACTAAGACTGTACGGGAAACGCTGAAAGCAAAAGGTTGAGTGAAGAAAGATTTATCGTTCATAGTAAGACTGTAAGTAAAACACTGAAAACAAAAAGTTCATAGTAAAATTGTAAGGAAAAGACTGAAAACAAAAGGCTGAGTGAAGAAGGGTTTAACGTTCATAGTAAGACTGTAATGAAAACACTGAAAACAAAAGGTTGAGTGAAAAGGCTTTTAACGTTCATTGTAAGACTGTAAGAAAAACACTGAAAAGAAAAGGTTGAGTAAAGAAGGCTTTAACGTTCATTGTAAGACTGTAAGCGACATACTTGAAACTAAAAGTTGAGTGAAAAAGCTTTAATGTTCATAGTAAGACTGTAAGGAAAACACTGAAAAAAAGTTCGGGTGAAGAAGGTTTTAACGTTCCGAGGAGTAAGACTGTAAAGAAAACACTGAAAACAAATGGTTGAGTGAAGAAGCGTTTATCGTTCAATTTAAGACTAAGGAAAACACTGTAGACAAAAGGGTAAGTGACGAAGGGTTTAACGTTCAGTATAAGACTGTAAGGAACACTCTGAAAACAAAAGGTTGAGTGAAGAAGAGTTTATCGTTCAATTTAAGACTAAGGAAAACACTGTAGACAAAAGGGTAAGTGACGAAGGGTTTAACGTTCAGTATAAGACTGTAAGGAACACTCTGAAAACAAAAGGTTGAGTGAAGAAGAGTTTATCGTTCAATTTAAGACTAAGGAAAACACTGTAGACAAAAGGGTAAGTGACGAAGGGTTTAACGTTCAGTATAAGACTGTAAGGAACACTCTGAAAACAAAAGGTTGAGTGAAGAAGAGTTTATCGTTCAATTTAAGACTAAGGAAAACACTGTAGACAAAAGGGTAAGTGACGAAGGGTTTAACGTTCAGTATAAGACTGTAAGGAACACTCTGAAAACAAAAGGTTGAGTGAAGAAGAGTTTATCGTTCAATTTAAGACTAAGGAAAACACTGTAGACAAAAGGGTAAGTGACGAAGGGTTTAACGTTCAGTATAAGACTGTAAGGAACACTCTGAAAACAAAAGGTTGAGTGAAGAAGAGTTTAATAATATGAGAAAATGATTTGAGAATACAATAGTTCAAAGCGAAAGCGTACCACAGAAGATCGTTACGCCTTTGCGACCCACTTTTTGTCTCTGTTCCATGATCAGGCGTTCTACTCAAAGCGGTTGGACGAATTCATGTTTGAATAAGAGGTCTAGAAAAATTTAGTCAGTCTTTGTACACAAAAGAAATTTTATTTCCCTAAAACTATTTTAAGTAATAGATTTTATAAATTTCAACCGACAGTAACGCTATATGGAAACGGTTGATTTCACTATTGGTGTTATCATTATTTATTGATATTTACAGAGCTTATTTCGGTAGAAGGCTAGAAGCCAGTGAAGCCCAGCGAGGGTCTAAAGCATTGTATCAGTAACGATGAGTGTGAGTCGCATTCTAAACAGTGTTTCAAAACGTTTTCTCTACTTATGTTTTACTGAACTATAGTCTATAAATAATACAAAGTGGCAAATGGATCAGCGAAATTACAAGAAAAAAATCTCCATTCTCGTCGTCAGAAGTGAAGCAGGCGATTCTCTGTTAGCTGCTGCAAATTCGTTGTCTAACTAGACCAACATTATCGCCGTATCACCATCGCAGACGTCCGCCATTATCACCTTTGCCAACGTAAATATTGTGACGTCGGCTGTGCTGAACAAAGTTTGTACAAGCCATTTCCGCGGGGCTCATCCGTGGGAATAGCCCAAATTTGGCGTCTAGTATTACCCAAGTATTCCAACTGAATGGAGAGCGATTCCATCATCACCCGCTCCCGTACTCGCGCTTTTTTTTACTCTCATCTGTCCATTGCGACGCCATTTTTTAAAAAAAAATTGGTTCGCTTCCTTTTGGTTTTGTAATAATTTGTCCTTTCTTTCTCTCTTTTTTTGTGAGCTAAAATCATTTGGAGAGGTAGGAGATAGGATAAGCTTGTAAAGTAGTCAACCTATTGACACATATACCCTTGTGAAGGCAATAATATATATATATATATATATATATATATATATATATATATATATATATATATATATAAAGTAGGTATACAGTAAGTATTATACTAGTATTACATATATTTTAATAGTTGTTTTAGGATTCATTTAATACTAGAATTCATTTAATTCATTAAAATCATTTTGAATATTTTTATTTTCATAATTTTTATTATAGTACATTTATTATAAATTTAACTTTTTAATAAGTATTCATAATATATGTTTTGCAGATAAAGAGGAGTGTTTAAATGATGAGGGCAAACGGTTTAAGCCTTTCAGGGATGGATATATTTATTATTGATAAGTTTATTATTGATGTGTTATTATTAACATGTTTGTATAATATATACAATACGTTTTGTGCGCACAGTTTGCTTTTCGTTACCCTATACCTAATTTTGCACACATACCTCTTGGCCTTATTGCCTTGGTTGGTGAAAAATTATTAAAAAGATAATAATAAATACATACAGAGTGCGATGGATAAATTGTCGTCCAAATGACGCAAAAATGAAAATAACACTGACATCTTATTTTAACAGCTATATTTACCATAATTACACCAAAAACCTCTTGAAATTCTAACGAGAAAATTTATTCAATAAAATCGCAATTCGCTTCAACCATGGCCTCCAGAAGACTTCGGAATCTTCTGTAACTCTTCTGAACGATACCCCTGTTTAAGTTGGTGAATGCTGTCATAATCCTTGCCTTCAGTTCATCTTTGGTCTCACAAGGAGTTTTGTTGGCCTCTCTCTCAAATGCACCCCACACATAATAATCAAGGGATTTGCAGTCTGTGGAGTTAGATAGCCAGATGTAAGAGGTAAATATGGTCGCAGAAATTGTCTGACAGCCATGATTGGGTTCTCCTGCTTGTTGAGTCTGAGGCCCTGTGGGAAAATGAATGGAGGAATAACGTCGTCATCACTAGTGATCACTCCAAATCCTTTCGTAATCACCATTGGACTCCTCCAGCTCTTTCCGAATTCTTTGCACTGTCCTCAGATTGACACCCAAACACTCCGAAATGTTCGTAATTGAGCTTCCGGTGCAAATGCCAAACAGTACAGCATACTGTTTGAAAGTTTCCGACGAGTTGAATTGCGTCATGGTGCTCTTTTTCTCACAGACGGTGCCGAAATGACCCTACTATAGTGCGCAGTCGACAAAAGCAAAGACAAACAATGTACATGCGCGAAATTAAAAATATAAAATAGCGACAATTTACCAATCGCACCCAATATATATACATGTTCGTGTGTGTGTGTGTGTGTGTGCGTGTGTCTACATATGTATGCAGTGAGAAAGATATAGAGTGAGAAAGAATACGACTGTACGCCGTAAATACACATACCTTTTCGCATGTTTTGGCAAGCGGGTACTAACGTAAATAAAGATATGCTTATGCGATTTCTTATCTACACCCCCGTGAAAAATAAATAAATAAATAAGTAAATAAATAAATAGAAAATATGTCTATAGTTTGGAAGTTGAAACGCCAATTAATGTAAAAAATCTGCATAAATGACACGTATAACACGACGTGTCTTACTACAGGTTTTCGCA
The DNA here is from genome assembly GCA_964036315.1 of Acanthosepion esculentum. Lineage (NCBI taxonomy): Eukaryota > Metazoa > Mollusca > Cephalopoda > Sepiida > Sepiidae > Acanthosepion > Acanthosepion esculentum. Next base: position 35,098,213 of record OZ038498.1, read on the forward strand.
GAAATCATTAAGAGATTTAAAAATTTCAAACACTAGTAACATATTTTCATATGACGTAAAGATCGTCACAAAGAGGAACTTTTTCGATAGCATTTTCCATAACAGTTTACGACGTAAAGATCGTCACAAGGACGAACTCTTTCGATAGCATTTTCCATAACAGAGTTTGTGTCGTAAAGATCGTCACAAGGACGAACTCTTTCGATAGCATTTTCCATAACAGAGTTTATGACGTAAAGGTTTGTGAAGGAAATAATTGGGTGGCGTTAGACGAGGAGAACGTGCTGGCCATAAAATTTCAGAAATTCGCGAAATTATCCGGTGATCAAAAGTTTGTTTTAGAAGCACCATCATTGCCTGGGACATGTTTGCGCTGGTTCCATCTTGTTGAAACCAGATCTTATGTTTCTTCTGCACCGCTGGACGCACAAATGTCTCGACCATGACCCGATACCTTTCATTAGTGATCGTCACTTCATTGTCATCTTCATCTTTTAAAAAATTCCTTGATTTTGGTTCTTTGTACAATTGTGAATTTTCCAGGGAAAATTTCCTATGTTAATATAAGTTCTGTTTTAAAGCAAAAAAGAAAGAAAAAAGAATGAAAACCGTTAAAAAATCTCTCATTCTATGACATTTTTAAATACCTTTTCTGAATTTAAGCTAGCACGTTTAGAAAAAATTCAATTTTTCCATCCGCGTTATCTCTCAGCTTCTGTCCAAAATGGACGCCATTCCACAAACTGACTTGAAAACTTCCAATCCTTTGGTTTTCTCCCTTGGTTTCATATCTGGTGGTTAATAAGGTTAGAATATGATGATTTTCTAAGCATAGCTTTGATATGGCACAAGGCCGGGAATGTGGGGCACGCAGTGAGGATCGAACTAACTATTCAGTCGTAATTGTTCTAGCGAGACAAGCTTGCTAAACACTACACCATGTCGAGATGTCCACATGATTTCTTATTACGATATCCCTCTTTATTTCCGATTTCGATATAAGTTTAACATACTATTTTGGGAGATTAAGAGTAGAATTCATTTCCGAGAGTGCTGCCTACTTGTTTTGTTTTCGACCTTAAACAAGCTTCGTAATCTAGAGTAAATTGTGAGGTTTTTATTGACCAATACTGCAGCCTATAGTAAGATTTTAATAAAACTTGTTTGAATTGTTTTTTTTTAATCAAGTTCACCCCAAGCAAAGCACCACAGCCATTAAGACACAAGGGGTTACCAAATTGGAAAGAATAAGAAAAAAGAGAAACATTATTAAGGAGCGAGAACAATAGAAGAGTAATCAGGAGGATGGCAGATATCGGTTGACGTTACATTTAAATTTTTGAAGATCAAAGTTGGCTGGAAAGCATGGAACCGGAAGAGAGTTCCACAAGTGAGAAGTGCGAGAAAATAAACTGTTAGCATAGAACTTACGGCTACATCTAGCCAACTCAACTCTATATTGATGAGGCCTCGACGCCAGTCTAGTATGGCGCTTAAACTCATAAAGTCTAGATACCCTGGCAAAGAACTCATCTGAACAGTTGTCATGAAAGTATTTATAGAAAAGTCACAGTGAGGCAACTTGATAGCGGTGGGAAAATCACCGGAACCGAGACGCCAGATCAGGACCAATAATATTGCTGATTCTTCTTTGGATTTTAAGGATCTCTAAATATATGGCAGGAGCACCGGACCATATATGGCAGCAATATTCCAAGCATAGGTGAATAATGAATAAGTATAGATATATAAGTTAGATTCTGGAGAGAAAAATCGTCTAACACGTTACCGTGAACAAACCTTCTTCGCATATAGATAATAATTTGAAGAGAAGTCAATCTGATATTAAAAAATTTATCCCACTTCATTTAAATTTTTGTAATGTTTTTTCTTTTATCTATTGCTTTCCGTTATATTCGACAATAAATTTATGTGTGAACAAACATTTCTTATTTTCCATTAGAAATAATATATCCTAAGTAATTACGACCTTCAGCTCAAATTAGAAGCAATAATACAGTATGCGGCAAAAATACCTCCCACATTTTAAAGGTTGACAAAAAGACTAAGTTAACTGCTATTAAAAATGTATTTCATCGTTATTTAAACAAAGTCCTCATGTTATAATTCAATTGTGTGTGTGTGTGTGTTTGTGTGTGCATGCACATAGATACCTCAATAAATATGTTTCTTCATAGAACCTCGCAGATTATCAAAGGCTTAAAAGAGGAAGATTGAACCTTGATGAGTTGTGACGCCATCTGTGGTCAAATGGTCTAAAGCCCACTGGATCAGCGTAAATATTATTAATTTTCTTGAATGAGCAGGTCGATTATTTTGGGTGTTATCGATTTTTGAGATGAGTTCTGATCGTTTATTTAGTAGTTTGTTTTGAGCTGTTTAATAAGAAATAGAACATTAGCCTACAACAATCAATCCAAAAACTGTAAACTATGCCCGGAGGAAAAGTAGCTATAATTACTTTCCCAGACCAAGACAAACTACTAAATAAACGACTAGAACTCATCTCCAAATGCAGACACAAAAACAAACTTTAACTACGTTACCTAAAATCGAAAACTGAAAACAATCAAGTATAAATGACAATAAATAAATAAAATAAATAAGCAAAAACAAGGAAAATGAATTACTTGCATTATTTACATTATTCGGAATGTTATCCTCATCTTCATTGTTATATTAACAACGTTTCGGCCGTTGTACACTCCGGCCTTCTTCAGGAGATTTGAATTTTGAACGAAACTCTTTATTTCGTCCACCGGGATAGATTGTTCTAGATCCACGTGCCATGCCTCTCTCGGATGTCTCAGTTATTTCGGTTCGGTTTTTATTTTTTTATTTCCCTTTAACTCAATTCTCCAAGCTTGGTTCACCACTGTTATAGCCTGGTATTGAACTCGCAACTCTTTTGGGTCTAGTCAGTGGATTTAACCAACGTCTTTACCCTCTGGTCCATGTGTAAATAAATTTCTCCAGACAGATAAATAAGTAAATAAACTAAGTAAATAACAAACAAATTAACAAAACCCTGCCCACCAAAAAAGCCGTCATGACAATACAATAAACTCCCCAGAATGCAATAAACTACCCACAATGCAATAGACTACCCACAATGCACTACTGAGCTGTATGTATAAAAAGTCGAGCTATAACGCAATGCATGTGGTCTAACGATTGCGTTTAGCATGAAACAGTCTGTCGCCTATGAGTGTTGACTTCAGTGTTCACTTTTATATTTTCATAAGCTCTATCTCTGATGTTGAGCGCTTTAAACCATAAATATAGCATATCTTAAAATTACTTTTTATCATATTACACACACACACACACACACACACACACACACACACATATATATATATATGATATATATATATATATATATCTGTAATATGATAAAAATAATTTTTTTGTAAGGAGTTATTCCAAAATTCGCTTGAAGATGAAACCAGAACTAATGCTTTTAATTTAGTGTAATTGAATTTGAAGTTTTTGTTTTCTGTTTTTGAAACATGGTAATTCATGTGTAGCGATGAAACCATATTTTTAAATCAGTTAATATATATATATATATATATATATATATATATATATATATATATATATATACATACACATATATGGCCAGTCAAACTTAATCGTATCCACCTCAGCTCCCAAAAATAAAAAGGGCATTATTTTTGTTGTACCACACACAGAGAGACACACTCAGATACACACACACACACGCGCGCGCACACACACACACACACACACATATATATATACATATATATATAAATATATATATATATATATATATATATATATATATATATATATAGTATAACTGGCCACTTGTGTTCAAGCGTACCCGTCTACTAAGGTGGCTAGCCAAAACCTATTACAGACACCTGCGCTATGCGCATTTGTGTATATTCAATATATATATATATATATATATATATATATATATATATATATATATATATATATATATATAAAGAGAGAGAGAAAGAGAAAGGGAGATAAATAAAGAAAGAGAAGAGGGAGAGAATATTAATATGCATACACTAGATTGTTTTGAAAATAATGTCGTATATTATGAGATGGAATAAAAATTAATTGAAAAAAACTTGAACATGTGAAGAACTCTATCCGTATACTTAGGTTCGATGAAAAATGTAATTTGAAACTAATTATTTTATTCCTTCCGGAAATTACTTTGGATTACTCACCTCTTCAGATTTATTGATCTCTTCCTTTCTTGTAAAAGTTTTGCCGCTTGTAAAGTGTTGCGGAGATCTGATGAAATGGAGACTTGGGTTCCGAAGTCCATTCAACGCTAAAATAACCCAAATCTAACAATTCCATCTTCTCTAGTAGTTTCTTTTACAGTGTGCGGACTTTAATCGTTATTGCAAAGTATGATAAACTTTCTCTTAAATTGAATCGGAGTAATTTTAGCGTGGATTATCAATCTTCATTCGTCCCTGACAATTTCAAACGATTTGCGATGAATAGTTTTACTTTATTCTTAATAAATTCAACCTGTCTTATTCCACTGGCTCAACAGAAAGAAAGTTTTTCCTCCAGAATCTCACATTTTCATAAGCTTTGCTCATAATCGTGATCGAGTCCTTGATAGATAAATTGAGTTACATCTAAACAAACTTGTCTTCCAGCTTCCAAGCTGCGATATGACTTTTCCCGAAGACTATATATGCATATCCTTGTTAGATTGATTTTTTTTTCTGAATTTCTGGGATGAGGGTCTATTAATATTCAGACTGTTTTCCTTATTTTTCTTTTGTTTATCATAACGTTTCGGCCATTGTGCTCTCCAAGTTTATATCGATCTGGGTAACCTCCAGGAAATTCCGAACATATTCGGTTCAGAATTCTCTGTCGGTTAATGAGATCGATATTTTTAGATTTTAAGCAATTTTTGGAGATAATAATTTACTTATACAAATCTCACTAATTAACCCAGGAGAGAAATGGATTTATGCCTTTCCCGAGTGTATTTGTGCGTAAGTTAATATAACGAACCCGACTGGAATAGGAACACTGCCCTCCGATTTTTCTAATTCCCAGCCGTATAACTATGTCGGCTAGTAAGACAATTGATATATACTAAGATTAAGTCAGTACGATGGAAACCTAAAAATTGAGGAGACCCCTTAAGATTGAGGAGGTCGAACAGTACTAACTCATAATATATGAGGGTCGTCCGGCTATTTATTTATCTATTCAACATGACATATTCTGGCGTTAAAATTCTGGCTTACTTCAAATTGAAATACTGGTCAAAATATGAATGTGATTCTACGAGTACAGTATTCAGGGATCATGAAATAATTTTAATAAATGATAAAAAATATTTTCAATAAATTTAAAACGATACTTACTTCGATGTCGCATCGATTTGTAGTCGGAATGAAGAGATTGTCGATGACGTCAAATCAAAATGGCGGCTCGCATCTTCCGTTACATGACACTCCAAATATCTGAAAGAAACGCTGTTAAAAGCTTCTGTTGAAGGACCCAAGATAGAGAGAGAAGAAGAAGGGAAACTAACTGGGTCATTTAGAGAGGACGAAGTTGAAAAGGGTAAAAAGAAAAGAAAATATATTTGGAAAAAATGAGAAAGGGAAAAAATCGAGCAATGGATAATAGCATATGTGGAGAGAAAGAATAAACGAAAAAAAATAATAAAGTAAGAGAAACAAGGAAATGTGGGATGAAATGGGTGCAGATGCGAGGGAAGGAATATTTGAGTAGACGCTAAGTTGAGTTATTAAACCGTATATTTATTTATTTTTGTCTACATGTCTGAATGTTAGATGAATCTTATTAAAGAAAAGATGCACCTTCCGGGAGGATTCGAACCTGCGTCCACCTAGCGAAACCGTCGTTAGATCCGACTTGTTTTAGACCAACTCGGCTACGAAGGGTCTCGGCAAACGAGCAAAGCCGAATCGGACACTTAAACGCAAATGTCTTCAAAGATTCTCAAAACATTCATATACGCTCAGTTTCGTATCCCAACGTAAACAAAGTAATCTTTTAAAGAAGAAGTGGATTTTTTATTTATTCACCGAAAATGTACGGTTTAATAATTAAACGGAGCGTCTACAAAAATACGTAGATCCACAAAAAAATAACATTTTAGTGATAAAATCTCTCGGATTAATAAATAAAAATCCGTTAGTTGCTTGTAAATATTGAAGTGGGCATTAAGGTCAACACCAAGTAGCGACATTCTGTTTCATGCTTGAACTTAACCTTCAGGATATGGTCTGAAGATTGCGTTAAAAATGAAACAGTCGTTGCTTGGTGATGACGTAAGTGTCGCATTTTATATTTGCAAATGCTCTATCTCTGATATCTCTATCTCTGATCACTTTTACTCATAAATATAGCATACCGTAAAACTACATTTTTATCATATCATATCATATCTATCTATCTATCTATCTATCTATATATATATATATATATATATATATATATATATATATATATATAATGTGTATTTGGGTAGCAATCTTTCTTTCAAAGATGTTTCGTCAAGGGGAAATTGATGAATTTTTTTACTGAGTTTTCCTTGTGTTCTTAAGTTTTTAAATCCGCACTGTTTCTCGTCCCAAGTGCTTTGGCCATTTCTTTACACACACACACACACACACACACATATATATATATACGTATATATATATATATATATATATATATATATATATATATATATATATATATATATATATATATATATATATATACATAAGTAATAAGAGACAGAGAGGATATTCAAAATGAATACAGAAAAATAGTGAGTTCAGAAATAGATCTTATTGCCTCAGTTTCACCCCTTTCCCTCTATTTACTCTCTCTCTCTCTCTCTCTCTCTCTCTCTATATATATATATATATATATATATATATATATATATATATGTTTGTGTGTGTGTTTTTATGTGTGTGTGCGTGTTTGTGCGTGCATGGATACAGAGACTGATGATTAGATAGATAGATATAGGCATATTAAAAGAAGATTACTGATTCTTAAAAAAGTAGACCGAATTATAAAAAAAATCAATTACCGTAATAATCTCCAATAAACGATATTCAATGGTCTATTCAAGTGCCCTTTGAGAGATCGTCTGCGCATGCACATGCTCACACGCACATACATACATAAATATATACATATACATACATATATATATTTGCATACACAGCTAGAAAATGTGACTCAACGAGCATGCGTTTATATATTTTGCTTTCTCTGAATAAATTTCTTTACGTGTTTTTTCGTAATGATGCGGGTGAACGATTTAAAGAACCCATCTGTAATAACTATTTGCATACTGGTATATATAAGCTTAGGATAGTCTGGTATAAGGCTGTGGGGAGATGAAATTCGTGCTAATCTTCTAAGTAGGTAAGTTTTGTCGACTAATGACGGGAAATATAAGCCCATCAAATAGATATCCGCTAAAAATAAAATTTGAAGGAATAAAAATGTCCGATTAAAAATAAATCCATTATCCATTCAGAAATTTATGTATACGAGGATTGGCTGGAAAATTACTAGGCTGACCAAGATATAAATGTAAGGAAACCCACCATTTGTTAGATTAAAAGACATGCAAGTTTACCAGAATATAGCATCTGTCTTGTTGTAGTATACCTACTGACGATAATGGGTATGTCCACATTCACATAAATACAGTAGTAAATACTGTATGTTGGTCTGCAGTTGGAGATTCATTGTGGAATTCACTTGACCCACTTCTAGCAGTTGACTATTACTTCTACGTACCGCTGGCAAATTATAAATTCGTTGTCTCCTAAGTATTATCGTTTATTAACAACCTTCGTTTGATTATTCTATTCAGTAACCTTCCCTAGGTCACAACAAATAATTACTGTAATTATGATTGCAAAACATTCACCTATATCTTTACTAGAAGAGTTTCTGGATAACTTAGAATCCATTCCTTTAGGGATGTGCTTATTATGTTCGCATGGTGGTTAGGTCTAATGTTGTAGTATACCTACGGATGGTAATGGGTATGTTCCCATTCACATAAATACAGTAGTAAATACTGTATGTTGATCTGCAGTTGGAGATTCATTGTGGAATTCACTTGACTCACTCCTAGCCGTTGACTACTACTACTACGCACTGCTAGCAAATCTTATGTGTTGTTCTTGTCCTAAGTATTATCGTTCATTACCAACCTTCGTTTGATTATTCTATTCAGTAACATTCCCTAGGTTACAACATGTCTATATCTCTGAGATGTGGCATTATGATTCCTTACAGTATTTATATTATTCACAACGTTTCGGTCGTTGTACGCTCCGGCCTTCTTCAGGTGATTGGAATTTCGAACCGGACCCTTTATTCCGTCCACCGGGGTATGCATATCTGTTGTACCTCACATTATATATTTTCTAGATAAATGTCATAAAGTAATGCAAATACTCACAGTGAATGTGCACACAGAATTGAGAGCTGATAACCAGACCCTATTGAAATTCCTGTCTATATCTCTGAGATGAGGTATTATGATTACTTACATTATTTACATTATTCGGACTTTTATCCTCATCTTCATTGCCATATTCACGATGTTTCGACCGTTGTATGCTCCGGTCTTCTTCATGTGATTGGAATTTCGAACCGAACCGAAATAACTGAGACACCCGGAAGAGTCATAGCATGTGGAACTAGAACAATCTACTCCGAAATAAAAGGTTCGGTTCGAAATTCCAATCACCTGAAGAAGGCCGGAACGTACAACGGCTGAAACGTTGTGAATATGGCAACGAAGATGAGGATAACAGTCTGAATAATGTAAATAATGTAAATAATCATAATACCTCATCTCAGAGATGTAGAGGCCGAAACGTTGTGGATATGGCAATGACGATGAGGATAACAGTCTGAATAATGTAAATAATGTAAATAATCATAATACCTCATCTCAGAGATATAGAGGCCGAAATGTTGTGAATATAGCAATGAAGATGAGGATAACAGTCTGAATAATGTAAATAGTGTAAGTAGAATATAACAATATTGTATCATGGTACTGTCTATAAACTTGGTTGTCTACTTTATATCTTGGTCATCCTATGAACTGTCTAGTCAAACTTCGTACATGTGTGTTTAAAATAGTGTTTGAAACATAAATATTTGTTATATTGGTGTGCTAAGGAAATAAACACACAAAACCAGGTGGATACTAGAAGAAAGGTTTATTGTACACAACAAGTACAATATGAAATACAGTACAGTTATAGACACAGGTCAATCTAGTAGTGACTGCCACTAATTGTAAAGTCGGACGTGCTTGCGTCGTCTGTCACTTCTCGTTCACTCTGTCCTAAGTCTCTCGTAGACGGTTGACTTTATAGGTACTTTCTACCTATAGTGTAATCTTTTATGGGGGTGACTGGTTATTCCATTACATCAATATTAAAAACTGAGAGGCGACTCGGGTTTCGGCATTAGGCTCATCATACGCCGTAAGTCAATAATTATTTGCTTCATTAAATAAATAATATGCATCGCGCTGAACAACATTTTAAACCCCTTTACGGGTTTTCCTGTACTGAGTACGCTTTAGCAGCGTCTATCTATCTATCTATCTATCTATCTATCTATCTATCTATCTATTAGGTTGTCCAGAAAATACCGACTCACTTAGGAAGCGGAACAAAAAATTATAGAGCAACACCAACATTTATTCTTCAAAATAAAGTTCATCCTTCTCGACAATCTTCTGCCAGCGATCAGCCAGCAACCGGATCTATCCCAGATACCAGTCCGCTGGCTTTGAATCAAATAATTGCAGACAAGCTACCTTCACTTCATCAAAAGTGTTGAATCGCTGGACACGAAGGAAGTGTGTCATTGAGCGGAAGAAGCCATAGTCACTCGGAGAAGCTTTAGAACTGAATGGTGGATGTGGCAGAATCTCAACACCGTCCATCTGTTTGAACTTCTCCTTAGTCAACCTGGCATTGTGTGAAGCTTCGCATTGTCTTGCAGAAACAAAGCCCGACCTCGATTGACCAAAGCAGAATACTCCTTCTTTAGTTTGTCGTACATGCGGTATCTATCTATCTATCTATCTATCTATCTATCTATCTATCTATCTATCTATCTATCTATCTATCTATCTATCTATCCAGATATATAAATATTTATAAAACCATTTCATTCGTATCACGTTCGTTTGTTAGTTTTGACTCCATCTCTTTTTATATCTGAATGTACATCATTCTATTTCTAACCATGTAAATATATTCATATATATGTATGTATATCTCTAATTCATGTCACATCTATCTATCTATCTATCTATCTATCTATCTATCTATCTATCTGCATTTCCATATAGAGCATTAGAACTGAATGGTGGATTTGGCAGAATCTCAACACCGTCCATCTGTTTGAACTTCTCCTTAGTCAACCTGACATTGTGTGAAGCTTCACATTGTCTTGCAGAAACAAAGCCCGACCTCGATTGACCAAAGCAGGATACTCCTTCTTTAGTTTGTCGTACATGCGGTCTAGCTGCTGGCAATAGAATTTAGCATTGATGGTGCAAGCTCAAAATGCAGTACTCCTTAGAAAGTGCACCACACAGCGATATGTTTAAATAGTTGTTTGCAAACGTTGTTGCTTTTGTTATTACCACAGCGTTTCGTCCGATTCATTCTACAGCCTTATTCAGATGTACATTCCGTACAGAATGAGCAGGTCGTTATTTTTTTTCAAGTAGTAGTGTTGGCCATTTCTGCAAAACAAGAAAAAACAGAAGAAACTGGTAACAAAAGTAATGGACGTCTCTACACATTATGCTAAAACTTGCAGTAACGCATGTAAAACAAACCATTTCATATTTTGCTAACAAGACAAAGCAAAAGAAACTTTGAGATAAACAGTTTGAAAAAGAAAATGATTTAGTCTTTTCATGTGAACTGTGCGCCCGAGCCAGGCCGAAAAATGAATCAAACGAGACGTTTTAACAGAAGCACAAAACAAAACAAAACAAAGTAAAAAAAATCGCTTAAATGCAATATTCTGAATATTTATGTACTGATAACTCAAAATTAAAAACAAGAAAAATGTGTGCACGCACAGATAGACATAAGTCCAGTATGACATTAACAAATACACACAAGTTAACATGTACACATAGTCTTTCGTGCATATATATATATATATATATATATATATATATATATATATATATATATATATATATATATATATATAAATAAAAATACAAACAGACCACTTTAAGGTTCCATGTAATAAATTATTTCACCACAGCCCTTTGGAAGTCTGATGATCCGCGGTCTTTTAAAAGGGCTGTGATTAAATAATTTATTACATGGAAACTTAAAGTGGTCTGTTTTAATTTTTGTTTAAATTATTAGCTCTGATTTACATTGAGCTCTCTGGATTTTATCCTCCTTGGGTCTACCCATACGGATTACCTAGTTTTTCGTAAACTATATATATATATATATATATATATATATATATATATATATATATATATATATATATATAAATAAGCACCTTGCCAGGAGTAATAGCTAACGAAGTTAGTCTGGTTGGCTATTACTACTCATCAGTGAGACCGATCCACACTGAGTGCGTCATATAAAATTCAACACTGAATAAACTATGAAGGTTTGACATCATAAAATACATCAAACTAAACCAAGCATAACACTCAACGCATCTATCTATCTATCTATCTATCTATCTATCTATCCACACACACAACACACAAACACACGCACACGCACGCGCACGCGCGCACACACACACACACATTTTTTAAAATTTGTTCATTTGTGGAGGGATAGTGCCCAATATAGGAAATAGAGCGTCTCTGTCTCGCTCTATCTATCTATCTATCTATCTATCTATCTATCTTTACACACACACACACACACACACACACACACACACACACACACACACACACACACACACACACACACACACACACACACACACACACACACACACACACACACACACACACACACACACATATGTGTGTGTGTGTGTATAAATATATATATCATAGAAATATAGTTTTCAGGTATGCTATGTTTTTGGGTAAAAGTGCTCAATATCAATGATAGAGCGTAGGTAAATATAAAAGTAGACACTAAGGCTAACAACGTGCGGCGACCGTCTGTTTCATGGTTGAACGCAATCTTCAGAAGATATGTCTTGAAGACTGCGTTCAACTCAATAACCACTTATATATATATATATATATATATATATATATATATATATATATATATATATATTATGTATATTATATGACCTAAACATATAAAAAAATAATTTTTTCGAAATTTAAAATTCTCAGCGTTTCTCGTTCGTGCGCATGCGTAATCGCATTAAAGTTAAACAAACATATTCCGATGAAGTCTCAAGAGACGAAACGCATCACACGAAAACGTTTTCTACTTTCTCATACATCTTTATTCCAAAACTTTTCTTGATATATAAAAATTTATATATAAAATTGTTTTTCTGCTGATGATGGCCATGCTGGCCGAAACTAGTCGAGGAACCTAAATGAAATAATAAGACAAATAAATATTAATATACAATCCAGTGTGTTTAAAAAATTAAATTTTTGAATATTTTTATTGTGCAACATATAATATATATATATATGATAATATTATATATATATATATATATATGTGTGTGTGTGTGTGTGTGTGTGTGTGTGTTAAAAATCTGTGGGTAAGTAATCCAAGTAGATCCTATTAATATAAAATATTAAAACTGATCCACAAATGAGAGCTCCATATAATTTTTATTATAGCGCAGATAAGTGAATTACAATTAATGAAATCCAAACAACTTACCTCATACAGATGAGATTTCATTAATTGTAATTCACACACACATACACATACACATACATATATGTAAGCAAATATGTAGATATAGATCCGACAGTATGATGAAAAATATGGAAAAACAAAAAATCCGAATATGCAAGTTTACTGTTTTTAATGTTGTTTCAATGTCGACGTCAGACGTTTCGGTCTAGTAGACCTTCTTCAGGACATAGTTATTAAAACATAATTAAAATTAGACGACATGAAAAGACGATAGACATAAGAATAATCAAAACAAAATGACAGAATTTTTAAGATCAGCGTTCCGTTTTGAAATGCGATCACGTCGGCGTCACGTGGGCGATGTTGTGAAAACACACACACATATATATATATATATATATATATATATGAAGAAATATAGTCTTAAAGTGTGCTATATTTATGGGATAAAGTGCTCAATATCAGAGATAGAGCGTGTGTAAATATAAAAGTGAACATAGAAGTCAACACTTAGAGGCGACAGTCTGTTTCATGCTAGATGCAATCGTCGGTGGCTCGACGATTGCATCTAGCATGAAACAGACTGTTGCCTCTAAGTGTTGACTTCTATGTTCACTTTTATATATATATATATATATATATATATATATATATATATATATATATATATATATATATATATAGGCCTTCAAAAATAGGTATATAGTAAGTATTATACCAGTATTATTGATATATTTATATAATGAATACAGTACGTTCTGAGCGCATTTTTTTTGTTTTCCATTACTGTATACCTACTTTTGCAGCACATGTAATTTCTAGGCAACGATCTTGCTATTGTTAAAAATAATACACATCTTGTATCTGTTATATTTAATGATCTTTTTTCGAACGTAAGAATTAAATTTCCTTCCGCAAATGTGATTGTTGCATGTGGATAATTGACCAATATTCATGCTGTGTTGTCCAAACTTTCAATTTTGTTGCTTTTGTTCAACGGGATATCAACCTCTACCGGTCACTTAATGCCAAAATTGAAAAAAATTGTGCGCAATTTTGTCTATTTCATTTTTAGAGATAAAAATGCTTTAGTGATACAAATCTTACTAATTAACCAATAAGTGGGTGAGAAGTGAAGTATTCATACTTTCGCCCAGGATATTTGTGCGAAAGTGATTATAAGGAACCCAACGGGAATTGGAACTCGGCTCTCCGAATAACAATTCCGAGCTCTTATCCATTACAATGCCCACACATCCAAACATACATCATCTGGTATTCCTAAGCGGTCACTCATCTCGGTACTGATCAAGCTGATCGTTGCTTAACATCAGTGATCATACGCGAACCGATGTTTCAACCTGATATAGCCGTAAGCTTTATCAAAACATCTATTGCTCTTAACAAAATATCTACAAAAGAACAATTGTTGCCGAATCTATATCTCTGTATATTCTTGATGTTATCGGAATGAATCGAGGTCGGTCCCAGCGTGCGGCACCTTTCGAAAGTACCTGAAAACCATAACCACGGGTTGACTCAAGCCTTGTGAGTGAAATTGGGTAGACGGAACTCTTGAGGGCTGTCGAGAGCTGTGCTAGGACAAAGCCTCAAGTCATCGTGGCCGAGGATTTGAGCGTGCTGGCCTTGTTCAAATTGTTGATCACGCTAGATAACGCGCTGTTTCTCCCAGAAACTGTAACTAAGATCTGCTCAGCATAGTTACAGTATAAACCACAGGTGGGCTCTGTGGGTGTTGAGAAAACACAAATGTGTCTGAGCGAGCGTCTGCAGTAGGGATTGGCTAACCGCTCTAGTAGACGGGTATCCTCGAATACTAGTGGCCAGCTATTATTATATATACTTGCATATATTCAATAGTTTGACGTAAGTTTATACCCCTACATCGGCCTACGTCGCTGCAACACACAGATATTCAAGCATGTCGACTCAGATGCTTACAAAAACCGGTTACACTCATTGCACTGCATAGAGGCTTTTTTATTTTAACTCTTCATCCGCTTTTCCCACCTTTTTTTCGTCGTTGTTCCTTCCCATTCTCCGCCTTTAAATTATTTCCGGTGGAATGAGAAGTTCCTCTTCTGCTAATCCTCTGCAAGCTGTTTCCACCCGGTCAATATTTCACAGTTGCTTTCACTCGAATCACACCGGTAATCAAGGATTAAATTTTTTCCCGCCTCTTCCGATTCTTCCGCGGCCGCTTCTAATGCAAGATGGCGCCATATTGAAAATTAATACCGATCAAGAAGTCTTTTCATTCTCAGCTGTTCTTAATCCAACAGTTTTTATTCCTTTCTGTCTTTTCTACTGCTTTTGCGATTTAATTTCCATTTTTTTTTATCTTATCTGATTTTCTTTCTTATATTGAGTCTTTTTCGATTATATTCATTAACATTACTTTTTCCTTCAAAGCTTTTCCATTTAAATCTTTTGTTATTTCTCTCACCCATTTCAACGTCGATTTTAGCTTTTGGAAAAACAAAAAAAAACAAAAAAAAAAAAAAAAACTTCTATTCCATTTGTTAAGAGGAAGTTTCTTTCAGACATCTTATTATCCAGAACTGTTACGCTGTGAAACAGACTTCCGTGTGAATACTTTCCCGATCACTAAGATCTTAACCTATTCAAGTCTCGGGTTAACCGTTATCTATCCTACATTGCCTCATAATTATGCACCTCTTAATACCACTCATTTTGGCTCCTATGCACGTCTTGATGTGCATATATGACCATTGAGAATAAAACCTTTACCGATACGTTGATTGTAAATTGATGAACATTGTGGGTGCTGTAGTTTTATTGCCCTTTACAGCCAAGACACGATTTGCTCCGTCCATAGAGTTGCATCAGTTTCATTCCTTGTATACTAATTTGGTTAGAAGGGCGTCCATTTCCAAAATTTTCTTCACAAGAAGCGCTATTTGTGGAAGAGACTCCCACGTGGATGCTTACTCGAATGCTACAACCTTAGCTTGTTTATGGACAATCGTTATTAATCTGCCATATCTTCGTAATCTTTATTTCCTACTTCCTTGTTTTGAGTTCATATCACACACCTCATTCAGTAATCCTCTACTTCGGTTGTCTCTCGGGACTTGTATTCGATGAACAATCGCGAACATTCGTTCTTTTTCCCTATCGTCGGCATTTTCTGTGCCCCGATATAAGTAATCATTAAGTATTAGTTAAATTTTTGAGGTTTTATTTAGACTGAATGTTGAAAGTTACATAAGCATCTATTAATTGATATAATTAAGAGAAATGAGTTCACCGGAGAAGTCTTTCAGTAATTATTTCTCTTTGATCCACTTGAATTGGTGTCAGTGTTTAAGCACTTAGCCCGGCTCAAATATTTATCTTTACCAAATTATCCGGTTCTTTTCTGCTTCTGAAAACCGGGTGGATCAATGGAGTAGCTGTAATGATTTCTAATCATCAAACATTTTCAAATGACATTTCACGGTCTAGCCAAGTTAAATATGTGTCATTTCGAACTCCAATTTGCCGAAATTTGATCTGGTTTATTGATCATCAGCGATTCAAAACAACGCGAGTGAGTTGTTAATCGCGCCAAATCTGGTTCAAGCCTCCTCATGGATTTTTGTAGGCTCAGAAAGAATTCCTTGAATTTCGTCCTTACTAATTGCCGATCAGCTCGATTTTAACAGCCTGTCCTGCTATTATCGCTTTGCGACGGGCTAAAATCTCAGTGTCGCACTTGCCGACCTCTGTCAAAACACTTCCCAGATATCTAAACTTCAGGGATCCGTAGACGTACTGGGATGGCCAAGGATACATTCCAAAAGCTGGGCAGAGTATTGCGAGACAGGAGGCTCTCTTCGGTAAACAAAGAAAAGAGTACTGAGCTGTTACGTGACGTCTGTCGTCTTTTACGGCAGCGAATGTTGGACGGTCTCTTCAAAGATGAAGAAGAGACTCGAGGCGATGGAGATGTGGTCCTACAGAAGGATGCCAAGGATATCATGGACCGAGCGTGTGAGCAACGATGAGGTCTTAGAGAGGGTGCAAACAAGGAGGAGGCTTATACTTAACATCAGGAAGAGGCAGATGAAGTTTTGGGGACAAGTAACGAGAAAGGAGGGCCCGAAGAATCTGAAACTCACAGGGCGAGTAGCGGGAAAGAAACATAAGGGAAAGCAACGCATGACGGGCTTACGCAAGTGGATGACAGAACGTGGTCTGGGGGTGGCAGAGGGACGAAACTTATTGAGAGCTACAAGGGGTAGGGGGAAGTGGAGAGCCATGATCGCCCAAGTCCTGAAAGGACACGGCACAAAAAAGAAAGATAGGCCAAATTCAACGGTGAAAGCATTTGCCAGAAATTTAAGATTCTACTTCCTAAAATCTGCTGCAGTATTTGAATCCTCTCTATTTACTAATGAGATATAACGTTGTTATGGTAGCAGAAGACATCAATAAGTGAACATACTTCGTGTTGCCATAATAAAGGAGTCGGTAACCTCATTAATATTCTGAAATACTTTAAATAAAACATACGTTACTGTTCGGAAGTACTTTATTATTCATCAGACATACGTTAATATTCGAAAATATGTTTATGATCATTAGAAATACGTTTTTTGTTTTCTGTTATCTGAATGTCCGTAAAACGGCTTGGAATGAGAAATCGGAGAGCAGAGTTCGAATTCGAGTCGGGTTTGTTACATCCACTTATGCGCAAATACCCTTGGAAAATGTAAGAATTCCTCTCTCCCCTCATCTATGAGTCAAATAGTAAGACGTGTATCTGGAAAAATCATTGTTATTCTCATAAAATTGCTAATGCAATATCAACTGGCCAAAAAACAGTTATTCATACAGTGTAAAATATATTTCGGCTTTAACTAACGCACAAAGGGTTGATAAGCCGTAAAAATAAATTCTTCTTTTATGTGTTTTGTCTACTCAGAACGTTGGGATAATGACTCTCCACAATTTCCTGTTCTATGTAGCTCTTAGCAACATTTTCCTTTTGGTTATCCCTCAAAGCCCCTGTTCTGTATTCCATTTACAGAAGCTCGTAACGTAGGTTTCTCGCCGTTACATTCTGTAGTATGTCACTCACCTCAGATGTTACCAAAATAGACTTTGCTCTGATTTAAGCCAGAGCTTCAGAGAAATCAGGTGCATCGGTGGGTTGACCTGAAAGATAACATACTAACAACCGGGTACAGATCCGCACTTCATTCGGCATCAGTGGCTGCCTTCGACAATTAAACACCTAGTCGACCCATCTGCGCACATGATGTGCATGAGTTGGGAAAACCGTATGACAAGTAGATATATAAGCGCCCACCCGAGAGAGAAGAGGAAGGGGTCTCTTGTATCCTGGAGTAGAAGTCCGGAGTTGAATAGAATATAATGTTACGTATAAGAGATTAAGTCCCGTTTTCCCATTAAAATATATAAAAATAACGTTACAGCTAGAATGCTAATTTGCTGAGAAGATTTTGTCACAAAGCTATTTATAATGTATAAAGATCGATCCTTTCATTCTTTACAATAAAAATCATTTTCTTTTATTCATTACCAGGTGCATTCCTCATCCCTTATTTCATGACAGTTATTGCTGCAGGAATTCCGATGTATCTCTTGGAACTTACGCTCGGACAAATGTGCAGCGCTGGAGGTTTGGGAGTCTGGAAAATATGCCCCATCTTCAAAGGTAAGAAACATCTTGAAATGTCCGCACTTGATTTACTTATTTCTCTGTTGTAAAAAAAAAAAAATCCTTTATTAGTAAAATACCAGAAGGACGGAAAAATATGTACTCGCCGGTAGAGGGAACCGTCGTTAGATCCGATGTACCCAAGTCGACGCAGGTTCAAATCCTACCGGAGAGCGTATATCTTTCTTTAATAATATTTATCGAATATTCATGCCGGTGGACGAAAGTGAATAAACATACTGTTTAATAAATAAAAGGACAGTCTAATCAAATTTGTGTATCCACAAAAAATAATGTTTAAGTGATAAAATCTGTCGGATTAATAGATAAAAAAATAAGTTACTTCTTTAGAAATATATATATATATATATATATATATATATATATATATATATATATATATATATATATATATATATGAGGGTCATTCAATAAATAAGATGAATTTTTCGGTATAAGGACTTCTAATACAGATAGAAGCTTACTTTTTTTCAATGTAGTCTCCCAGCACTGTCACACACAAACTTTCGTATTCCCTCAGCGTAAAAATCTTTGGACTGATGTCTAAGCCAGTCGCTCACAACACTTTTGACTTCATCGTCACTTTTAAACTTCGTGCCACTCGTGAACGCTTTCAAGGGACCAAACAGATGAAAGTCTGAAGGGGCAAGGTCTGGGCTGTAAGGGGGATGAGGGAGCAGTTCCCAGTCCAGCTTGTTGATGGTCTGCACCATTTGGGCTGCTGTGTGAGGCCTTGCGTTGTCATAATGCAAGATGACTCCTTCTGACTAATGACCCCTGCTTTTGTCCCAACAGATAAGCTCAAAGTCCTTGCAATGTCATCCACTGTCACCCTTCTGTCAGACTGAATGAGGTCATCGACTGATTCGATCACCTCAGGAGACCTCACTTCTGTAGGCCTCCCAGGCCTGTCTTCATCCTCAACACTGCTACGTCCTTCTTTAAACAATTTAGCCCACTTGTAGACAATTTTTGGCTGAAACATGTGGCACCATACACAGTTGACATTCTCCTATGTGTTTCGACTGGTTTGCACTCTTCAGCAACCAAAAACTAGATAACTGACCGCTGTTCAATCCTGGGGCTTCTTGGTCGGCCATCTTTGTTAATCGCCAAAACTCTGAATTTTTTTTAATCTGCAAAATAAATTAAATCCATGTGAAAAAGAAGTAAAACAAAAAAATAAATAAATAAAAAAGAGTAAGCTTCTATCTGTATTAGAAGTCCTTATACCGAAAAATTCAACTTATTTATTGAATGACCCTCGTATATATATATATATATATATATATATATATATATATATATATATATATATATATATATATTATTGAAGGGTCTCCCTTTTTTACACAAATGGACTCACCCAGTGTGTACATATACTACTGCCAGTGAAAACCCGAGGAGTGAAGGAATCGAGAGTCAGTACGTTGAGTCAAGTCAGTAGTAGTAGTAGTAGTAGTAGAAGGTAGAGTCGGTCGAGTAGAATAACGTTGCAGCAAGAGTCACAGTAACAAGCACGTAGACTCAGTAAGAAGTCATACAGCGATACGTCGATACCAAAGACTATATATATATTTTTTCCTACTAACCCGCATTCCTGGAACTACTAACCTGTATTACCAGTTTGTATTATTACGTTAATACATTTATTTCCTATATTCATTCTTGGCGTTTGTTATTATTTGATACCGGATTTCATCCCGGAATCCACAACACACACACACACACACACACACACACACACACACACACACACACACACATATATATATATATATATATATATATATATATATATATATATATATGAATCATAAAAGTATAGTTATGCTATATTTATGGGCAAAAGTGTGCAGCATCAGGGACAGAGCGTGTAATATAAAAGTGTACAGAGGTCAACATCGTGCGGCGACAGTCTGTATCATGCTTGAACGCAATATTTAGTCTGCCACCACTCGCTGTTGACTTCAGTGTCCACCCCTATATATATATATATATATATATATATATATATATATATATATATATATATATATATATATGTTCTTTTGGCTGTAAATGATAAATGAACTTTTACTTATTTTTGAAAAGCTCCATCGAGTTTTTTAACAATGTAAATTAAAAGTTTATGCAAATTATTAACATCGTTCCTTAACTTTTGTACAGTAGCTTATTTCCTTTGTTCCATTTAATCTTTATTTAAAAAAAAACTATTATGTGAATTTTTGTAACTTTGTATAATATTTATGCATTACACCCTAATCTTTATTCGGTAAAAATTTAATTGCTAATCATGCATTACTTTTTAAGTAATACACATATTTATGTCTTTGAAGTTTCCGTTCCTTATATTATGGCCGCTACTGTATATATATATATACAGTGTAACCTGGATATAAGAGACCCGGATATAAGAGAAACCCGGATATAAGATATATTTTATCTAGTCCCAAATTAGAGCCTGTGTTAATGTATAAATAATAGACCAAACCCGGATATAAGAGACTTCTTCTCCGGTCCCGACAGCTCTTTTATATCCGGGTTACACTTTATATATGAAATCCCGAATTGAATGTTGTCTTGAAGGCGACAATTCTAGATCTTTTTACATTAATGCACTTGTCTAACAGGAGGCGTCTATCCTTGGACCTACGTTGTTGCAAAATTTCATGAACGACCTTCCTGATGTCTCGGTACCTATGCTGATGACAAAACTATTTACTCCTTACTTATTTACTATTTACTTCATTATTATTCTGATCGGTTCGAAAAGGTAAAATTGGCAGCTAACCTTAAAAAAGAAACTCCAATCTGTTGTTAACTGGTGCAAGGAATGACTTATTAATTTTAACCGCCCCCCCCCCCCAAATGAAATTGCTCTCTTTTAATCGTCTCGGGAGAACCATTTTTGCTTTCCGTCGCAATCATGGCTGATTCCGATCTCATTGCGCTTTTTCGACTTGAACGTTTACTGATGACACCAAGTGGAAAGATTATATTAAATTAATTGCTACTTCTGCAACTATATGCAACTCGGAATGTTGGTTCACAGTGTCGAACCTACCTTACACATTTATAAGCCTATCATTCGTCCATACATTCAATATTCAAGTGACATCTAGTCTGCGTCCTGTGTATGACGATAAACTACGTCCAACAAGCAAGGCTTCTGATCAGGAGGTTTTGAGGAGCGTGGAACCACCTCTTAATTGCTGGAGTTCCCAGGTCCACCCTGAATCTGGGTAGTAGCACCTTTTAGGGTCCCAGTTATAGGCAAATAGTTAAACCACAAACTGGGGTCAAAGCACTATGAAAGTGTAAATATAGGTTTTAATACCAGAAATACATTTTTGTAAAAAATGATTACCAGTAATAAATTTTTCAAGAAAAAATTATTACCAGCATTATATTTCTAAAAAAAAAATATTACCAGAAAATCTTTTTGTAAAAAATGATTACTAGCAATAAATTTTTCAAGAAAAAATGATTACCAGCAATACATTACCAGAAATACATTTTTGAAAAAAAATATTATTAGAAATTCTTTTTGAAAAAAATATTACCAGCAATAGATTATTCAAGAAAAAATTATTACCAGCAATACATTACCAGAAATACATTTTTGAAAAAAAATATTACCAGAAAATCTTTTTGAAAAAAAAATATTACCAGAAAATCTTAAAAAAAAAAATATTACCAGCAATAAAAATCTTGTCGGTATTAAATAACCCATTGAGGCTGATATGCCGTAAACCAAACCAAACCAAACAATATCTAGTCTGATACTTCTGCTATGCATTTTGAGATTCTTAATACAATGTAAAGAAGAACATGCAATGTTACTGGCCCTGACCTGGCATCTCCGCTTCCACTCTCCCACCCTTGTAACGTTGCTTCCCATGTCTTTTCTACAAATATTTTCACGGTAATTGTTCTGATGAGCTTTTGTCTTTGATACTTAAACTTTATGAATATAAGCGTCGTACTAGTAATCGTAAGTTCTATGTTGTTTCTTCTTCTCCGTTCTGGTACTCTGTTCCGATGTCAATCAACTTTGATCTTCAATAATGTGAATGTAATGCCAATCGTCATCTTCTGTATTCTTAATTACTATTCTTTCAGTGTTCTCTGTTCTTAATAATGTTTTCATCAGATTCTTTCACACTCAGTAGTCCCTTGCATCTTAGTGGATTTATTACCTTGCACGAGCTATTTCATCTTTTGCTCTTTCCCAAATCTTCACTATTCTCATTCTTCTCTTTCACTTTCACTCCCTGTAACACTCTGCGTACTAGTGGCATTCTCGCCTCGCTTGGAGTGAAATGATTAAAAAGAATTAACATGTAACTTGAAGATAAAATAATGACATGATTCATATATATATATATATATATATATATATATATATATATATATGTTGTGGATTCCGGGATGAAATCCGGTATCAAATACGAACAAACGCCAAGAATGAATATAGGAAATAAATGTATTAACGTAATAATACAAATTGGTAATACAGGTTAGTAGTTCCAGGAATGCGGGGTTAGTAGACAAATATATATATATATAGTCTTTGATATCGACGTATCGCTGTATGACTTCTTACTGAGTCTAAGTGTTCGTTACTATGACTCTTGCCGCTACGTAATTCTACTCGACCCACTCGACGTCCTATTACTACTAATCTCCGACTTGATTTAACGTACTGCTGGGTATTCACTGGCAGTAGTATATGTATACCTTGGGTTAGTATATTTGTGTAAAAAGAGGAGACCCCTCAATACTTTCCATGCTATTTCAAACGTAAAGTTAAGTAACCACTATCAATAATGGAGAAGAGCAATAACAGTTACTGGATTTGAGAAATCTATTTTCCTGAAAAATTGTTCTAAGAGAAAAATATTATAAATTTCAATCGATAGAAGCAATGGCTGCTTGGTCAATGAATACCGAGTGTTTCCATATAAGGCAACAGCTAATATTACGATTACTTGCTGAAGAACATATCATTAGGGGTTCCTTCAACTCTCCTTTACAGACTTGTCGCGAAGGTCCTGCAATTTTCTTTCTGTCTGCTAGCAACACAGCACTATCTGTGTATATTATATTGTTAAGATTGTCTCCACCGATAATAAATCCTGTTAGGACATGTAGTTCACTCAGGATCGTTTTGCTGTAAAGTTTAAATAAACCTGAGGAGACACATTCGTGTCTTACGCACATTTTTTGTGTACTTGATCCATTCATTTTATATCCGTATATAGGCTTTTTGTTCCTAATAAACATTCTGGATTATACTAATATAGGTACCTCCACTAAGTTTAATACCTATGGTTTAAAATGGTTTTTAAAAAATAAAAAAAGAATTCTTGAAGCTTTCATTTTATCTTTAATTGAAATCTAAATGATTAAAATTACCATTTCCAGTAAGCAAAATACTCTGGTGTATTTGAAATAGAAATTATATTGATTGGAATCTCAACTTTTTGATCGCTTTCAATAAATGGATAAAAATTGATAAATATCGCCATTTTGACATATTTTAAACAAAAGTTCATTCTCGTTTTTAAAAAACTTCCCAAAATAAAATATACTTTCCTGAAACTTTATTTGACGAATATTAGCTGATTTAAAGTATAATTAATCTGATTTGAAAAAAAATTATTTACTTTAAGTTTTAAATAACAGAGAAATGAACTTTTAAAACAAACAGTATCACCGTCGCTTGTCACTCATCGATCACTTAACGGAGACATCTGTTGAGACATAATTTAAGATAATGATTGGTGAGCGCCTTTTTTTATATAATTTTTTTAAGTACTCAGTAATCTTAAAAACGTTGGAAAATATTCGCCGTAATCAAATTTTAGTAATGTTGATTTTAAATTTACTGTAGTTATGTCATGTATGGTCGACCATACTTTTAAACAGTTGTGTAATATTTTATATACATAAAAAAAAGTAAATTTATTTTTAGAAATATTTTTAAAAAAATGAGTAAACGACTTTTATTGAGCTCTTCAATTTTTGATTAATATAGTTTTCACTTAACAATATCACGTAACCAGATTGAAGTAATGCAGGAATTTAAACGATTTATAATATTATAAATTTATTTTACGATTCAGAGCAGATTTTTGGTAACTGGGGCCCAGTTTTACAAGAAAAAAATGATGATTTAAATTCTTCAAAAAGTCCTGCTTTTAACTAATAAAACAAATTTTGAGATTGTAATTTAATTTCTCATGAAAGTAAGTAAGTGGAGGGTAACATACGTAAAAAAATATTTTCTAACTAGATTTTCTAAAAAAACAAAATTCAAAAATAATTTAATTCAATTCCGAATACACCCTGAAAGTGTCATTAAAATCCAACAATTACTTGATTTTTGCAATAATTTCCAAATCAATGTGTTTTTCGCTTGAAAAAAAGGCGCAAAAACATTAATCGCAAATATTACAACGACCGCTGAAGTAAAAAAAAAAAAAGATTCTTAACCAAAATTTCGAACGTTTTAGTCTTTCCTCTTAATAACATAAACATTTTGACAATAAAACTTTGTTTTTATTAAGTTTTGGGCCTTTTTTCATCATGCTATGTTTTCAGCGAACAAGTGGAGGTACTATAGTAATATCTTTCCAAAATAAATAAAGTATTTCCTAGAAGTTCAGAAGGCCCCATCGACAAGGTAGAATTGTTATTGAAATACCCAGAATCATGTGGATGCTCATTAATACTCTTGGTAAATTTGATACTCACATGATATATTGACGGTAAGAGGGACAGAGGAAAACAACTCAATGTACCTAGCCAGACTGAGTAAATGGATGGCAGAAAAAGAGAATTGGTATCAGATGCTGTTCATTTCAGACTGGTCATCTCATAGAGGCTGAATGGAGATTCTATTTTATAACCAGGTTAAGATTAACTGTTCAAAAATTAATAATTTTGTATTAAGAATAAAGAAGTAAGAGCTTTATATGTAAATATTATACATTTTAATTTAAGTCCAATTTTAAAAATCAGTTTTGCTGGTAATTTTATAAACCCTCATGTGAGCAACGACGAAGTTTTAGAGAAAAAGGGAAACAAAAAGATCTTTATATATAACAATGGAAAGAGGTATTTAAAATTTCTAGGGAACATAATGAGGAAAGAGGGCTTAGAAAACTTGATACTCGCATGACATATTTAAGGCAAGAGTGATAGGAAAACAACTCATAATCGACCTAACCAGGTTGGGTAAATGGATGGCAGAATAAGGGAATTTGTATCAGATGGTATTAATTCCAGACTGGACATCACATAGAGAGCGAAGGAGATTCTATCTTATAACCAGGTTCCGGTTAGCTATTCAAATTTAATATTAGGTAAGAGGGACAGAGGAAAACTGCGCATAACCTATCTAGAGAGCTTGATAAATGTTTGGCAGAACAGGGATTAGGAGAGATAACAAAAAGACAACATTTATTAAGAGCTACAAAGGAGAGGAAATTGTGAAGAGCTATAATCGTCTATATTATGAATGTAAACGGGACATAGAAGAAGAAGAAGAAGAAGAAGAAGAAGAAGAAGAAGAAGAAGAAGAAGAAGAAGAAGAAGAAGAAGAAGAAGAAGAAGAAATATTCCTGATATAAAGTTTGGTATTAGAAGGTTACACGCCAATGGAACGTCTGAAACAAATGAAAATTTGCAAGCACTCAAACATGTCCACAGAGTAAGGTTTGTAAATAGAACACAAGGCTGACATTAACATTTGTTGCACACTCTCTGTACAGACCCAATTTGAAACCACTAGACTTCTGGTTGTTCTCTAAGTTGAAAGAGGCGTTGAAAGGTCAACATTTTTCATCCGATGCCAGAGTTGAACAATTGGATCAAAACTAAACTTGAATTTATCTTCACAGACAAAAAATAAAAATTGGATAGAACATTTTGAAAAATGTGCGTCACAAAACGATCACTATGATAAAAATTAACTTAGAATTTTAAAGAGAAGTAGATTAAACTTCATTCTCATAACAGTATCATTATTCTATTTGATCTGAAGTTTTGTTTCCTGGATCGAAGACCTCGACAATCAAAAATCTTAATTTTGAAGACATATATGTTCTTTATTCCTATAGCAGTTTCATTATTCTGTTTGGTTAAAAGAATTGATTATAGGATTCAAGACCTTAGTTATTAATAAACCATTCTGGAATTGTCATCAATGGTTGACTGAACTTGCTTTGTTTCAATGACTTTTGTTTTGTTATTATTAGTTACTTTATTTGGTGTCTGCCTTTGTACTTACAAATTTTAACCTGTTTAAAGCTGACCTTTGTTTTTAACGACAAAAATTCCTCGTTCTGAAATGTGGAAGTGTGACACTTACGTCTTAAAATTAAATTGATTTAATTATAAACCATTTGGTATTAAATGGGGACTTTAAAAAAAAATAAAAAGTCATTGTTGTTTTGAAAAGAAATAGATTTGATTCCTTTTGACAGTTGTTCCATTATTCTGTTTGGTCTGGAAAGATTATGCATCTTATTTGTCAATCAGTACGTGATCCTAACCTGGGATGTCGACTTCGTCACTTTCTCACCAACGGGATGTAGCTTCCCACTGTCTTTTTTGGACAAATATATCCATGGCAAATGTTATGATGAGATTTCCTCTTTGCTGCCTGGACAGCGGGAAGTTAAGTGTGCTACTAATTGGCAACGAGGTCTCACCGTTTTACTGTCGAACTAGCTAGATACAGCCGCCACATCTATTGCAACAGTTATTTTCTCGCACTCTCACATGTGGAACACCCTTCTGATCTCTGGCTTTCATTCAAAAATTGAAATTAGACGTCAATCGTCATAGACTTTCTTCCTTAAAAGTTTTCTTTTATTGTACTAAAGTCTTCTCAATCTCTTTTACTCCCAGGAACCACTTGCTTCATAGTGGCTGTATCGCCTTGTTTGGTGAGGAAATGATATATATATATATATATATATATATATATATATATATATATATATATATATATATATATAAAACATAGCTGGCTACTTGTATTCAAGAATACCCGTCTACTAGGGCGACTAGCCAATCCCTATTGCAGACACTCGCTCAGGTACATTTGTGTTTGCTCAAAACCCACGGATTCCACTTGTGGTTTATACTGCAACTATACTCAGCAGACCTTAGTTATAGTTTCTGGGAGAGAGTGTGTTATCTGACGTGATCAACAATTTGAACAAGTCCAGCACGCTCACGGCCTCGGCACAGCTATCGACGGCTCACAAGAGTTCCGCCTACCCAATTTCACTCACAAGGCTTGGGTCAACCTATGGTATGGTTTTCAGACACTTTCCAAAGGTGCAGTCCGATAACATCAGGAAGTCGCCTTCATGACAAATCATAATCTTTGGTGAGATTGAAACCGAATCTCATGGTCAGAAAGCGAACGTTCTAACCTCTCGGCCAATATATATATAACATTGACGTCAACACTTAGAGGCGACAGGCTGTTTCATACTAGACGCAATCGTCAGACCACGAGTGCTGTTTTTTTCTCGACTATTTATATATACGGGTCAGTGGTGCATTGTGGGTAGTCTCTATTGGCGGTTATTTTGCCGGAAGTCGTTTATTTGTTTATTTATTTATATATTTGGGTTAATTTATTTTGCTTGTTGTTATTTATTTTAATTTCTTATCTTATATATTTATTTTTATTTTAATCGGTGTTTTATTAACGTAGTAAAAAATTGTTTATATCGCTTATTTGATGGTTTTCTTTTGGTTTGGAAAGATAAAGATATTTATTCAGTTTTGGTGTTGGTTGCTGTAGTTTATTCTAACTATTATTTTGGCGGGAGCAGTTTTTAATTTGTTTTTTACTTGATTTATTTATTTCGATTGATTATTTTTACTTGTTTTTTCTAGTTTATCGGGTGCGGGTTCTCAGTTTATTTATCTGGATTAATTTAGATTAATTAATTGTACTTGTTTTTTTTATTTATTATACTGTATATTTTTATTTACTCTTTTCCGTTTTAAATTTTTACGTAACGTAGTATTTTATTTTATTTTATATTTTTTTCGTTATATAACAGTTATAGCTATGTTTTTCGTCCGACTTTTGGTTTGATTTTTTTAGTCTAACTAATATTTTGGCCATATTGGTTTGTTAATTAATTTATTATTTACTTTATTTATTTGGATTCATTGATTTTGTTTTTCAATATTATTTATTCTATTTCGTCTATTCTAACGGGTGTGATTTGGTAATTTGTTTGAGTTAATTTATTTTACTTATCTTATTGTCATTTTGTTTATTTATTGATATTTATTTATTTATTTTTTTTCAGTTTTCGATTTTTAAGTAACATAGTAAAAATGTTTTTTTCATGTCTGCATTTTGAGTTGAGCTCGGATCGTTTATTTAATAATTTATTTTGGTCTGGGAAGGTAATGATAGTTATTTTTTCCTTCAAGCAAAGTTTGCAAGTTTTGGATTGGTTGTTGTAGGCTGATTAACTTTTCTTTATTTTCCAAGATATTTTTGGTGTGATGTGCGTTTTATTTTTAATTTCCCAGATATACTTAGAAAGCATTGTGCTGTTCGCGTATTTACAATTTGTGAAAGATGTGTGCATAATTTCTTTGTTTCCAGAGTCCTTCAGTTACTCCTATGTATACATTTTCCTCTTGCTTGGATGAAAAAATAGTTATCATTACCTTCCCAGACCAAAATAAATCATTAAATAAATGATCCGAGCTCATCTAAAAATGCAGACATGAAAAAAAAAATTTACTTTAAAAACCGAAAAGTGAAAAAAAAAAAAAAACAGAACAAAATGACAATAAAATAAGCAAAATAAATTAACCCAAACAAATTACCAAATCACACCCGTGAGAATAGACGAAATAAAATAAATAAATAAAAACAAAATCAATGAATCCAAATAAATAAAGATAATAATAAACAAATTAACAAACCAATATGGCCAAAATATTAGTTTGACTAAAAAAATCAAACCAAAAATAGGACGAAAAACAAAGCTATAACTGTTATATAACGAAAAATAAAATAAAATAAAATATTACGTTACATAAAAATCTAAAACCGAAAAGAGTAAATAAAAATATACTGTATAATAAAAAACAAGTAAAATTAATTAATCTGAATTAATCCAGATAAATAAATAAATGAACTAACAAACAGCTCCCGATAAATTAACCGTTAGAAAAAACAAGTAAATATAATCAATCGAAATAAATAAATCAAGTAATAAACAAATTAAAAACTGCTCCCGCCAAAATAATAGTTAGAATAAACTACAGCAACCAAACCCACAATTGAATAAATAACTTTAATTATGTTCCCAAACCAAAACAAAATGTATTAAATAAACAATATAAACACATTTTACTACGTTAATAAAACATCGATTAAAATTAAAATAAATAAATAAATATATAAGATAAGAAATAAAAATAAAACATAAAAATAAAAATTAAAACATAAAAATAAATAAAAACAAGCAAAATAAATTAACCCAAATAAATAAACAAATAAACGACTTCCGGTAAAATAACCGCCAATAGAGACTACCCACAATGCACCACTAGCCCACATATATAAATAGCCGAGAAAAAACAGCACTCGTGGTCTGACGATTGTGTCTAGCATGAAACAGCCTGTTGCCTCTAAGTGTTGACTTCAATGTTCACTTTTATATTTACACACGCTCTATCTCTCATATTGAGCATTTTATCCCATAAATATGGCACACCTTAATACTATATTTCTTCATATATATATATATATATATATATATATATATATATATATATATATGCCCAGAGGGGACCCAGTTGACTTAGTCACTTAGATGATGCCCGTGCTGTCGATAAACCATCAACTTCCCGGTGGACTTGTTTTGCCTGACCTTTTGGGGTTTGTGGAAGTCAGGGAGTTTCCAATGGGCACCCTCACTCTTGGCTCCTGGATCATAACAGTAGATCCAGCTTTCGTCAAAGGTCACCAGAGACTTAAGTACTTTTGGACTGAGGGTAATGAACTCAACCACCTTCCTGCTGTCACCAACGCGACTATCATTTTTTTTCGTCACTGAGCAGCCAGCAAAGAAACTTTGCACACATTTTGAGATCTTCACGAATCATTATGTGTACAGTTGCCATACCATCTCCAAACTCTATAGTTATCGTTTTTATAAACACACAATGGATTTCACACAGAAAATTGCGAAATATCTCAACCAGATCTGATGTTCCAACGACTTTCTTCTACCCACATCTCTCATCGTCTACTCACCACTACAACTGAACTTCTTGGGCCAACGACAAACAGATGTCCAGCTCTTACAAGTTAGCCCATAAGCATTTCATAAATTTCTATATCTTTCTGCCCAGCGTAACAGTCAATTATGTGCCATGCGTGTTACATGCTTATGCGATCATGTATCTTTCGATACATGACTGACGAGGCAATTATTTTTCCCGCAGCAGGTTGACATTTTTTCTGCGGTAGACCAGTTGCCATACAAGGCTATAGAACTCGGTCGGTCCTGCTATTTACCCATAACTGGGGACAGAAGAAGAGGATTCATGCCTTTCCCAAGGGTATTAGCACGTATGTGAATGTAATTTATCTGAGTTGGATTCGAACTCAGCTCTCCGATTGTAACCCAGTGTAACACGCAAATTTATTGCACAGTGAGCGTCCAAATTGTCTTCACATCCTTACTGCATTCTGCAAACTAGTCATCTGTGACAAGCAACATTTAGTATGCTGAGTTTCAAAACATCTGGAATGCATCTTTAATAATAGGAAAGGCTTAACAAAATATATATTTAAATATAGCGTCTTTTTCTGGATGAACTCTACAATAAAAGATTCAGCTGAACATCAAGCGGTTCATTGGTTTCTTATTGTTAATAAGTAATAAAGAAATTCATCAGAAATACTACTTATTAACATAGAGTAGATAGGTTCACTTATCGTCTGGTTCACACCACTCTTTGGTCTTTTAAAAAGGAGTAGAGGCTTATACCTTGTTTAGTGTTTAGGATTAGGTTTCCAGTTTCTTCTAAAGTATACTTCAACGTTATACTTCTAACATCTTCACCTTATTTGTGAAATGCCATTTACTATTTATTTATTCATCAATAGGAATTGATAGGCTTGACTGTCATCCGGTTCAGACTCCTTCGCAGTCATTTGAACAGGAATAGAAGCTTATCCTTTGCTTCCTGTTCAGGAGTGGAATCACACTACTTCTAACATTTCCACCTTATGTATGAATTGTCATTTACTATTTATTATTCGATAGGAATTCATAGGTTTGACTATCATCCGGTTCGCACTCCTCCACAGTCTTTTCAACAGGAATAGAAGCTTATCCATTGTTTCCTGTTTATGATTGGATTGCCGGTTTCTTCTAAAGTCTACTTCAACATTATACTTCTAACATCTTAACCTTTATCTATGAAATGTCCTTCACTATTTATTATTCGATAGGAATTTATAGGTTTGACTATCATCCGGTTAACACTCCTCCACAGTATTTTCAACAGGAATAGAAGCTTATCCATTGTTTCCTTTTCATGGGTGGATTGCCGTTTTCTTCTAAAGTCTACTTCAACATTATACTTCTATTGACTCTGCCTAAAATTTTAAATTTTTATTTCCTTTTTTTCCCGATAGGCGTAGATAGGTTCCCCTATCCTCCAGTTCACATTCATTCCCGGTCTTTTTACGAGGAGTTGAGATTTAAACCTTTTTTTCCTGTTTAGGATTATGTTTCCGGTTCCTTATAAAGTAGTTTATTTTTATTTCCCGTCCAGTAACAGCTTTCTTTTTAACTAAAAAAAAATCACGAAAAATATTTTAAAGACTTGTCTGAAGACCTAATAACATCAAGACTTAACATCAAGACCTAATAACATTATTGTGAAAACGTGCTAATAATAGCAAGGACGCAACTACATATCAATTTTATATATGATGTCATATGTAAGATGCAAATGATGTGTAATGACAAAAGTACGCAGGTGTAGGCTTTAAGAAAGCTTTATTCAACTGAGAATGCAAGGTTCACGTATAGTATCCCTTTATAGTCCCAGTAAACAGAAATAGCTCTCTGAAAGAGGAGAGTAACAAAACAAGTGGAGACCACTCTTGGTTATTCATATCATAATATAATTTAATGCCTAATAAACGAAAATGTGTAATGATGTTGTTGTTGCTGTTTAAATTTTTATTCATTTAAATATATTCCTTCTATTTTTTAAGGCAATTTTATTATTTTATTTCAAGTTGATAAATGAATTCATCATTTTCTTTTAATTTGATGAATGAATTTGTCATTGTATTTTCATTAGATAACTGAATTTATTATTTTATTTTAAATAATGTAACTTTTTGATTTCACTGTTTTCTTTTCATTATTAAATTTTGATTCTGTCATGAATGTTGTTCTGGAAAATGGGTATATATATATATATATATATATATATATATATATATATATATATATATATATATATGTGTGTGTGTGTGTGTGTGTGTGTGTGCGCGTGTGTGTGTATTTAGGCAATAAATTCTCTTTTAGGCCTCTCTGAATGAATTTCAAACATCACGTCTGCTTATTTTGATCAGAATCCTTTCATATTCACTAATATTTTCGGTATATTATTCAATTTTATACGGGAAAATATTCATGAATATGAAAGGATAAAGGGTGATAATCAAAATAGGCAGACATCATGTTTGTAATTTATCCAATCAGGCATATATATATATATATATATATATATATATATATATATATATATATTGTTAAACTATATCATATATAAGATTATATTTGACATGAAGTTCCTGATTGTTTCCTTTTGTTATTTTTCATAATTTGATCCGCTCTAGAATTAGTAAATATATATATATATATATATATATATATATATTGTCATCCACAGACAGACTGTTTCGCTGTATCACAGCTCATCAGTGTGGCTAGACGTCCAGTTGCCTCTGGCTATAATTGAAAACCGGCTGAATTCGCGTCAGTCGGAAATTTTATCCTGAAGCCGTTGGCTCACGGCAGAGAAGAAGGTGAATTTAAGCGTATTTATTTTTAGATAAACACACAGTGACTGAGAGAACTCGATTCGATTTACTGCAGAGTCTTATTCACCTACACTCAGACTATTTCGCTGTATCACAGCTCTTCAGTTTGACAATACATCCGATTGCTTCAAGTTGGGTCGAAACCAGACCGATTTGGCATCATACAATGATTCTACCTCCAAGCTATCGTCGAACAGCAGAGCGGAAGGGAAATTTTAACGTTTTTACTATGCGAAAGACGTCACTAGCTAGGAGATTTCAATTCGAATAGAAGAGCATTGCATTAACAGCAGCAGCCACTGTTTAGAATATCATCGCTTCCTCTCGGAGAGCTCAATCGAATTATTTCGAGAGCATAGTCATCCGCAGACACACTGTTTCGCTGTATCGCAGCTCATCTGTGTGGCTAGACATCCGATTGTTTAAAGTCGCTGTTCAAGGTGACTCTATTTTCCCTTTTTAGGAAAGTGCACTTCCACACTCAGATATTTTTTTAGAAGGCCCATATCTGTTTCAAAATGTGAAAATTTCGTAAGGGCTTAAAATATCAATTTCATATTGACGCCTTGTGTAATCGAAATCACTTTGAAAATCATTCCGGGAAAACACGCTTTAACAAATCAGCAACTTTTATCAGCAACTGAAAAATGCCGAAATAACCTATCCGGCAGACTTTCTGTCTCTTTATCCCAAATGGTGATCGTTAGTCAAATATGACCTGAAGATGCAAATTGTCTGATTGGTTCGCTCATAAAAAAAACATGGGCGGGAGGTTATAATTTGTATAGATTAACATTCATTGACCTTCCTGAAACCATGACAATTGCCAGAATCGAAAAATATTGATTTTATTTTATAATCTTAGATGGGGGGGGGGTCATATTTACAATATGAATACAGTGTTTAATCGATCCCTGACAACTGGAAAAGTTATCTTTGCTTTTATGTACAAATGTCAAGTTTGAAGGTTTACAGCCATATCACATTAAAACGACAGTTGGTTTCCGTACGATCACCGAAGTTTAGTTGGATAGGTGGTCGTTTAGGAATATTAGCTGCTGTAGACTTGGATGTGCAGGTGGTGTAATGGATAATGGCTAGGAATTGTTAATCGGAGAGTCTATTTCCAATTCCAGTTGGGTTCGTTATATTCTCTTACGTGCAAATATCTTTGGGAAAGTTATGATTCCACCTCCCCCACCAACTGTAAGACTTGTATCACGAAATCATTATTATCTCAAAAAAAAAAATATTCTTACAATCTAAAAATATTTTCCGGCTTTAAATAACATGAAAAGGGTTGATAAACCGTAGAAAACAAATCTATGAATCAATCAAGTTTGAACTTGTCCTTACGTCATTGATAATTGCGTATTATTACAAAAGGATTTCCTCAGTAGAATTCTGACAAATGTCTTCGATTGACAAATGAGTGACAAATGTTAATCTTCAAAAATTATTCTCCAACAAATGTTTCCCTGTTATTTTTTTGTTTTTGTTTTTGATGTGATAAAATAACATGCAACCCCCCTGAGTGGCGGCACTATAGGTGGTAACCACCTATAAGCATCCGTGAGGACAGCGGACGGGAGATTCGAGCTGGGATCTGCGAGACTAGCGGCCTTCCGATAATAGCATGCTCACAACTGTACTGACTTGCGACGACCGTGCGCATAACTATTATTTCTTGCTTGTTGTACTGGTTTCTACAATAAACCTGTTACTATTTATCCACCGTGTTTGTCCATTCCATATTCCTATTAGCACGGAATATAAGTCTTTTTTTTTACGGGCGGACCATTTAAGAAGTATTACCTGATGATAGTGTTAATACGTTTTTTTTGTTTTTGCAGGAGTGGGTTACGCCGCAGTAGTGATAGCCTTCTGGTTAAATATTTGGTATATCGTCCCATTGGCGTGGGCGCTTTTCTACCTGTTCAATTCATTCAAAAGCATTCTGCCCTGGTCTCACTGCAACAATGAGTGGAACACCGAAAAATGTCTCTCGGAATACGAACGGAATTTCCTTCCTTACAATTGCTCCAACTCCTCCTACTGGAAAGAGGTGGTACCAATCAAGGACGTTAACCTCACATATTTACTTTCCAACTATACACACATGAACTGTTCCCGTGAGTACGACTGGAACGC
Organism: Acanthosepion esculentum; assembly: GCA_964036315.1. NCBI lineage: Eukaryota > Metazoa > Mollusca > Cephalopoda > Sepiida > Sepiidae > Acanthosepion > Acanthosepion esculentum. The sequence goes on from OZ038498.1 coordinate 35,134,148, forward strand.
GTTCACTTCACCCGTCCGAGAATATTGGGTGTAAGTTTTATTTTTTGTTTGTTTGTCTCAACTATAAGCCGTATGTACTCAATTATGCCTTTCTTCAATCAGACTTCGTCTCTTCTTATTTATAGCCATTTTTTTTTAAAAATAAACATATTGCTGGTATTTTTACCATAATGTATTTTTGGACTTCGTGGATCAAACAAACATCAAAACACTTTTTCCCATAGCTGGGGCCCCTAACAAATGCTACCACCTCAGGTCAGGTTGGGACCAGCAGTAATTAAGAGGTGGTTCCGCGCTCCTCAAATCCTCCAGTCTCTCGATTAGAGGCCTTGCTGCCGGATGTTGAATAAACTCGGAGTGATCTTTCTTGGACATATATTTTTTGTCAGTTTTTACTTAATTAAATATTACACGGGGATCAGTTATTCAATTCCACTTGAAATTGATTTGGTTCACAAGTTTGTAAAATATTAGCTGTATTACGCTAGTAAGAATTGCTCTAAGATGTGATGTTTTTACCGTGCTACAAAGAATCACGGAAGCCATGCCATTACAGTACAGATTATTTCGATTTTTGCGTTCTGTAAGGCACTGAATACATCACAAACGTAACTGGATAACTTATCAGTGGTCAAACGATTGTTTCAGCAGCTGATCTTCATAAAATTAGACACTATATATTTGACAAGGAGTCTAAATACACCACCGATTTTCAAGAAGAGGATAATCTGGCATCTTTTACGCTACATTGAGGAGGATAATTACTAAGTAGGCATGCCCATTTTGGTAGAGACCAGCTAAAGTCCTGCGTAGGTTTTGAATTCAGAGATTTCCTTCTCCTACAATGGTTGACAACCAAGGCTAAAGAGCTCGGTCTGCCCTGCCATTTAACTCATAGTTGTTAGAGGGGGCAGAAAAGATAAATCCATATCTTTCCCAAGGATAATTTCGCGGACTCGACTGAAATTCGACCTCAGCACACCAATTTCACGTTCCGAGTCGCTAACCATTCTTTCTTTTTATGTATGTCCTTTCAAGACGTTGGGCGATCATAACACTCCACCTCCCTCAATACCTTGCAGCTCTCAATAATTTCCTTCCCTCTGCTTCCTCCCCAGACCACGTTCTGTCATCCACTTGCTTAAGCCCGCCAGATATGTCGCGCGTTGGTTTCCCTTGTCTCTCTTTCCATCTATACGACCTGTGAGTATCAGATTCTCCAGGGCCTCCTTTCTCATTATATGTTCCAAAAACTTCAGCTGCCTCTTCCTGGTGTTAAGTATAAGTCGCTAACCATTACACATCCAATAGCTACATCGGCTAAAATTACGATCGGACACATTAGTGATCCCAATGTATATTAGTTAATTCTGATATGAAGATGTCACTAATGACGATAAGGACAATGTTACTAATTATTGCTAATTACAGGCAGTGATTTCGTATTCAACCGTTTAATTCATAAAACCATATAATAATTATCAATGTGTATTTATTTATGTATTTCCTGTGTATTTATATGTAATATCCTGTAGCATCTGTAGTAAGAAGGGAGGTAAGTTAAGGACACGTGGCACAGTGGATAAAGGCGTTGGTTAGATCCAGTGACAGGACCCAAAGAGTGTGAGTTCAATACCCGTTTAAGGCAGTGGAGAAGGGAATTAACAGGAGATAACTGATAACTGACATCCATTAAACATGGAACGTGGAACTAGGACAGGCTACCCCAGTGAGCGAAATAAAGAGTTCAGTTCGACATTCCAACTACCTGAAGAAAGCCGGAGCGTACAACAGTCGAAACGTTGCAATAAATATTATTATTTCCGCTTTATTGAATCTCAATGAAACAAGACTTGTAACAATGTATTGAGATTCAATAAAGACGACCTCGAAAAGGCCTATTTCAAGACCAAGTTGGAGCAAAACAATGACAGTGAAGCTAGTCTAATTTAAATGTATTTACTAACGATTTTACGTAGGGAATGCTTTGAAAATAAGTAACATATTTATAAATCTACCATTCGTCCATACTTTGAATATTGTTGTCACATATGGTCTGGTACCCTTGTTATATATTTAGAAATCCTTGATAAAAGAAGAATCTGCTATGTCTTTGATCCCGTGCTGGTACCTTGCCTTCGGTTACTCTCCTTAAGTACTCTTAAGTAGCTTCCCTGTGCCTTTTCTATAAATACTTTCATGGTTATTGGTCTGATGAACTTTCTTCTATGGTATATAAACTTTATGAATTTAAGCGCAGTACGAGATTGGCGGCATCATTTTACAATTTAAGTGGCTAGATGTAATCGTAAGCACCTATATTAACAGTTTATTCTCGCTTGTGGAATTCTCTTCTGTCTACTTGCTTTCCGGTCAAGTTTGATCCTAAAAACTTTAAGTGGAAGTTCAGTCATAATCTTCTGCCTTCTTAACACCTGCTCTTTTATTGTTCTCTCTCCTTAATGTTTTCTCTTATATTGTTTCCCATCCAGCAAACCTCTGTGCCTTTTTCGCTTTATTTCCTTGCTTGGGGTGAAACAATCATAAAAACAATAACAGTTTATTTCTTAATGCCATACTTCTTCAGAATCTAGATCTTTGCCCTCCATTTCTTTAATATGAGTGTATTTCCATGACTTATTCATTAAAATAGTGGCATCCTTTGCCATTGCCTTCTCGAGGGAGTTGAATTCAGTGATTTCTTTTCTGGGACTGTCACGCAAAACTAGAGAGCCCTGTCTACTCTGAACGCATAACTAGGAGAAAACAGTAAATGGATTGGACCGTTGGTGTTTCAACCATGAGAACCACGTTGGAATCACACCACGGTCTATTTCTCAAGGTGACCTCTTGAAAATGTCGGCCTGTGAAGATGATAACAGCTTGCGGCGCCGTTGGGAAGTGTGTGAAAACCATACACATGGCTTGACACAAGATTTTTAAGTGAAACGGTGTAGACGGAAGCGATCTCTGGTGGTACTATCACGAAGTCACGAGTAATCAGGACCAAGGATTAGAGCGTTTTGAAATCCAAAATGTGCCTGAGCAGGGGCCTGCAGCAGGGATTATTAAGCCACTCTAGCAGACGGTTGTGCGCGGATATGAGCGGCAAGCTCTACTGGGCGGGGAGTGATAATGCGTTGTCCAAGTGTATTAGTGCGAAAGTAAATGCTACATTTTAGGCAGGAATTTGAACCCGGCTGCCTGATTTCACTTTCAGCGCCGATAACCGTCACGCTACCCGCGCATCAAAAATCATTACCTACACTAATAATTTTTCAGTTGCCGTCCTCTACAACATATATCTGCAGCTGGACATTTCATGTGTCGTGGATAAAAGATGCCTGTTGAAAGTTGTACATTTTGGTAAACTGCTCATATGCCAGAAAAAAAAAGAGAAAAAGACCACGGAATAGTGTACAGGAAAACGTTTTCCTCCAGATGCTACTACATTGTGCTGGTAGGAAAAACACAGCAACACTCTTCTTTATTATCTGCCTTTTTGAGGAATCCCAGAAAAAAAAACTATCGATGAAGCGAAGAAACGAAGACAAAATGCTAGAATTTAAAGAGAAGTCTGTATATATATATATGACACAAATGAAATCTTTCTCTGCAGCCACCGTGGCACAACATGGCTAACTCGTGTTAGTCATTGACTGAAGTTGTAGCAGCTATAGTATTAATATATTGTAATATTAAACTTGCTAATTAATTGTACTGTTCGCAGAGTATAGAATACTCTGATTGCAGTCCCGGCACAGAGAGAAGATTCTGGACACCCAAAGAGACCATGCTTGTAAAATCGGAGATAGACGACCGATGTTTGCTTATTGGCTCAAACACGGTTTGCAAAAACAGGTCATGTCTAAATTTAACAAGGTCTGTATTTAAGCTGTCTGAACAATGTTGGCCTACTGAGTCGATATTACAAAAACTTGCTTTTAACCTCAAGTATAAACAAAGCCTATGTTTACCTGAAGACTCAAGTATAAACACAACCATTACTTATTTATAAACTGATAACACTGCTATTAACACGACATATGCTTACGCAAAGACTCAAGTATAAACCTAGCCAATGTTTACATACAAGCGCAAATATAAACCTGCTCAATGCTTACTTATAAAATCAAGTAAAAACAAGACCTATATTAACCTTATAAAATTAAGGAAAAACAAGGTCAATTCTTGTGTATATCCTCAAATATAAACACGACCGATATCTGTATATAGACCTAAGTATAAAACCAACCAAAGATTACCTAAAGACTCAAGTATAAAGAAAAAGTAGATTTCGACATTAAAAGCGTTGATATATCGTAAATCCTACCAAAAGGAAAAACACGGCAAATTCTTATGTTTAACCTCAAATATAAACACGGCTTATGTCTGTCTATAGACCCAAGTATAAAACTGACAAAGGATTACCTACAGAATCAAGTATAAAGAAAAAGTAGATTTCGACATTAAAAGCATTGATATATCGTAAATCCCAACAAAAAGAAAAACACAGTCAATTCTTGTGTATAACCTCAAATATAAACACGGCCTATGTGTGTCTATAGACCCAAGTATAAAATCGACAAATGACTACCAACGGACTCAAGTATAAAGAAAAAGAAGATTTCGACATTAAAGGCGTGGATATATCGTAAATTCCACCAAAAAGAAAAGCACAGTCAATTCTTGTGTATAACGTCAAATACAAACACGGCCTATGTGTGTCTATAGACCGAATTATAAAACCGTCCACTGATTAGATAGAGACTCAAGTATAAAGAAAAAGTAGATTTCGACATTAAAACCGTTGATATATCGTAAATCCTAGCAAAACGATAAAAATTGTCAATTTTTGTGTTTAACCTCAAATATAAACACTGTATATGTCTGTCTATAGACCCAAGTATAAAAGGAACCAATGATTACCTACAGAATCAAGTATAAAGAAAAAGTAGATTTTGGTATTAAAAGCGTTGATGTATCGTAAATCCTACCAAAAAGAAAAACAGGGTCAATTTTTTGTTTAACCTCAAATATAAACACGGCTTATGTCTGTCTATAGACCTAAGTATAAAACTGACCAATCATTACCTACAGACTCAAGTATAAAGGAAACGTAGATTTCGACATTAAAAGCGTTGATATATCGTAAATCCTACCAAAATGATAAACACTGTTAATTTTTGTGTTTAAACTCAAATATAAACACTGCATATGACTGTCTATAGACCCAAATATAAAACTGATTAATGATTACCTACAGATTCAAGTATAAAGAAAAAGTAGATTCGACATTAAAAGCGTTGCTTTATCGTAAATCACATCAAAAGTAAAAACACGGACAATTTTTGTGTTTAGTCTCAAATATAAACACGGCTTATGTCTGTCTATAGACTCAAGTATAAAACCGACCAATGATTACCTACAGACTCAAGTGTAAAGAAAAAGTAGATTTCGACATTAAAAGCGTTGATATATCGTAAATCCTACCCAAAGGAAAAACACGGTCAATTATTGTGTTTAACCTGAAATATAAACACAGCCTATGTCTGTCTATAGACCCAAGTATAAAAGGAACCAATGATTACCTACAGACTCCACTATATAAAAAAGTAGGTTTCGAAATTAAAAGTGTTGATATATATCGTAAATCCTACCAAAAGGAAAAAAACACGGCAAATTTTTGTGTTTAACCTCAAATATAAACACGGCGTATGTTTGACTATAGACCCAAGTATAAAACCGACCAATGATTACCTACAGACTCAAGAATAAAGAAAAAGTAGATTTCGACATTAAAATCGGTGATATATCGTAAATCCTACGAAATGGAAAAACTCGGTCAATGCTTGAGTATAACCTCAAATATAAATATATATTCTATAGACCCCAGTATAGAACCGACCAATGATTACCTACAGACTCCCCTATATAAAAAAGTAGGTTTCAATATTAAAAGTGTTGATATATATCGTAAATCCTACCAAAAGGAAAAAAACGGCAAATTTTTGTGTTTAACCTCAAGTATAAACACGACTTATGTCTGTCTATAGACCCAAGTATAAAACCGACAAATGATTACCTACAGACTAAAGTATAAATAAATAGTAGATTTCGACATTAAGAGCGTTGATGTATCGTAAATCCCAACATAAGTAAAAACACGGTCAATTCTTTTGAATAAACTCAAAAACAAACACGGCCTACGTCTGTCTATGGACCCAAGTATAAAACCGACCAATGATCACCTACAGACTCCACTATATAAAAAAGTAGGTTTTGACATTAAAAGCGTTGATATATATAGTAAATCCCACCAAAAGGAAAAAACACGGCAAATTTTGTGTTTAACCTCAAGTATAAACACGGCTTATGTCTGTCTATAGACCCAAGTATAAAACTGTCTTAATGATTGCCTACAGACCCAAGTATAAAGAAAAAGTAGATTTCGGCATTAAAAGCGTTGAAATATCGTAAATCCCACGAAAAGGAAAAACCCAGTCAATTCTTGTGTATAACCTCAAATATAAACAAGGCCTATGCCTGTCTATAGGCCCAAGTGTAAAACCGTCCATTGATTACCTACAAACAAGTAAAAAGAAAAAGTAAATTTCGACATGAAAAGCGTTCATATATCGTAAATCCCACCAAAAGGAAAAAACACGGTCAATTCTTGTGTATAACCTCAAATATAAACACGGCCTATGTCTGTCTATAGACCCAAGTATGATACCGACCAATGATTTCCTACAGACTCAAGTATAAAGAAAAAGTAAATTACGACATTAAATGCGTTGATATATCGTAAATCCCACCAACGCTACTCGTCGATATTTCATCGTTTCTGGTAGTAGTTGTAGTAGTAGTAGTTGTAGTAGTAGTAAAAATATTCAAATTTGTTTTAATTTTTGTCTTCCATGCTTCAGCAGTTCTTTTACAGGTGTTATAACTTCTGACATTTTTAGTTGCAAGCTGCAATAAATTTGTATCAGTGAATCGCGGTTTACTGTCATTCTCAGAGACGTCAGCCACCTGAACGTGTCCCGATTTCGAGTGCCACAACTAAATGACGGTCACACGATTGACAAATTCATGGACGTACATGCCATTAACCATTACAGACACGTGACTTCCGGAGTCTCAATAGAACGAAGAAGCCAATGTTGATTTTCTTTTTTTTCTTTTACAATGACATCGAGTAAAAAGCTGATATATTTGCTTATGAAATTGGGAATTGAAGATCGCTGAACATTAATGATATTAAAGCAATAAATTCGATTCTGCTGTTTTCTACCCGGGGTGGATGAAACGTGTGAAGAGAGTTTACATCTTTCACCGAGAGTCGGTATTCATGTCCGAAGAACATGGTTTCCTATACCGAAATATTAAAGTTATTTTTCTTCAACATAATTTATACACCCTTGTGCAAATTAATTGAAACAACCGCTTTAGTTTCCTTTCTTTCACGATACGGTCAGATTTAGACCCACTGGAGTGACAGGGTGTAATCGATTTCTATTTTTTCCTCAGATTAGGTCATTTGCAGTGGTCTACATTAACATGAATCGATTTACGGGGTGTATGATGAAATTTGTTTGGTCTTGAAAAATAATGCCTCATCCGTGATTGCATCAGGTTTTTATCACGCCCAGACACTACAGTCTCGACTGTCGATTAGTTGTCCCCACGGCCATTGTCTTCGATGGACGTTACTCCAAGGGGGCGTACGAAATTTGTAACACTGCACGAACACGCTGGCAAGCCTTACCAGTGAGCAAATCAAAGTACTACAGACTGGCCCGGAAACGCTTCTGATTTAAATCTAATCGAGAATCTCTGGTCAATCTGCAAGGAACGACTTTGTGGAATGGACATACGAAGTACTAATATGTGCACTGGGACATATTTCATTTGGGAAAATGCGAGAAAAAAGTAAATAATAACAGAATTATTCTTTTCGTTTCAATTAATTTGCATAAGGTTGTAGTTTCGCTTAATTTCTGCGATTATTTAAACGACTACTATTGTCCTCGTTTTGAATATTATTATTACAACGTTTCAGAAATTCGAAGTGAACCATTAATTTAAACTACGGGATAATAGCCTAGTAGAGTAATGAATTGGTAACCTTGGAATCAGTGGGAGCACGGCGAGCAGTAACACTGAATGAGAACAGTCTACCTCCGTAGAATATTCTACGTATAACGATTTTTGTCCTTGGGCAGTATCTCTTATTTTCTATTTACTTACGCCTAGAAAGTATGACAAATGACTAATATTACCTTCAAACTGCTTTTGGGATCGGGATAATGATCTTTCTGAAATTGGTCTATTACCATTGGGACAAAATTCTCGTTCACGAAAAGTAGTAACAAAACGGCATATGATTCAAAAGTAACATTTATTTATTCGAGGAATGCACAAGAGAGACCACCAAAAATTTAGGAGTTGTTTTTCGCGATTTACGCTTATACTGTAAATTACTTTCACAAATCAGCCCCCAAATATAGTCTCCCATCAAGTTTTCGTTATACGATCCTTAGCGGTATATCCTAGTGGAAGGGCTCGCCTTGCTCCTATCAATACACCCACATGTTCTCCTTGAAGTTATCAAGATGAACGTCAAGGATATGGACTTTGAGGGACACCCTGCAACCCATTTTGCCGTAGTTCTTCAATGGGGTCTCAACAAACTTCCTAGAAAACCCTGAGACAAAGATGTTCCACGCTGCTTTCTTCATCCTAGTGAGCTTCTTGGGGAATTCCTTGCACTCTGTGATCTTCTTTATTTGTGGTTCGAAGAAGACATCGGCTTTGACTTTTGTCGCAGACATCTTAGGGAAGAAGTCTTCAGACTCCTTATCTAGAGCTGTGGCAAATTGTTTTATAAGGCCAATTTTAAGGACAGTGCGGAAACAATACATTCCGAGGATCCAACAGTGGCTACCATTTGACGTTGTTCCTCCCCACATGGAACTCGATCCGCTGTGGCTAGTTCCTCCTATGGTAGTGTTCCGTGGTGACCCTGCTGTCTCAAAGGCAAAGATAACACGGAAACTTGGTAAAGCTGTTTTGGAGACCCATCAGGACCGCCATCATTTTGAAATCTCCGATAACATCCTATCAGTATTCTTCATATTTCAAGGCATCTACCAATATCTTGCCACTGCTGTATTCCTTTTTGAGCTGCACCGAATGAGCCAGGGGAAGAGATGGATACATGTTCTCGTTATGAAGCAGCATGGGTTTGAGGCTCCTCGATGAGCTGTCGATGAAGAGGTGCCACTCACTGGGGTTACAGGTGATTCTAACTGCCTCAAACAGACCGGTCACATTGTGACAGATGCAAAGTCCATTTTGATGGGTGAAAAAACTTGAAAAATACTAGTGACTCTAACCTGTGACTCTAACAAATTCCACAGGTTAAGTCTTGATACTAAAAGCTCGTCATTGGACTTTGCGGGATCTGATCAGGTTGTTGAGATCTTTTCGGTTGGGGTAGTATGGTAGTTGGGGTAGTTTTATAAGGCCCAATTTTAAATGGAGTGGAGGAAACAATACTTGCTGGGGGGAAGGGTCAAGAGTGGCTTCTATTTGATGTTATGTCCTTACTGTCCAAAAGGCAAAGATGTCATGAAAACCTAACATGAAGACTGACATTTTGATGTCTCTGATAACCTCCTAACAGTATTCTTCATATTTCAAGATATCTACCAATATCTGTCTATATTTCTGAGATGAGGTATTACGTACATTATTTACATTATTCGGACTATTGTTCTTATCTTTGTCGCCATATATTGTACTGGATTCTCTCTCGGACAAGGGCCTGTCCCGCTTTCTCTGCGACCAGATTGGCTCTCCTTCAATTGACGGGAAGTCTTGATGCCAAGCCGGAAAGGATGAGTTGTAAATCTCTGCATCGGTGTAGGAATGTCAGATGATTCGAATTTGTGCCAGTTTCTGGTAGGATTTTTCAATTTGTCTCCATATTTTTGGTATATCGGGTCCGTACCGATTCTTCAATAGCTGTCTATATTTCTGAGATGAGGTATTATGTACATTATTTACATTATTCGGACTATTGTCCTCATCCTTGTCGCCATATGATGAGGACAATAGTCCGAATAATGTAAATAATGCATCTATCAATATCTTGCCACTGCCGTATTCCTTTCTGAGCTGCACTGAGTGAGCCAGAGGAAGATGTGGATACATGTTTTCGTTATGAAGCAGCATGGGTTTGAGGCTCCTCGATGAGCTGTCGATGAAGAGGCCCCACTTGCTGGGGTTACAGGGACTTCCAGTTACCTCGAACATATCGGTTATATTGTGACAGAAAGAAAGGCCATTTTAACAGGTTTAAAAGCTTGAAAAACATTTGTGACGCTTTCTCTGACCTGCGACTTGCACACTTTTTTTGTAATAATTCTACTGCTTGAGTCTCGACTTCAAAGACTCGGCATTTGGACTTTTTCAGGGTAAGATCTCTGATCAGATCGTTGAGATTTTTTTTTTTTTTTGGTTGGGGTAGCGTGGGTTTCTCCCCTCAGCTACGCCTATATAATCGGGATCAATGACTTCATCCTCTTCTAAGTTGCTGTTTTCTTCTGAAAACGGCTGCCCTCTCCTTGGAAGAGTGAGTACGGGGAGCTCAGGGTAGTGCTGCACTGGGGCGATGTATGAGAGACGGCATGCTTTCTTGCCAGCTCAGTTTTTGAGAAGGTCCACATTCGTGGGATTGTGAATTTCATGGCTTTATTTTTTCCTCGATTCAGGTCATAAAAGCAAAGTTTGAAGGGACTGATAACCATTTCCGTTGTTTTCTAGACATAAGTAATTAGGGAATATCACTTACTGACCAAAGACAAAAAAAGTCAAAATTTTGTTACACAGTTTAATTTCATCAATAAGAGCATCTTTAGACTGATGAAGTCCTTTTATCGGAAGAAACGCATTGCATAGAAGTTTTCCAATTTGCCATTCAAATACCTAAAACTGTTTTGATATATACAAATTTATGTATTTATATTCTCCCAATCTATAGTTTATAACTTTACATTGCATTCATCTATTTGAGGAAACATTTATTTATACAATTGGTTTGACGAAACATTTATTTATACGATTGGTATCTTTTTTCCCTTCAAAATATAAAATGCATCTTTCTTTTAAAATTATATAATCTTTTACCTATTCTTGCCATTTTACAGGAACCGTGCTTTGCAATCTACATCAGGAATCACAGAAACTGGGGGTCTATGTTGGGAATTGGCGGCTACCTTGCTTTTAGCGTGGGTGCTTTGTTATTTTTGCATATGGAGAGGTGTCAAATGGACCGGAAAAGTAAGATTTGTTTTTCTTCCATTAGAAACTTGAACGTTTTTTTCTTTTATAACCTTTCTTTCGAGTTGGTATAACGATTATTGAGACGAGAAGCGAAATAAAAAAAAAAACGGGCTCGAATTCCTGATGACCTCTAATAGCCTTTTGGAAATTTCATAACCACTTCTTGTGAATATGACAAAATCTCTAGTCATTGATATACAACGATAGTGGATAAAGAAGAGATTTGATTGGTTTATTTTTTACGGGTTGTCAACCTTTTTCAGGTTATTTAACGACAGAAAATATTTTTAAACTGTAAGAATTTTTTTTGGTGATAATAATGATTTACTGATACAAGTCCTACTAATTAACCAATAACTAGGGTTGGTGGCTAGATGGATTCATAGCTTTCACAATGATATTTGCGTGTATGTGAATATGACGAACCTGACTCGAACTGGAAATTGATTCTCCGATTAACGATTCCGAGCGAAAAACTGCTTCTTTGCTCTTAATTGATTAACTGAAACAAGCTAATATTTCCCTTTCATTATCTATAATGTAATGCTATCTATGTGAACAATTTTGATACGTGGAGCGTAAAATTATTCAGGTTTCGATCCAAACACAAAATACTAATTTTAATCTCTTCACAATTAATTGCTCCACCCCCGCTTAAAAATGTTGTAATGATCTTGAAATATGAGACATGGAGTAAGGGCAATAGAATAAGAAGAATGAGGTAAAAGTTTAATATTTAGTTTCATAATCTTTTCCTGAGTAACTTGGGCAGTATCTGTTCGGCACTAAGAGTAACACGATTTATATCACTATAAAAAATTATATCACTATATAAAATTTATATCACTATAAAAAATTATATCACTATATAAAATTTATATCACTATAAAAAATTATATCACTATATAAAATTTATATCACTATAAAAAATTATATCACTATATAAAATTTATATCACTATAAAAAGTTATATCACTATATAAAATTTATATCACTATAAAAAGTTATATCACTATATAAAATTTATATCACTATAAAAAATTATATCAAATCAATCATTGGAGCTTTTTTTCTTAAATTTTTTGTGGTGCTTACAATTGACGACAAGAGTTCATCAACATTCTCTGTTTAATTTTGGTTTAGCACTTCATGATATACACATTTCCTATTTCCCCCAAAAATGAAGCATAACATTTTAGGGTGCGGTCCTGGTTTGGGGATAGATTTTTAGTCGGCACTAACCATTGTTCCTTTCATTGGATATGATTATAGAGAACCCACTTTCTACCCGGGAAATGTTAAATAACGAATCTGTTCTTCAATGACGACCCAGGGAGGCAATGCTTTGCGTAAACCGAGAAACAAACAGATGATATTTTAGGGTGTGGTCATGGTTTGGGGATAGATTCTCCTTTTTAGTCGGTACTAACCATTCTTCTTTTCATTGGATATGATTATAGTGAACCCACTTTCTACTCGGGAAATGTTAAATAACGAGTCTGTTCTTCAATGACGACCCCGGGAGGCAATGCTTTGCGTAAACTGAGGAACAATCAGATGAAGGAGGGGTTCAATTGACTAAGTTTTGATACTTTTCCTTCTCCATGAAGGAGTTTTATGGTGTAGTTTAGATGTAGCACAAGGCCGAAAGTATGGGGCACCTAATGAAGATAGAACTCAATACTCAGTCGTAATTGTTCTAGCGAGACAAGCTTGATATTACAGCACAAAGAAGTGCCCCATGAAGGTATTTCACGATTTAGTGTGATTTTTATTGAACTGTTTCGCTAATTATAATACAGTTCTTTTATTGTTCGCTCTCTTTAATGGTGTATTTTTATCATATTCTCTTACACTCAGTAACCTGTTACGTCTTAGTTACTTTGCTTGCGGTGAAATGATAAAAAAACACTCTTCTCACCCCTTAATAGATAATTAGTGAGTTACTAAACACCCGATGGCAGGGACCTTTGACTAAAGTAAACAAAACAGTTTAATAGTGAGTTTGGCGATTAGGAAGTGTCACACTAATGTAACCTTGTGCCATACAGAGATAAAATACTTAATACGTAAAAAAATGACCACTAACCTCATGATAAACAATACTACAGTGGCCTTTTCCCAGGCCAAGCGAAGCTGCAGATATAATTTGCGAGTTTTATCCTTACTGAACACCCGATAACTATAGCCGGGCTAAGTTAACCGACACGTTAAATATATACTAGTGAGTTTGAGGCTTACAACAGCGCCTTGGTACTATTTTTTACGGACTATAGTCTTTTGTTTGGTCCTTATTAAACGCCAGATTACTGTACCTTGTGCCAGACTAAACTAAGTCGAAACTATTTTAACAGTAAAACTAATCACATTAATTTTAAAAATCTGTTTCAATTATTTCTTTTTCGTGCTTTTGTCTTCGTTAATTGAAACGACCTAAATCTGATTTGTTCGAAGTTAATATTTTTTTTTAAAAAAACATGATCGATTCGCTGTCGTGCAATTTATTCATGTTAAAATATGTCTTTTTTTTTTTCTCTTCCATTTCAGGTTGTTTATTTTACAGCACTTTTTCCTTATGTTCTTCTCTTCATTCTCTTAATTCGAGGAATTACACTTCCGGGTGCCATTGATGGTATTCGCTACTACATTTATCCCAACATTAACCGCCTTACTGATTCTCAGGTAAGAAAAAAAAAAACACCCACCCACACACTCTCTCTTTAAATATAACTAAAAATATATATCTGTAAAAGATAATATGAATGAAGCCAAAAGGAAAATTTATCTTAGTCGACGCGTTTCGTCTTCTGATGGGCTTTATCAAAGCCGATGTCAGGATTTTTATTTTGCAGCAAAAATTCAAAAACAGAAGTAAAAAATCTCATTAGTTTTTCAGAATTTAAAAAATTCTTAAAAACTGCAGGTCTATGAACGCAACGAGAATCTTACATTAAACAATTTATCAAATGCATTACTCATACACAGAAATGAATTCAACCACAACTAAAGAATGTCATTCTCTATTTTAAAAAAGTAAATTCAGTCGATACATGAATGACGAGGCAGATTTTTTCCCCGCAGCAGGTTGCCATTTCTTTCCGCGGTAGACCAGTTGCCATCCAAGACTATAGAACCCGGTCTGTTCTGCTATTTACCCATAGCTGGGGGGAGAAAAAGAGGATTTATACCTTTCCCAAGGATATTAGCACGTAAGTGAATGTAACGGATTAAGATGGAATTCGAACCCGGCTCTCCGATTCCTCAATCCGAGCCACTATCCATTAATCCTCCGCCCTACTAAGCTTAAAACTGCGCCTCGGATACATACATGGCTATAAAAAAAAGATTATATTAAAAAAACGGTTAAATTCATAACCTTCTAGTATTTAAAAAATATTATATATAAATTAATTTCAAATTAAAATAATATCAATAATAATTATACTATTTAAAAAAAAGAATAACAATAATAACATTTACTCCCTTTCGTTTATGAGACATTAAATTATATCCCTTAGCATCCTCCATAATTTACCTTGACAGGCAGCCTGTAGTATATTCATGAGCGTTCTAAGAACGAAATTCTGAAAAAATAAAGGCGTTTTTAAAAAAAATAAAATCCTTACATTTACCTTGATAAAATCCATGTGAGGATGAAATGGTTTGATTAAGTTTTCCTTTTGCATTTATTAATATATATACATACATATATATTATCAAATGGACAAAGTCTGACAATTATTTTAAGACATTTTTATGTTTATACATTCTTTTTATATATACAAATATTTAAGTAAATGCTCGGTTTTATAATAAAAACAGTATTTATAACATTTACCGGCCTGAACGTCCGAGAAATTTTCATAGAAAATTTTCGTCCTCCGACAGGAATCGAACCTGTATCCTATACGGAACCGTCATATCGCAGTAAAATCGACTTTGCTAATCGAACGATTCTCCGTGGCTCGATCGGTTAAGGCACGTCATATGATGGTTCCGTATAGGATACAGGTTCGATTCCTGTCGGAGGACGAAAATTTTCTATGAGAATTTCTCATAAATGTTCTCTCGGTAAATGTTATTAATACTGTTTATTATAAAACAGAGCATTTACTTAAATATTTGTATCTATAAAAAGAATGTATAAACATAAAAATGTCTTAATATATATATATATATATATATATATATATACACTAACACACACACACCTATATATATAGGTATCAATCTGGATAAATCAAATAACTAGATATTAGCGACCGTATATATGTGCGTTAGCGTGTGTACACAGGTAAGCGAATAAATATTTACTCAATTTAATATAAGGTGTAAACAAAACAGTGCTCAATGTGGTTAGACAGAGCTAAGAAGTATATATTTATGGGTGTGTTTGCATGTGTGTGCGTGCGTACTTTTCTATATTTCGAATTGTCCGTCTTTTCGGATTCATCCGTTTACATGAATGACAAATAAATGATAATTAAAATATCTTTTTCATTTGTTTAAGGTTTGGGTAGACGCTGTAACTCAGATTTTTTTCTCTTATGGTCTTGGAGTTGGCTCCTTGATCGCCTTGGGCAGCTACAACAATTACCACAACAACGTCTACAAGTAAGTCATCTATTTATCCTAAGACCTTTTTGTTTTTATTACATTCGATATGGCGACAATCAACCTGTTTTGAACAGCTTATAATAGCGCAATGAAGCATCTGTTCTCGCATTATATTAATAAGTTTATGCATAAACGGAACGGAAGTGCGAGAACACGAGGTAAAACAGAGTTAGAAGAGCTTTTAATTTTCATCTTATCGGACTTTTCTTTTGCGGAAATAAATACATTTTCTTTTTAAGAACCGTAAAAGACAGGGAGAATGGCATTTCTGTTAATAGGAATATTCTCCTTGGTGCGCAGAGAAAATACTTCCTTAAACAATTCTTGAAATTGAAATCAATATATAATACTTGTTCTTACGAAGGGAAAATACAATTTCAAAACTGTGTTTACTTATGAAGGTCAAAAGTAACTACGAAGAACATATTTAAAAAGTAAAAACCACACATATCTCTTTCCATCTCTATACACCTCTCTCTCTCTTTTATATGAAAGTATTTATATATATATATATATATATATATATATATATATATATATGATAAAATATAGTTTGTTTAAACGTATGGCATATGTATAAGTTAAACACTCAGCAGCGACAGTCTTAAACGCTATCTTCAAGCCTATATATATATATATATATATATATATATATATACAAAACTATGAGCTATATATAACCGCTTTCTCAAATCAACGGTTAAAAATTGTTTCGAGCGATCTTCCTTCTTCGAATATTGTGGACTGGCGCTACACAATCAAATAACCGTACAAAATAACAGGAACCCCACCAGTTGTGGATTTGCAGCGGGATGTAATGTAATAACCTGTCACCCCACTGAATGACTACACTATAGGTAGTAACTATATATAAGTATCCGTAAGGCAACGGACTACTGGAGACTTGCTGGGATCTGTTATTCAGATCTTGGCTGCTGTCTTCGGGCAGAGAGGAATCCGGACGGGGCTATGCCGAAGGACAGGATATCGTCGGTGGAGGTAGACAGACCTGAACCCATTTATGCGGGGTTACGGGGAGTTTTTGACCGAGCCTACGGGCTCGGATTGCCTCACATTAAACTCGGCCTTATGCCACATCCTTCCTTGTGGGGAGGCAGTTAAATACCGACTTGCTGGGATCTTTTGAGTACGACTCAGACTTACGCGAGAACTACCGACCTTCCAATAGCAGCACTCACTACTGGATTGACTTGCGACGATCGTGCGCATAACTGTTACCATATTTCTTATTCTACTGGTTTTTACAATAAACCTTTACTTATTTATCCACGGTGTTTGTCAAGTATATATTCCTATTAGCACGAAACATAACACAGCGACAACAGATAAAATGGATACCATAACTCAAAGACAAAATAACAGCATAATCAAGATGTTGACGTTCCACACCACTTCCAATAAAAGGTGAGGAAGGAAACTCCCATTAGTATTAGAAAGAGCGATAACAACTACTTGTTTTAAATCATGTATTTTCAGTGAAAATTGTTTGAATAGAAAGGTTTTATAAATTTACAACTACAGCAGTACTAGCTGCTTGTCCAAGGAATTAAAGGAAACAGTTTCCGTTAGCGTTACCATATATATATATATATATATATATATATATATATATATATATATATATATATATATATATATATACTCTCAGTCTGCTACAATTTGTTTTACAGCTTTTTCATTTCAAAAGGTCACTTGCGGTTCAGGGACAAATTTGTCCTCAGCAGATCTTTAAATAACGAAACATGATTTAACCTCTCACTACAACCAACAGCCTTTATCTAAGATGAACCCTCCCCCTTCAATTCTTCTCTGTGTTTCACCGTCTTTTTTGTGTCTCTACGTTCCTCTCTCTCCCTCTGTTTTACTCTCTAAGTCTCTCTCTTTCTGTTTCCCTCTCGGGCGCTCAACGCAGTCTGGGTTTAATAGGATTTTTGATTAGAACATCATCTGCTTTTATTATATTACAAAATGGTTATTATTATTAAAGAAATATTTTAATTTCAAAAGTCACTTCCAGTTTAGGGGCGAATTTGCCATCAACATATCATTAAGTCACGAAACATGATATAACCTCTCTCTGCAAGCAAACAACTGCCCTTATCTAAAATGAACCTGCTTCCATCCCTCTCTGTATCGCACTCTCTCTTATCTCTTTACGTCTCCCTCGCCCTTTTTCTTTTTATTCTCTATGTCCCTCTCTCTTTCTGTTTCTCCTCGCAGTATCAAGGATACGAAGCGCGACACACACCATACATAGGTGCAAGCTTATACATACATATTTTATATATATATATATATATATATATATATATATATATATATATATATATATATATAACCTATTCGTATAATCCAGGCGAGTCGTATTAACACAATATAGAATTTGAAATATGTTAAAACTGACTCGCAAAGATTGCTCCACTTGAATCAAACATTGGCCGGGTGACCATTAGGATGTAGGTCAGCTCATCAGTTCCTCCTTCTCTCCCCCTACCCATGCTCTCCTACCTCCATAATATAATTCCTGCAACGGCGCCTTATTCTGCCATATCCCCCCCCACATGTTCCTTTTAATGCCCTCCTTCTCTTTTTCAAAATTCCTAGGTGAAAATGGTCATTAACTAAAGCTATATTAATTCCAACTGTAAAGTACATATATATATATATATATATATATATATATATATATATATATATATATCAGTATAGGACTGGTGTATACGGAATAAATTCCAATAACCCAAAAATACTATTCTTAAAAGAGTGCTCAATATAGAGTAGAGCAAATATAATTTATTCGAAAATTATAACATAAATATGTTATAAAATCACAATTATAAATTATAACATAAATATGTTATAAAATCACAATTATAAATTATAACATAAATATGTTATAAAATCACAATTATAAATTATAACATAAATATGTTATAAAATCACAATTATAAATTATTATATAAATATGTTATAAAATCAAGCCTCGGACTTGGTGGGATTATTTCTTTCATACAATTTAAGCGCCTTTGAATGCCTAGAATCTGATAGTGTAGAATTATGTAGAGATGATGGCTCATTAGTAATTAAAGACTCTACAAAAATTAAGGTCTATCGCATTAGAAAAATGATCCATAGGGAGTTTAAGGATTTAAGTCTTAAGACTATAGTTACGACCAACATTAAACAGGTAGATTTTCTGCATGTCAGCCTAGATCTTACTAATAGCTCTTTTCAACCTTATGTGAAGGTTAATTCTAACCCGGTAAATGTACATCCTAATTCCGACCGCCCCGCTTCTGTTATTACGCACATACTCTTCTCCATTGAATTTAGGATAAGTACTAACTCTTCTAGTGATTTTATAACATATTTATGTTATAATTTTTGAATAAATTACATACATATATATATATATATATATATATATATATATATATATATATATATATATACTAGCAGCATGGCCCGGCGTTGCCCGTGCTTGATTCAAAAATCGTACGACTCATACAGCAATCGCTATCACTTGACTTAAAATATTTTTGCCCTTCCTTGCCTTTAAAGGAGTGCCCTTTGCCGTGCTGATGTTGCTACATGCCTTACTTCTTGCCTATCTCACATTGCGATTTTTTTCTAAGCTCTATACTAAACATTAAATCTGTTACGAAAAAAGAATTAACAAAATGAACACAAAACGATCAGCTTTAAAAAAAGGACTCGTAACTGGATAAACCGAATGAAAAAAGAATGTTAACAACAAATACTTTTTCACACCCAACCCAGTTCTGCGGAATCATAATCAACGTTGAATGAGACACTTGGAATAAAGTGCCATGCAGATTTAAATTATTCCCACTTGTGACGAATGCAGCTATCGATTTTCTTTGCATGCTAGAATGCTAGTTAACATTCGTGTCAGTCAGCTGTTGGCTCTCACGCTGGCCAATCGAATCTTCCTGCCTATTCGTGGCAGCCAGCTATAGGCTCTCACTCTGGCCAGTAGAAAATGGCCGCAAACTACATGTAAACCGCCATAGAAGCATGAAAAAAATCGATTATTTCCACTATCGATGGGAGTTGGGAAATGCAACGTCGGTCTTGGCCTTGTCGCTAACTTGGAGCATGTGCATGTAAATTTTGGTGCATTCGTTACACACACACACACACACACACATACATCCTGCCTCTTATATATATATATATATATATATATATATATATATATATATATATATATTAAAAGATTGAATTCATAAAGAACATGAGATACTAATACCAGCATATATGTATATATATATATATATATATATATATATATATATATATATATATATATATATATATATAATGGATTGTTTTTCTTTTTTTTTTCATGGCAACTTTCATTGAACTATTATCTCCATTTACTTTCAGGGACGCCGTAGTTATCTCATTCTTAAACAGCGCCACTAGCCTTTTCTCTGGATTCGTCATCTTCTCTGTCATTGGCTTCATGGCTTACGAACAGAAACAACCAGTCCATAAGGTTGCCGAGTCTGGTAAGACGAACATTTCTCTCCCTCTCTCTGAAAATGGATAATTATTGTGATAATTGACAGAAGATACGATGACATGTGATAAATAGCTAGGTAGACTGGGTCTTCTAGCCTTGGCTGGCAACAAATCTAAAAGATGGAAAATTTTGAATTCCAAACTAGAGAATTCAACGGGAATCCACCCCGCTATATATTCCCTAGAATGCATAGCAATTCACAGATGATAAAAGAAATATATGTAGAGAGTCAGGATTAACTACGACCTTTCCTGGCCTAAAAAAACTCTTGTATGTGAAAATGAGTTCATTCTTTTAGTCATTGTTTAGTCTTGAGTAATAAAGGGAAAATGATTTTCTATGCATATTCCTATTCAGTCTGTCCATTGTCTTATTACGTACAATGTATAGGGTGACCCCAAAAAACGGGAATTTTTGAAGTGCGTATTGCCAGACATGAGCAAGTGGCAACACTACAAGACAGTGACCTTGAGCAAGTAAACATTTCGCCATTTTAGTAACGAGAATGAAATTCACAGTATCCCAGCTGAGATGTTGCAGCAGTCAATGAGGAATCTCAACAGCAGATTTCAAGAATGCATTCGTACAGGAGGACGCCATCTACTGGACGTAATTTAAAAAAAATGAAAATTACATCATTGTTTCTTAAATGGCATGTTTTAAGGTTCCAATTACTATGAATTAAATATTTTTCTTCCATCACTATTGGTTTTATTGGATTGTTAAAAAGTTCCCGTTTTTTGGGTCGCCCTGTATAAACAAATAGAATTATACATGAATAATGACTATAAAATAATATAAGTAATATTATTTGCATTTTGTTGATGAACTATTGTCAATTAATAGTTATTTCTATTGCATTTTATCGCTAGTCCCAAATCGTCATTCTGCGGGGTAATGTGAATAGGCAAGACAATTGTCCCAGTCAGGTTGATTACCCCAGAATACGTTTGACTCTCACAGCAAGCATATTCCAGTCCTGGGTATGACTATAAACTACATCCACGACCTGGGTAAAAGGATAAACTACGTCCAACAGCAAGGCCTCTGATCAGAAGGTTTTGAGGGGCGTGGAACCACCTCTTAATTGCTGGTGTTCCCACGTCTACTCTCACCCGGTGTGGTAGCACCTGTTAGGGTCCCAGCTATGGGCAAATAGTTAACTCCCAAACTAGGGTTAAAACACTATGAAAGTATAAAAATAGGTTTTAATACCAGAAATATTTTGTAAAAAATTATTACTAGCGATACATTATTACCAGCAATACATTTTTGAAAACAAAATATTACCAGCAATAAAAAATCTTGTCGGCATTAAATGACCCATTGAGGTTGATATGCCGTAAAACAAGACAAAACAAAGCAAAGCAAGCATATTCTTTATTTCCCATCCGAGCTGGTTACTAACGACCATTGTTTTTATTGATTTTTACGGTTTATCAACCTTTTGTGGGGCATTTAAAGACGAGACATATATTGGATTGTCAGAATAATTCTAATTTTTTGGTGAGCGAATATTGCATTAACAGTTTTTTGAAAATAACAATGATTTTTCCAGATACAAGTTCCGCCATTTAACCCGTAGATTTGATTGGCAAAAGTAAAAGATAAGTAGCTCTGAATTCTAAACCAGTTGAGTGTAGGATTAGCAACTCTTACTTGAAACCACCACAGCAACACCAAGTGTGGCGAGGCTGTGGCCCGATGTAGCAGTATCAGTCAACTGAGGTCTTGTTAAATTGAAAACAGCTGAACCTGTTGCAGAAATGCATTCGGAACATTTACTTTCGACCGATGGTTACTTAGTAAGTGAAGTCAATTTCAAAGTACAGAGCAAGAGGCTCAGACTGAGAGAAAGTCAAGGAATGAAGATAAATTACTTTTTTTAGTCGAAGATGACAAGACAAAAAACATAATGTTATCTCTAAAACTAACCAGTACCCCCAAAAGACAGAGAGAGACGAAGCGAGCCCCGGGGAACGGATAGGGAAGACAGCCGCTAGACTGTGCACCTACTACCTCACCTATGCCTCAGCTTATGCTCGCTTATAGCAGGTTTCAACCCAAGAATAAAATCTGGTTTACTGCTAGAAATGGTTTTGTTTTTCATTTGTGGGTAACTATCTTGCCGAATGGTAATTTTTAAGCCACAAGCGTTTGACTGGAAGAAGCTGCTCCCTGTCAACGAACTTTGTGTCTGGTGTGAGCTGCCATGCAACACCTATGCCCCACAGGGGAATCTATAGGGTTACTATACGACAATGGTATACTGTTACAATTACACTATTTAGCATTGCCGTTATATTAATATCTATATGTAATTACTGCGGAACATTCTTGCTTTGCTTTTGTTTTTAACGGTATACACCATTTTGTTGTTGTCTGTCTGTTTGATTTCGTTTCTTTCTCTTATCAGGACCTGGATTAGCATTTTTGGCGTATCCATCGGCTGTTGTCCAACTTCCGTTCTCTCCTCTCTGGGCAGTTCTTTTTTTCCTGATGATTCTTTTCCTCGGTATGGACAGCCAGGTATGTTGACAAAAAAAACTTGATAAAAGTAATTGATAAATACATAAACGGGCTGATTTAATCGAAAGGCGCCTCTTAGCCTTAATATTCAACCATTAATCATCTCAAATGCACGAATATGTTTTATAAGCAACTGGTTTATAAACAACTACTGTATATAATCGTGTATAAAGCCTAATTCACGTATAAGTGCAATCCCTGAATGTTTTAGTGAAGAACCCGATTTTTCATTTTGCTCATGTATAATGCAACTTCTGCACAATACTAGTGCACCTACTGTAGTCAAATGTTGCAGTATTGGGCATCTTCCGAGGCATATTTTATTGCAAATAAATGGTCTTCATTCTTTTTTGTACAAAGCTACCCAAAAATGGTGAGAAGAAACCACTTATAAACCTCTTGTAAAATATACCACTTGTAAAATATCTGAGACGAATATTTAGATACCATACTTTTGTTTTTTTTCATCTCTTTTTAACCCCTTTAAAAATATTACCTGTGTATAGTGCGACTTCTTATTTTGCATAAAAAATGATAATAATAACTCGAGTATATACGGTACACTTAAAGAAAGTAAAATAGAAAAGCGTAAAATTAAACAAAAATACGTTTCTTACCAATTCTACTGGTTTAATGGGGGTGCAGAATTAATTTCAACTCGGAATTAATTTAAACTCGGAACTAATTTCAACTAGAGTTCTCTATTTACGAACGTGAAATCTGTGAAATCCTCAGTACACAGATTTAAATTTCAGTAAATCTGTGAAGATTTCAGACGAAATTAAAATTTAATTTATTGATTTTCTTAAATTTTGATCAATAAAGCCTTCTTTTGAATGAGAGTTTTTACAAAAAAAAAAAAACCCCCAAAAAACAAACAAACAAAAACAGCTAAACAATCTACACTTGCTACAAAGAACATTGTTATTGGATCAGATTTAAATGAATAAAAGTAAATAAAAAAGTACCACTTTATTCATTTGCAACAAAAAAGAAGGAAATTTGCAGAAAAATGAATTCTGAATTATTTTATCTACTAAGAATTTTTAATGCTAAATTAAAAAAAATAAACACCATCCATTCATTTTGTTTAGGTATTCACGAAAATTGATAGCTTTGATTTTCAATTGAGTTGAAATTAGTTCCGTCGTGAAATTAGTTCCGAGTTGAAATTAGTTCTGTCACTCGTTTTATGACAAAAAATATATTTCTGTTATTATTTAAATTGTTTACGCGCGGACTATTTTCCCTATCTTTGCTGTTATTATCGCAACATTTCGGCCGTTGTTCTCTTCGGCCTTCAGCAAGTGCCTTTCGATCCTGGTAACCTTCGAAGTATTTCGAATTAAACCCTTTAGTTAATCAACGGGGTTAGAGTGTTCTTGCTCCAGTTGTCCATGGCTAAGGATATGACGTCTAGTTCATATTTAGTACTCGTCAGTTATTGACGTCCTTTTTTTCTACTGAGTCTAAGTCTGCATTAAAATCGCGGAGTAATATCATATCAGCGTTGGTTCGTCAATTTAGTGACATAGAAAGTGTGAATCGAATCCATGCGCCGGGCAGTACAGAGTCCTAATTTAAATAACACATCCTCCAAGAAATACAGGCAGAAAAGCTATCTTTTGTATTTATCAAACCTAAACAAAGATTTGAAGCAACTATTTGAGTAACTTGAATACTAATTCATAGTACTAATTGTTCAGTACAAATTTATAGTACTAATTGTTCAGTAAAAATTCATAGTACTAATTTTTCAGTACAAATTCATAGTACTAATTTTTCAGTACACATTCAGAGTACTAATTCATAGGACTAATTCTTGCTTAAGAATTCTAACGTGCTTATAAAAAATTGTATATAGAAAAAGTTAACATTAAATTGTCACTCATATTCCTCCCCCTTCTCTTGGACAGGAGTAGAGACTCACACATTGTTTCCTGTATAAGAAGGGGTTTCGGCTTCGTTTTTCTTATCAGGCCTTAATAGTGGTTTCTTGTGATGTGTGTAGTTGGTGACAACGTTTTTTTCATTCTGAGGGTACTGGGTTGGCAGTTTTCTGGTTTCTGTTCGCGACTGGTAGTTAGGAGCCCGAATTCTTGCGTAACGTCTTGAGAGGCTGCTCTGCTCTGATCAACATTTGCATAATATCAGAGTTCTTGCAGTGCCATGTCGCACATGGAAGGGTGTCCCTGCATGTACATCCGGTGGGCAACCGCGAGCCGATACTATGTTACAGTCTGCTCTATTTCCCTTCTGCGTATGTCACATCAAATGACCGACAGTTAGTACTAACTTAGGCCTTCTCCTTACCAATATAATACATCATGACTATAAACAACCAGCCATATCGTATGCAAATTAGATAGACAAGTGTAAATAGAGAACAAATGGCGAACATAGGGTAGCGAAAGAATAGATGGAACGCAAATGTGGGTGAATGGTCCTCAATAAATGACAAACGAAATAGAAAGCCTTAAAGAAAATGGAATGACAAAAGGACAGGGTTTTGTTAGTAAGACATGGCAGAAACTTCAGCTTAACTTTGATATAGATGGAGGCCGGAACTTTACTCAGACCAATCTTGTAATACGGCAATTTTTTTTTCATTAGTAAGAATCTTCATTCAGCAAAATACTTCATAATAAAATTTCACCCTTTGGTAATTGTTGGAACTTCAACAAATGAATATCCTTTCGCTCTTCCGTATTCCATTCTCGAGTGTTGTGTTAATTGTCTCATTTTTTTTCTACTCTGTGCAGTTCTGTACAATGGAGGGATTTTTTACTGCACTGATTGACGAATTTCCTCACCATCTGCGAAAAAGACGTGAATCATTTATTGCTATTGTCTGCTTCGTGTCTTTCCTCATTGGCTTGTCTATGGTCACTCAGGTAAGTTGACACCCGTATATCCCATTTTATCAAAACATGGTGACTCAGTGTTGCTCAGGCCATTAAAAAAAAACATGGAGGCCAGGACTTTAGTCAGACCAATCTTGTAATACAGCAAGTACCTTTAAAACGGATGCACTCTTAGCGAATATAGTTTTTTACCATTGATCTTGGGAAGCGGTTGTAAACAGGTGGCACGTTAAGTATTCCTGAACGGCTTTTGGCGCCATTCATTACATCCATATGAATGCCTCGAACTGACGAAGCTATTTAAGACTCGAGTTTTCAGGTTGATGTTTTGGTTTCGTAGCAATTTGCAGTTTTGGGAGAAACTACCTCTGGTACAGCCTATCCTATGTTCATTTTAACATTAAGAAAAGCACACTTACCATGGTAACGGATGACATCAGCATGACGGGATAAAAGTTTATTATGCTTGTCTACGGTACAAATTTAATCTGAAAACAAAATCAATTGAAGCTGCCTAAAGAATATGTACAGTATTTGGCGAAGAAGAAATTATCGCAGATGAAAAGCGATTCATATGTGTGTATTATTTCTCAATTAATTACATTGGTACGGACAGGACTATCAAAAATGATTTAGACTAACAGTCCCATGGACAGTACTATAAAAATAAATAGCATCTAGAAGTCAAAAATAAAAAAAAACGTCTGCAAGTGCAACATTTAAAGTCAACAGGAGAAAGAGTCCTTTAATGCCATGCAGTTGTATATTAACATAATCACTGGCAAAAAAAAAAAAACTGCATCGTACGACTGAGCGCCGGGACAACTCAAAGCTGAGACAGCTCAGGGCTGAGACAACTCAGTACCAGAAAAACAACTTTTCTTATAACCTAATAGAAGTAATTTATTAAAGATTAAAAATAAATTAGCGAATATTTTTCTTCAAATAAGGCATTTGAAAAGGAATTACGAAAAACATGAACAAGTTTGTTTTTGTTTTTAATTATTCTTAATAAAGTAAATCGTAAAGAAATTTATTTCTTAATAAATTAAATTGATATATAAAATTAAAATTTCGATTTACTTTATTAAAAAAATAAATTGCATTACGATTTAATTTATTAAAAATAATTAAAAACAAAAAACTGCTTCATTTTGTTTTGCGTGTTTCGATTTACTTTATTAAAAATAATTAAAAACAAGTGTGTTTTATTGAATTATTTTTATATGTCAATTTGCTTTATTAAAAAATAAATTTGATTTACTTTATTAAAAATAATTAAAAACAAAAAACTGGTTCATATTTTACATAATGATAATGTGGCCAGTACAGCTGATTCAAAAACGATCAGTCATTTCCTCACCAACTTGACGTGACTTCCATCTGACTTTTCTACAAATATTTTTTAATTGCAACTCTTCTGATGGGCTTTTCCCCCTGGTGCCTTGACTACATGAATTTAAGCGTGCTACTAGATTAGAAACTAGGTCTCACCGTTTTACTGTTGAACTAGCTAGACGCAACCGACACTTATAGTCTAACAGTATCTTTTCTCTCACTTCTTACCTGTGGAACTCCTTTCCGATTTCTTGCTTCTCTGCCAACTACAATATTCAAAAATTTAAATGCAACGCCAATCACCATGTTCTGTCTTTCTGAACCCTGTTCTTTTATTATCCTTTCCTCACTCCTCCTCACTAATGTCGTCTCATTAGCTTTCACTCGATGTAAGCCCAATGCGTCGTGGCATTATCACCTTGCTCGGGGTGAAACGATAAAAAAGGCAAAAATCGGCTTCAGCAACCACGACTGAACTAGTGGAAATATTTGCAATCACTTAGAGATGTGTTTGGCTTAGAAAAGAAATTCTCTTACCAAAAAAGAAAAGCTCATCAGAAGAGTTGCCATTAAAAAATATTTGTAGAAAAGACAGATGGAAGCCACGTCAAGTCGTTGAGGAAATGACTGAAGTCGAAATTCTTGATCGATTCCATTAAAGACCCTTCTTTGAATTTTGTCAAGAATTTCGAGATATACGGCAAAAGTAGCAGATCAGATATGACAGCAATATCCAATGCACAGATGAATGGTAGATTTATAAACGTGCAAGATGGATTCTAACGAACTTCCCATTACTCTATAGCTATTTCCATGGAAAGTGCTAGGACCCGCCATGACACTTACATCGTAGTAAACCATCAACATTCCATTTGTATTTCAAACGTGAGAAATAAGTTCCACTCGAACAGCTTCTTCCCACGAACCACGACTCTGTGGAACATACTCCCAAGAGGATGTTCCCCATCCCGATCACTACAACCTTAACCTGTTCAAGAGTTAATCATTATCTTCCTCTCTTATCCGTATAAACTACCGCGTAACGTAAACCTCTACCTCGAGCGCCAAAATGAGCTGAATTATTTTCCTTGTAAATTCGTTTACTCATTATTTTTTTCCATTAAATTCCAGTATTATAAAGGTAGTCATTTTTCTTTTCTTTGTTTTTCAGGGAGGCATTTATGTGTTCCAGATCTTTGAACATTATTCTGCGAGTGGAATCTGTCTTTTACTTTTCATCTTCTTCGAATGCATTGCCATCTCTTGGTCATACGGTGAGTATGCCATCTTCACCATTCTTACCATTTTACAAGCAAAATAACTGGAAGCAAACTATCCCTCTCTGTTATTTTTGTTCTTTGAATGTTTCCCATTATTTCTATTTTAGCTTCATTATTTCAAAGATTATGGTAACTAAATGTTCTTCTAGGGTGTACATTTCGTTTTCTAGTGTTTGCACGAACTTCTATTGTTACATATACTTGTAATATATGGAAAAAATTCTATCATTGAAGCATTTTATTTAAACTTGTTTCTCTGATTTTAGACTGACGCATTGCTAATGAGCAAGTATTAGGGAAAAATTCGGTTAATTTGGAGTGTAACACTTGCACTCAGTTCACATTAAAAATTTTCCAAATACTTACATTTATATGTAGTTGTACATGCTCCATTCGAATCTGGCTTGATAAATTTGATAAAATCTACCGTTTTGGAGTTATCGACAGTGAAATTTGGGATTCAATCGCGTCGTTAGCGGCAGCGATTACTCGCGTTGTTTGCATACATTCGCTGCGGGAAGCTAAATGCAGAAGACTACGGAAAGCTAAGCTCGAAACTGATCTTTCTTGTCTAAATTTGTCACAATTACTGCCTACGAGAACTATTTAC
Organism: Acanthosepion esculentum; assembly: GCA_964036315.1. Classification (NCBI taxonomy): domain Eukaryota; kingdom Metazoa; phylum Mollusca; class Cephalopoda; order Sepiida; family Sepiidae; genus Acanthosepion; species Acanthosepion esculentum. Next base: position 35,163,308 of record OZ038498.1, read on the forward strand.
GTAGACAGGCTCAGTTTGCGCAAAGATACTTAACTGATAGCTATTCTGCAGCGAATGTATACAAACAACACCAGTAATGGCTACTCGCGACGCGAATGAATCCGAACTTTCACTGTCGATAACTCCAAAACGGTAGATTTTATCAAATTTATCAAGCCAGATTCGAATGGAGCATGTAGCATAAATGTAAGTATTCTGGAATTTTTAATGCGAACTGAGCGCGGATGTTACACTGCAAATTAACCAAAAATTCATTGATATTTTGATCTATTGTAACATTCTAAAATGTAGAATCCAACTATTTTAAATGTCAATCGAAAGAGCAATTGATAAAATACATTGAGCCTTGAATTATTTATTTTATTTATTTATTGAATAGCAAGGAATTTGGGTATATTTTCTTTCAATCATAATTTTACTGAAAAGATAACTGTAATTAGGGATTATAATGTTGCTCGGGTGAGATCATTAGACTTTATTTAAGAAAGTGAAAATGTTATTAATGTGATAATATTCAGCAGATAAAGGAAACTACAAAATAGTTCTAGAAGGTAAAACTTTATTGCTAAAATTTTTATAGTTGTTGCTTCTACGTTGCGAAACCAACTTAGTAGAGTACTGAGCTTTTATCTGTTAAAATTCACATAAAATTCTCTTTTGTAGGCATTAACCGTTTCTATGATAATATGAAAGATATGATTGGATACCATCCACATTTCATTTGGAAAATCAGCTGGGTTATTACAGTGCCATTTATTTGCTTGGTGAGTTTTTTTTACTCTTTGATTAAAGAGTTTTGTTCGCGATTACACCGTGTATAAATATCATGTTCATTTTATGGCAGATCTGATTTTTATTTAGAATATATATAATCAAAAGAGCAAATAAGAGTGTTACAAGAGGGATGTATCAATACCAAGAAGAATTATAAAATACGACTACAGTAGACTTGTTGAGCAAGTTAGTCGTGCAGACTATTGTTAGAGCAGTGTATTCACACATTACTGAAGGTATTTCTGTTTGTAGTCCTTTATAAAACTAAACTGAGTAAAATATCTACACGATGTCTGTGGTCAGTATAAAAAAATGGGGATCTACCGTAAGTAATGGCTAACGAGCTAATCTCGCAAGCCAGTGTTAGTGCAACATGTTTAATGTTTCGAAACTTACGGATTTTGTTGGGGGTATATCTGGTTAAATTTTCTTTTATTCGACTGTTTTTTTTTAATTTTTCGAAACGTGATAGAAAAGAATTTAGTAGTGATATTTTAGATGGTTCACTAAAAACTTTTCATTTATTTTAATACCATAAATGACATCTACCAGCACAGGCAATCGTAAATCTTGTCAAAAAATGACAGTTAATTTTTTTAAAAAATCCCGCAGGAATTTCTGCTGAAACAAGTGCATTCAGTAAATACGTTTATATTAATAATTTATTATATAATATTTTCACAATATATATATATAATAATTTATATTAATAATTTATTATATAATAATAAATAATAATTGTAACAATAATGATTTTTCACACGCGTTTAGAAGATAAGAAGATAAATTCCTTCTTTTTTAAGTCCACTCAACTAGCTATCTGAATTTCGTAGGAATTTCGTTTCCAGTCCAACCTTGAGGCAACTGAATTACCAGGTTTTCAGGATTCAGGTCTCCAGTTTGCCTTTGAATTGACAAACATAAAAGTTTATCAATGATTTTAGATAAAAGTAGTCTTTTGACGATTTGACCATCCATGTGGTTTGGAGGTGGTTTCAACATTTCCGAAAGTGGGGGATTGGAACCCCAGCGATTATCCATATAAGCAGAGAAAGGTAGGAAGTCAAGGGAAAAAAAGGGGGTTCAGCCGTGAGAGAAGTAGGTAGGTGAGCAGTAAGTTAGTAGCTGCCCAGCGGCCATGAGTGAGGAATCAGATGAGACCGAAGCGACAAGCAGTGACTGTAAGGGTCCTTTTCCGTGGTTGGAAATTAGATAGATAGCGTCCCGCCTCTCGAAGCTGAAAGATAGATCCCAAGGTTAAGTGAGAAATCGTATTGTTGCTACTTCACAACCAGAGAGTCTTGAAAAACAATTGTCTTCATGTTTTGCTGAAAGTAATCACGGTCGAGAAGACAAACCTGTCACACAGTGAGTTGGGTGTATATGCAAATACAATCAACCTTAGATGTCATCACGGGTGCACTGAACGACGAATGGTCGGAAAACGTCTTCACGAAACTTGTTACAAATTCCGCTACAGAAAGCGTCACATAATAAATAGAATCGAATTTTTTTTAAATCCATTATTTCCTTAGAATTTACTTTGTTTCCTCTTCGGGTACAAAAATAAACTTATAAACTATTTATCTATGTAATTCAGCAAGTTCTCAACTAGTTTTGAATACTAAAATTGTTTGGTAAAAGTTTGTTACTAGTCCATAAACTGACTTTATGATGTAGTAAGAAATATCAAAGGGAGGTAACAAATAACGCTGACTTATGAGACGGCTGCTGCTGCTACCGAACAAACGAAAGCAAACTTCGCCATTGAAAACTATATACGAAATTTAGTTAGTATTATGTTTGAGGTTAGCGTTGCAAGTGTTGATAAAAATTAACCGATTTTTGTTCATAATTGTAAAATTACCAAGAATATACATTATTAGCAACTAAGAAAAATTCAGTGAATATTTTTTCGTTTGTTCTTGGTCTTATCTGATTTATATCCGAAAAAATGTTATTTCGTTTGAAGAACTATTTGAACATTAATAACCGTTCTCGAAACTATAGAAAATACCAAAATATTCGGAATGTTTATAGGAAAGTGACCCAGTTATTTTCATTTAGCATCAGATTTTTCGCATATATCCTTTGAATAGGTTTTCAGGTAACACATTTTGAAATAGCTTTTTAAATATTCCAAATTCTATATCCCCCACCAAAATTTCCAATCGCCCAACATTTTCTGTTCAGTTTCTCATCACCCGCCCAACAGTTGAAATCGCCCACTGATGGACGATATCGCACAGCTTGCGAAAACCTGGTGTAACTGATTCCTGCCTCCATAAGTGTTTATATTTTGAGATTAATCCTTTGTATATTGTCATCTTTGAGTAAATTCTTTCTCTTTTGCCACTCTTTCTGTCTTCAGGGTGTTTTCATTTTCACTGCCGTCAAACATGTGCCTGTCAAGTACATGGATTATGAGTTTCCTACCTGGGCTCACATGATCGGAGCATTTATGATCCTGTCTTCCATACTGGCAATACCTGGTTATGCTATTTACATCTTCATCAAAACTCCCGGCGACTTCAAAACGGTAAGTCAGCAATGATTTCTTTCCCATGTTCATAATAACAAAAACTAATTCGGGTCGCACAGTATCGCTCCGTTTTTCATACTACTGTTCAATACAAGGCCCGAAATTAACTCAAGGTAGAGGGTTACTGAATAAAGTTGTTTTATGGACGTAAAAGAAGAAAGTAACAAATGCAGATGACAATAATATGTATGATAGAGTGCGATTGACGATAGACTTGAAGTCGTTACGACTGTAGTGTTCGGGGAAGCATCCTGTAGAGAGTCTGTTCCACAAAGTAACTGTTTTTGGGAAGAAGCTTTCACAATAGAAACTATTTTTACCAATGAAATACGAATGGAATGAGACTGCTTCACCCCTGTTTACATGGTATGGTGGGCTGTCGCTGTGAAGGTCTGAGCTGGTGGAATTAATGAAGGTAGCTTCTCAAAACATTTTTCATGGAAATAAAAACAGAGTAGCGAGCTGTTTGCGACATTTTTTTTCTGTGGGAAAGCAGTTATAAGGGTGTAAAATAATTCATCACCTACAAGGCCGAGTAGTCGCTTTTGAAATATGCTAACACTGGAAAGCGATGATTGGGCAGGACTCATATGGAAGCAATAGCTCATTTTTGGTTTGATCTGTCTCTTTTAGACATAGAGCATAGCAGGAGGAGTCAGGTACTTCCTGAAGCGTATAAAGAGCCGACCATTTTCTAGATTTTTAATATTAAATTCAGGTTAAATTAATTAAATTTAATCCAATGAAGTCTATGGCTTACGAAAAAATATTTAAACATAAATATAAAACAGACTCCCATGTGGTTGCTTCTCTGAATAAGTTAATCTTGACCGCTTCAAGTCAAGGGCATACCGTTATCCCCCTCCCGTCCTCATCTTCAATACAACGATGCACCCTATCAGCAACACTTCTACAAACTATTTGACACATTTCTATATTAATTTCAGAAGATTTATCGGAAATTGCTTGTTTTAACTCAGAACTTGTTTTCGGTTTGAGCCTGTAAAAATGATATTTCAGTTCACCCCATAAAGAAGTCTGTTGGTGTTAGGTCTGGAGATCATGATGGCCACTCAATACTTCACGCTGTCCTATCCACCTCAGTAAAAAAAACAACAAAAAAAAAACAGTTACTTTTTTCTCTCTCAATTATATATATAACTATATATATTTAAAGACATTTATGATATGTTTAACGTTCTTTTTATAGATACAAGTATTTAAGCAAATGCTCGGTTTTATAATAAACAGTATTAAATAACATATTATAAAACAGAGCATTTGCTTAAATACTTGTATCTATAAAAAGAACGTTAAACATATCATAAATGTCTTTAAATACATTGTCGGACTATGTCCAATTCAAAAATATATATATGTATATATATATATATATATATATATATATATATATATATATATATATATATAACTATATGTATATATAGAGAGAGTCTCGTCTGGGGTGGTAGACAGCTACCCGATCCCGTTTTTACGAGGTCTACGGGGAATTTTTGCCCGAGCCTACGGGCTCGGATACCCCAGGTTAAATTCGGTCTTTTTCTACATCTGACCGCGTGGGGCGGTTGGCAAATATCATTGCTTCGCAAACCCGTTTGCTAAACGTAACGCGGAGAACTGTGCTTCGTCTGCTACGACACAGAGAGATATACCAAACCCAACAATGGCGTCACCGATAGGATCATTATCTCATTTGCATTCGATACTACAAGGATATTACATTTGATAATTATTTTAATATACACTTATTCATTAAAACTCTCGATGAAAATGATTGTCAGTGGTTCGGAATTGATGAAAACGTTACAAACAGAACACGTGTAATATGCAAGCTTTTTACCGAATTCTTATTTATAAAAATGAATCATTTTTGTTATAATTTTTTGTCTCGTTCTTTTTTCTATTTTTATTTCCGTAGAGATGCAAGCTGTTGTTTCGTCCCGACATTGATATACGAGAAGGTTTCAACGACAACCCGCCTCCATATTCGTCAATCAATGCGGCTGATGCTGAGCCCACCCCTCTGTGAAGCGGGTGGGGGTTGCCGGCTCTAGTCAACGGACCTTGCTGATCACTTGTTGAGCCGTGTTCGCGCCTGTGATTGGCCAGAAACGGTCGGTTCATCTCGGTCTAGTACGTGGAAGGTCTTTCGTCGGCTCAACCCACTTGCCAGAAGAGTTCTAGAAAAACACATTTCTATTACAGTATATTAATCAATAATAATAATAATAATACTAATACTACTACTAATAATAATAACAGACCGATATTGATAAAGAGAAAAATGAAATCAAACAAAAAAACGGTGGATAGGTACGGAAAATATTTGGTAAATGGGGGAAGAATTACTCATCAAAATATTTGTTAAGGTGTATACGATTTATATAATGAAACATAGAAGTTTACTAGTGTCGAATTTTTCCAGTTAGTTGGTCTTAAAAGTGAAATGAAGAAAATTGAAATAAATAAAATGTTTTATAAAAGTTGAAACTGATGGCTGAAGATTTTTTGGGGTTTATTTAATGTTTTTTTAAAAGTGGAAACAACGTAAATTTTTTAATAATATTAAATCACCGTTTCAGGTAAAATATTTATATTGCAAAAATTAACTTCCTTTAAATTTCTAAAGAAAAGTTAGATAAAAACTTTGAAAGAGAAAGCATTAGAGATTTTTATAAATTGCAGCAGAATGTCAAAGACATTAGACATGAGAGAGTTAATAATGAATTGATTAGGCGAAAAGGTCAGATAACTGGAATAATTATGAAAATAGTGAAAGGGTGTGATCTTGAAAAAATGTACAAATGATTTAAAAAAAAACAAAAAACAAACGATTTTCAACATTGCATATCCATTAGAAAAAAAGAACAGAATTGTGTATTGGTGATTAAGTCAACGTGGTGTTACTTTTCAGTGGTTTTAAAATTTCAAGCAACAAAAAAAAAATACAATTTTGAACATGAAAACCAACAACATATTGCTAACAAAAAAAAGTATTTTGAAATCGAATTAGATGTAGATATATCGCGAAAAGTGTTATTTTCCAAATACATATTTACATAGATACGTACAAGACAAGTGAAACACATATGTGTGTATACATACATAAATGCATGCATTCATTCATTCATATATATATATATATATATATATATATATATATATATATTTACACCGGTATATAAATGGTCATATATATATATATATATATATATATATATATATATTTACACCGGTATATAAATGGTCATATATATATATATATATATATATATATATATATATATATATATATATATATATATAAATGCATGTATATATGTAGGGAAGTGTAAACGTATATGTCGTGTGTATGGGTGTGTGTGTTTATATGCATATATCGTTAAAAAGAAATAGGCGTATGACATTAATATTTACCTCTCGCTATAAATACATGGTATATACATATGTGTGTGTGTGTGTGTGTGTGTGTGTGTGTGTATATATATATGTATATGTTTGTATGTGTGTTGACCAATATATGATTAAACGAGTTGATATCAATCTGTAGATAGAAAAAACATTGTTTCTTTGAACAAAACTGACAAGGTATTTTGTTAAATTTGTTATTCCGTTTTTCTTGTATGCGAACAAGGGTGTTCTTTTAGGGACTTGATACATGTACAAAATTGTCGAAAATTTTCACATTCATTAAGTAGAGAAAAGATAACACTTGCGCGCAGACAAGAAAAAAAAAATAAAAATAAAAATATAAATAAAATAATAATGTACCGTGTCTGTCTTGTTCAACGAAACATGTATTAAAGAATGACTGCTACGCAAGCATACCACACACACACACACACACACACACACACACATGGATATATATATATATATATATATATATATATATATATATACATATATATATATATATATATATATATATATATATATATATATATATATATATATATATATATATATATATATATATATATATGGCAAAGTAGAAAGAGATTCCGTGTGGAGCGTTTCGTCCCTTAGGACTTAATCGGGCTGGATTTGACTACGTCAATTCGACTACACATACGCACTTGCGAGAAACGCTGAGAATTTTAAATTTAGAAAAAAAAAAAATTTCCCCTGTGTTTTCGGCATACAATCTGGTCAATTCCATCTAGATTCTTTTTCTTTTTGTTTCTATCATCTTCGTTACTAAATATCCCATATTGTGAGAATAGAACATCTGCCAAGAACGGACGAAACGTGAGAAAGTGGGGGATCCTTCTGTTATCACGACGGCGGATATTTGATAACAAAGATTATGGAAACAAAAAGAAAACGAATATAGATGAAACTGTTCAGATTGTATACCCAAAACACGTAGAAAATATTTCTTTTTTTTTATAAATTTCGAATTTCCAGCGTCTTCGGTATGTGCGCGTGTGTACTCGCGTCAACGTTAAGGAAAACCAGTCCGATGAAGCCCTAAGAATAAAAATGTATTCCCATTAAATTCTGTGTTCGTGTTAAAACATGTTGTTAGGTTTGTCTGGGAATATTTAGGAACAATGTCAGTCCAGATAGACAGCAACGAGGAATCAAGACAAATCTTTAAAAGAAATACACCCCCCACAAAAAAACACCCCCCCCCACAAAATAACACCCAAAACAAAATGACACTCTCTTAAATGATGCAGGTCCTTTCGATCCGTGGATATTTTCGCCCACAAAAAACATCGTGTGTGTATGTGTGAGTGTATGCATATGCAAGAATAATCGTCAAACACCTATGTATCCATTCTAAGAAGCTTGAATTCTCTGTGCATTTTGCATTATGACTAAATTACATATATATACATACACACACAAACACACACACACACACACACACACACACACACATATACATATATATATATATATATATATATATATATAGTTAGTTTACGAAAAACTAGGTAATCCGTATGGGTAGACCCAAGGAGGATAAAATCCAGAGAGCTCAATGTAAATCAGAGCTAATAATTTAAATAAAAACAGACCACTTTAAGGTTCCATGTAATAAATTATTTCACCACAGCCCTTTTAAAGGACCGCGGATCATCAGACTTTACTTCCAAAGATTGAAACGAAAAATATTTATATATTGACCACTAATATTATCCATGTATATATATATATGTGTGTGTGTATGCGTATGTCTATGCGTATGTATTCATGTATATAATCCACATGGTTGGATGATCCGCGGTCCTATAAAAGGGCTGTGGTGAAATAATTTATTACATGGAACCTTAAAGTGTTGTTTTTATTTAATATATATATATATATATATATATATATATATATATATATATATATATATATATATATATACTTTATTATATGATATGACATTCAAACATACATGTAAAACCGCTACATAAATGCATTCACGTTTCGATGCATATCATTACATCTCATCAGGCGGTAGTAAATGAAGGCTATTACAATTTTTAGTATTTACTTACATACACTCTCTTTTCCGGCGAAAAATAAAATAAAAAAAAGCATGGAAGAAAGAAAGGCATAAGATATAGTTTCCTCTAAAAAGGAAAGAGAAAGACACAAGATATAGTCGAAAATAAGAAAAGTAAGACAAGGTATAGACTCTTCAAAAAAAAAAAAAGAAAAAAAGAAGAAAGAAATAAGAACGAGAAGGAAAGTAAGACACAAAACAGAGTCTCTTTTCCAAAGAAATATATATATTATGAAATGGACCAATTTTAATATATTTATACATTATTTTAATATATTTATACATTATTTTTTATAGCTACAAATAATTGAATAAATGCTCTGTTGATAATAAACAATATTAACAACATTTACCGGCCTGCATGTCCGAGACATTTTATAGAAAATATGTGTCCTTCGTTAGAAGCCGAACCTGTATCCTACACGGAACCGTCATGTAGCTTGACGTGTCATTTAGTTTCATTTTTCTAACCAGACGCTTCCTCATAAATATGGGTCCATTGTCGGAGGACACATATTTCCTATGACATTTCTCGAAAATTCAGACCGGTAAATGTTAATACAGGACATTTACTCAAATATTTGTATCTATAAAAATAACGTATAAACAATAAATATCTTAAAATCTATCCAGATATCTATCTATATATACTATATATCTGTATATATGTATGTCTGTATGCATGTGTATGTGTGTGTGTGTGTGTGTGTGTGTGTGTGTGTGTGTGTGTGTGTGATGGAGGGAGATGATAGCAAATTCAGTTACCTGTCGATATTTAATTAAATTTGATTTAATATTTCGATATTTTTTTTACATCACCATCAAAATATCGTGAAATGAAAATAAGGGAGTAAAGACCTGGATTTCTGGTCATTTTTTTAAATTTTATTTAAGTTGTTTATTAATTTTTATTGTTTATGACAAAAATCTTCTCCTGCTCCCGTAATTTGACTTATTCAGTTCATTCTCCCAACTATTTATTTCTTTGGGTGTTATAGATGTTAACTAGTTTCTGTCACCCAGGAGTCCCAAGTTCAGTACTTAGGTCTGTTAGTGAAATCAAGCTTCAAGGTGG
>OZ038498.1:35178225-35200725 GCA_964036315.1 Acanthosepion esculentum
AGATGGAATGACCAATCAAAATACAAGTATATGAGAATTCAAAAAACTTGACAACGAACTTTGGTTATAATAATTATTTAATGCTTTAATGTTAGGGTTAGACTAAAATAGAATTCATTCTATCTAATAAATATTAAATTATACTATAAATTTAAAAATTACGAATTTTAAATTTTAAATTTAATCTATATTAAGTTTAAAATTATTTAAAGAAAAACAGAGGAAAAATACATATGTTTTTCTATTTATTTTGTTTTTATTGAAATTAAGTTGGAATAAACGTTAAGATCTAATGCTGCTCTGGACTCCGTTACAACTTAGATACATTTGAAGCAAAAACATGGCCAAGGGAGGATGAAATCTTGCAAAAGATAATACATACACAATCAGATTATAATACACAAACACGCGGACATATTTAGTATTTGTTGGTTATTGGAATTTATTCTGTATACACCAATCCTATACTTATATATATATATATATATATATATATATATATATATATATATATATATATATATATATATATATATATATATATAATAATGCTTTCTAGTTCTCTAATTATTTTTTCGATGTTAAGTTGAAATTCATCAAGGAAGGTGACGTATTTTTTGTTAACCCAAATACTTTCGATCTACTCTGAAATCATCCTCATATGTTGGTTGCACAAAGTTGACTAATATTCAACACCATGTTGCAGTTTACCATCGCTTGTTACCCTCCTTGCATTGTGAACGCTTGTTTACAAAACATCGTCACCACAACGGATAATTTTAAAATAATTCGCCCGTTTACAAAACTCATCATCGGAACGATCACAGTTACATTAAGTTTGTATTCGCAATTCAGCCCTGAGGATGATGTCGGAGGAGATCGAAAGTACTTGGGTTAACGAAAACTACGGCGCCCTCTTTAATGAATGTCAACTCAACACCAAGAAGATAATCAGAGAACTAGAAAGGATTATCATAAAAATAATATGTCTGTATCATTCAATGAAACCTGATTGAATGACGATATACTGTCTATATATATATATATATATATATATATATATATATATATATATATATATATGCATAAATCATAAGAGAACCAGCAAAGATTCATATGAATCATTTCTGATGTCAGATGCTTTTCAACATTTCATTATTACAACGCTTTAAAAACATTTTTGCTTTCTGTGTTGTTTGTTTCAACTATAAATATATATTTTATTATTTCTTCAAACAATTATCTTTGTCTTCAGTCTTTGAGATTTTTCTTTCCTATTTTGTATTTGGTTTCGCCATTTCATTTTCATTTATTTTATTTTATTTTATTTCTGCAATTTACAAAAAAAAAAAAATGATTCCATCACCATCGATTTACTTTTTCCCATTAAAATACTCTTCAAGTAATTCCAAAATATGTACACGTTTGCCCGTTACGTTTGCCTCTCTTCGACCTATTACTCGCCATTCTCTGTGAATGTTTCGTGCGCCGGAAGTTGTAAGGATTGCAATGGCCGGAAATTGAAACTTATCATAACCGGAAGATAAGATCATGCCTATAATTTAGTCAAATGCAGTGGAACTTGAATAATTAGCACGTTCTGACCTCAACCTTTAAATAAACTCTAAAAAAATATTAAAATTGGAAATTATCAGGTATTTCAGATGGTATAATTTTTGCGTCATCAACCGTCACATCTCTTATAGTAAGCATATAAAAATGACAGCTTACAGTTTTTGTGTGAATGTTTGATGGGGTTTTTGAGTAGATTTATTTTAAAGATATTCAATAATTTGTACACTGGTGTAGTTATTAAGTGAATGTCTATATACAATGTTAATTCTTTAGCTGGGCCGAATAATATAAATACTTCTTTATAAACCTATTAAATAACTGCAGAACAGGGTCTAGCAAAGGGATTAACCATTTGCCAATGAGGGTTTACTGATACTTTGTTATAGCTCCTGTGCTGTAAGTAGGGCTATGTTTCTCCTCATTTTAGTTGGGAGAAGTTGCTCAGCTCCCAGGATACCAACCCTGTAGCAGCATTTTCTTCATTGGAGTAAAAGAGAGGGGTTCGGGATTATGCAGGATGCCAGTGAGACAATGGTTGCGTGAGCTGAGCAAAACCGCCATTTATTGTCCTGGGCTCATATGCATACGTATGGCGCTCCCTACGTTATAACGACCTTGTGTCACATCCAGCCTTGATTGGGGAGGCCGGATAAATATACCTGAGAGTTACATCGGGCTTGTCATATTATTAATTTATTTTGTAATTGCAACTTTTTTTAATTTTATTCCGAATCATATTATGTGGATTCAAAACACAAAATGTATTTATTTTAATCCGACATGTTGGATTAAAAATAAAACCATTAATTATTTAGAAATTATATTTTTTTACGTTTCGGATACGAAACTGGGATAATATGACTTTGGAGAAAAATAATCTGGGTTGGAAGGACGTGCTTTCCTTAAGAAGAGGAAATAGAACTTTCTTCGCCGAGCAGTAAAGCACGTCAGAGAAAACGGTTGTCCCACCTCCAAAAAGTTATTGGTCAGAGTTAAATTCGACAAGGAATCAGTTGTATTAAAAAATGCTCGATACACATATAAAGAAAATAAAAATTTAACGTGCAGAGATTTAAATTAAAAAAAAAATAGGAGATCAACCAATAACACTACAATGATTTCAGCCTTTAAGTATTCTCAGGCGATATAGGACAAAAAGTATATATATATATATATATATATATATATATATATATATATATATACATATATATATATATATATATATATGTGTGTGCGTGTATATATATATATATATATATATATATATATATATATATATATATATCGCCTGAGGTTACAAAGCGTAATTGGTTGATCCTCTAATTTTTTTAATATATATATATATATATATATATATATATATATATATATATATATGTATGTTTGCTTATTTTCCAGTTCGCACTCCTTCCTAGTTTTTTGAACAGCAGTATACGAGTATCCCTTGTTTCTTGCTTAGGATTAGGTTTCCGGTTCCATATAATGTCTTCTCATTCTCTTTTATTACCAGTAGCCTCTTGGCATTGTTGTCTTACTTGGGATATTTTATATATATATATATATATAAAAGTGAACATTGGAGTCAACACTTAGAGGCCTCTATGTGTTGACTTCAATGTTCACTTTTATATTTACACACGTTCTATCTCTGATATTGAGCACTTTATCCCATAAATATAGCACACCATAAAAGTATATTTCTTCATATATATATATATATATATATATATATATATATATATATATATATATATATATATATATATATATATATATACAGTAATCCCTTGATTAGTACGGCTATGTACATAGGCATCTATAAAAAAATCAATTTTCAATTATTATAGCTAAACTGAAGAATGTTTTACCACACTAATCGACTATTATGTATGCACTAATCGTATTTTGGTGTATAAAAATTTAGCGCACTAACCGAAAACGCATTAACCGAAAGGGATGCCTGCATATATATATATATATATATATATATATATATATATATATATATATATATATATATATATATGATGAAAATGTGGAAAAGACAAAGCAAAATCCGAATATGTGAGTTTACTGTTTTTTTATTTTGTTTTTGTTTTTGTTTTTCTGTCAACGTCAGACGTTTCGATCAAATAGACCTTCTTCAGGACATGGTTAATGGAGACATATTTATATTAAATTTAAGTTAAAACAAAAACAAAATAAAAAAACAAAATAAAAAAACAGTAAACTCACATATTCGGATTTTGCTTTGTCTTTTCCACATTTTCATCATACCGTCGGATCTACATCCACATATTTGCTTACATATATATATATATATATATATATATATATATATATATATATATATATAATGTATGTATACACGATGCGCCACGAAGTGGTTAACTGCTTTCTTAGCAAATACTGTGGAACTTATATCGATTTTTGTCGGGTGAGTCTGAAATTTAAATTTGCTTTCGATTAAAAACAGCTCTTGATATATAGGCATTTTTCATAAAATAAGTTTCTATTTCGATATTTGGGTCTACCACTTTTAATAATAATAATACTCGGCCATTCCTGGTTTCTAGAATGAATAGTATTTAAAAAGATGCTGACATTTTTTTCATTGATTCGGGAATGTTGGTTCTCTCAGAATTATTGATTCCATGCAGTCAAGAAAATTCTTTATTTAAACTTTAGCAAAATTATCAAAATTATCATGAATAGAAATAAATGTCAGACTCAAAGTGAAATTTTAGGCTTGCTTTGGTTTGGTCCGTTTAACCTCAATGGGTTATTTAATGCCGACAAGATTTTTATTGTTGCTAATATTTTTTTTAAATATGTATTGCTGGTAATATTTTTTCTTCAAAAATATAATGCTGATAAAAATTATTTACAAAAGTTTTTGTCCTCTAAAAAGGTATTGATAGGTTTTAAACCCAGTTTGGGGGTTAAGTATTTGCCCATTGTTGGGACCCTAGCAGGTGCTACCACCCCGGGTCAGAGTGTAGCTGGGAACACCAGCAATTAAGAGGTAGTTCCACGATCCTCAAAACCTCCTGACGAGAGGCCTTGCTGTTGGATGTAGTTTATCTTCTTACCCAGAAGCCTGCAAATTCTCAAATTTCTCTGGGAAAAATAATTTTGTTTTCAAATAATACTGCTCTAGTTTGCGCAAATATTGAAGTAGCAATTTACGTAATTACTATTTATTAGTTCTTTATGTGGAACATTTCCAATGCTAGTTACGTTATTCATTTCTTGCTGCAGGACTTTTTTTTATTTTACAGTAACATTCACCCTGTACAAGGCCCGAGGGCCACTCGAAGTAGAGGGTTACGTTAATCGTGAAGGGGTAGTTTATATGGATAGGAGGGGAAGATAACTGTTAACACTAGACTTGAACATGTTAAAAATGGAGTAGAGTCTGTTATACCGGCCAGTGGTTGACCGGGAGAAACTGTTTGATTATCTAATGAAAGCATATATAAGTGTGTGTGTGTGTGTGTATATATATATATATATATATATTGATGCATGTTTCATTATATAATATAGACAAGTTTTGTCTATTTATTTTAAGTAAGTTCCTTTCATATTGACTGATAAGCTTAATAACATTATCATTGAAAGACGAAAGGAAATCACCATATTGATACATGTTTTAATCTTATCTAAGCCTTCGGCTAACATAAGCCATTTTCAAAGATGACAATTACATTTCAATATATCAAACAATACACGGATAAACCAAAAATGATAATCTGTTTTTGTTGCATGAAAAATTTCAAAGCAACGACAAAACCGTGTATACGAGACGCGGAAGCGAAAATCGCATCGCAGCTCGTGATGTCACGCAAGACCACGCGACAGTGAAAACGAGAAGTATTAAGTATGGGAAGCCGTTGGTATAAACCAATGGCTTCTGTTATATATATATATATATATATATATATATATATATATATATCGTTGGCTTTATCTCATATCCAAGAATATAATTTCTTCATTTCTGATCACTTCCTTTGTGATGATGGCGTTGAAGACCAAGTTTAAGTAGACCAATTCTTGTATGGAAGAGCCAATGGCATTAACTGCATAGTAATGTTGGCGGAGGACGATGCCGATTTTGTCAAGTCTTTTACTCTTGTCATTTGACTTTTTCCTTTTGTCTTCTGGTGGCTTCAAAGTTTTGGGTTCTGATGGTGATAGGACATCTCCACTTGGTACGGTTTTATTATTAAAAATTGAACACATCTTATCTGAGTCAGAATTTTCGTGCGGTGTGTTGATTCTGTATGCCATACTGCTAACTGCTTATTCTGCAACACCTACACTACCATTTTTAGAAATAGATAAAGTTCTAAAATGAAATTTCCCTTGTGCACATACATATAGATATAATGCCTCTCGCACTCGACGGTAGGCGATTTAGAAGCCCTGTGTATAATTAACAAAAACAGGAACTTTTATTTTAAGAATTCTGTTGATGGTTTTTATTTTTTCTCGTGAACTCAGTCCTTGAACTAGACAGTGTGTGGAAATAAAAGCCCGTTGAAAAAGCATCATAGTACCAAGTTCGAATCCTTAAGGGAAGATGTTGCAAAAGGGGAAACAAATAACTGCGCACACGTTCCTAAAATAAATAAATAAGTGAAGCTTGCCAGAGGTGAGGCGTGTGCAAAGTTCTTCATATGATTGTAGGTGAGTAAACCTGTGGAAATGTAGTAAAAACAAAAATTAAACTGAGTTCGGGGATGGGTAAATGTCACTATAGATCCTAATAACCATGTGTTAACGGTTTTGTGCTGTCGCTATGTCTTTTAAAAATTTTGACAGAAATAGTAATTTTGGTCCTTAACTGATCTCTCGCAACTTCTAGTGACCTCAGAGTTCAGCGCTACGTATTCCATTAGAATGTCAACTTGCCCGTTGAAACAAATTTTCAAGCTCCAATGCGGCGTTTCTCAGTCGGTACGCCCGAGCACACAAATGCGTCTTAAAATGTAACCAGGTGTGACCCAAGTTAACAGAATAGTAATTTTATAAATTATTTTTATATTTAAAAATATCTTTATTCTTAAAAATCTAGAGACACCAAGCACTTAGCCTCCGTGCTGAATTCAAGTCATTTTCATTTGATATTTTAAACTGGATGATAAATTCCTTAATCTTTAAGTAGGAGTAGATAATCCTTTCCCTTTTGTTTTCTCCAGGGGGTTTAAATCAGCCATCGGCCTCTCTAAAAAACACAAACAAAAAAGCAAAAACAGATTCTTTATAAATCTCCTTAAATGAACCATTAATCTTCTTTGAGAATGCTAAACCAAAATTTAATATTTTCAAATTCCACGACTAATTTCTCCTTATTAAAATTAAAAAGGTACCTCAGAGTTTTAATTATTCTACAAGTTCGTCCTGAAGTAAAAACAAAATAGTTGAGAAACATTGCTCCAAGGTGTAGCCGTTTGACCGGTCATAAGACTTATAAAATATGTCAAATAAGGATCACAAAGGATTGCTATCTTTGTAGTATTCAAGTCAAGTTTCGTACGTAATACACACTTGGGCGATCATGTCTCTTTCGATTCATGGCTCACTAGGCGGATTTCCCGCAGTAGGCGGCCGTTTCTTTTTTCGGTGGTCTGGTTGACAACCAAGGCTATATGACCCAGTTTCTTTTGCTATTCAGCCCATAGCTAGGGAGAGAAGAGATAGATTCCCATCTTTCCCAACGATATTTACCAACCTGACCTGGAATTCGAACTCGGCTCTTCCATTTCTCATTCCGAGCCGTTACATTAAAACATAATAATAAGAGAAGAAAATTATCTTTGTTTGCTAATAATTAATGATTTATCAACATGCCTACTGTCCTCTTTAAAGACACACACACACACACACATATATATATATATATTTAAAAAAAACATTTCGATTCGCATTTAATACTACTACTACTACTACTACTACTGCTACTACTACTACTACTACTAATAATAATAATAATAAATAGTATAAAACTGTAGAAAGTGCAATAGATATAACAGCTCCCTTTGCTCACTTGGCTAATAAATAATATACAGGAGAGATGCGTTGTATTCCTTTAAGCATTCTTTTTTTTCCGCGAGGTTATGGTACAGGGATGGATGACTTCATGCCTGCTCTAGGGCCAGTGTCTGAATGTGATATAAACAATCTTCGTCGGACTTAGAATTCAAAATGAATAGATGATAATGTGCTTATCTAACCGTGCTTGGAAGTTGCAGTGAAACAGCTGATATATGCATTGTCAGTTTTGATAGACGGGAGCTGGTGAATGTATATTACGCGTTGTAATGTGGATTTAAAAAAAAAAAATATTATGCTTTATTTTCTATAATTTTGCTATACGGGTTTCCGGTCTCACGATCTTCATCTGGCAAATCGTGGAGATTTCCACATATTATTAAAAATAATTAATTTTTTTCTTATGTTTTTCGATGTTAAATATTCTCGATATGAGACATTGTCGTTTTTGTGTGTTTGTGGCCTAAATGTCTTCCTGAATTGTCAGTGCAAAGTTCTGTGTGAAGGGTTATAAAACAATTAAGATTGGCCCGAGAAATGGTGAAGGAGTTATCGGCATTCTTATCTTTTAATGGCCCCTGTGTGTTCTTAGATCTACTTCTATTTTCTTAGGTTTTTGTCAGCATGCATATATGTATATTCCCTCTCCATACAACCCTTCACGCTGAACTTTTCACTGCCAATTCAGGAAGACATTTAAGCCACAAACACACAAAAAATATGTCGCATATCGAGAATATTTAACATCGAAAAACACACACAAAAAACTAATTATTTTTAATATATGGAAATCTCCACGCTCTGCCTAATAAAGGTCGCGAGACCGGTAACCCGTGTAGCCAAATTATGGAAAATAAAGCATAATTTTAAAAAAAAATCCACATTACAACCAAAAACGTTTGCGGTTTCTCTCTTCTTTTTAATATACATACTTTTCTCTCGCTGGAACTATTATAACATCTTCCCTTTACATGTATATATATATATATATATATATATATATATATATATATATATATATATATATTGTTCCAATGTTCTGTATACTCGAGTGCTTTCGGATATACTTTTAGCCATTATCAAAGACGATTTTATTTTTACTCTTAACTGAATGTATAGATCATTTTTTTATGTATCTAGACTTATAGGAATGTTTCATTTTCCAAACACGGCCTATAACCTTCCTATAACTCTAGACACATACATAAAATAATCCATATATTCAGTTAAAAGTAAAAATAAAATCGTCTTTTGATAATGGCTAAAAGTATAGCCGAAAGCCCTCGGATATAGAGAACATTCGGACAGTTTCTACATAATTTATATCCAGAAAAGAAAAATATATAATAAAACACAAGAAAAATTAAATTAAAAAAAACCTAACCGCAGTACCAAGTCAGTTGGTTTTAACGAAACTTGTACAAAAGTGGGATTTCTGCCCAATTACAATATATATATATATATATATATATATATATATATATATATATATATATATATCGTCGCATAGCAATCTTCTATGCCAACATAACAAAATATTATCTTCAATGGTGAATATCTTTGTTAAAATGTCCGTATAACTACTCTGAAGATGGCTCATGTGAGCCGAAAGCTTAGATCAAGGACCAAATTAATAAAAAATTAAATGTTTTTTAAATAAAAGAAATGTTGAACAATTTCTGTCTTTATTTTCATCCGAAATTAAAGCAACCATACCAACATTGGAACGGCTCCTGATCAGACATAATAGACATTCATTGTCTGTTACATTTAAGAATATAGATACGCCAGAGTAAACAAACAATAAAATATTTGTTAAGATCGTACTCATTATAAGTGTTCACTATCAAGTCGGAAGAGCAGATTTGTAGAGCTCTTTAATGTTTGGAGAAAAAAAAAGAATGATGACCAGAATACTGCCGCGGTATATATAAAAGTGGACATTGAAGTCAGCATCCAAAAGCGACAGTCTGTTTTATTCTAAACACAATCGTTAGGCCATGACGATTGAATTCAAACGCATGGCCGGACGACTGGGTTGAGTATGAAACAGACTGTCGCCTTTGGGTGTTCACTTCAATGTCCACTTTTATATGTACATACGTTCTATCCCTAATATTGAACACTTTAACCTATAAATAGAGCATACCTTAAAACTATATTTTATCATATATATATATATATATATATATATATATATATATATATATATATATATATATATATATATATATTTATTTATTATAATTTTATCATATAGACAAAACCATTTCGTTCCCATCGCATCGGATATATATATATATATATATGTATATATATATATATGCATGTATTATGATAACGTTATTTTTAGTAGCAGTTCATGTTTGAATTAGACGTCCCGTTCTTATTTAAAACAGTGTTTATCGCCCTGTGCACTCAAGAAATATCAATAAGATCGTATAGCCACAATAAGTTCACAGCACGGCAAGGTTCTAGTTTCCCTTTTTAAGGAATACGTACACCCTTGTCCATATATATATATATATATATATATATATATATATATATATATATATATATATATGTCAGTGGCGACACTAGGTCATCAGTATTTGTTGGGCTCATTACAATCTTTAACAACATATATTGGTATAACTTAGATTCTAAAATGATTCTTTTACTCTAACTAAAGTATATACTTTTTTAAAAATATCCGTGCATGAAATTAAAAATACTCATTTTTATATTTTAATATTAATTGTAATAATTCAATAAAAATAATCATGTACTTTAAAATATTTTCCCAGATATGTTAGGAAAAAAGAGTGAGGACAAAGATTTTGATCTGTTTGTCTATTTATTGCCCCATTTGCATCTTTTATAGTTTCATGGCCTGATAATCAAGTCACTGATGGTAGAGATAGGAATAATTGACTTATATCATATTTCCTCAACACTGCCCCAGTCACGCTCCTCACCACAACCCTCTAGTCGACGAGTTAAGGCTGCCACTTTCTTTGATTTTCGCCGACTTTATTTTGGGCTAAATTTAATTTACCCTTTTTTCAATAGATACATCGCGCTAAAAATCTTATAATCTGCGGAATAAAATATTTAAACTGGACATTTAAAATAATAATTTGAAATAAAAATGTATTCTTTGAAAAACAGTGCAAACTTTAGAGATTTTTAAAACATTATTCAAAAAATTGAAACAAAAAACACATTGCCTATTAAGTATGTCTCCAGCCTGATAGGACTCAGATATACGCAGCCCGACTAGGCACTTAATTTTATTTCATTCAATTTTTACTTACTTTCTTTCTTTGTTTTTATCTTTCTTTCTTCTTTCATACTTCTTTCTTTCTTTTTCATTATTAACAATATCAACAAAATGTATTTAGGTCAATATTTTGAGGCACCGTGTTAAAACTATTCATTTGGGATCCAGCTGAAGTCAAGAATGAAAACGACGCAATAAGATTTTTGTTGCTTTGAAATAGATACACTTGAATACTGACTCACACGGTCTAAGTCTGACTCCCGGAGTTGCTACTGACATATATATATATATATATATATATATATATATATATATATATATATATATATATATATATATTTTCTATAGTTCACTGCTACCAGCAACTAGAAATATTTTTCTCCTGATGATGGCCATGTTGGCCGAAACTAGTCGAAGAATCTAAATGAAATAATAATAATAAAAACGAAAGAATATAAATCTACAACACAGTGTGTCTGAAGATTTCAATTTTTTAATAATTTTTATTGTTCAATATATATATATATATATATATATATATATATATATATATGACGGAATAGTAAATTTATAATAGAAATCGTGAATTTATTTTTGCATGTTTCGCCGATGAGCCAGCTTCATCAGAAAAAACTTTTATTTTAAAAGATGTACATAAGCGAGAGAAAACGGGATTCGCGTTAAGTGGCTACTTCTGTTTATTGCTTGTTTATATGAAATTAGTACTGAAAACATTTTTGGATACGCAAGACTTAAAATAAATAAATAAAAATTAAAACTGAATTGAAATTCGTTGAAGACTAATTTCTATAGCGATAGAGTTAAAGTAAAATTAAATAAAGCGTCGAGCCAGTCAATGTGAATCACGTCTTGTCTCGCCCATGTAGACATTGTTATTGTGAAATATTGTTCTTTTTCTTATCGGTTTATCGGCGAAACATAACAGAGTAGAAGTTTACCAAATTACTTTGTATAGAAGATAATAGTTAGAATAAACTACAACAATCAATCCCAACATTGAATAAATAGCTTTAATTATCTTCCCAAACCAAAACAAAACAAAACAAAACAAAACTATTAAATAAGCGATATAAACAATTTTTTACTACGTTAATAAAAACACTGATTAAAATTAAAATAAAAAATAAATATATAAGATAAATAAAAAAACAAAAAAAACAAAAACAAAATAAAATAATGAATAGCAAAATAATTTAATCCAAATAAATAAATAAACAAATAATCGACTTCCGGCAAAACAATCGCCAAAATAGACTACCCACAATGCACCACTGACCCGTATATATAAATAGCCGAGAAAAATAACAGCACTCGTGGCCTGACGATTGCGTCTACCATGAAACAGACTGTCGCCTCTAAGTGTTGACTTGAATGTTCACTTTTATATTTACACACGCTCTATCTCTGATATCGAGGACTTTATCCCATAAATATAGCACACCTTAAGACTATATTTCTTCGTATATATATATATATATATATATATATATATATATATATATATATATATATATATATATATATAATTTGTGTATTTAGGCAGCAAATTCTCTTTTAGGTATGTCTGATTGAATAAAGTAAGGACATTATGTCTGCTAATTTTGATCATAATCCTTCATATTCACGAATATTTTTCCGTAAATTACAATTAAATAAAGATATTCGTGAATATGAAAGGATTATGATCAAAATAAGCAGACATATTCCTTGTAATTTATTCAATCTGATATATATATATATATATATATATATATATATAATTCCAATTCTCTATCCATTACACTACCCTATACTTACATATATATATATATATATAAGAAGGGGACGGAAAGAGAGAGAGAGAAAGAGAGAGAGAGAGAGAGAGTGAATGGGTTTGTGATTACTTCAAACGATATTTTTAGTGGATACCCGTGTTTTTATTTTAAACAGTGTCTATCAGCTAGCACACTCTGAAACCCTTAATAAAATAAAATGTACTCTCCGACAGGGCTCGAGCTTAGGTTCTCCTTTGTTGGAGAAACCAACGTTTGACTCGTCGTGCCTTAGAATGTCGGATTAAAACTAAATATATAAATTCTTTAGAAATCCCCTTTTCTCCCCCTCTCTCTTTCTCCCTATATATGTGATCGACTTTGTTTTTACTGTCCATTGACTTACACGAAGTTATAAGCTGTGTCTTCATCTGAAAATTAGTCTGACACACGACCAAATTTATTGCGGGATACGAAGATTATGCTGCGTTAATCTTTCCAGTAGAGTAGGACAACTTTCCCGCCTTGAAAGTTATTTAAAAAAATCTTTTCTCGTTTTCTGGACTCAATCATCTGTCTCTGGCACCGATGGCAAAATCGGCAACTGTTCTTAGCAATCAACCAAACTTTAGCGTTGACATTTATTAAACTTTGATAAATTTGGTATAGTATCACATGAACGGAAGAGATACATGGGTATATGAAGATTGTGTTGCGTCGGTCTTCCAAGTGGTTCGAGCCTCTTCCTTGAAAAATCTGTATCCTAATACCCATCTCTGACCCAAGTGAGAAATACGTAATTATCTCAGCCACAAGGCAATCATTCTACTCTTCAGTTCACTCACTTCGCGCATAAATTTATGTTTTACCTACTTAGATTCATTCGGAAAAAATACGAAAATATTTTAGGGGAAATAGTATTTGGTGCTCAGGCCTTGTACAAGGTGAACACCATTGTAAAAAAATGCATTCATTAGACTTTACTTAGCTCAGCCTGAACACCAATTTCGTTGACAGGGTGTAGTTTTTTCCAGTGAAATGCTTGTGGCTTAAAAATTACCCTTCGGTCGGATCGTTACCCACGAGTGAAAAACAAAACAATTTCTATCAGTATACCTGATTTTATTCTTGGGTTGTAACCTAATGCTATAAGCGAGTGATGTGGAGATGAGGCGTAGGTGAGGAGGCACAGTCTAACGAGTATCCTCCCTGTCCGTTATCCGAGGTCCGTTTCGTCTCT
Organism: Acanthosepion esculentum; assembly: GCA_964036315.1. NCBI lineage: Eukaryota > Metazoa > Mollusca > Cephalopoda > Sepiida > Sepiidae > Acanthosepion > Acanthosepion esculentum. The sequence continues at coordinate 35,192,141 of OZ038498.1, forward strand.
CTGTGAGTCTTTTCGCGGGATGGTTAGTTCTATAGATAAAAATTTTCTTTGTCTTGTCATCTTCGTCTAAAAAAAGTACTTTGGAAGGCCATGACTTTTTCCCTGTCTGAGGCCCTTGCTCTGTATTTCGAAGTTGACTTCACTTACTGATGACTATCGGTCGAAAGTAAATATTGCGAATGCATTTCTGCGACAGGTCCAGCTGTTTTCAATTTAACACCTCAGCTGCCTCATATTACTTCTTCAGTGTCGAAAAATATTGATTTTCATCGATTTAGAAAGGGGGGGATCTGTTCAGGATATCAATATTATGAATCGATCCCCGAACTTTGCAGAGTTATTGGAATTAGATGATCTGCATAAGAAGATTGAGTTTTTTCTTTTAACAAAAAGGTTTCTTTCAAATAAAGAACATCCGGATACATACATTTTAAATTACAGAACAAGAAATTTGCATAAATTAATCAAAGTACACATCTGTTTATCCTTCGTTTTAAGATAAATAATTATTATCTCTCAATGGTTGTGCATGAGCTTCGAAAACGTTTTTAATGAAAAAGTTTTAAAAATGTTTTTAATATGTAGAAAATTAAAAGAAAATACAAGTATAAATTAAGTAAACACAGTTTCAAAACATCCGACAGCAAGGTTTTGAGGAGCGTGGGACCACCTCTTAAGTGCCAGGTCCACCCTGACACGGGGGTGGTAGCCCCTGTTAGGGTTCCAGCTTTGGGCAAATAGTTAACACTCAAACTGGAGTCAAAACATTATGAAAGTATAAATACAGGTTTTAATACCAGCAATACATTTTCATACTTAAAAAAATACCAGCAATACATTTTCATAGTTAAAAAATACTAGTAATACATTTTCATAGATAAAAATACCAGCAATACATTTTTGATAGTTAAATATACCAGAAATACATTTTCACAGTTAAAAAATGCCAGTAATACATTTTCATAGTAAAAAAAATACTCGCAATACATTTTCATACTTAAAAAATACCAGCAATACATTTTCATAGTTAAAAAATACCAGCAATACATTTTAATACTTAAATATACCAGCAATACATTTTAATACTTAAAAATATCAGCAATACATTTTAATATTTAAAAATACCTGCAATACACTTTCATAGTTAAAAAATACTAGCAATAAATTTTCATCGTTAAAAAATACCAGCAATACATTTTTGAAAAAGAAAATAACGGGCAATACATTTTTTGTAAAAAAAGTCACTAATGTTCCGAAGAAAATCAAATTTCGGCATTAAATGACCCATAAGGAGTTGATATGCCATTAAACAAACAGTTTCAAAATTTGGCATTTGTAAATAACTAGTTCGAATAACTGTAAAAATCAGGTCGATTTTATACTGTATCGATATTATGAACAGAACCCTTCTTTTAAATCAATTAAAAAAATCTGACAAATGTCGTGCCTTGGGGAAGATCAAATGAATGTCAATCTATAATATAAAAAAAAAAAATTCCTCAAAAAATGTCCTTGTTGGTTTTTTAACGAGCGGACTAATTTATTTAAGTAGTATCCGACAACCAACCTATTGCACTGGTCAATGAAAATAGAAAAAAGTGCATTAAAAAAAAGTACGTTAAAATTACAGTGTGGTCCGAAAGTCTTGTTATCGCCTACCAAAAAATAATGAGAACAAAAGAACAAGTAATGCAGTAATACAAAGCATATGTACTGGATTCAGTTTATTCATTTTCATTGACGCTGTCACGCACCGAGAAGGTCTGTATGAACACCGTCATTTTCGTGTCAGACATCTGAGATAGAAAATTATATTATGTAGGAGTGACAAAACTTTCGGGCCAACCTGTACATTAAAAAGAAGTTTTTTTATTTTATTTGTGTCGCTCGTTTACCTTAGGTAGAAATTGCTTTTCTACATTTTAGTGAAAAGAAAATTTCGTATGTTTCGGACGGATACAAAATGACACGATTAAAACTAGTCTCATTCTCACTGGTATCAAAACGGTTATTGGCGCCGAAAAAAGGGTCAATTTTAGACTGACTTCACCTGTGTTCCCTTCACATTGCCGAAACAAATAAAAAAAATAAAATATGGCATTAATCCTTTTTAACCGCCAGAAATGTTGGCAACAAGGTCTCATTAGCGGCATGTCACAATGTCTGACTGAGAAAAATGAGATGAGCTGTGACGAGCACTTAGCCCAATCACTCTCTCATAAATACTTATTCAAACAATAGAAGCTCAAAGCTGATACAAGCATTGTCGACCTTGACGAAATGATCAAATATTGTCTCTAACGACATAATAAGTGCAATAATTAAGGCCAATATTTCAACTGGTCTTTTCTTTACTTCAGAGACGATGTTTATTGTCGGTTGCAAAACTGGATGCTGGTCTTTTCTTTTCTCTAAAGATGATGTTGATTTCCTGACCCGTCGATGTTGATGATAGGATAATTCTTCTGTTGATGATGAGAATGATGATTGTTCTTTTGCTGGACGTTAATTCCTCTCTGATAGACGCGTCGCCGTGTTTACACGCGCGTCGATCGAAACAAGAATGAACAAATAATTTGTGTCGATCGCTGAAAGAATAACGAGAGACGATATTTTTTAATTTGTTTTTAGATTTGGTTCTCTTTAATAACTTCGAAAGACTCTTAGTTCAAGACAAAAGTAGCGAGAGAGACAGGCAGTGTGGTCTCAAGATTTATGCCTAAAATCTAGGATAAGCTTGTCTGAGAATGCACCAAGGGGATGGGATAATTAAGTTGTTATATTTCACGGCAAGTGACCTGCTAACATAACTATCTTCTTTCCTTTCTTTTCCATCCCATTCTTTCTCCCTCACCATTTGCTTCGCCTTGGAATTAAAAACAGATTTTTGAAGAAGCCTGTTTCTTTCTTCTTTCTTGCCATGATCCACTTTTCTTTCTTTCTTTCTTTCTTTCTTTCTTTCTTTCTTTCTTTCTTTCTTTCTTTCTTTCTGTTGTAACCTAAGAAAGGTTACTGAATAGAATAGTCAAACGGAGGTTCGTAATGAAAGATGATACTTAGAACAAGAACAACACATATAAGATCCGCTAGCGACGCGTTGAAGAAGTAGTCGACTGCTAGAAGTGAGTCAAGTGAATTCCATAATTAATCTTCAACTGAAGGATATCTACCAACCGCCCCACGCGGTCAGATGTGGCACAAGACCGAATTTAATGTGGGGTTTCCGAGCCCGTAGGCTCGGCCAAAAATTCACCGTAGACCCCGTATAAAACGGGAACGGGTAGCTGTCTAACACCCCAGACGAGACTCTGCCCTTCGACATAGCCTCCTCTGGGGACCCTCTCCGACTGAAGACAAACATACAGTATTTACTACTATATTTATATGAATAGGGACATACCCATTATCGTCCGTACGTATGCTACAACATTTCTTTCTTTCTTTCTTCCTCTCTTATTAAGGGATCCGTTTATTTTTCTCTTTTTTTCGCCATGTGCTTTCGCTATTTTTTCTTTTCTTTTCCTTCCTCTCCAGTTAAAATGGATCTTGCCACCCGTCTCCAAATTACCCAAACTGCAGATTCTGGCAAGAGATCAGGTTGGCTAATCTAATCACTATTACTTTTTTCGCGCGCGCATACTACATAGCAGTTTCATTGAATTCTTTCAGCCGTCTGTATGCAAGTCTCCAATCTGCTGACGGCATTGTCTAAGCGTCCAACGTGATTTTTATTGCGAATTCAAACAAAAGCAATAAATTTTGGAAAAAAATCACCCACCAGTTTGATACATCCTCTTTCAATTGCTTATCTTATTTCTTTTTGTTTTTCCTAAGAAATGATGAGCAGTTAATTCCCTTGTTCAGTTTAAACCATAAATCTTCAACAGCTGGTTTCCATCGATTTTTTTTCACACTATTTTATCATCATTCTTTAGAAAATCCATTGTAGTTCCCTTAAGCCTATGTTAGGACAACATTATTTGGACCTAAATATTATCTCAGATTATTACTGTAGCTAAGTTTAAGTTGTTAGGGTCATCGTTGTAGAAAAGTAGCAGAACTTTTAAGTGAAAAAATACATATAATCAAGTCAGTGAAATAGAAGTTTTTAAAGTATTGCTATATTATATTTGTGAACAGGAGGTTAGATCCAAGTTCAGTTCGTGTGACACTATTAACAACATTGTAACGTAATATTGCATAAATATAAAGTAATTGTTTTTAAATTTCAATTCATAAAAAAAACGTTTTGGGGATGGATTTAAAATAATTTAAAAGACGTGTGAAGGTTAGGGAATACTTATGGGCGGTGGTACAATGCAGCTCAGAATAACCTATTGCATATTATTTGAAGAAGATAAGGGGGTCAATAATCTCTATTGTCCCCGAGTAATTTCATGGAGGACGGCTCATATTATCCCGACGACCCATCATCCGGGGTAAACATGTCAAAAACAGACGCAGCATTTATAATGAAGCTTTAACAAAAATAGTATCTGTTATAAATAAAATATGGAAGTGAATGTTGGACAATCATCCCATGGACGAGTAGGAAAACTGGAGGCAACACAAATGTGCTTCCACAGAAGAGAGCGAGTAAGCAACTAGGAAGTCTTAAAGAAAATGGCCACAGAAAGAACACTTATGCCCGAAAATCAGGAAGAGGCAGCTGAAATTCCTTAGAGACATAACGAGGAAGGAAGGATTGGAAGACTTAACCCTCACATGGCATGTTGAGAGCATGAGTGGTAGGGGAAGGCAGCGAGCAACCTACCGGACGAGCTGGTTTGAATAAATAGCAGAACGGGAGGTGGAGTTGAGAGCCTTAATAAAAGAAAATCTGCTAAGGACCTCGAGGGATAAGAAGTTTTGGGGAACTATGGTCACCCATGTTCTGAAGGGATACGCACAAATAATAATAATAATAATAATAATGATAATAATAATAAATAATAATAATAGTAAATAAATAAATAATAATAATAACAAATAAATAGTAATAATAATAATAATAAATAAAATAAGAATATAAAACAATGAATTAAATGCAATAAGTTAAAATTACACAAAATTAATGTAAATATTTTAAGACGCTACAAAATTTAAGAATAGCGATTAAAACTAACTTATTAATAACTTAGAACAACAGGAAATTTTAATGGTAATGTTACCCGTTTCCTTCTAAGGAAACATTTGGCATTCATTGACATAGCAGCTTATAGTACTGTCGGCTGAAATTTATAAAATCTTTCTTATAAAGATTTTTTCAGGCAAACAAGTTTCTCAAGTCCAGTAGCTGTTATTTTTCTTTCCACCAGTGATAGCGGTTTCCTTCATAACCTTTTATTTATAGTGGTGTGGAATATCAACATCTTGATTATGTCATTATTTTCTCTTCGAGTTACATGTGCTATCCATTTTAGTTGTTGCTGCTGTTGTTGAAAGCATTCAAGTGGTGTGGATTCTTTTATTTGGTACAGTTCTTTGTTTGTGATTCTGTAGCGCCAGTTCACATTGTTCGAAGAAGGGTGGTCTTCACCGAGACCCATAGGCTTCGTTCTCTCAAAGGAATTCTTAACCATTGAGTTTTAAAAGCTGTTGTTTACAGCAGATAGTTTAGATACTTCTGAACGTCTTTGATGCCATGCATGGCATTCATATAAAAGTTTCAATATAATTAGTTTAGAATAGAAAAAAAAAGTACAAAAATACACTACCGTAAAATTGTAATATCAAAATGCAATCCCCACCCCGCCCTGAAAAAAAAACTTAACCGCTTTATCGATCCTCTTTCATCAAAACTCAACCGAGGACAAGAAATGTGTACAGCGACTAAATTAAAACAAGAAAGATCGATCGGATGTTATATAATAGATATATAAACATAAAAGGCTAATTCTACTTATCGCTATTTTTTTAAATTTGTGCTTGAGCCAAAGTCCGAACGACTATACTGGCGGACTGGTTTGAAAGACAATTTTGTTAACCATCAGGCCACAAGAGGCGTTCATATAAAATTTGATAGTAACATTCTTTATTTTGATGAAGTAACTCATTTTCAAATACAATCTTTCAAGCAATTAAAAAATTGTTTCCTTTTGTCAATAGCGATAAATAAGCTATAATATTGAAAAGTAAACAGGAGTAGTTAGGTTCGTCTATCGTCCGGTTCACACTCCTTCCCGGTTTTTTGAAAAGGAGTAGAGGTCTTTCCCTTGTTTCCTGTTTAGGATGGTGTCTCCGGTTCTTTGTCAAGTCTTATCATTCTCTTTCACTCCCAGTAACCCTTTGCGTCAAAGCGGCATTATCGTCTGGCTTGGGGTGAATTGATTAAACAAAAAAGTAATTGTCGGAACATCGAGGAGATTTGTTAACACTCGATTACAAGTGATCATTATCAGTTATTATTTGTGTGGAAACACGGAAATAATAATAATGAAGAATACTGAGTTGAGACTTGTTATCTCTTGATCTCATCCGTGATGGCTATTGATGCGAAAACGCAATGAGTAAATAATAACAATAATAATAATAGTAATAATAATATTGATAATAATAAAAGTAATCTGTATTCGCGCAGATGTCAAAAAATTGCCAGAATATAAGACGTTCAGGCCATTATTGTTCCACTTATCATTGTGTCTAACATGGGAAAAATATAATAAAACCTAGTATCCCATCGCTTCAGAAGTCCACCTTGCTTGGAACTACAAAACATATTCTGCGGAAGCTGCTTTCTGTCTAAGGGCCTCCAACTTGATGAAGAGCACTCAAAATATCAGATCACCAGTTGAAAATGAAAACTATTGGAATGAAGATAATAATAATAATAATATCAATAATAATAATAATAATAATAATGTTTCGATATTTAAAAAGAATAGAAAACTTTGTGATAGGAATGATTAAAATGATAGAAAGCTCAATAATCGTTGAGCTTAAGAAGGATTTTCCTAAGACGTTAGAGATTTGAAAAACATTGCTATCACTTGATTCTGAGAAATGACCAGAGATACGGCTGGAGTGAAGCTGCAATGTTAGTAAGACCAGAAAAATAACTGAAATTAAAATAAAAAAAATAAAACCTACTACTATTACTACTACTACTACTACAGCAGCAGCAACAACAACAACAACAACAACAATAATAATAATAATATTCTCATTAATTCAGCGTTATTGAAATAATCACGGATACTAAATTTGTAGGTAACTTGTCACTCGAACCCCTAGCGAGTGTCAAAAAATCACTGATTTTAATAGTTATAAATAATAATAATAATAATAATAATAATAATAATAATAATAATAATAATAATAATATTTAAGAGAAGTGCGCGATTTAAGAAAAGATAAAGAGAAGGAAAAACATAGTCTTTGACAATGTTAAACAATATTTCAACAGAATGTCTTTCTTCAACAATTTTTTCAAGTATAAAAATATATAAATTTGTAAAAAAAAAAATTCTAATTCTTTGTACAAACGTTGCTTGTCTTTTAATGAAAAACGACTGCACTGGTAATGAACGCGTCTAAAGCGAATGAAACACCACCCGCGTGAAGGCATGCAACTGAAACGTGTTTAATAAGATGGTGATCTTGTTCATCTTGAAATTTTCCGGTAGTTGATTAGTTACTAAGAAGAATTCATCAAACAGGTTTAGGGTTAGCGGCATTTAATTAACTGTGTTTTTTCTTTTCTTTATCTTTTCTTAAATCCCGCTCTTGTAACTGTTGAAAAATATTGGAAGAGTTACGTCAATCATTTTTAATAATAATAATAATAATAATAATAATAATAGTAGTAGTAGGAGCATAACAGCCGGGTGTCGTGCGGTTTGTTCAATGCTAAACATTTGCTTGTCAGTTGCCTGAGCTTAACCGGTCGGACATTTACTCGAGGAGTTAACACACTATTCATATGCGCGTGGATAGTGGGGTGCCTCATGGCCAGATGACGATAGAGTTGTTCTTATCTTTTCTTTTTGAAGGATGGGGCAGCCAAGGCGATTTTTAACTGGGCCAAGAATGTATGGTTATGTGCGGCTTTTATCAAAACCTGTGACTATATCGCGCAAATTTAACTGTGATGGCTACGTCTGAAATACACTTATCAGGCCCTTATCAGACTGGGTGTTAAAGTGAATCTATTGGGCTTTGTATATTTGTACACCAGCGCCACTTGGTTGGTATGCTGATCTCTCTCACTCAAGAATAATAATACTAATAATACTAATAATAATACGAAGATAGTGAAAGTACAACACGCTGTCAGTGGCAGCATTCAACCGTCACAAAAAGAGTACATATGACGATATGACAAAGTAGCACAGGGAGCAGCACAGGAAGTATAGTCTCGAGTACGCAGAGAAGTGACACGAGCTTTCACCATCGCCAGTATCCGAGAATGAAGCAATTGAAACTCGTGTGGGATACGACCATCTTGACTGACAAGCGCTTGAAGAGCAATCGCCCTGTTGTCACATTTGTGTCATGAATGGATCCTGATAGACTTTGAATAAGAACATCACGAAGGCGAAGTAGGGAAAATTCAGAGGTACCAAGACCTGGCAGGGCAAATCAGC
>OZ038498.1:35205725-35250725 GCA_964036315.1 Acanthosepion esculentum
AATATAAAAATTATTATTGTAAATATAAAATTATTATTGTAAATAAACAGTCTAATAAATAAATGGTGTTTAATATTTTTGTTGTACATTCTCAATAACTAGAAAATGCATAAATTCCCTTTCATCATATGTTTAGATTTTATTACAATTCTGATCATCGTTTTTTAAAACAATACACATTGCCGAGGGGTGAAGGTAGTTAACGTAATAGCGGTGTCAAGGGAAAAACCGTCCTTTTGACACTCCGTTTTTTTTTTGCGAGCAAGAATTTTGCTAAAATATTTTCTGTGTGGCTATAGCGTAATTCCTGCATGAGGCTGGTGTGAAAGATGGATATAATCTGTGGTGCATCATAAATCAATATGCTTTCATTCTTCGTATATATCACTGTCGCGCAAGTTCAACCTTCATTAACAATTTCATAATTAAAGCTTTCTGTCAGACAAGGCCAAGCTAAGTAAAGATCTAGAGATATTTAAATTTCTGACCACATATTTCTCAACCTGTTGCCAATGAATTCTGTTATCGATGCCTGTTCCACATTATTTATATTCTCATGCTTATTTACTAAAGAGAAACTTTTAAGAAGAATTTGTTTTGCAATCTTTTTTTTTTAAATATAAATATTTTTTTAATTTAAATATTTTTCACTGAAGCTCTTAAAATTGTTACAAGGCGGTCAATTTTCCCATTTCGTGATCACTAGACGAAGCAAAATAGTACGATAATTATAAGAAATATATTGTATAATTATTGTAATTTTCAAAAATTTGCGAAATGCTAATAAATTTTTTTAAAAAGAAAGAAAACTGATAAAATACAGTTTATAAATTTCAGTTTAGCTTCGTACAAATAAAAGCCAATCAGTACTGCTGTACATAATCAGTTTCTTATATTGACCAATCAGAGGTAATCTTTTATCAGCGGCAGAGCAATATGGCAGCCTTTTCAGCTGAAAAGTGTTGTCTGCCAGATACAGAAACGGTGTTTGATGTGCATTTTCCCTGAAAAGAAATAACTGTGGTTCTAGTTAGCGATAGAATATTAACATGTTTCTTGGAATTTGTAACTAAATGGAAGAATTTGAAATGGGGGCGGACAGAAATTATCAGTAATTACATAAGAGACATGGACATATTAATCACTGTAAATGCGGTGTTTCATCATATCTGTTCTGTTCGATTGGTAGACAGTCAGCTTCCCCGGCATTTTCTTACATCTCGTGTCCAACAGAAGGGTTGGGGACCAAAATGACACGTTATTTATAATTTAATCTATTAATCGTAAGTAAATAAATGCATAGCTTATATTTTTCTCATTGTATATGCCTGGCTTTAGGTCTAGTGTACTGAAGCTTACTGTTACACCACATTGAAACATCGGTTCCGTACGATCGCCAAAGTTAAGCAACGTCGAGCCTGCTCAGTACCTAGATGGGTGACCTCTTGGGAATACCAGGTGATGTTATGGATAATGGCTCGGAATTGTTAATCAGAGAGCCGAGTTCCAATTCCATTTGTTAGGTTCACTTACACGCAAATACCATTGGAAAATGTACGAATTCACATTTTCTCTTCCCCCAGCCATGAGTTAAATAGTAGAAATTGTATCAGTAAATCTTTATCATCTCCAAAAATATTCTTACAGTCTTAAAATTTTTTCTGGATTTAATTATTCTTCAAAAGGTTGTTAATCCGTAAAAAAGCAAGTCAGTACAAATGCTTCATTACCCGGAATGGTAAATCCATAGATGGCAATCACGAAATCAAATAAATAAAAATAAGCATGAATTATCTACATAGTCCGTTGTCTATACTTAACAAATAAACCCATTTTCTCGTTACAACATCCAGTGGAGAATATGCGTCACTGTGTCTATTTTCTGCACCCTGGGCGTTTAGAAAAATGTGGAAACTTTTATTTAGACTAAATAGATTCATTATAAGGTGTATTGGGATGGCGAAATAAGACCTTCAAAAGCTAAGCAAAGTATTAAGAAACAGAAAAATTTCGTTACAAACAAAGTAAATAGTACTGAACTATTACGTAATATAAATCTATATAATATAAATCTATAATATAAATCTATAATATAAAATCTATATAATGTAAATCTATCATATAAATCTATAATATAAATCTATAATATAAATCTATAATATAAATCCTCCTATGAGGCAATGAATCTCCTGACAGGTGAAGAAGAGACCTTGAAGCAACAGAAATTTAATACAAATTATACATAAAGGAGGCACCGTGGAGTAATGGATAGCGGCTCGGATTGAGGAATCGGAGAACCGAGTTCGAATTCCAGTCGAATCCATTACATTCACTAACGTGCTAATAACGTTGGGAAAATATGAATCCTAATTTTCTTCCCCCGGCTAAAAAGCAGGACAGACCGGGTTCTCTAGCCTTTGATGGCAACTGGTCTACCGCAGAAAGAAATGACAACCGACTGCGGGAAAAAAATCTGCCTCGTCAGTCATGTATCGAAAGATAAATGATCGCCTAAGTGTGTATCACGCATGGCACATAACTGACTGACTGACATAAAATTAACGATATTTTATTAAATGTAATAATATTCAGATTTCGTGGATGAAGCATTGTCTATTACTGTTAATTTCTGACTATTATTAGAACTCTTAGATCGTTGTTCAGTTATGCAAACTATAAATCTGAACATACCAGATGGGGGTACATGGTGTTCGGGGAAGTACAAAAAAAGTATAACTATATTAAAATATTAAAGAATACAGCATAAGGTTCAACCCAGTGCACAAATCTGCGAAGTTCTTGGTTAAAGTATTGTTCATTATAATTCATTTTGAACTTGGAATTTTTTTACATTTTATTTCCGTTGTTTTTACTGTGACTCTAATGTCATTGTTCGAATAAGCAACATAAAGACGTATTCGTTAGCAAAAATTAATAACTGACAGTGGTTAATTGAAGTTATTCGAACACCACTGCTTCTAATACTACAAGTGCAATGAATAGTATCGTATTAGGGAAACGAATCTCGCTATATGACTTATATTAGTGACATCTATCGGTGAAGCCTTTGAAGCTTAACTGTTAAGGCAGCGTATGTCAGTTTCTTAAGGATATTCTTTGTGTCCTATCCACACTACTCGTTGTCAACCACAAAATGACGGCCTGACAGTGGCGATACAATAAATGAAAAGAAATAATGTGAAATAAATAATGAATTATAAATGAACTTGTGATAGTTTTAGGCGAGGGCTGGAGGATTCATACCTTTCCCAACGTAAATGAATGTAATGGATTCGACTGGAATTCGAACTCGAGGCACTGTGGAGTAATGGATAGCGGCTCGGATTGAGGAATCGGAGAGCCGAGTTCGTGTGCTAATATCTCTTCTTCCCCCCCCCCAGCTATAGGTAAATAGCAGGACAGATCGGATTTTATAGCCTTGCATGGCAACTGGTCTACCGCAGAAAGAAAGAGCAACCTACTGCTGGAAAAAATCTGCCTCGTCTGTCATGTATCAAAAGATACATGATCGCCTAAGCGTGTCTCACGCATGGCACATAACTGACTGATGTTATATATATATATATATATATATATATATATATATACACACACATATATATATATATATATATACACACACACACGCACACGCACACACACACACACACACACACATATATATATATATATAATAGCTCACAAAAGATGTGAAAGAGAAAATTGTTTTTAAGTTTGTACGAATAGTTAAAAAAATAGGAAAGGAAAGATTTGTGTGTGCGTAACCACGTGGTTTGTTTGAAATTAACTAGTCGGTTTACCGTCGGACAGAAGTCCTGTTGATTTCAATACAATATTCCAGAGAATAAAAGAAATATAAAGGGCTTCATCTGCTTTCTTCTATAGTCCAGAAACAGAGTCAGCTAGTAGGCGCTTTGGCAGACAAGGTGGAGTAATCTCCACGCATAATACGAATATATTGATTCGTCGACTGCTCTATTATTTGGTCTATATTTACAAATGAACCCATTTTCACAGAACGATATCCAGTGGAAAATACTGAAGTCTCAACGTGTTTGTTTTCTGCTCCCCACTCCGGGCTTTTACCTTAAAAAAAAAGAAAAGAAAAAGTGTAACCCTTTCTTGATTTAGAAAAAATTAGATACATTCTCTCAGAAACCAAAAACGAATTTAGTTGAATAAATCACTAAAAGATTTATTGACATACGTATAGTTATTAAATATGTATCGTTATTACGTTTTTCTTTGTACTTTCTGTAATTCGGAGATAAATTATTATTCATACTGAATAAATATTAGATAAGTATGAATATTATTTTTATTACATAAGTTATTATCATTTCAAGAGATTTTACGATTAATGAATTTGTTGTTTTTTGTGCTTTCGTTATTACATATATTAGTCTACGAGCTTCTTCTCTCATGGGGTGGATGCACCTGTTAGGGGGTCCCAGCTAGGAGAAAATAGTGAATCTCCAAACAAAAGCAAAACACTATGAAAGTATAAAAATACATATTTATAGTAAAAAAAATACCAGCAATACATTTTATATATATTATATTCCGTTCTAATAGGAATATGGAATGGACAAACACGGTGGATAAATAGTAACAGGTTTATTGTAGAATCCGGTACACCAAGCAAAGAAGTAATAGTTATGCGCACGGTCGTCGCAAGTCAGTACAGTTGTGTGCATGCTGCTATCGGAAGGCTGCTAGTTCTCGCAGATCCCAGCTCGACTCTCCTGTCCGTTGTCCTAACGGATACTTATATGTGGTTACCACCTATAGCACCGCCACTCATGGTGGTGGCAGGTTATTCCATTACACCAATATAAAAAAGAACTAACAATACATATTTATAGTAAAATGACCAACAATACATTTTATCTGTAGTTGAACGTATACAAGTGCGTTCAAAATATATTTAGTTGAAGCCATAAAATTGTATTCAGATTATTAAGAATTCGGCATTCAATAACCCATAGGGTAAGATATGCCGCTAAGCAAAACCAACCAACCAATTTTCGAAAGAAACTTTGTATAATAATGTATGCGTGCATATATGTGGCCGAGTGGTTAGAACGTTTGCATTCTGACCAGGTTCGAATCTCACCATGGTCGATTTGTCAGGGAGAAGATTCCTGATGTTATCGGAATGGATCAAAGTCGATCCCAGCGTGCAGCACCTTTGGAAAGTGCCTGAAAACCATACCACGGGTTGATCCAAGCTTTGTGAGTGAAATTGGGTAGACGGAACCCTTGAAGGCCGTCGATAGCTGTGCTAACACGAAGTCACAAGTCATCGTAGCTGAGGGCTTGAGCGTGCTGACCTTGTTCAAATTGCTGATCACGCTAGAAAACGCGCTCTTTCCCAGAAACTGTAACTAAGGTCTGCTCAGCATAGTTTCAGTATAAACCACAGGTGGGCTCTGTAGTTGTTGAATAAACAAAAATGCGCCTGAGCGAGCGTCTGCAACAGGGATTGGCTAGCCGCCCTTGTAGACGGGTATCCTCGAATACGAGTGGCCAGATATACATGTATGTATGTAAATTGTGTAAACTTCACTGTAGGGTATAGGACCACAGACTCGCTACGCTAAGCATTACTTCTATGGTTTCTGTAGTAAGTGATGTTTTTACCGTAAGCGGAGTTTCTACGCCCGCGATTTTGAAATCCTCTTAGACTAGTTTTCAAGCAAGGTTAGAGACCCCAGTCTGCTCTGCTGTCAACCCCTAGCCGAGGGTAGGCAGAGATGGATTCATGACTTTCCTGTGGTATTTGGGCGAAAGCGAACGCAACGGCGTCGGCTTTAATTCGAACACGGCCCGCCAATACCACTCTCCACGTCGATGGCCGTTGCGTCATGCACACACCCTTATATAAAAATACCAATCGGCATTGCAAGAATCATGTTCGATAAAATGGGACTAGTAGTTCCATGGTCGGTCTTGTAAGTATTTTGCCAGAAATGTTCACCTTCACATTAATTTCTCTTTGCACTCACCACAGGTCCCGGGGTACGAATAAAGGATGAATCTCGACAACAGGTACGCCTTACACTGCTTGTATTATTTGCGGTAAGTAAAAACACCGAGATATTTAATATTTATAAACTGACGTGAACGCGTTAAGCGCATCGAGGATTTTAGGTGTACGGGTTTGTACTCTCTGACTTATTTCAACTTGCCTTTTGGTTTCTGGATGATGCCTGCCACGCTTTTTATTGGGAATTGAACAGTAGCACTTGTTTTTCTACCGTAACTACGTCAGCTAGAACGTTTGCATTCTGACCGGGTTCGAATCTCGCCATGGTTGATTTGTCAGGAAGAAGACTTCCTGATGTTATCGGAATGGATCAAGGTCTATCCCAGCGTGTTACACCTTTGGAAAGTGCCTGAAAACCAAACCATGGGTTGACCCAAGCCTTGTGGGTAAAATTGGGTAGACGTAACCCTTGGGGGCCGTCGATAGCTGTAAGCCGTAACTACTGCAAATAGAAATGATTTGCAAACGCCAGGAAGTATCTTTGAAAATCGGAATAAATTAATGTACTTTTTAAATTTAATGGGGCAAAACTATCTAAAGTGAGTATGCTTCCCCGATCACTAAGATCTCCAACCATTTAGTCGAGGGTCAACCGTTATCTATCCTACATATCCTCCTTTTACGCCCTTACAACAGCCACATCTTGCAAGTCTCTATCTTGAGTTACTTCTAGGCCTAGTATTGAGTGAATAATAATATCCTGCAAATAGAAATGATTGCAGAATGTGACAATTTTAATAATATCCTGCAAACAGAAATGATTGCCGAATGTGACAATCGTAGTTTTGCAAAGGTTACCCTTGTACATATTAAAATACCGAACCCTGGCCCAGTGGACAAAGACGTTGGTTAACTCCAGATACTAGACCCAAAGAGTTGTGAGTTCAATACCAGGCCACAGCAGTGGTGAACCAAACTTGGAGAGTTGACTTAATGGGAAATACCTTAGACATCCGGAAGAGACATGGCACGCGAAACTAGAACAATCTGCCCTGATGGACGAAATAAAGGGTTCGGTTCGAAATTCCAATCACCTGAAAAAGGCCGGAACGTACAACGGCCGAAACGTTGCGAATAAGGCAATGAAGATGAGGATAACAGTCCGAATAATATAAGTAATCATAATACCTCATCTCAGAGACATAGACAGATATTAATTGGTAGGTGTTATCTTTGTTCATGCACTTTATGGCTATGGTCGCTGTCAGGGGATTAGATTTCGAAATGTAGATAATGATCATGAAAACCGCCCAACTCCTACAAGAGGTGAATGAAAGCGAGAAGAGAGGACTAAACATCAATTTTAAGAAGACAGAATGTGTGATTGCCGGCAAACGGAACTGCCCCAGATGCGAGTTAAGAATTGGAAACACTAAAATTAATCAAGTAAATAAATATCTAGGAAGTATTTCAATAGAGGGCTGAAAACACGACATAGCAAACGAAGCTCTCCAAAAGTATTAAGAAACAAGGACAATTTCGTTAGAAAAGAGTATTGAACTGTTATATAATATCGGTCCTCCCATATGGCAATGAATGCTAGACAATCTCCTCACAGATGGAGAAGGAACTTGAAGCAACATAAATGTGGTTCCACAGAAGGATGCTTAGAATGCTATGGACTGAAAGTGTGAGTCATGAGTTTTAGGGAAAATGGAAAGAAAAAGGACACTTACATATAGAATCAGAAAATGCATGAAATTTCTAGGGCACATAAGGAGAACAGAGGACTTGGAACACTTTATTTGAACAAGACATACGGTAGGTAACAGGAGGCAGAGCAAATTATAACCTACCCAGCGAGCCTGTGTAAATGGTTGTCAGAACAGCGATTAAAAAAGATAGCAAAAAGACCATCTTTACTAAGGACAGGAAATTGTGGAGAGTCATGATCCTCCACGCCCCGAATAGAAACGGCGCATAAAAGAATACACATAGGTCACTTCGACATCGTGTAATGGTTAGCAAGCTTGCCTCGCTAGATTTATTCCGAGTGAATAGTGAGTTCGATCCTCACTGCGTGCTCCACTCTTTCGGCCATGGGCCATATCCAAGTTACGCTTAGACAATTATTTCTGGGCACTTCGATGTGATGTAATGGTTAGCAGACTTGTCTCGCTGGATCAATTACGAATGAGTTCGATTCTCACTGGGTGCCGCATACTTTCGGTCTTGTGCCCCATCTAGGCTACGCTTAGAAAATCATAGGGGCACTTCGACGTGGTGTAATTGTTAGCAAGCTTGTCTAGCTAGATCAATTACGCTTGAAAAGTGAATTCGATCCTCACTAGGTGCTCCATACTTTTGGCCTTGTGCCACATCTAAGCTACACTTAGAAAATCACCATAAAAGAATACATGTTTTCGTCGTTGCCTTGACCTTGGGTGATGGTTGATGAGGTTGTTCTGGTTGATCATGATTAGTGAGTTCGATGTTCAGTGGGTGCTTCATGATATGTGTAAAGTAACGGATAATTTGTCTCCTTTCGTCCCAGATATTGGTTAAATAGGAGGGTAGACTGGGCTCTCCAGCGTTGGATGGCAACCAGTTGAAGAGAAGGAAATCTCTGAATTCCAAACCGCAGAGAAGGCAACGTTTAAACTCTCCATTATCTTTCCCAAGAATGCAGAGTAATTCACAGATAAAGTAAAAGAAACTGTGGAGGGCCATGAACGCCTACGTCATGAAGTAACATAGCATTTTAAGAAACCCAACAAGGGTTGAAGTATCTCAAAAACTTGTGGGAGTGTGTTTTTCGGTTTGTAACTTACTTATTTTAATTTTTCCGGACTTTAACATTCGGAATTATGGAATTCGGAATTATGGCTTTCGGGATTATGGCTTTCGGGATTATGGCTTTCGGGATTATAGCATTGTGGTTTATAATCCAAATCCCTGTTGAAGTTTCATTGTTTATGGTTACTTCCTAACCCAAGTTTAAGCTGATGTAATGTGATGCCAGGATAGAATTTTCATTCGATATCATATCTGACCATCAGCGGAACCAGGTGAAGGGTTGAGCTGAGTTGAAATCCCGACCGCCAAATGCAGAATAACGTGATCTGATGGCTGCATGCGCGCTTGCAAGCGAAGGAACAAGCAAGCCAGAGTTAGATATAAACGCTCGCCACAGCAATGAATGTGCTATCCCTCACACATCGCAAATGAGAATATAAGGTCCATGTCTGGATCAGAGCTTCACGAGCAACACCACACCCTGACGAAGCACCGGTGAGAAATAAAATGTAATGCCAAATGTGAGAGATAAGTTTTTTGGTCAGCATCTCTGTTTCATTACACTGGCACTAAACC
The DNA here is from genome assembly GCA_964036315.1 of Acanthosepion esculentum. Taxonomy (NCBI): domain Eukaryota; kingdom Metazoa; phylum Mollusca; class Cephalopoda; order Sepiida; family Sepiidae; genus Acanthosepion; species Acanthosepion esculentum. Next base: position 35,215,108 of record OZ038498.1, read on the forward strand.
ACTGTAGTAAAGGCACCTAGGGAAAACCGAACTCATTACCATGAAAAATTGGTCTGTGAGATATGTTTGCTAAGTGTTCGCACAAGAGTAGGCGCCCTTTCTTATAACTTGGTCGATAGGTGAATGAGATGACGAAAGATTTACTATTAAGATGATTTACTAATTAATTAGGTGGAAATTAATTAGTAATTAATATTTAATAATAATAATAATAATAATAATAATAATAAGAGATTGACGCAGTCGCGATCGTATACACATTGTGAAGTCTTTGATCACGTCGATAACTGCATAATATGCACTACGGAGCTAAATATGGTTTTGAATTCAGACGTGTCCTTCTCCCAGACTGGTTGCCAGTCGCGGCTAGAGAGCCCAGTCTTCTCTGTTATTTACCCCGTAGGTAGGGGTAGAAGAGATGGATTCATTCCATTTGAAGGGTATTTGTGTGAAAGTGAATGTAACGAACTCGACTGGAATACGAACCCGGTCGCTAACCTTTACACCACCTGCATGTCGCTAGTACTTGATATTTAAGAATTTCATATGATTTTCTTATAATCGTTTGTTTCCTCATTCTACTTTCAAGTCAGTTTAATAAGTTGGGCAAATAATTACAACTCTTTACATCTAATTTACACTTCAGTAATCTATTTATTCGTTGATATTTACTAAGCTTCGTAAAGCACAAGGTGTTGAAGTGCCTAATCATCCAAGATGGTAGCTACCAGCTTAGAAAATCAAAACTTTCATCAGCTGTTTTTATCTGGGCGCGTGTACGAATCTCACCCATCGTTTGAAAATGGGTAGCTTTTATTTTTTGAGCCAGAAATAATTTCCGCTTTTGTTTATCACCATTATTCTTCAAAAATATATTTTATCCAATTACACATTCGCCATTATTAGCAATGGCTTTTTGTCACTCATCAGGCAGCTCTTCGGTATCTTTTTGGGGAAAACTACTAAATTTTGTTTGTAATAGAGAAAGTTTTCCTCATCAAAGTATTTTGCTGCTCGGAAAAGTAATAATCGGTTAATGCAAGGTCGGGTGATTATTGTGGGTCGGGTAGAACAGACCAACCGAGTTCCCAAATGTTTTCCTGTGTTCTTTTTTGTTTTATGCGACCTTCTGTTGTCATGGAAGAGAACAAAATTTTTTACTATTGCATTTAGTGTTTCATTGCGTTTTAAGAATTGTAAATGAATAATATAATGCGATTACGACACGCGCAAAACATTACCTTTCTTACAAGAGCGTCGTTTGTTGAGATTTATCTTTATCAATTTACTGTCTTTTGCGTTGAACACTGTGGTATGCAACCCATGTTTCATCGCTTGTTATATATTTAAGGAACGGTTAATTAGGATGATGCATTCATTAATATAAGTGTTTCGCCCAAATTACTTAAAATCCAATCTAATATTTAAGCCAGGGGCGAGTCACTAATCTTTTTTGACGTAAGAGACACCATACCTTACCAATATCACGGAACAAATATTTAGAGAAAAATCAAAATTCAATATGACTTTCTTGTAGCCTTTGAGAAGTGGCGTACTTTTCAGGCAGCTTTACAGAAGTAATAAATTATATTCTTTCTTCCATTTCCTCTGGCAAACAGTAATTAGTTAACGACTTCGTCCCGCAGGGAATTACTAGTATCCTGTTTTGATCCATGAGGGAACACTAGCTAGTAATGACACACACAATTGGTATTCGTGCTCGATGTTTATCGGTCATATTAATAATGTTTTCCATAAGTAATTGGCGTGTAAGGTCACACTAGGTATTTACTCTGTCTCCCCATTGTAGCTAGTAACAAGCCATCATTGCTAATGCATTATACTTGAAGGTACTATGAAAAAAAATGGAAAGGAACAAAAAAAAAAAATAGAATATTGAAGAAAAAGAAACCCTGTCCAATTTGTAGACAATTAAAAGCAAAAGAGGTAACAGGACCCCCCAAGAACGGAAAAAGCTGCGAAGAATAATGGATTAGTCTTCATAATAATTTGGCACAGTGGAAATCATGTGGAAAATACCAAATACGCATTTGGAGATTTATCCGTATCAATCCAATGCCTTTTGATATTTAAGGATTTAATATTCACTTATTAACTCTGCAAGTATAATGAGAAAGTCCCCGGATATTTAAAGAAATTTAACTGTTGCTCAGTCTCAAGCGACAACCACCAGGCACCTCGAATGGTTTGGAGAGTCTTGGATTATATGAAGACCTGTCACTTGATTTATAGTGAAGGCCAGCAGACACGGTGTGAAAAATTAGTAGAATGATAATAATTGTAATAATTTCACCCGAATTTTAATTGCTCTTTATACAATAAAAAAAAATATCAATTTCACTGAGAATTGTCACAAAGTCTCTGTAAGCGAGTTTCGAGTAATTGGATCTGCAAGAAATAGTGTTTGCTTCAGTAAGGGTTTTGAAAACTAGAGATTTCAGTACACTTGCCATCAGTAAGTACGAACGACACCTATCGAATGGAAATCAAAGGGCAGATCAGGAGGCACGGCGTCACAGAAGAAGTCGGGGGATTAAACCAGACGATAAAAGTTGGAAGAGGGTGACTATGTCAAATGTTAAGTTTTAAAGATTCTTGATTCTATATTCTGTTTTTATCTGACCCCGAATCCCCCACCCCTCAGTTCTCTCTATTGCGATGTGAATAATAATAATAATAATAATAATAATAATAATAATAATGATAATAATAATAATAATAATAATAATAATAATAATAATAATAATAATAATAATGACTTTGAAATCGAAATCTCCGAAATGTCTCATATGAGGTCATCGACAATCCCAATTGTAGTTGGCGGCCTCCGATTGACTGGAAAAGATTCCGATAGACTTATTGAAGGGATTCCTGGTAGTCCAAGCCGTAAAGAAAAAAAAATAATTGTACTGACAAGTACAGCCCACACCTTACGAAGGGTTTTATCTATATAAAATGTGTGTGATTTTAGGGTTGTTTTTTTTTATCTTTCCTCAAGAAATTCTCAGTGGAAAATGTCATGATGCCATTTCTGGCCTTTGGTTACTGGTTTGGGACCCGGAAAGAAATGCGTATACACCAGAAATCAAAGGAAATAAAATGATGATAATATTAATAACAACAATAATAATGATGAGGGTTAAAAAAAGAGGAAAGTACAAAGACTTCGCTTTTGAATCGCAGTAACTCTGGATCATGAGAAATGATGTCTATACGAATTTCTGAACGAGGAAGTATTCCAAAGACGATATAACAGAAACCTACCAGCCGATGATAATGTTATAAGACTGTCAATAAGAATGGTCTGAGAAGATTTGCTGTCACACGACCCCAATCGACAATGCCTATGTTCTTCGAATGTGAAGTCGTAAACGCATAATCAATAATACAATCCTAATGAAATGGCTTCTTCCTACTTAGATTCTTGATGTACGTCTGCTAAAAATCATTTATATATTGTCTATGCAATGTGAGCATGCGTGCTTTTATCTTTGTATTTATTCTCGTGAGAATTCGAAATTCTCGTGGGTTGTCGGCGAACAACGCCGATACCTTTTTTGGCATATATTGGCTGTGGAACTTTTTGGTAATGATTAGATTTCAAGTCCGAGTAAAAAAAACACACACACACAACACACACAAAAAAACGATTTGATCGGTTGAAAGGACTGGGAAAATCTCTGATACCAAATATTTGAACTGAGTCAGTATTTACAGATACACTGTTAAATATTTTAAATATCTTACTATTATCAGCATTTGCATAAGAACACAGAAGTTTGTAAGTAACCCATTATTGCTTTTTTGTATATACGCGCGACACGTGAGTAAATTTTAAATGCTTACGTTTCTTTGTAGCATTCATTTCAAAATATAGCTTGTTTTCTCAAAAGCCACCATTTTCTTTTCGGTAATTTGATGCACTTTTTGGTAATATTAGCAAAATAACTTTTATAATTCATGAAATAAGTGATCTCATTTGACCCAACGTGGCGAGGGAGATGACTTTAGCTTTACTAAATTTAATATTTATACACTTTGCTTGAATGACTGCATATTTTGAAGATGGACTGACTACATCCAAAACGACAACTAATTTATGTAATACATTGAATTCTTGCAAAAGCATTAGTAATTTATCATAGTAGCCAGGATGAAATGACACTTACTATTATAATATATATATATATATATATATATATATATATATATATATATATATATATATATATATATATATATATATGAATAAGGTATATGTATGCAGCAAGTATTCATCCAGACAAAGTGGATTAAAAAGAACCCACAAGGTGTGTCTGTTTAAAGAACTGATAAGGAATGTTAAAAAATTTAAACAGACAAACGTTATGGGGTCTTTATAATTAAACTTGTTTGCATATACATATACATATATATATATATATATATATATATATATATATATGTACAAAAACACACACACACACACACACACACACACACACATATATATATATATATATATATATATATATAGTATAGTTAATAAATCCGTTGGTATATAATCCGAGTGGATCCTAGTAATATAAAATATTAAAACTGATCCACAAAAAGAGCTCAATGTATTTATTAGACAGAGCAAATAAATAATAGTAAACCATAAAATCCAAAATTACATCATGTTTCAACCGACGAAATCTTCATCAGACTTATTCAATACCTGTATTCAGTATATATAACGGATTTGAATAAGCCTTACACAGTTTTCCTCGGTTGAAATAGGTCTATTCCCCATATTAAGTAATTTGGGATTTTATTGTTTACTACTATGTTTATATATATATATATATATATATATATATATATATATATATATATATATATATATATATATATATATATATATATACTCCAAGAATTGCTGAATTACATCCACTCTTCAGGAGACTTGATTGTAACTGATGAAGAGTGGGTATAATTCTGTAAAACTCAAAGTATGACAGTTATTTTATGAATCATTATTATTATTATTATTATTATTATTATTATTATTAGTGCCCTATCACATGTTCTCAAGCAATATAATTTCAAAAACTACTTCCCTTAAAAAGCATTATCGTTCAGGATTATGGTCGACCTTTTTTTTTTGAAAATTACAATTATTGTTATTATTCCCACTCACACACATACATATATATATATATATATTGAATTGGACAGAGTCCGACAATTTATTTAAAGACATTATGATATGTTTAACTTTCTTTTTATAGATACTTAAATGCTTGTATCTATAAAAAGAAAGTTAAACATCATAAATATCTTTAAATACATATATATATATATATATATATATATATATATATATATATATATATATATATATATATATATATATATATATATATATATAAAGAGAGAGAGTATGAGTGTTATAGGTTTCTATGGAATCTTTATAAACTTGCATTATTTTCTCTATATATAAATATATTACAACTTCGAATGTCTTTTGACTTGGTGTAATGGTTAGCAAGTTTGTCAATAGCTCGTTTATGACTAAGTATTGAGTTCAGTTCTCACTGGGTGCTCCATACTTTTGGCCTTGTGCCACATTTATGTTACGCTTATTAAATCGTTATATAAAATTGTTCGTCGAAGACTTAATTTGACTACTATCATATTTTTTAAATAAATATTTTTAAAAATTCAACAAAAAAAATGGAAAAAAATGAAATGAAAAATTGGAATTTAATTTCTTGTATATACAAAATCTATCCAAATTTGAGGGTATGAGATAAAAAATGGAAAATTAAAAAAAAATTTTTGAATATTAAAAAATTTTAAAATTATTGTAAAAATTTGCAAAATGTGAGATGATTATGTAATAAGATAAACTTCAAATTAGAAGATGGCAAATTGTTGTTGATTGGTTTGGTTTTGGTTTGGTTTGTTTTACGGCATATCCACACCTAAATGGGTTATTTAATGGCAACAAAATTTTTATTACTGGTAATATTGTTTTGTCAAAAATCTATTACTGGTAATAATTTTAAAAAAATAAACTATTACTGGTAATATTTTTTTCCTGAAAAATGTATAGCTGGTAATATTTTTTTCAAAAATATATTGCTGGTAATAGTTGTTTTTCTTCAAAAATTTATTGATGGAAATAATTTTTTACAAAGTATTTCTGGTATTAAAACCTATTTTTACACTTTCATAGTATTTTACCCCATTTTCGGGGTTAACTATTTGTCCATAGCTGGGACCCTAACAGCAGTGAAGAGGGAAGAAGTGATTCCATGATCCTCAAAACCTGATCAGAGGCCTTGCTGTTGGACGTAGTTTATCGTCTTACCGAGGACGGCAAATTGTGGTTGAAGACAAGAATGGGAGTATTGTGATATGCATATATATTAAAAAAATGGAAAGTTACTTAACTTGAAATTCAGCATGAAGACTGGCTCTTATAGAACGAGTGGGAAATACGTTTCAGTCAGATGCTAGATTTTAGATGTTGGGTGTAAAGGCACAGTTTTATAAGCGTATAGCATCAAAGAAAGTAAAGAACGTTATCTAAGTAATGTTTAAACTGATAACGTTAAGTGTGACACAGAGATCCAAGGATGCATAGAAATAGTGATTGATATATTCCAGAAAATAAGCAAAATATTAAGAATAACGTATTGAACTGCAATGTAATAGCTAATCTATATAGAAGTAAATGCTAGACATCCATCAGAAATGAAGTGATTTCAAACGACAGAGATGTGGTTCTAACAAAGAACGATATGAATACTATGGCCAGTGTTATATGAACAGCGAAGAAGTTTTAAGGAAATTAGGAACTACAATGTTATATACTTACAATCAGAAAGAGACAATCTGACACAGGAATACGAAGGCATACAGAAATTTAAAGAAGCCTTACAGAAACTAAGTAAAGTATTAAGAGATAGCAAGATGTCCTTACAAGCAAAAAGAATGCTGAACTGCTATGTAATATCTAATTTCTTATATGACAGCGAATCTTGGACAATATTCTCATAGATAAAGAGAAAAGTTGAAGCAACGGAGATGTGGCTTTACCAGTAAATGCTGAGAATACCATGAACAGAGCATGTGAGCAATGAGGAAGTTTTGATGAAAATAGGAACTACAAGGATACTTGTACTTACAGTCAGAACGAAACAACGTGACGCAGATATTCAGAGGTTTATAGAAATGTAAAGATGCCTTTCAGAAACTAAGTAAAATATCAAGGGATAGGAAATTGTCATTAGAAACGAAGAAAAGAAATGTTGTGCAATATTTAAATTTCTTAGTGGCAATCAATGCTGGAAAATCCTCTCACAGATGAAGAAGTAACTTAAAGCGACAGAGATGTGATTCTTCCGATGAATGGGCAGACCATAGGACCAATAAGGAAGGTCTTTTTTTTTAATAATCTTACCCCAAGTAAGGCAAAGAAAGCCACTAAAACTCGAGAGGTTACTATGAAAGATTTTGAGAGAGAAAAAAATTAAAGAGAGAGGACAATAAAGGAACAACAATTACGAAGACAGAAAATGATGATTGATATTGCATTTAAATGTTTGAAGATCAAATTTTACCGGAAAACAAAAAGCCTGAAGTGATTTCCACAAGCGAGAAGTGCAAGAGAAGAAACTGTTAGCATAGAACAAACGGTTACACCTAGCTATTTCAACAGTAAAATGATGAGACCGAGAAGCTAATCTAGAACTGCACTTAAATTCATAAAGATGTCGTGCCAAAAAAGAAAGTTTATCAGAAAAATTACCATGAAAGTATTTACAGAAAACGTACAGAGAAGCTACGTTACGGTGGTGGGAAAGAGACTGAAGCCTAGATGTCAGGTTAGGACCGATAACATTGCAGATTCTTCTTTGGATAATACCAAGAATCACTAAATACCCAGCAGCAACACCAGGCCAAATGTAGCAGCAATATTCAAAGCATGAACGAATGGTAGACTTATAAATATGTAAGATTGTTTCTGGAGAGAAATATTATCTGGCACGACACAGGGAACCATCTTTTCTAGCTACAGGCTTGGCAATTGATTCAATATAATCTTTCCACTTCATGTAAGCGGAAAACGTTAGTCGTCCGGGAAGGCGCAACAAATCACTTATCCTGGAGGTTAGCAACAGGCTTTCTGATGAAAGGCAAATACGATTCACTAAGACGAGCAAAGCAGTTTCATTTCGGACACGTTAAAATTAACAAGTCATTTCTTGCACCAATTAACAACGGATTGAAGGACATTTAAAAAAAAATCAGCTGCCATTTTGATCTTATCGAGCCTATCTGACTTACCATTAAAACAGGAATATATCGATCGAGTCGAGAACGGAGGACATCGGGAAGATTTTAAGGAAAACACTACGTTTAAGTAAACAGGATTAAGGCAAAATTTTATTTTGTATGTGACTACGTTTTGTATTTTCTTTAACTCCATCAAGCTACTTAACGTAATTTTCCATGTGTAATACGCATTTTTTCTAAAAAATAATAAGCAAAATCAGGGCTTCGTATTATACACAGCTACAAAAAATCTTTAAAAATTGTCGTTTCATAGATCGATTTCAGTTGTGAAATGACTACTCACCACAAACATACGACAATTTGACACTAACATTCGGCGATTGGAACCCCATAAGGATGTCAAATACAATCACATGTACCTAACAATACTTACAAATGTAAAATAAAATAAGAATTATCATAAAACTAAATTAGAATATTATTCTATGTCTAAAACCATTTTTATAAGAGTAGTAAACGCTGGCTGTAATGAAATTGGAGACACACAATTTATAGGGTTTGATTACCAAACAAGGGGTGCGTATTATGCATGAGTAAAAGCATTTTCTCACACTTTCAGCACAAATTTAGGGGTGCGTATTATGAAGGATGAAGGCGTATTATATATGGGGAATTACGGTATTTGATATGATAATCGACCTCCCTCGTCCTTTTCCTAAAAAGAAGCTGAATCAGCTACATTTGAGCGAAACAATAGCTTCTTTCACATTTTCGCTTATATGTAGATTAGGGGGCTGCCATTTTGTTTCTTGACAAACATTCCTCGTTTCCACGCCTAACAGACTCTTTATTGGATGCTGGACCGTGAGGACCTTGATGCTGGACCGTTATGGACTTTGATCTGGACCGTGATGAACCTTGATGCTTGACCGTGACGACCTTGATACTGGACCGTGAGGATGCCTCTACGGTGGCGCGAAAGAATCTCCATTTGAGGTTGTTTGGTAGATTAAATTTCCAGATTACATCCCTTTTATTCAATGCGGGTCAGGCGTTAGCTATGCTAATTGTCACATCCTTTTCAGTAGAATTTATTTCGTGTTCTAGGCACGTAAAAGATTCGACATATTTTATTGATTCATCTGAGACATTTTTTTATGTTGGATGAAGCCTACGAATTCAGATTTAGTGTTAGTAACTACTTAGATATTAGTACTAATTGAGAATAATTACGTATTTCCTATAAATATTAGTGGTCGATTTTCGGACCCAAATAAGAGTTAAGATTTTAAATACTGATTTTCAAAGCCGGCAATCATTCATTGTCTTTAATGTTTAATGCAACAGCTTTCTCCGCACCATACCAGCCAAGTCATATAGACATTGTACAGGGCTAAAATAAGCTTAAATAATACTACTTCTGTCCTTCCATAGTTGTTCAGTATATGAAATATACATTTATATGTCACAATTATTAAAGGACAGAGTTAGAATCTATTTTCATCTATCTGGTCGATGTAATAGTGACGTAGTTTTACTTTTCTTGTCGTTTCTTTCTTCAAATCTTCAAAATACAAGGCTACTTCATAGACCGCTTTATTATATGAGGAACAGTAGTTGCGGCTTTTTTTTATAGGAGGACTCGAGATGGAGAGAAAGATGCTCGTGACGAATCAAGTCAACTCATTGGCGAGAACTTCATCGCCACGTGCCGGGTTACTCGCTAAGCAATCTTATGTTGACGCTTTTCACTCTTGCAGCCGTCTCAGTCTATTCGCGCCTTTTTGTTTCTCTATCGAAACCTAAACAAAGGCAATCCATCACTGTCAGAATTCCACTTCCACTGGGTTCACCCCCCCCCACACACACACACACACTCACACCGCCACCACCACCACTCAGTTCGCGCCATCAGCGTTATGACCAGCAGTTTGTTACTTTGGGTCAGCCTACGCATTCTCCAACAGTATTTTCCAGATGCGCCACTGGTTGGTGTGCGAGCTCGGATTAAATCCAGAAATGTAAATGCTGATTTTAAAGGTAGTCGATATCTTCCCATTTAAAATATTGGCGCTTCACAATCTTCTGACACACTTTTTCTTTCTCGTTTGCTCTGTGTCATACTAAACTATTCTTAGCCAATTTCACCTTAGATGTCTAAGCCTGCTTCCATCGAAATCGAGTAAGTTAAACGATATTCAGATCTTGCAAACTATGCAAAGCCGGGTTCAGAATCAATCGATATTGATCGATACCGATGGCATATAGAGAAGTAAAGGGAGGATGAGCGTCGATAAAAGGCTTAAATCCTCACAGGTCCGTTCCTGGTGTGACATTATCGATATTCAATAGCAATCAATGGCGGGAATTTTCGCTCAGTTAACAATCTTAGCGTTTGTCCGCTGGGAATTATTTTATTTTATTTTTTACCAAGCTTCCAATATCGTTATTGATTTACGGATTCTTACGTTTAATCTTAATGCTGCTTTATTATTTGTCGACTGGCTTTCCTATTTCGCTTTCTTTAAAAATAGGAAACATCCGTTTTGAGATACATCTATCTATCCTAGAGTAATTAGATCTATATACATTTTGAGACCACTCTATCTATCTATCTATCTATCTATCTATCTATCTATCTATCTATCTATCTATCTAAAGTATGTTCATATCTATCTATCTATCTATCTATCTATCTATCTATCTATCTATCTATCTATCTATCTAAATATGTTCATATCTATCTATCTATCTATCTAGCTAGCTAGCTAGCTAGCTAGCTAAAGTCTGTTCATATCTATCTACTTCATTCCGCTCATAACTATCTATCTTAAGTCTGTTCATATCTATCTGCCTTATTCTGCTCACATCTATCTATCTATCTATCTATCTATCTATCTATCTATCTATCTATCTATCTATCTATCTATCTATCTCAAGTCTGTTCATATCTATCTACTTCATTCCGCTCATAACTATCTACCTTAAGTCTGTTCATATCTATCTGCCTAATTCTGCTCACATCTATCTATCTATCTATCTATCTATCTATCTATCTATCTATCTATCTATCTATCTATCTATCTATCTCAAGTCTGTTCATATCTATCTACTTCATTCCGCTCATAACTATCTATCTTAAGTCTGTTCATATCTATCTGCCTATTTCTGCTCACATCTATCTATCTATCTATCTATCTATCTATCTATCTATCTATCTATCTATCTATCTATCTATCTATCTATCTATCTCAAGTCTGTTCATATCTATCTACTTCATTCCGCTCATAACTATCTATCTTAAGTCTGTTCATATCTATCTGCCTAATTCTGCTCACATCTATCTATCTATCTATCTATCTACCTATCTATCTATCTATCTATCTATCTCAGTTTCTTCTAATTACTATAAAGCTAAAACAGTGTAAATTTGATGCCTGCATAAACAGACCAATTATTTTCATGGTTAAAGTCTTGTAACAATATGAATTATTTGTCTTCATTATCTTTTCTTCGAAATCCCAAGATAAAAACTGATAAACTTTAAATGCTTTCTTCCTAAATTTCTTACCACAATAACAAAACTATTGTTGTATTCAGCTGCTTTTTGATTATCAGTTTAGATTTTTTCTTTATATTATGCAATTTTATTATTACACGTATTTTCAGTAATTTTCTTCACTTAAATCTACCATGAAAGCAGCAGTTATTCCAGGAGTAAACAGGACACGACAAAGTGAAGTCTCTTAAAAGTAAACTTAATTAAAACAAAATTGTTAATAATGTTACACGGTTTTAAATTAGCTTAATCTGTTTGGGGTTCTTTTGTTAGAATATCGTTGATATATTTGGCCTATTTTTATAGATTTTAATCAGCTCGCTAATGTGCTGTTTACTGCTGGAATAAATGCTACTTTGATATTCAATATTTCCTCACGTTTTTCAATTAAACCACTATTTTAAAAAACATTGTTAGTATTTTTACACCAAATAGTTTTGTTCTTAATCACTGGGAAATAGTATTAACAAATCTCTTTGAATAATCCAATACTTCTATTCTTTTTGCTGCTGCTGCTTCTTCTTCTTGCTACTACTACTACTACTTTGATTTCTGTTGTATACACATTTACTTCCGGGTCCCAACGAGAGACCTAAGGTCAGAAATGGCTTCATTACATTTACCACTGGTCATTTTTGTAAAAAAAAAAGAAGAAAGAAATAGGCCTAAGATCACACACATTTTACATAGGTAAAACTCTTTATAATATTGTGAGTACAATTTTTGTATTTCTTTAAGGTATGGGCTACCAGGAATCCCTTCATGGACTCGATCGGAACGATTTGCAATCAATCCGAGGGCTCCAACTACAACTGGAATTATTGACGTTCTCATGTACCCCATTTTTTAGATTATTATTATTATTATTCCGTGTGGTCATTCGATAGGAACCAAATGACAGCAAGTTGGACGGTCTCCTCAAAGATGAAGAAGAGACTCGAGGCGACGGAGATGTGGTTCTACAGAAGGATGCTGAGGATATCATGGACCGAGCGTGTGAGCAACGATGAGGTTTTGGAGAAGATGCAAATAAGGAGAAAGCTTTTACTTAACATCAGGAAGAGGCAGATGAAGTTTCTGAGACACGTAATGAGAAAGGAGGGCTTGGAGAATCTGATACTCCCAGGGGAGATAGAGGGAAAGAGAGAAAAGGGAAAGCAACTTATGACGTACCTAGCGGGCTTAAGTGGATGACAGAACGTGGTCTGGGGGAGTTGGCTGAAAGACAAATCTTATACTTAGTATATATATAGTTAGCTACGGGGGATAGGGAGAAGTGGAGGGCTGTAATCGCCTACGTCCTGAAAGGGAACGGCGCATAAAAAGAAAGTCTGCGATGTTTCAAATTTCATCTCTTGCTAACCAAATCACTGCGCGGATATTTGTTATAATTGCAGTGCGTTAATAAATAGGGTGCAGAATTAATTTCAACTTCACCCACCGCGACGCGAATGAGTCCGAACTTTTATTGTCGATAACTCCAAAACGGTAGATTTTATCAAGATTTCTTTGTTATTTTCCAATTAAGCATGTATATTTGCACCTAAATGGAACTATTTGGGAAATTTTGTTAGAAACTGAGCGTGGGGCTTGAAATACAATTTACCCTTTTGAGGTTCCGAGTCGCAACTAGTTCTGTCACCACAAATAATCATACAAAAGACTGTCACCTGATTAATATTAATTATTGTTATTTCTAATTACTCCCTCTTTATCTCTCCCCCCACACTCTCTATCTATCTCTCAGCTTTTCCTGGAATCAAAAGCACTTCTCTTGTTCATAGGTCGAATTAGTTTTCACGACTTCCTCTCAAGATGCAATGCGTAAAGTAAAAATTATGTTCAAGCGTTTTTTTTTTAATTTCCTATTTTTGCTGCTTTGAAATTGATGGCAGAACGATTCATAAAAAAAGATAGCAGGATGTTAAGAAAATACATCAGTTGTTTTTATCTCTTTTTTCTGTAAAAAGCAAAATGAAAATAATATTTTTTCTGAAAAATATCGAGTCTGAAGATTATAAATGAAATCAAAGAATGTCAAATCAATGAATAAAAAGTAAATTGGCATCGAAGAGGAACGGCTTTTTGAGGCGGCTGCAAAGCTTAGGGAGAGCATCTCGGCAAAGAATCGCTCTCTTTTTCTCTTTATCAAAAGTAAATGGATGATAATTTATTTCTCGTAAAATGGCTTAGTTGCTCTCCATTGTATGTTACTCTCCCTTCTTTTATTCACGCATCACCTTTCTTTTAATTCGTTAATTCGATCTTACATTCTTTTCTTTTTCTTCTCCTTCTTTCTTTCTTTCTTTCTTTTAATTCGATTGTACGTTTATTTCCTTTTTCTCCTTTTTCTCTTCTTTTTTGTTTGTTTCTTTTTTCTTTTGTTCTTTCTTTCTTTAATTCGATTGTATCTATTTCCTTTTTTCCATTTTCTTTCTTTCTTTCTTTTAATTCGTCAATTCGATTGTACATTTATTTTCTTTTTCTCCTTTTTCTCTTCCTTTTCTTTTTCGCTTCTTACTTTTTTCTTTCTTTTGTTCTCTTTTCTCTCTTTCTTTAATTCAGTTGTATCTTTATTTCCTTTTACTTATCTTTTCCTTTTCCTTCCTTTAATTCGATTGTACATTTGTTTCCTTTTTCTTCTTCTCCAACTTCTCTTTCTATTTTACTTTGTTCATCTCATTCAATAAGAATAATTAGAAAATATCTTTTATTCGATAACCATCGATCAGATAGATTTTATGGTACTAGAGTATCAAAAAAAAAAAAAAAAATTGAACAATTCTTTTTCGAAATCCCAGCCCAACAAAAAAATTTTAAAAATTCCCTTTGAATCCATTTCGTAAAATATATCCATTTTCTGTCTATTTTCTCGTTTAAAAAAAATCGACTTTGTGCCATGAAGATTTTCTTGAAGCGTCTTCAGCGAAAAATTCGAATCCTGAATGCTGGGCGTGGAAGTGATAATTATTTGGTTGCCTTAAATTTCATTTTACAAACAAAAACGGAACATTAGCTTCGTTAACCTTTCTTGATTGTTGGAGGTTTTTCTACTCAATTCTTCTTCTTATTTCCTTTCTAATTCCCTTCATTCTCTCTCTCTTTCCATCTCACCCCTCTCTATCTATCTCTCTCTCTCTCTCTCTCTCTCTCTATATATATATATATATATATATATATATATATATATATATATATATATATATATGAAGAAATATAGTCTTAAAATGTGCTATATTTATGGGATAAAGTGCTCAATATCAGAGATAGAGCGTGTGTAAATATAAAAGTGGACATGGAAGTCAGCACTTAGAGGCGACAGTCTGTTTCATGCTAGTGCAATCGTCAGGCAATCGGAGTTGCCTGACGATTGCACTGTCGCTTCTAAGTGCTGACTTCCATGTCCACTTTTATATTTATATATATATATATATATATATATATATATATATATATATATATATATATATATATATATATATATTGCAGTCTAAGCGTATGTATGTGTGTTGGCATAGAATTTAATCTAATGTATAACTAATGTGCAACGTATCCTTCTAAGTAAGATAGGCCACAAAAAATTGTAAGTTGAAAGATCACCAAAATATTAAAGTAGCAACTACTGCAACCAAAGAGGCACTCGACGTTGCCACATCAATACGAAAGAATCTAAGACCCTAGCAAGACTAAAAAGACACACCCGCGTTGCTTATATTTGAGAATAAATCAAACTATGGCATTGGCTGAAATTGAGTCGCTGTCATCATATGTATGTATGTATGTATGTATGTATAATCGTATCTATCTATCTATCTATCTATCTATCTATCTATCTATCTATCTATGTATGTATGTATGTATGTATGTATGTATGTATGTATGTATGTATCTATCTTTCTCAATATGTTCATATATATCTAGTTATCTCTGTCTAATTGTATTTATCAATATATTTATACCTTTATCTATCTTATGGATTAATCCTTGTCGGCCAGTCAGTTATACACGATTAGGCGATCATGTATCTTTCGATATATGATTGACGAGGAATATTTTTTCCCGCTGTAGGTTACCATTTCTTTCTGCGGTAGACCAGTTGCCATACAAGGCTATAGAACCCGGAACTATTTACCCATATCTGGGTGGAGAAGAAGAGGATTCATACCTTTTCCAAGGGTATTAGCATGTAAGCGAATGTAATGGATTCGACTGGAATTCGAACTCTGCTCTCCGGTAGGTGATCCATTTGACCTAACGATTAGCTTTAAAAGCAAATGATGTAATGTACCAATCTGGTCCAGATTAAGCCTACGCTGAGCCAAGCATTTATTTGTAAGGCAAAATATTTATTTGTAAGGCAAAATATGGCAAAATGTGGGAAATTCGGGTATTTACGTAATTATGATAAATATTATTAATGGTGAAATCTCTCTCCGAATCAAGGAGGCTAGCAATTCATTCGGAAAACTGGATGGAAACGCATGGAATTTCTATTGAGACGAAGTTGAAGGTTTACAATACTCGTGTTTTGTATTCATAGTTATATGCATGTAAGACTTGCGTCACTTACTGGCGCCACGAGAAAAGCATGGAGCCAGGGTTGGATTAACCATTAAGCAAAATAAGCCCATGCTTAGGTCATCAAAGGAAAGAGCCACCACAGAAATTGTAATGATATGATGTTGTTATACACATCTAAAGAAATAAGTCGAACACGATTAACATTTGAATCAACAGGGCGCTATTATGAAGGAGAGACAACTGATCTGCATCAAATCTTTATTGACATTCTGATTGGTTAATAAGGAAATGAGCTAAGAGAGATGATGAGGATTGTATTTACTCAATACAACGCATCTCCTCTCTTGAATAAGTTACTATTATTAATTAATTTATTGAGATTTAATTTTGTGAACAGAGGTAGACTGCCTTCATGTCCGTTCGGCATTATTCTAGCCATATTTTTATGCGATTCTGTAACACGCTGGTTTTTTGATGACACGACCACTTGTGGTCACAGTTCTGTTAGAATTTGGTCATGGCTCATTTGACAGTGACTGCACAACTGCGATTGTTTCTTTCTTGGTTGGTGTTGTTCTGGGTTGGATCTGATGGTCAGCCTCTTTCAATGGTCGTGTGTGCCTTTGGTTCATTCTATATTTCCAGTTAGCGTTTCCACGATGCACATTCTCGGTTTATTTATTTGCACTTCTTACCGAGACGCCATGCTAGCAAACTTAACTCTCAGGTGTATGGGGGCCCCAAAATCTCTTAAGTGTTTAGGGTCCCTAGGGGTCTTAATCTGGATCTGCATGGAGCGATACCAACAACAGTCTCTCCGCCGTATACTGAGCATCCAGCGGCAAATTTATGTGAGAGATGTTGATATTTTGGAATGCAATCAGCCTCCCAGTACAGAGTCTCTGGTACTTCAGCGCCGGTTTCAGATGAATGGTCAGCGGGTCAGGATGAAAGACGACCGGATCCCCAAGCAGTTTCTGTTCTGTGAGTTGACCGATGGGAAAAGACCAGCGCACATCCTGAAATTGAAGTAGAAATATTTTTCAATCACATACTGCAGAAAACCAACATCATGCAAAATGACAAGGAAAACCTTCGCTCTAGATGGTTCGTCGTAGAGGAAAGCAGTGCGCAATCGTAAGAGAGATTTTGAACGCAAACTACTGAAAGAGGCACCCAACATTGCCGCATCCGCATATGAGAATGTATGTCCCTACCAGGACTAAAAAGCCACACCTCCGCTGCCCATATCTTAGGATAAATCAAGCGATGGCTTTGCTGGAAACTAAATCGCAGCCATAATCTATCTATCTATCTATCTATCTATCTATCTATCTATCTATCTATCTATCTTGTCCTGTTCATATCTATCTATCTATCTATCTATCTATCTATCTATCTATCTATCTATCTATCTATCTATCTATCTTGTCCTGTTCATATCTATCTATCTATCTATCTATCTATCTATCTATCTATCTATCTATCTATCTATCTATCTATCTATCTTATCCTGTTCATATCTATCTATCTATCTATCTATCTATCTATCTATCTATCTATCACATTCTGTTCATTTTCTTTCTTTCTTTCTTTCTTTCTTTCTTTCTTTCTTTCTTTCTTTCTTTCTTTCTATCTATCCGGGCGTCGCCCCCTGAGGTAATGGTTAACGAGGCTTGTCTGGTTGATCATTACTAATGAGTAGTCAGTTCGATCCTCACTGGATGCCCTATATAAAATTCGACATTCAAGAACTCCGCAAGTGTTAAAATGTAAAAGCAACCAACTTAACCGCATCTATCTGTCTGTCTATCTATATATTTATCTATCTCTGAAATGAAGTGCATTATGAGCCGTATTTTAACTGAATTTTAACAAAGTCAATTCATCGTCGTTTGATGATTACCACAGAACTGAAAGCAAATCTTCCTGAATCCTAATTCATTATACTGCTGTCTGTTTCCCTCAAAACTATACCCTTGCCATTTTCCTCAGCATTAATTTCTTCTTATTTCCATTATTCTCATTTTGTTCTTTAAGTAAATAGTATTTTATTGATTTTCGCTAGAGATCATATGACAAAAAATCCCCAGCACTCTCCTCAATATCGAAACAACCGTCTGGATGGTGTTGAATCTTCCTCGGATTTTCAGTTCTGTTAACCTCTTTACAGGGGTTTTCAAGACTACTCCACGCTTGACAATAATGATTACAACTAATCAGTCTCATGTTCTACAATTATTGCGCTTTTCTAGAAAGGTCCATATATATATATATATATATATATATATATATATATATATATATATATATATATGTTGTGACCAAGTAATGGTTAAGAAATAATAAAACAAGAGGTTGCAGATAAATAATCTATTGAACAATAAATACAACAGAAGTGTGTTACACGACTTGGGAGTGTGTTGACCAGCGTTCAGTCTATATCACTGTTAATATTTAACAGCACCCCCCCCACGACGGATATATGTGGCACAAGGCCGAGTTTAACGTGGGTCATCCGAGCCCGTAGGCTCGGCCAAAAGATCCCTGTAGAACCAGCATAAACGGGTTCGGGTCTGTCTACCTCCCCGGACGAATCTCTGCTCTTCGGCACAGCCTCGTCCGGGTTCCTCTCTGCTCAAGGCAGAGAGTTCGACAGGAGCTGCGAACAGCCTCAGTAGAACAGTCTATATCACCGTTATATTTAACGAACGTGGGTCGTATGTGACACAAAAACTAGTTTATCGTGGGTTCTCCAAGCCCGTAGGCTCGGCCAAAAATATACCCTTCGAACCCGTATAAACGGGTTCAGGGCCTGTCTACCTCCCCGGACGAAACTTTGCCCTTCAGCTTAGCCCCGTCCGGGTTCCTTTCCAAGGCGAACTCGGCGAGACTGAGAGTTCGACAGTAATGATCGGTTTATATCACCGTTCCTCAGAGGCTTACTTTCCTACTACTTTATAGTAAGTGGAAGAGTCCACAATAGCCACATTAGAGGGAAGACACCACAACAATATCCAACTTTTCTTCTTTTTTTCGGTTTCACTTTGGGGTCTAATCCAAATCAGTCAGAAGTTCTTTTCTTCCCACTGACGAGATTTCGTTTTCTGGATTGTGTGATGTCTTGCAGAATACTTTTTTTTTGTTGAGACGAAATTTGTGACGAAGTTCTCTGCTCATCCGTTGTTCACTGTACCTGTGAGGACATCCAAGGTCGGCTGTGTCTGCATATACACCCGACTCGCTGTATTCACAGATTTGTTTCCTTAGCCGTGGTCGTATCCAACAAAAAATAACAACTATTGATTGAGAAAGCCGGCTATGTTTTCTTTCAGCTAAACTGTTATCTCTTGCTGGTCCCTTCCTCCCTTGCCGCTGGGAAGCTACTCACTCGTCACCTACCTACCGTCTCTGACTGCTGAAACCCTTTTCCCTCGACTTCCTGCCTCTCTCTGCTTATATGAATGAATTGCTGGGGTTCCATCTCCCTATCCATTCACTTGTGTTCTGGAACGTTGGAGACCACCCGAAAGCCAGATGCGTGATCAAATCTTTAAAAGGCTCTACTTTTTTGATTATCTCAAATCATTAACAACATTTTATGTTTGCCAATTCAAAGGCAGGCTGGAGACAGAATTCCCGAAAGCTCTGACACTTACGTTTGCTCAAAGATGGACTGGAGACGAATTTCCTAAGAAAAAACAGATAACTAAGTGGACTTAAAAGGAAAAGAAATCTATCTACTTATCTTCTAAGGATGTATGAGAAATCGTATTGTTACACTGTTTCTAAGTCGTTTTCTGCGTCATTGTTTTACCGTTTGTTTGCATTTGGTAATTATTTTTTAGTTTAAGTATAACTGAATTTTTTTGCTGTATTTTTTTAAAATGCTTAAGTTCAATGAAGAATGTGCAGGAAATGAGGCGAAATAAACATTTGTAGAAGTATATATTTTGTCTAGTCGGAAGTAAATCTCCTTTTCTCTTAAACACTCACACACGCACGCATACACATTTTAAAATATCTGTGTTTTAAATAGAAGCGATTGTATTTTGAAATTGAAAACCGTGAAACTTTCACTGTGAATTCGCACGGCTTAATTGGTTATTTTATGTAGAAAATATGATCGTTACTCTACAATTTAGACATACTCTTCTTTATTTTCGCTTTTCTTTGGATTTTTTCTTTCATTTTGCTGTTCTGATCTTTCTTTTGGTATTTTTCTTTATTTATTTTTTGTATCTTTCTTTCTTTCTTTCTCTCTCTCTATCTTTCTTTCTTTCTCTATATCTTTGCATCTTTCTTTCTTTGTATCTTCGTTTGTTTGTTTGTTTCTTTTTGAGTCCCAATAAAAATATAGTAAACTTTTTAAAAATTTTTTTATAATAATATATCCTGAATAATCTTTTCTTTTCTTTTCTCGCCTTTATTTATATCGGAAGAAATTTGAATTTTTTTTTTTATCCAAAGGAGATAGATAAAAAGCGTTTGTGTTTTTAAAAACTTATTAACTTTTTATGTTTTTTTCTTTGGAATTTTATTTTTTTTTTAACTCTGAAAACCAATACAATTGTTTAAATCTCGTTTTTTATGACTATTTTACTAGTTTTTATCATTTGCATGTTCACGTTGGGAATCTCGCGTTGTGAACGCTGGGGATTCAATGACGAGTTCCTTTAAATCTCAAGTTCGCTATTTGGTATTTTCTTTTGCTTTCATTGTTGATATTATTAATCTTTTTCCTCTTCTTCTTTTTCTACTACTACTACTACTACTACTACTACTACTACTACTACTACTACTACTAATAATAATAATAATAATAACAATATTAATAATAATAATAATATTCATTGAATATTCATACCAGAAATGGTCCACTCCGGAGATTAAGGGACAACAAGTCTTCAGTGTAGAACACTATTTGCTATAAGCTATATTTACTTGACCCCCCCCCCCACTAAATCAGGTTGTGACACAAGGTCAGTTTTTTAACGTGGGGACCCGAGTGTTTTCACTCGGGCCGCTGGTTTAAGCTGCTCTTAGCTTGTCCAAGCTGGTCAGAGCTGGTCTAAGCTAATCATAGCTGGTCTTGGCTTGTCATAGCTGGTCCAAACTGGTCAGAGCCGGTCCCAGCTAGTCGTAGCCGTGATACTACCAGCGCAGGGACGAATCCCTACACGAGGTAAGTATCAAACTATTTGCTACAAGGATGCACACTCAATGAACAATTTGCTACTACTACTACTACTGCTACTACTACTACTACTACTACTACTACTAGTGCTACTACTACTAGAAGAGTGCGATTTTCAGAAAAGACACAATGTTTAGCAACAATATTTCAACAGTATATATGTCTTCTTTATTTCGATGTACTGTCAAAATATTATTGTATTTTTTCTGGAAACCACACTCTTCTGGATGTACTTCAAAATATTGAAGAATTACGTCAATCATTTTTATTATTATTATTATTTTTATTATTATTATTATTATTATTATTATTATTATTCGTACTGGACGCATTTTGGTAAAATTCATTCAAATTTACAATTTTAGATTCATGTTTTACGGTTTACCGTAGGTGATGTTTTTTTTATTTTACCAATTTTGATGTGAGCCTCTGATATAAAATATATGGGGTCACTTACGATTGTTATATTTTTTACATTCTAAATTACAGTTTTGTTATAATGTAAAAGATCTTTTTTGCTGTAAAATTCTAATGATTTTACGCTTGAGATGGCAAACTAAAAATGGTTTCCTTCTTTGCTTCAATTGCTTTTTAAAGGTCATTAATAAAAGAAATATTCACACTTTTTATTTATTATCTTGGTCTGAAGGAGCACTGATCAATCTCAACGTCAACTGTGTTATTATTGTTATTATTATTACCTATATAATACTATTTTGTATGTGTGTAAGTAACATCTGAAGGTGGATCAGTGCATTAAAGGCATAATTAATGAATTAAGATGCCCCTAAAACATGTGAACGTATTGCAAAAATAAAAAATAAAAAAACAGAAACAAATAAATAAATAAACAAACAAGAAAACAAAACAAAACATAAGCAAAACAAAGGATTTGCAATTGAATAATACCGTGGGGTCTGTATACGCGCCGAACTAAAAAAAAGCATTCTGTAAGGGAGATACCAACACAACGCTAATTATACAGTACGACCCCTTATTTATTTGACCTTTTTGTGTATGAGTAATATATATATATATATATATATATATATATATATATATATATATATATATATATATATATATATATATATATATATCTGTAAAAAGAAAGAAAGAAAAAAAACTAAAAAAGTACGCTTCTCTTTTGCGCTCATTACACAGAAGGCAACGTAGTCTTCAAAGGAGAGAATTCAATGATAATCTTTTTACTATCCTTACTTTTTTCAACGGTCACAGGGTTGTCTAGTTATTTTCATTATTATTATAATGCTGACAGTAATAAGACTTATTTTCATCATACATAGAATTATTATTACAAGGATATATTTACACCGGCAGTGTCTAGAGATTATGTAACAACAAGTTTCCTCAAGACTTCAAGACTTGTAGTATTTTTGCCAATTTTCGTAATGTTGTCGGGTTAGTTTCCAAAACTGCCTAGACAAAAGACTTCTTGAGATCGGCAAGAATACCGAAGAAAGTGACGATATACGAAGAAAACTTGCTGTTTCTTGATCTCTAATGGGATCACCAGCTATTACGGATTTTCTTTTCCTATTAATATTTCATTTACTCAAATTTGCGCGTTTTTTGTAAAAGTTATTGACTCAATATGTATTTCATTTTAATTTACTCATCAATAGCAGACAAATTCTTGTTTGCAAAGGAAAAAAAATGGATATTTTTTTTATCTGGATTTGAATCATTTTTAAGATTACAAATATTAGTCATTGTTTTTGGATTTCATTGTTGATTTTCCAATATTCGTTGGATTGTATTTTCTTGTCAGTCAATTTTTGCTGTTGTTGCTGATTGCTGTTAAAATTGTTAGTTACTTAATAATAATAACTTATCTGCCTTTGTACAAAAATATGAAAACATGTCATTTAAAATTCAATAAACGTTTCAGATTAATGCATAAAATATTATTTCTACTCAATAAATGTACGTTTAGATTGTCTGCTTTTTTCGTTGTTTATTAAAGTTTTACTTGTCTCCCTTCACTGGAGAGCAACAGTCTTTTGGAAGTATGTTGTCGAGTAAGATTATTGCGGTTATTATTGGCTTAACATATCACAGTACGATTATCGTGGATTATCATCCTCGCGATTATTGCTTAAAATTTAAAACTTCAGAAATAGTGTAGCGATATTAGTGACAGCCGATATCTTGTTAAAATGACAACATCTGAAATATGTTACAGAAATTGTTTCGACAGTTATTTTCCTGGTGCAGTGGACCTCACAAGAACCATGTCAAACGATTCTGATAAAAAAGTTCACTGAGTGGAGCCAGACCATGGGTTTTTGATAAATGTTCTCTACAAGACAGTAGTCATTAGCAACCGAAACCAGAGCGGACACAGAGAGACAAGAGACCGCTCGCAGCGACGCGAAAAGGAAGACACGCCCTTTAGACTGTCCGCCGCCTAAACATGCCTCATCCCGCTCGTCTACAGCAGAAGGTTACAACTGAATAAAATTTACCTACTGCTACAATTTCGTCTCATGGCTTTATTTCGTGGGTAACGATCTGGCCAAAGAGTTACTCCCTCCGTTCCGAAATAGTTGTACCAAAAAAATGTTCATGTTGTTCCAAAATAATTGTTCCAGTAGATAAAAAAAAACACCAAAAAGAACAAAAAATATCATTTATTTCCATACTCAACAGTAAATGAGTAATATTAGTGAACTGTCATATAAATAAGTGTGAAATATATCGAAACTGATATACATAAACAGTTAAATTAATAACAAAAATAACTGGGGAAGGTTTACTTTAACAAAAGCAGTTTTTGTTGCAACTCCTCAGAAATAGAAATGGATACTTCAAGTTTTCCTTCTCTTTCAAGCTTCTCTTTAGACATGTGCCGGAGTTTATAGATGTTATCGCCGTCAACTAAAATAACTTGTTCCATTGCTAACTGCAAGCTTAAAAAAGTATTGTTAAGCTTCGACTTCTGAAGTTTATTGAAGCTTTCTTCCACTGCTTCAATGAGCTGGTCAGCATTATTTGGAGCTTGCTGGTGCTGAATTGATTGAATTGCATTAAAATAACCCAGATCAAGGACATTGAGATCAGGACTATTTGGAGGCTGGCAAACTAATTCAATTTGCAAACCTAGATGTTCTGCAGCTACGTTTAATTCATCTGCAACCTGTTTTATTGCACCACGCTTCAAGGCTCGATCTGTGGATCTTTCCAGCAGTGCTTGCAACACAGCACTACGTTCATTATTTGTCAATTCGTGCTTCTTGCAATTTCGTTTAGCATTTTTGACAATTGGCTTCTCTTTTCCCATCATAATGTCTTGCCAGCGGGTGGTCTGAAAAAAAAATAGAATTTTAATGTGGTGAAAAAGTGATATAATTTGCGCTTCAAATTATTCTACCTGAATAAGCTAATATAAATACTTGAGGAACATCAATGCTAACCTGTTAATGTAAACGGCAAAAGAAAAGGATGTTATGAATACTTCTTTTGTGTCGAACTAACTCTGTTATGAAAGTTGGGCTAATAAAATGCAAATATGGAAAAGTATATAAAGAAGACATTGGCCATACACTGAAAGTCTGTGTTAAAGTTCGGTTTGGTTTGGTAAAACAAGTAGAGATAGGTCCGGTTTGACCGAGAGTAAAAAAAAAATGTGAGAAAAAGGGTTTGACCGAGAGTCAAAAAAAAAAAAAAAAAAAAGGGTACAAATAGGTCCGGTTTGGCCGAGATTAAAAAAAATAGAAAAAAAAGAGAGATATAAGTCCGGTTTGGCCGAGAGTCAAAAAAATAAAGAAAAAAGGGAGATAGAGTTTCGGTTTGGCCTAGAGTCTAAAAGATACACATAGGTCACTTCTGCACTAGAGTAAAAAAGAAAGACAAAGTTACGGTAAGGAGCTCCTTTTAGACCCTTTTATTTCCTCTGTATGGGGACGAAGTCGCAAGCAACAGCAAATCTAATTTCAGTTAAATAGGTAGGCCGTACCTTAAGATGAAAAAGAAGGAAAAAAAATTGTTCAAGGAAGAAAATATTCACATCGCTTCTCTCGAAAAATATGCTACATCGTGACTGTCGCTAATTTGGACGAAGAAAGAAAGCGGTTTAACGGACAAAGATATATATATATATATATATATATATATATATATATATATATATATATATATATATATATATATATATATATATATATATATATGATGTGTGTTCATTTGTTGCATACTCTCTCTCTTCTGGAAATGTTTTCGGCACTGCACCAAATAAGCAAAATGTTGCACACCCCCTTGTTTTGGGGTCTATTGGTTGAAGGGTTGATTCCATAGCGTTGTATCTTCTCTCGCTCGTCTTTTCCCGGCCGGGTGTCGAAATGTTTTTGGGGCCCGGAGATGAAAGAGAACTTCAACAAAACGGATTTTTAAACTCATCTATTTTATTAAAAACATCGACATGTACATTTTTAACTAGCCGTGGTGGGGGTGGGGGTTATTATTCGCTCTATCACCCCCACTGGGGAGCAAATTTCCCGAGACACGAAATAACCACGTCTACTGTGTATGACGTGTAAAAAATGAAATAACTTTCTAACATTCCCGCATTAGTTTTATCCAATAAAAACGACGTCCTTATTTAGCCTACCATCTGGCCTTAAAGGTCAGCCTCGGAAGGCCTGAGCCGAAGTACACTGCCACTAAAAAATAATAGTCTGAAACTATTATTTAACACATTCTTTTGTTCAACTGAGGAGAAATTGGGCAGAAACCCAGCATATAAATTAGAAAGTATCGCCTGTGCTACACTCGTTACTCGGAATGGAATGAGTTCAACCGATTAGTATATTCTTCATTTGCTACTACAGTGTAACCCGGATATAAGAGAGTTGTCGGGACCGGAGAAGAAGTATCTTATATCCGGGTTTCTCTTATATCAGGGTTTGGTCTATTTTGTTTAGGTAAGTATAGTTCTAATTTGGGACCAGACAACATCTCTCTTATATCCGAGTTTCTCTTATATCCGGGTCTCTTATATCCAGGTTACACTGTATTTTCTGACAAAAAAAAAAATCACAAAATATGCTCGAATTATACACTTGGAAAAGACAGCAGAATGAATCAGACGAAAGAGTGTGTAGCGACAAAAACTACGAATGAATGAACAACTCGGGAGTATCACTATCATTAATAATGTATTTTCTCTCTGAAACTTATAGAAGAAATCAACTGGGATCCTATGCTCAGACGGTCCAGTTAGTAAACTAATACTATATTAGTCACTATATGGGAGGATTTACACTGAAAAGGAGTGTCATACACACATAGCCATACGTTGATAGATAAAAAGAATTTCTCGGAAATCGCGATTCCTGTGCAGAAAAGGGACAGTATATCAGTTATAGATTTGAAAATCTTAACGTGGCAGAACTAGTATTAGGTACTTGGCATTTGACAAAACGAATTCAACCGAAGAAGACTAAATGTTACAGCCGCTTAAATATTATCCTAAAAAGTAAGAATCACTGTAGATTTTTTTTTAAAAATCGAATTTACTTCAAGGAAGGCAATAAAGCTACTAAAACGCAAGGGCTTACTGGGTGTGAAAGAATTAGAAAACAGAAACGTTACTAAGAAGGGGGAACATTAGAAGAGTAATCAGAAAGACTGTAAATAGTAATTGACATTGTATTTTTCTTTTTAAAGATTAAAATTGACTGTAAACCATGCAGCCGAAAAAGAATACCATAAACGAGAAAAGAAACTGTTAGCATAAAACTTACGTCTACACAAAGTCAATTCAACTATAAATTGGTGAGAACCCGTTGCCAGTTTAGTACTGCGGTTAAATTCATGAAGTCTAGCTACCATATCAAAGATTTCACCCAAACAGTTGCCATGAAAGTATTTTTAACCAAATCACCCCAAGCAAGGCGAAAGTGCCACTATCACGCAAGGGGTTTACAAAAAGTGAATAAAGAGGAGTGTTTGGGAAAAGGATAAAGAGAAGGACAGGAATCAAGGTCAAGGCATCGGAAAATGTCAATTGAAATTACATTTGAATATTTGAAGATTATAGCTATCAGGAAGGTGATAGGAAAAGAGTTCCACTGACGAGAGGTGCGAGATAAGAAGCTGTTGGAATAGAAGAGATGGCTACATTTAGTTGTTTCAACAGTGAAAGGGTGGGACCAAGATGCCAACCTAGTAGTTCGTTTAAATTCCTGCAGTTTGGGAACCAGTGAAAGTAGCTCGTCGGAGCAGTTGCCATGAAAATACTTGTAGAAAAGTCAGAGGGAAGCTACAGCACGTCTGTGAGAAAGCAACTGTAGACGTGATGCCAGATCAGGACCAATCACGTTGCATATCCATCTCTGGATTTTGTCGAGGACCTCGAGATGAACAGATCATATATGGCAGCAGTATTCCATGCAAAGACAAACCTTGTGGCGGTGAGAAAGTCACTGAAGCCGATCCGCCAGGTTAGGACCAATAATATTGCTGATTCTTCTCTGGATTTTATCAAGAATCTCTAAATGTGTGTGTAAAGTTATTGAATAATGGAAAGACAACTATAAAAGCTGAGAAAAAAAGACGAAGAACGGAGATCATATAACATTCAAAGAAAAAGGCCATTTTGACAAGATAAGAAGCAGGAAAAAAAATGTCCCTGGCGTTACAAATGCCAGCAAGAAGTATTGAGAAAACTTAAGATGTTAATAAGCATTAAAAGTGAATCAATCAATAAGGAAATATTTTGTACAAAAAAAAATTGATGTTGCAAATGTAAACAGAGAGAAAAGACATAGAATATTAAGAACGTTGGTCAAAGACACACAAGTAGCCAACATTACGAGCTTTAAGAGAAATTTATAAGTTGAGTGAAAAACTACATGGTGTCTGATTACTTGACAGTCATTTTGGCGATGAATAGAGAGCTACATTGGATGGTCTTTATCGATGTACGAGAGGTTAGTACTTTCATAGCTTGGAAATAGTCAAACAACACGACTTAGGAAACAACAGTAGGGGTGGAAATAAAGTAATTTTTGTCGTGGTTAGTATTACAGGCAGTACAATTATAAATGCCTTCAGAGTTGATGTAATCTCAAGATAGATAAAAAGAATTTTTTTGAGAAGTACCGGTTACAACCAAAATAGTTTAAACTAAATTGTATATACAAGTAAGACAATACACCCTTGCACTCCGCAAAGCTATCAATTGCTCACCTTTCCAAGAAAGGTTTTCAAAATCACCAAATTAAGGGAATGACTGTCAACCTCTCCAGATAATCCAATAGAAAACTTGTGGCCCATCATTAAAATAGATGTAAACGAGAACGGCAACCAATATTCAATTAAAGATGATCGCTGGAGAGCAAGAAATGATGTAAGGTCCAATTAGGAACAGTATTAAAGTTAACAATTTCAAAGATTAAAAAATGAGGATGGTTATAGAATGCCAAAAGACCCATAAATATGTTCCTGTGGTCGATATATCTGCTGGATAACCGCCAGCTCAAGATTAACTTGTATGGAAAACAGTTAGAAAACACTTCGAAGCCTGTCTATCTAGGGGTCAGCATGGACCGACTCCTTACATAATGTTATGGTCCAATATCCTCGCACCACGGTTATGGTCCAAGGTAGAACCAAGGAAGAACAACACGAACACAAGAGTAGTAAATAACAAAGATATATTACAACAGAAATATAATACAAGAAGTTGAAGGTGTTAGTATTAACTGTCAGTCTGGTTTAGAGTGAACTAATATTGTCTTGACTCGTTAGATCTCAACTCATTCCTCCTCCCTCTCGCTCAGAGAGGCGCAGTATTTATAGAGTCAGGAAGAGTCCATTATCGTTATAGTTAAGGTCCCATAACACATACAAAGACCACTTTGTAAAGACTGAAACCAAGGTCGGATCAAGGAACAATATCCTAAAGAAACTGGCTAACACCAATTCGCACCAAAGCCTTAGCCCTTTGATACTCCACAGCAGAATATGCCTCAGCAGTGTGGAGCAGATCATCAGATGCAAAGAAAATCGGCCAGGCCTTAAACGTCTCTTTTAGCTCAATCATTGGGTGTCTCAAGCCAATCAAAGTAGATGACCTCTACTCGCTTAGTGGTATCGTTCAGCCTTACTTCAGAAGGACAGTCCACTCCAAACTTGAGAAGTTGAAGCCAGGAACTGACCTTCGCCATCCATATCCACGGGTGTGAACCAATAACAAAGAGGCACCACAAGTCAAGAAACAAAGCTTTCTACATTCAATCGGACCACTGAACTACAGAGGTCCTAGTTAGCGTCTGACCCTGTGGCGCAGCCATCTTAACAACGCGGAACACAAGCTCTCTCTCAACCCCACAGAATCCCTTCCCCGCAGCTCCAGTAGTGTCTGGCCCTTCTGGTCCTGCCTGAATCGCCTCCGAACAGCTGTAAAGCCAACCTTCAGAAATGGGGATATGCCACCGATGATGATCCCAACTGCCAATGTGGGAAAATACAAACTATGGAGCATTTTCTAGTTTGCCCCAATTTTGTAGATTCATGCACACTTAACGACCATGAAACCTTAACACCTCAGGCAAGTCTCTGTGTGCAACACTAGATGGATGTGGTGTAGCGACTCGATAAGAAGATCTGGATTAAATAATAAATAGAAATTCACGTTGAACTCAGTTTGCATAATAAAATCAAACATTCACAAAACAAATTATTAAATATCACTTATAAATGAGGATAGATATAAGCTAAAAATCGCATAAATATTTTCATGGTATATAGTCTATCCTCTATTACTGTACAGATCGCTATTTTTACTCTATCATTTATTACTATTCGGATCGTTATTTCTAGTCTATCCTCTACGAATATTCGGATCGCTATTTCAAGTCTATCCTCTATACTATACAGATCACCATTTCTACTCTATCCTCTATTACTATACGGACCGCTGTTCTCTACCTATTCACTATACTATTTCTCTATTCAGATCACTATACGGATTATTATTCGAGCGAGAATTATCGATCAAGTACTATTAGTGCGAGTGTTATTCGAATGCGTCTGGCACCAGCATTGTTCAACGGCGTTACTATAGTTGTATCTGCGATCTACTACAACGAACATTATGAAAGTATTTTTTGGCATCACAAAAGTGTCATCTGAGTGTTCGTTGACGTAACAAAAACTAACGTACCCGTGTTGTCAAAAATGGCGGCAATTGTTAGAAAGTTTTAATAGTAAGATACAATAAAACAATAGTCTTGAAACAATGCATTGACATTCAATAAATCGGAGATTAAGAATCCACAACTAAAATAGGGGCTAATGAACCGTCTAATTGATCTGTTCGCTTTATATTTTAGACGTTCAATGGTGTCTAGGATTCATTTATTACTCCTGGTATTATATAAATAACTTTTTGTTCAATATCTATTCATGTTAAAAATTTTATGTGTTTAATATAGCAAGGAAATGGAAATATATCTTTGAAGATAGCAACAGAACGCGAAAGACGGTGACGACATAGCCTATTTGAAGTTGGATTAAGACGATCACTTAATAGACAAAGGTATCTGAGTACCTCACATGAAATGCTTGAACAAATAAGACTTCAATCGAAGAAACGTAGAAGTAAAAGAACTGGTTAATTAAACTGTTCATTTTGCTCGGGAACTAATTTTGTCTAAATGCAAATAAATATTTTATTTGTATAGATTATCAGAACGAACGACTAAGGGAAGTAATCACTCATAAATTTACTAACTTAAGTTAATTTACCTCCCTTTAGGAGGATGGGACAGGAAATATACAAATAAATACATCGGAATTATATAAACAAATACACATTGATAATTATTATATGATGTGATAATTTTATTATATTATTATGCATTTATATATATACGTGTGTGGGGGCTGCGTCCGTGCATTTCGTTAAAAATAACTGATAAGATATTTCTGTTAATTTTTTTCTTGTATTTTTCTTGTATGCAAACAAAAGCTTTCATTTTTGGCCTTATTGAGTGTAGAATTTTTGTAAATGATTGTTCGCTCCAAAAGGCTAATCTATTAGCCATTATCAGTAATGATAATGTGTAAAAGAATTAAGATTTTTTCCTTTTTTTTAAAAACTGGTTACCACCCAAAGCTAGAGAGCCCCATGTGTATTACTATTTAACTCATAGTTGAGGATGGTGAGAAGAATTGGATGCATGACGTTTCCGAGTGCATTTGTGCGAAAATGAATGCAACAGTATAGGCTGGAATTTTAACCTTGTTTCGCCGATTTCAGTTACTGTGTCGATGACCGCTACGCTGCCCGCACATCTTGAATCTTCGTTATAACTTTCTAAGAATGATGCAATTGAAAATGGTCTGGAATAATTTCTGACACTTATCGGCTTCTGAAATAAATACCTTCCCGATTTTCTTCCAGTACAAGCTGTCCACTCGGAGATTATGAAGCCATTATTTAACATACAATAAAATAATTTATAATGCCTATTGACAGTACTAACACCTAAGTCATGAATTCATATTTTAGGATTAAATCCCGATTTATTTTTGTATTTTTTGTTTCTGCTATCTTTTCTTTTTAATTAACAAACTTTTCGATATCTGTGTAATTTGTCTTGTTTACTAGTGTTTTGTGTTCACTTAACGTCTTATATATTTTTGAAAACCGTTAATTTTTTGCGGGGAGCTTCTAAAACACGTAATATATATAATGCTTATTGTTGTATCCTTAAAGAGTTTACAAACAAAGGTGTTACTCGAGTGAAGGAACGGCAACATGCACGTAGTTGAAAGAAGAGAGGTTTATTGTAAAAGAGAATACACTACTGAAAGACATGGAATCGGGTGGCAGGCTAGTAATTCCCGAAGCAAGGTTATTTATCTTACCTCCCCGCGAGGCAGTATGTGGTAGAAGGCCGTTTCTTAATGCGGGGCAAAACCGAGCCGGTAGACGCAGGCAGAAATTCCCCGTAGAACCCGTATACACGGGGTCGGGTAGTTGTCTACGACCCCAGGCGAGAATCTGCCCTTCAGCATAGCCTCGTCTGGGTTCCTCTATGCCCGAAGACAGAGAGTTCGAACAGCACAGCTGGAGACGAATCTCCAACTAATTCCCAAAGCAAGGATATTTGCCAACCGACCCACGCGGTCAGATGTGGCACAGGGCCAAATTTAACGTGGGGTATCCGAGCCCGTAGGCTCGGGCAAAAATTCCCCGTAGACCCTGTAAAAAAACGGCGTCGGGTAGCTGTCTACCACCCCAGACTCTGCCCTTTGACATAGCCTCGTCTGGGTTCCTCTCCGCCCGAAGGCAGAGAGTTCGACTAGCTGAGAATGGGTGAAGACTGAAAACCGGCGCCTCATAACCAGCTGCTTCGGGTAGATGGAGCTCGACATCCCAGGAAGTCAGTCCATCTGGAGGAAGGAAAACCCCGATTTTAAACCTCCGCTGCCTTGTTGTTGTATCCAAAAACGGAAGTAAATCCAGACAAACTCTCATTGCCCAAATGCAATGCCCCGTAAACTTTTGGATCTTGTCGGTACGGCAGAGAGCACGGGGCATGTAGAATGGGCAGCGAACGCCTTCCATGTACCATCGTCCAGGCCTGCACCCTTGAGCGGTCACTATACTTTCACCACCAAAGGACTGAATTTTGATCAACCCAAATGTTTATTCGGCGCATTACACGAAAATAGGGCTCAACTGAGAAAAGTACCATTGAATTATAACTTTTCATCAATATATCTTGGACATAAGCTACACAAATTGATCATAATTCTTTAGAAAAAGAGTAATAAGATGACATTTCAAAATACCTATTTACTCTTATTTTAACTGAGGGTGCATCACTGCTTCCGTGTAAGAAGTCAGTGGGAGCAGTTGTCCCCGTATTTCCTGCGCCACAAATATGTGGTACACTGTTAGTGCGATTTATATATCGAGTTTATACCGAATTGGAGAAGCCCCTGTTAGGAGAATAATTGTTGATTATTATTATTGTTTTTTTTGTTTTGTTTTTGGTAGCTGCAACATCCATATAAAATGATTTCTTATTGCTATAAACGTTATTGCTAAGGGGTACAAGAGTTTAAGTTGTTAACTATTTTTATTTTATTAAACAGTGAAATTGATAACAACCGGCCGAAATTAATAAGTACTATTAAAGAAAATTGCAGCTTCCGACAGGAATCAAATCTGCCTCTCTTTTTTCTTTTTTTCTTTTTTTTAACTCGGGGAAATCATTTCTTAAGCTGAAGCGTGTCTCTAGCATTTCGGCCATGCAGCCTGACTAACCAGTTAATAAAAGCATTTTCTTTTCTTGTTGAGACTTCTACAAATCTAGATCGGCTTGCTTCAGTTTTTTACCCGAAACGTAAGGAACACTAATTTTTTGAAAGGATCTTTTATTTTATCTGGCAATATTTCTTTTTTTTCAATAAACGTTATTTTAATTGGTACAAATATTTGAGTTGTTGCTCCTTTTATTCTTTTTTTTTTGTTTTTTTGTTTTTTTAAAATTTATTTCATTTCCGTGGCCAAACTTGTAGAGCACTCTGGATGCAGGTCCGACTCTTATTGAAAGTTGATTTTTTTTTTCTTAAATAGGACTTTTCAATTAATTCCGGTTATTATCAAATTTCACTGTTTAATAAAATTTAAAAAAAAAAACAGGGACAAGAACTCAAACACGTTGGCACACCAAGAATAAAGTTTATAGTAATAAGAAAAAATGTCGGATTGAAAATCCTTTCAAAAAATATAAAATTATGCCATGCGCGTAATGGACTTTGCAAGAGAAGCCACTCTTGATTCTGATTCAGAGTTATCTCCCTTAGTAGTATTTTGGCGGTATTTATTCACACAGCTTTACAACGGTTAGACATTTAATGTTGACCTACTCTCCGTAATAATGGTACTCACCTTGACTTAATATTTGTGGAAAAAAAAAAAAAAAAAAAAAAAAAAAATCCAACTTTCTCAGCTCTTATTCCAGTTTCTTCCTGCTTATTAATTCTCGTGGAAACTTTAGGAAAAAAATTAAATTCTAAGGAAATGATCATTTTGAATTGCGAAACTGATTTTATACTCTAATGTGTTTAATAAATGTGGTGAGGGGGCTCATACTAATGAGGGGGGGGTCAGAATCTTTCTCAATATGCAGTAAACAGAGGTGTCTTCATAAGAATGGGGTCAAATTTTTTTTTAAATGGCAAAAAACGTCCGTAACTAATAAACGTGGTTGTCTTAATAAAATCGTGGTGCGGTCGAAAAATTCCCTTAATAAAAATTCCTTTAATAAAATAAAATAAAATAAAATAAAAAAAATAAATAAAATATATAAAAATCACCCCCTTCTATTAGGCACCAAAGAGGACAGATTCTAAAACACAAATTTAAAAAAAAAGTCGAACTCTCCTTTTATTCCAAGGACGATACTATGATGAATTATTATGGAAATTATACAAATCCCCAAATTACTTATCAGTTATATGATTCTATGCTAGATCCAGTTTCTAATACTCTGGATTGAGCGGCTTGTTGAAGGAAGTTGTCGGAGTTAGCTCCTCCTTAATTCCCTAATTGTCACTAGAGGTCACTCTCCCTATATTATAAATACTGGACGATTTCTCACCTCGTTCTCTTTTCCATTTCTTCATTTCAGCGACTACAATGTAAGCTCTCTTTGAAGATCCGCGTCTTCCCATTTGTGGAAGACGCCATGAACATTATACACACATATACATGTGGGATATATTACTACCCCCACCTTCATTCTGACGCACGCGCGACATTTTCACCCCTTCCTCTCACTTTCGGCCGGTTATAGTAGTAAGCCGTTGTCTTAGCCGAAGATGAGGAAGAATTCATTTTTTTCGCGCACTTTTGCGCTGACGTCACGGCAAATTTGGTTTTTCAAAATTAGTCGCCCCGGTGGTCGTCTGACCATCGGCTGGGTTGGCTCACTTGTCTCTCGCCGGTAACCCCATATATACTGACAGGGACATTTTATTCGGCAAAGCCTTGCCCTGATCTCATGG
>OZ038498.1:35255725-35345725 GCA_964036315.1 Acanthosepion esculentum
TAAGGACATTTTTGTTTGAAGCCAAAATATTTTTTGTTGAAAAATTAATTTTTACAAGAATTGTATTCTTTTTTTCAATTTTAAATACAAAATGTGAAAAAATTGTTAAATATTAAGTTTGAATATGTGCATCTCTGGAAATGCTCTTCTTAAAAGAACTTAAATATGAAAGCTTATTACAATCTGCGAAGCGTTTCTATTTTTACAATATTTTTTTAATATGCCAAAAAATGTATTAAAACGTTTCCGGCAAAAGTACGGAGGCACAATTCAGAAATAATGTGCCGTGTTTTAAAAGTTATTTCTCCTGATAGAGAGGATCCCGTCTCATAAATTGCGTTGATTTCGTATCAAATTCTCTGACTGACCGACCATAATCGTCGCATTTGTTTGGGTATCAATCAATGGGGTCAGTAGAAACAAAAAAAATATCCATGTGCCAAACACTAAGTTCAATCGCAGATCTGTTGTAAACAATCCAGCAGGCAACGTAATAACGAAAACGGGGTTAGAAATCCAACCTTCACTTCGCAACAGCAGAAACGAATTATCGCTCACTGAGCTCAAAAAACGTTCTATCCTCGGTAAGCAAAAAAGCAACGGTCTTTATTCACCGAGCGATTTTTTTCTAATTGGCCATGCCAGACATGGAGGAAAGAACATTAGCATAGTTCCTCTGATACTTAAAGTAGCATCTTTTTTTCTTTTTTGCTAACAATTTTTTCTTTAATTTCCCTTTGGCAGATCACACACAAAACACGAACACTTTTGGGGGGTAGGTGATTTTCTCTTTAATTTTCAAAAGTTTTAATTTTCTTTTTCTTTTTTACATATTTCACTAAATATTTTCCTATAATTTGTTAAATGAAATCAGTTTTTTTCTTTTTCAGTGAGTGATATACTGCAATTGCAATTTTTCTTTTTTAGATTCAATTTTAGGGACGGAAACATTGCAGGCTTTGGACATATCTTCGGTTGAAAAGTACAGAAAAAATCATAAAATATTAAACTTTTGAAAGTATTTCATTTTTAAGAAATAACTTATAGTTAAATAAGCTGGCTCACTTAATATTCGAAAATACTCTCACTTCTGGCCTTCTGTTCGATAAATTGACCCTGACGTTAGTTGTCGATACATTGACGTAAATGTCAATTCGCACCTTGAAAACCAATCACCATATTTAGATACGCTTCTCTTATTTCCAACGAAATTTTTTTCTTATGAAAGGATGTTTGTCTTCGTCGGTAGTTGCATAATTCAAAGAAAAAACTTGTAATTCTAACAAAATGATTCATTTTATGTAAGTATTTCGACTAGCTGTTGCTAGTCTTGGTCACTCCTTTAATTTGAGTAAAACAGTGCAAAGAAACTAGAAATGCTTAAGAATTCAAATCAAGGAAAAAAACCGAGTTGATGACGCTTACAAAGTAAGAGCATACTCTTTTTAGCGAGGTCCATGCCTTATTCGTATTTCCATGAAATAAATCATTTCCATGAAATAAATCATTTGTTGGAACTACAAGTTTTTCTTATAATTTATTTCTGCTAAAAAATTAAGTCCTGTGGATCTCCCTTCCTTATTCCTGTTTCCCTGACAAATACAATCTACAACTATTTAAGTGTAACGTCAATCGACATCTCCAGTTGCCTTGATCTATCCACTTCCCTTCTCCACATCCTTTCACCTTTCATTCCTATCTGCTCTCGCTCCAAATCTTCTGTAACCCCCTTGCCTTGATCGATCCATTATCTTTCTCCACGTCCTCTCTTTTACTACTCCTATCTGCTCTTCCTCCAAACCTTCTGTAACCCCTTGCGTGCTAGTGGCTTCCAGCCTTGCTTGGGGGTGATAAGCTTAAAAAAAAAAAATTACATTAAGTATACTTTCATTTTTTTAATTTTCCTAAAATACCTCTTAAAAAAGTATAATTGAACTTTACAAGATTTTTAAACGGAGAATTTCACTTTTGTTTACAAAACTGTCAAAAATGGCTGACATGGTCGATCTTATGTAAATTTGTTGTGATTAAAAAAAAAAACAAGATTTTTAACTAAAATTCAGGACTTGCCAGAAAGGATTAAACATTAAAAAAAATATTAAAAACTACTTTGGTTTTTCCTCTTAATAATAAAATAAACATTTAGACGATAAAAAATTGTTTAATCAAGTCTTTTTTCATCATGGTATGCTCTTTTTTTAGCGAAGTATTGAACATACCTAAGATTATGTGAATGGATGGCAGAACAGAGAGTGTGAGGAATTGGGAAAAGGCAAACATTACTAAGACCAGCATGAGATAAGATATTATGGAGAACCATGACCACCCACGTATTGAAGGAACACGGTATCTAAAAGAAGAAGGATGTGATCGGTGTCAGAGAAGTAGCTACCGCATACACACGTGTATAAGACTTTATGTATAACACAACCCCTGAATATTTTGGCATGAATTCTAGCCGTTCCAGAAAAAAAAAGTAACCATGTATAGTGCAAAAGGTCACCGAAAATGCATGATTATTAACCTTTTCAAAATAATGACCTGCGTCAGTTCAACCGTCTTTTTTGCATAAAAAAATGATCATAAAAACACGATCTATACTCGCGTATATACATTTATCCACTTAACACCTGAAACGCAACCTGTATATTTATTGTATATTAAAATACAATTGTGGCACGTGGCCGAAAATAGGGGGGGATTGAGGCTGGTCATCACTATCTAATCTAGCTAATCCGATTCACGACCCATTCACTCCCATTCACCATAAAAACTCGTCCGTCACCAATCAATCCTCCATACGCCATAATACCACATCCCCTCAAGAGAGATCTACAAAACGCGCCCCATGCCATAAAAATGATTATAAAATTCATAATTAAAAATTTATAGATGACTAAACCTGAAACGGAATCTGACGTAAAGTCGTGTTTAAATGGGTTTGTAGCCCATGCGTACGCGAACTAGGGACAAAAATTATTCCAAACCCCTCGGTACTTACACTTTTGGGTACGCCTCAGGCACCAAGAAATGAACTTAGCTCCCTAACGAAGGAGGAGTATAGCTTGGTGGTGGGACACCCCAATATGGTCAGATAATTATATTGCACAAAGGAAGTAACTTTAAAAATAACAACTGACGTCATTTTCCTATGTGACGTCATAAGGAAATCGAAAATTCGTTAAGTTTCATTATATAAAATCGTGTCTTTGTTTACTGTTGGAGCGAGATTTCATCAACAGGTAATCTTACGCTGAGTTTCTGGCTACCTTTTCTTTCCATCTCATTATCGTTGCTTTTTAAATCGTGCCACTCACGTCCCTTCTACAACCGTTAACTAAGCAACATTAGACGAAAAATAAAGGTCTAGATCCCGACTCGCATCCTGCTATGATTAGCATTTAAATAACTCAATTATTATTGTGGCTTGGGAAATAGAAAATATTGATTTTGCGGGTATGTTATATTCTAAGCTTTAAGAATTTGTAGGTGGCGTAGTGGAATCAGTAAGCGACTTCCCTAGCTGTAACTGTTGCGGCATTCACCCGGTCGGTTGAATCGGTTCCATCAAACGAACCCCACGCATCCGAACGAAAGCCGACCAAGCGTAGCAGAGGTTGTATTCGAACGTTCAAATCCATAATAAGAGTTTCAGTAGTAATTTGGATTCACAAGCGGTTATCAGCCGCATGTATACCCACTTTAGGTTATTGCGATCCGGTTTTGGATTCAGAGTTTCATTCTCCTAGACCGGTTGCTACCCAGCCTGCCCTCCTATTTAATCCATAGAAGGGAGAGAAGAGAGGGATTCAAAAGTATTAGCAGGTAAGCGAATGTAATTAACTCGTCTGGAATTTGATCTCGGTTCTCAGATTCCTCAATCCGAGCCGCTGACCATTACGCCACCGTGTCTCCACCGTGCCTCCATCCTAGTTATGAGTTCAAATTCTGACCAAGTCTGTTACATTTACTTTCGTACTAATGCCCTTGGAAAAGGCATGATTTATTTTCTATTCAAGTTAAGGGTTAAATCTCAGGGAAGACTATAGGTTTCTTTGATAGGGTAACAAGTTAAGGGGAATAACAATTCTAAATTCGAAACCAACTTGAAGAATAGGGTTAGGTCAGGCTATCTTTCTCTAAACGCAGACACTGCTGTTGGCGATAGAGTAGATGTGGTGTCACTATGACCTTAAATGGTTTACGGGCTTTATGATCGAAATGATTTTATGATACACATTGAAGAAATATTGATTTGCATATTAACATCCTCAGCAATTTCCTTTTAATTTCTCTAATTTCAATTCACGCATAAAGACTTAGGTCGGTTTTCCTATTGCAGCTGGCCAACGAAACCCACCCAGGAGATGCAGGCCTTTAAAAGTTTACTGTAGTAAAATGTATAGCATCCAGGGAAACTCCTCGTCCTGAGGTGCCGCTAATTTTACTTTTGCTCTGTGATTTGCTTGGGCTAAAAAGTGATTGCCTGGTAAACATTGTGTTGTCATGTTCCGTTGCCATCAACCTCTACTGTCTACAAACGGTAGCGGTTTCCACAAGAGACGAGGTTCCTTTTTAATGAGTTCTTGATTTTTTTTTCAATTCTCGCACACAAACATTTCGTTCACTAACTTCTTTCTTTTATGTACCGCATCCCTTCAGGATATAGGCGACTATAGCTCTCCCCAACTTCCTATCTTGTGTGGCTCTTAGTAGTTTTTCTCTCTTTGTTAAGGCTCCCGCTATCCATTCACACAAGCTCAATATGGAAAGTGGCTCGCTGCTTTACCCTATCTCTCTTGCTCTCAATATGCTGTGTGTGGGTTAAGTTTTCCAAGCCCTTCTTCCTCTTTATGTGTCTTTTCCTAAATCTGAGTATAAATGTTCTTTCTGATGGCATTTTCTTTAAAATTTCCTTGTTGCTTACTTGGTCCGTCCAATGAATTTTAAGTATATTAGTTCCATTCTAAACGTGATTGTTTTTGACGTCTGTCTTTCAGATGGAATAATATTCAACCACTTAGGCTATGGAGCACATGCTAAAGGCATAAATTCAAATACTAATAATGGTCTCCAAAAATGAGTTGCTATAGAAAGACACCCAAAAGGCATTTGACAGGATTTGGTATACAAATCTTCTTCACAAGTTGAAAGGTTATGATATTACTGGTGGGAACTAATTCAGTCTTTCTATTCAAATCCCGAAATGAAAGTCATCCGGAACGGCCACTCTTCTAGATCTATTGTTTTTTTTTTCGTTAATTCAAGTGTCCCCCAGAGATCTATTCATGGACTTAATGTTGTTCCTAATTTCCATCAATGAACTTCCTGATGGCCTCAGTTCTCAACTCGGTATCTATGCTGAAGACACAGCTATTTGCTCTAATTTTAACAGTAAGTCTGATCGGATCAATATGCACAAATTGGCAGCTGATTTCAAAAATGACTTACTATCTGCTATTAACTAGGGCAAGGAATGGCTGGTGAATTTTAACGCCTCCAAATAAAAACTGCTTTCTGTTAATCATCTGAGAAAGCCCTTATGCCCTCCATCAGTATGGCTGATGTTAACCTCCGGGAGAGTGACTCGTTGCGACTTCTCAAACTAACGTTCTTTGCTGACATGGTGTCAGTCATAGGTTTGCTGCTAGGAAAGTTGATTCACTGTATCTTGCTCGACAATTTTCCTTTACAGAATCGATCTTACATATTTATAAATCTACCATTCGTTCATACTTCGAATATTGCTACCACATATGGTGCTCCTGTTATATATTTAGAGATTTGTGATAAAATTCAAAGAAGAATCTGCAATATTACTGGTAATGATCTGGCATATCGGTTTCAGTAACTTTCCCACTGCCTTAGTGTATTTTCCCCTTGCCTTTTCTATAAATACTTTCACGGTAATTGTTCTGATTAGCTTTGCTCTATGGTACGTAGACTTTATGAATTTAAGCGCAGTACTAGATTGGCGGCTAGGTCTCATCATTTTACAATTGAATTGACTAGATATAACCGTAAATATTTTGCTAACAGTTTCTTTTCTCGTACTTCTCGCTTGTTGAACTCTCTTCCGGATTTTTGCTTTCCAGCCAACATTGCTCTTCACAAAAGCAATGTCAATCGTTATCTACTCTCTTCTTAATTCCTCTTTTTTATTATTGTTGTCGCTCTTTAATAATGTTTTTCTTTTTCTACTTACATTCGGACTATTGTCCTCATCTTTGTCGACATATCACAACGTTTCGGCCGTTGTACGCTCCGGCCTTCTTCAGGTGGTTAGAATGTCGAACTGGGGTAGAGAAAGATGAGGACAATAGTCCGAATAATGTAAATAGTGTACATAATACCTCATCTCAGAAATATAGACAGGTTTTTCTTATTCTTTCACACACAGTAAATCCTTGTGTCTTAGTGGCTTTATTGCCTTTCATAGGGTGAAATTATTTTAAAAAAAAAGGCTTATTTTGTCAGACACAAATCTGTACATATTAGTTACTTAATCAGAATAGAAATTACAAAAGTAGTAATGGTTTGCAAAACGAATAGCACCATAACAAAGGGTGAAGTATTAGATTGGTATATGAATCCATTCGTTTTTTTTTAATAATTTATTTTAATACTTATTATTTACTAACAGTTCTGATGAATCATTCAACAATGTATTCCCAATCATTGTTTACAACCTCCAATAATTGTTGAATGCCTCGACAATAGAAATCATTTGGTTTGACTCGAAATTATCACGTCATGTTTTAAGCACCACATCGTTGTTGAACGAAACATTCTTCCACTTATTAGAAAGCAACAGAAAAATGTGGTAGTCTGAAAGGGCTAAATCAGGAGATTATGGTGGGTGTTGCAGAATTTTCCAGCCAAGCTCTGCCTTAGTATCCACAAGTAGCCAGGTGTCGAGCGAGTAAACTGGAGCCAGCTGATGATCGCTGGAGTTTGTTTCCTTTGGCCAATACATGTGGCATCCATGCGCCGTGTTTCTGGACCCATTGAGCGAAGATGACGAGTGACAGTAACATCAGAGCTTGCCATCTTCTGAGCCAATTCCCTTGGAGTCTGGCGCTGTTCTTCTTTAATCAACGCGTGCAATTGGTTCTCATCAAACTGAACAGGTCGGTCAGAACACAGAGAGTCTGTGAGTTCGAACTCCCTCTTCTTGAAACGGGAAAACCATTTCTGTGCCATTCCGTCGGTAATGAAGCCATCTCCGTACACAACACAAATGTCACAAGCAGCTTTGGCAGCTTTGTGATCTTGATTAAAATCAAAGAGAAGAAGATATCGAACATGTTTATTCTTGGTTTGGTTTGGTTTGGTTTATTTTGTTTTACGGCATATCAACTTCAATGGGTTATTTAATGCCAACAAGATTTTATTGGTGGTAATATTTTTTTTCAAAAAATGTATTGTTGGTAATATTTTTTCAAAAATGTATTGCTGGTAATATTTTTTCAAAAATGTATTGCTGGTAATATTTTTTCAAAAATGTATTGCTGGTAATATTTTTTTCCAAAAATCCATTATCGTTGGTAATATATTCTTCAAAAATGTATTGCTGGTAATAAACAAACATGTATTGCTGGTAATAATATTATTTCAAAAATGTATTGATGGTAATATTTTTTTTGCAAAATATATTCAAATAACGTGTCACAAATACATATTTTATTTTTGGAAGATTTTTAAAACAGTTAATTTTGTTTTGTATACAAATTTCTTAGAAGTAAGAAAATGGCCACTTGTAAGCGAGCATTCCAATCTACATAATTTCTATTTGGAATACACCAGGGTATTTTACCTGCTGGAAATAGTAAATTCATTCCTTTAGCTTTCAATTAAAGCTAAAAAGAAATCTTCAAAAATGCATTCATTTCATTTTTTTAAATTCATTTTAAACCTTAGGTATTGAAAATATATGGAATTAGTGGAGGTACTTAAATATATATACAGTGGGGGAACACAAATATTCGTACACATACAAATTGTTAATTTATTGTATTTCCAACTAATGTATAAACATTCTTTTCATATAATTAACTGTACACAAATGCATAATAACTAAATATGCATAGAAAACAGAAAAAAATTGATTTAATAGAAATAAATCCTATTTGTCCATTTTAATGGGTGAAGGAAATATTCGTACAATGCAAAAAAGAATACATAATCTTCATTTAATACTTTGTAGAATAGCCATTATTCACTTCTACAGCAACCAACCTTTCCTTGTAATGATTTGCAAATTTTAGCTGATATTTTGTTCCATTCTTCTTCGTATATGGTCTTCAGATCTGGGATGTTTGTTGGAGCTCTCGATCAGATATGAATTTTCAAATAACGCCGCAGATTCTCGATTGGATTTAAATCTGGGGACTGACTTGGCTATTTCAGGATATTTACATTATTTCCAGCAAGCCATTTCTTTGTAGATTTTGCAGGGTGCTTAGGGTCATTATCATGTTGGAAGATCCAATCAGGAGGAAGTTCAAGATTTTCAACTGAAATCATTC
The DNA here is from genome assembly GCA_964036315.1 of Acanthosepion esculentum. Lineage (NCBI taxonomy): Eukaryota > Metazoa > Mollusca > Cephalopoda > Sepiida > Sepiidae > Acanthosepion > Acanthosepion esculentum. The sequence continues at coordinate 35,264,254 of OZ038498.1, forward strand.
AATTTGCTTCCAAAGTATTTTGATATTCTGCGGAATTCATTCTACCATCTATTCCTGATATGTTGCCAGTACCTTTTGCAGAAAAGCATCCCCAAACCATGATGCTGCCACCACCGAATTTCACTGTTGGAACTGTGTTCTTTTGTTTGAAGGCATCGCCATCTTTCCTCCATATATGAGTTCTAGAAATACGTTCAAACAACTTAATTTTGGTTTCGTCTGTCCATAGTACTGTTTCCCAATACCATCTTTCCTTATGTTTGGAAAATCTGATGCACACAGGACAGATTGCAGGCAAGAGGGACGGGGGAAAACAACACATAACCTACCTGGGGAGCGTGAGTAAATAGATGGCGGGAAAATGTTAGGAGAGATAGCAAAAGAAAAAATTAAGAGCTACGAAAGATAGGAAATTTTGGAGAGCCATGAGCTACGTCCTGAAGGGACAGGCCACATGAAGAAGGAGACTAGACTAGGGATGTCCACTATTTCGGCATACATTTTCGATAAATAAGTTTAAAATGATTTTTTTTAAATGAAAAAACATTCTTGAAGATTACATTTAAACTTTAATTGAAAGTTTAATGATTAAATTTATTATTTCCATTAACTAAATAATTCTGGTGTTTTTCAGATAGAAATTATATACATTGGAATGTGAAATTTAATTTCAAATTCTTAAATTTTCTTAAAAGTGGCCATTTTCTTAATTTTAAGAAATTTGTAAACAAACACAAGTTTATCGATTTTAAAAATATTTAAAAAAATTTCTGACACATTACTTTAGTAAAATTAGAAAATTTAAAGTTAAATTAATCTGATTTAAAAGAAATATTACTTGCTTATAGCATAAAAAAGTACTATACAACCAATTATTAACGATCGGTCGTGTTCATTTGATCTAACGATTGATGGATTGTTGAATGACGAAGCGATGACAGCTACTACGGATGACCATAAATGACATAATTTTTAGAAATTTGAGTTAACGCTTTTTGGTGGGGTTTTAGCTACCTAGTAATTGTTAGAAATGAACATATTTTCCGCAATTTTTATTGACTTTTATTTACCTTTCGAAGATGCAAAAATAATTTTTTAAAAATAAAATAAAATACCATGATAGAAGTAACTTAATAATTTATGAAATGGTAATTTAATTATTATTTAAAAAATCAAAATTAAATGTGACTTTCCAATCCAATGTAGTTTCTATCTGAAATACACCAGAAATTTTAATTAATGGAAATAATGAATTTAATCATTAAGCTTTTAAATTAATTAAATCTAAATTTATGCTGAAATAGTAGAGATACCTACCTAATTTATATATTTTTAAAAATTATTCTCTTGAGAATAATTTCTCAAACTAATGGAAATACATAAAATTAAAAAATTTCTTCAAATAGTAAATGAAAAAAGAAAAACTAACTTTAAATTTTAGACTTTTAAGTTTTAGAGCTGAACAGAAAATACCTGTTGAAAACTGAAAAGTAACTAAGAAGCGAAATGTTAAAAAGGCCACGTAAAGGGACAGAACTCCTACGTTACGTGACCTTTTCATAATAATGGCAATTTCAGTCTACCATACATGGAGATATTGAACGTATTAATTAAAAAAATGCAACATAAAAAATAATTAAGAATTAAAATAGTGCAACTAAACTTATTAAACTTTGCAATTTTGGAATCGTAAAATTTGTTTCCACTTAATTACTACATGACCTCGAGGGAACAGCCTAATACAGAGCTTTTAAACGATATTTAAACTATTAAATTACTTAATTAAAATTTCTTAAAAAAATGAAAAAATTCTTGTAAAACTTAATTATTCATCAGAAAAATTTTATTTCTTCATACAATAATGTCCTTAATATTACTTATTTATAAAAGCAATTAAAAACTTTTCTAATTAAGTAATATCATAGTTTTATTGGATTCATTATTTTTCAATTCAGAGCAAATTTTCAGTCAGATAGCTCAATCTTGAAAAAAAAAAGTTAGTGATTTATCATCTCCAAAGACATCTTTAAAAAAAAAAAAAAAATTTTTCAGGTAACCGAAAGGTTTTGGGCGAAATTTCATGAAATTAAGTAAGTGGGGGATAACATATTTAAAAAAAAAATATTTTTTACCAAACTTTTCAAAAAAAAAATATTTCAAAAATAATTTCATTCATTTGTGAATAAGTCCTGAAAATTTCATTAAAATCGGACAATTACTTGATTTTTTACAAGAATTTTCAAATCAATGTGTTTTCAACGGAAAAAAAGCGCAAAAAAAAAACTATGTTATTGTCTCTTACATCGCGATGACGTAAACAAAAGAAGACTTTTAACCAAAATTTCGAACGTGTTAGAATATATTAAAAAAATTTTTTAAATAATTAAAAAATACTTTGGTCTTTCATCTTAATAATAACATAAGTATTTTGACGAAAAAAAAATTATTTTTGTTAAGTTTGTGGCATTTTTCATTACGCTATCTGTTTTCCCGCGAAAACACTGGAGATCGCTAGACTAGACTGAACTCTCTAAACTTTGGTGATTACTAATCTAAGAAAAAGAAAACTTTGAATTTTAAACTGTAGAGAATGCAAACTTCCTCAAGAATGTATGCCAATTCACAGATAATGAAAAAAAGAAAATTGTGGAGGGCCATGATTGCTTATGTTGTGAAAGGACACTGCATTAAAAAAAAAATAAAAGAATGTATTGATTGATTTATTTTTTACAGCTTATCAACCTTTTAGAACTTATATAAAGCCCAAAATACTTTTGGATTGTAAGAACATTTTGGAGATAAGCCAGGTTTACTGATAATTAACCCATAGTTGGGGGATGAAGAAGAGGTGGAATTATACCTTCCCCAAGTGTATTTTCGCGTAAGTAAATTTAAAGAACCTAACTAGGATTTGAACTCGGCTCTCCGATTTCCAATTCCGGCCCATTATCCATTTCACCACCCACGCATTCCAGTTTACAGAACGTAATATTCCCATGCGATTATTTAATCTAGGCACTGACCAGGCTTGACGTTGCTTAATTTTGGTAACCGTACGGGAACTGGTGTTTCAACGTGATTTGGTGGTAAACTGGTAAGAATTACAGTTTATGAAGATATGTGGGAAAACTAATGAACAACTCAAGACTCAAACAAGTTAAAATTCTAGTGGCTAGGGAAGCATCCTCTTGGGAGTTGATTTCACATAGTAGCGGTTCGTGGGGAGAATTGAATATATTGACCTAGTGCATAGGGTGAAAAACAAGACTAATAATTTGAAATAAAAACTATTAATAAAATAATGCTTATGTCTGTCTTCAGGTCCTGATGTCTAAAATAAATTGTTACGTTGGAAAGGATTCTCTCATTTTCGACGAAAAGTCAAACAAGGCAAGTGTACTGTGTTTTATTGATTATTATTTATATTTTAATATTCTTTTAGAAATAGGACGAATTTTCAAATTGGCAGAAGAGGCGTTAAGAATCCTTTTTATTATTATTATTATTATTATTTTTATTTCCTTTGATATCTGGCGTTTACACATTTCTTTCCGGGTCCCGCCCAGGGACCTAAGGTTAGAAATGGCATCATGACACTTTCCACTGCAAAAAAAAAAAAAATTAAAAAAAATAATTACATAGATAAAGCCCTTCGTAAAGTGTGGGCTGTACTTGTCAGAACAATTTTTTGTATCTCTTTGAGGCATGGACTTCCAGGGATCCCTTCAATCAGCCTACTGGAATCTTTTCCAACCAGTCCAAGGGCTCCAACTACAACAGGAATTGTTGATGTTCCCATGTGCCACATTTTTGAGATTTCGATTTCAAGGTCCTTGTATTTTGACAGTTTTTCGAATATCTTCAAAGACACATTGCAGTCTGCAGGGACTGCCATATCAATAAGGAGGCACTTATTTTGTTTGTGGTCTTTAATAACAATGTCTGGGCGGTTGGCTTTGATTGTTCTGTCAGTGTATATTGTGTAGTCCCATAGAATTGTAACAGGTCCTATCTCCGTAACCGGGTCAGGGTGGTGTTCGTACCAATTTCTTCCAGTTTCCTTCCCATAGGAGTTGCAAATTTTCCAGTGCAGATATTGGCCCACTCTGTCATGCCGGGTTTTATATTCAGTGGATGCCAATATCGTGCAACCTGATATAAGATGATCAATGGTTTCTGGATATTTGTCACAGAATCTGCATCTTGGGCTAACACAGTATTTTAGTATATGTGCTTGATAATTCCTAGTTAACAAGCATTGGTCTTGTTATTATTATTATTATTATTATTATTATTATTATTATTATTATTAATTTGTCTGAATTTCTGGGATCAGGAGTCACCATTTATTTTCGGACTATTGTGATCATCATTGTTATTATTACAACGAATTTTCAGGCGTATATCGATCTGTGTAACGTACAGGAAATTCTGAACTGAATCCTTCATTTAATCTACGGGAGTAGCCAGTCCTCGTTCCACTGCCTATATCGAGGGATATCTTTATTTTTATTTAATATCGTTCAGTTATTGATAGCCCGTATGTTATATTTGACGATGAAGCCCCCCGCTCGCCACGGTAAAATCTACAGCCACGTGTCCAAGATCAAGGCGAGAGAACTTGTAGTCCGACCCGGAAAAGGGATTGGCGTCGCCGAGTGCACTTTGCCGAAGCAACAACCACTGTTCACGTTTCTAGAGATATATTTATTTGTATTTAGTACTGTTCGATTATTGATCGCCCGTTTGTTATATTTGACGTCGAAGGGTTTCTTCCAGTAGAAACTACTGCCACATGCCCGTGACCAAGGCGAGAGGACATGTAGTCTGACCCGAAAAAAGGGATTGGCGCCGCCGGGTCGACTTTGACGAAGACAAACCATTGTTCTTGTTTCTAGAGATATATTTATTTTTATTTTGTACTGTTCAATTATTGATCGTCCGTTTCCACTGAGTGCAAGTAACATTACCCGACCTAGGGATTGAACTCACAATATCTAACTCATCAAATTCACAAACCAACGTCTGTAGTAAATTTACAGTCTTAAACTTAACCTTGGCTCCTGATTAGGTTGCATCTGCTACTGCTGGCTGTCATGTTTTGATTGCTGCAATTGGGCATGTCTTGATTCCTGTTGTTGCTACGGTTGAAGTATCTCTATTATTTATCTTTGTTTCATTATTAGGGGCTCTGATAATGTATTTATTTCTACGCTAGACCTACTAAGGGGGTCCTCATAGCTTAACATATTCGCTGATTCTTTCAGACGTCTAACTCTCCAGCATTTACAAGTCATTCAACAGGGGCTGATGACTTTTTTATAATGTTTATTTTTGCTATTATTCTGTATAATCGACCATTATCTATTCTGTAAACCTTAATTTAAACACTTGTTTTAACAGCAACAACAGTAGCACCAAGAATATTATCAATGATAATTGTTATACTTGACGATATTTAACCCGTCAGAATCAACGGCCACGTGCCTTTGACCAAGAGCGAGCCTTCACGTCGCAGGACATCGGCTGTAGTCTGAATCGGAGTGGGATGGGCGTCGCCGGGTCTACTTTGCCCAAGACACGCTACGCATGAATGAATACATATCGTGATGTGTGAGTGAGCTAATCGGAGTTCAGTTGCGCAGCGACCATCATTTAGTGCTAGTCTATTTTGCTTTCGATTTGTTCTATGGGTGTCAGATTTTCCAAGCCTTCTTTCCTCACTATGTGTCCAAAAAATCTTAGCTATCTCTTTCTGGTTCTGGGTAGACGTGTTCTTTTTGTTTCCATTTTCATTAAAACTTTACACGCTTCGTCCAAATATTCTCGTCATCTTTCTGTAGATTCATATCAGGAGGCACGGTGGAGTAATGGATATCGGATTGAGGAATTGGAGAGCCGAGTTCGAATTCAAGTCGAATTCATTACATTCACTTACGTGGGAAAGGTATGAATCCTCTTCTTCTCCTCCCACCCAGCTATGGGTAAATAGCAAGACTGACCGAGTTCTATATCCTTGCGTGGCAACTGGCCTGGGAGAAGGAAAACTCTGAATTCAAAACCTGATCCGATGTGCAGTAGGCTAACAACCTACTCACTCAAAAACTGTCTTGTTATAAAAACCGCAATGATATCTTGCGGCCCTATGTTCCCCAAGGAATTCAAAGGCATAATATATACATTATTTCACGAAGTGATGAAACGAGTGTCTTTATCTCTGTTGTTATTATCACCGAGCCTTTTTGGATCGTCTAATTTTTTCTGATGGCGTATTGACACTATTACACAAATTATGGAAACTTAATGTTTTCATTCGTTCATTTTTTATCAACGCCCTTCTCGGGCTAATATTCTCTGTTGACATGAAGTGGAAAGATAATATTGGATCAATTGTTGGTTCATTACGACGTGCAAGACAATTTTTCTCTCCAGAATCTCAAATATTTATAAGTGTAACGTCAATCGACATCTCCAGTTGCCTTGATCTATCCACTTCCCTTCTTCACATCCTTTCACCTTTCATTCCTATCTGCTCTCGCTCCAAATCTTCTGTAATCCCCTTGCCTTGATCGATCCACTATCTTTCTCCACATCCTCTCCTTTACCACTCCTATCTGCTCTTCCTCCAAACATTCTGTAACCCCTTGCATGCTAGTGGCTTCCAGCCTTGCTTGGGGTGATGAGCTTTAAAAAAAAAATGTCTACCATTCGCCCATGCTTTGAATATTGCTGCCGCATATGGTTCAATGCTCCTGTTATATATTTAGAGGTTCTTGATAAAATCCAGAGAAGAATCCGCTATATTATTGGTCTTGACCTGGCATCTTGGCTTCAGTCAATTTCACACCGCCGTAATGCAGCTTCCCTGTGCCTTTTCTATAAATACTTTCATGGCAAATGTTCTGATGAACTTTCCACTACGGTACGTAGACTTTATGAATTTAAGCGCAGTACTAGATTGGCAGCAAGATCTTATTTTATCGCTGAATTGGCTAGATATAACCGTAAGTTCTATGCTAACTGTTTCTTCTCTCGCACCTCTCACTTGTGGAACTCTCTTCCAGCCAACTTTGATATTCAAAAATTTAAATTAATGTCAATCCTTATCTTCTAGTTTCTTAATTTTTACTTTTTATTTTTCTCGCTACTTAATAATGTTTTTTTCTTCATATTCTCTCACGCTCAGTTACTCATTGTGTCTTAGTGGCTTTATTACCTTAATTGGCGTAAATTGATAAAGAAAAAGATTGTATATACTTCGGGCCGCTCATGCCTTGTTTTATTTGAATTTCCGGGATGAGGTATTGGCATTATTTCCGATTTAAAAGCCAGATACAGAAATAAAAATATATTAAAAATAAACCCTACATGTTAAAAAAAATGTTTACTCTTGGGAAACATTACATTTTTTTTTACTGATAGTCCACCTAATGCAAAAGCCAAGCGCCACTCAAGGTAGAGGGTTACTAAATGAGATTGTAAGGGAGGGAGAAGTAAGACTATTATGAGGACGAGTAGGATATATATCGATTGATCCTGGATTTAAAGAAACCAAGATTGTATTTGTCGGGGAAGCCTTCTCTCGGGAGTTTAGTAACAGTTTCGAGGAAGAGGCTGACTGAGTGGAATAGCATTTTATCAAAGGGACAGAAAAGGAATGGGAATGATTTACCACGGCATACTGGGTTCTAGCTGTGACGGTCCGAACTGGTGGCACTAAGTAATGTAACTTGTCATTTGACTGATAACGATAGAGTAATGGCTGCAGAAGTTAATTATTTTCTGGAACGATACAATGAAGCGACTCTTCTTCCAGCATCTTCTTTGTGAACAAATTCTATAATGTCTATTTTGTAATGTTTCCTCTCCATTTCTTTGTCTTTCAGTATCTACTGTGTGGGGAAGAGCTACCACAGAGTTGGCGGTCGGCTGGGTTCGAACCTATCAAAAAGAAAATTCAAGAAACTAACGCCCTGATTTTCGTGTGCAAAAATGGAGGCACATCGAAGGAATTCCGGAAAAAATATCAAGTAAGCAGGAAAACGTGAAAAGAATAAATTGTCGCTGGTATGGCTGATTACTTACGGGTCGCTTTTTACGCCTTATATTTCTCAATGGATCTTCTGCATATATAATTAATTCAGCTGTGGTGATAATTTTCTCATTCTTAGCATATGAAACTTGGTCTATGCCAAATTTCACACGGCGGTAATAAATTTACATGAACTTATTTACTGAAATACTACAAATAAAATAATACATTTTTGCACGTTACGGATACTTATTTAATGATAGCTGGCCACTCGTATTCAAGGATACCCGTCTACTAGGGTGGCTAGCCAATCCCCATAGAAGACTCTCGCTCAGGCACATTTGTGTTTGTTCAACACCCAGAGAGCCAACCTGTGGTTTATATTGCAACTATGCTGAGCAGACCTTAGTTACACTTTCTGGGGGAGAGCGTGGGGAATGATCAACAATCTGAACAACACAGCACACTTAAACCCTCGGTCACGATGACTTGTGACTTCGTGTTACCTTAGTTACACTTTCTGGGGGAGAGCGTGTTATCTAGAATGATCAACAATCTGAACAACACAGCACACTTAAACCCTCGGTCACGATGACTTGTGACTTCGTGTCAGCATAGCTATCGACGGCCCTAAGTGTTCCGTCTACCCAATTTCACTCACAAGGCTTGGGTTAACCCGTGGTATGGTTTTCAGACACTTTCCAAAGGTGCCGCACGCTGAGATCGTTCCAGTGTGTATGTTTTTACGTATGTGTGTGCATGTATGTGTGTGTGTATGTATGTATGTGTATTGTGTGTGTACTGGGTAAATATAATTTACTTAGACAAAGATATATTGAAAGCGTCATAGAACCCTAACGATTAATATACGACCGGGCGATATCAGTTCATCGCCAATTAAATTAGTGTTGTTACAGTCAGAACATCACTGACGATGCCCTCTAGCGCTAAAGAGCGTATATTCAAAGTTGGTTAAGTAAACATTGAGAGAAAAAAAACAAAAAAACATCCAAAATAACTTTTTAAAAATCACTGAATACCGTATAAGTGTACCGTATTATATATATATAATATATATACTACAGTGCGAGATTTTATGATCAGTTTTTTTACACAAAATATTAGAGGGGTGCACTATACACCGGTAATTTTTTTTAAGAGAAAGTCAGAGACAGACAGACAGTCAGATAGACAAATAAAAAGTAAATAAAAGTTTAAAGTTTTAAAAACTTTTATTTATCTGTTGTTCCTGTTTTTTTTTCTTTCTTTTTTTTTAGTACTGAACACTTTGTTTTAAAAAGTCTTCTCGACTATAATCGCGTAAAACTGCAATAATTTACTGGCGAATGTATTTTGTTAGGCGTTAATGATTGGTATAATTTATTTTGCTTGTTTTTATTTATTTTTTTATTTTTATAAGCCAAATAAATAATTAAATAAATAAACGACTTCTGGCAAAATAACCGCCAAAATAGACTACCCACAATGCACCACAGACCCGTATATATAAGTAGCCGAGAAAAAAAACAACACTCGTGGCCTGACGATTGCGTCTAGCATGAAACAGCCTGTCGCCTCTAAGTGTTGACTTCGATGTTCACTTTTATATTTACACGCGCTCTATCTCTGATATTGAGCACTTTATCCCATAAATATAGCACACCGTAAAACTATATTTCTTCATATATATATATATATATATATATATATATATATATATATATGTAAGTAAATATGTGGATGTAGATCCGACGGTATGATGAAAATGTGGAAAAGACAAACCAAATCCGAATATGTGAGTTTACTGTTTTTTATTTTGTTTTTTGTTTTTTCTGTCAACGTCAAACGTTTCGGTCTTATAGACCATCTTCAGGACATGGTTAATGGAGACATATTTATATTAAATTTAAGTTAAATGAAGAGACGATATATACAGGACTAGTCAAAAACAGAAAAACTGAAATTCTAAAGTCAGAGTTCTCTTTCTTGGATTTAGTTACGCTGGCGCCGCGTGGGCGGCGCTGCGAAAACGTGCTCACAGGAAAGAGATTTTATCTTAAGTGGAAAGGCGGGGGGATCCTATTTAAAACTATAGCTTATCGGTACGTTTGCTGACGTTGACAGAAAAAACAAAAAACAAAATAAAAAACAGTAAACTCACATATTCGGATTATGCTTTGTCTTTTCCACATTTTGATATATATATATATATATATATATATATATATATATATATATATATATATATATATATACTTTATTTTTCCCTGAACCTTGGATGATATTTCTTGGCAGTTCTTTTTTTTCTTTTCAATTGCCCTTTCAGATGTTAATGAAACAAAAGAAATCCGCCGATGCCAAAGTCCTGGCCATTGATTTCCCGGTGTTTCAAAATCAAATGGATTCATCTGGTCAAATGGATGGATCCTCTGGTCTGGGGCTAAGCCCTGTTAATTTGAATGGAAAAAAGATGACTTTTGCCGAAGCTGTTCGCGCCGTTATTATACACAGAAGATGTTCTAAAATCAAAGCAGTTGCCTTTTTGTCTCAATTGCCGAAGTAAGGGAATTTTTTAATCTCTTTACTCATAGTAAATCAGCGAAAGCGTAGTATTGCATTGTGTCCCCTTAAGGTTTATAGCAGTGTTGGAGGCTGATAGTAAGGTATAGCAGCTGGATTTTTAGTTAAAAGTTTGTCTTAGTTCGTCACAATGCTACAAATTTTGAATAGAACTTTTAAAAAAGAATTCATTGCAGGAAAGTATCGTGCAAGTTTAATGAGATGAAACGAAGAAGCAGAATGAGTCTTTGGTCGTGGCCATTTGATGATAATGTATTATCAATTCGATGTTCTTTGATGAAGATCTCTGATGAATATGAGATTGAGTCGTCAACGTCACTTTGCGGTGGTGGTAATCACTTCTACACCGTAACAGCTTTGGCATTGATGGTGACAGACCTTTTCTTGATGGCCAAAACTTGAAAAAGGAAAGAAAGGGGAAAAATCGGTGTCTGAGTGATAACACTGCCCGTGCCACCATGAATCTGGGTTTAAGCTTTGTCTAGACGATTTGCTACTTTCTGAGTCATAATATTCTTTCTCTATATCCGTTCTTTTCCCTTTTTCTTTGACTTTTTCATATTTCTCTCTTCTTGATTCTTTAAAGTATAACATTTTTGAGCTACTTGCAACGTAATTCTTGTGTGGTGAAATAGCTATACAAATGGGGAATTTTGAATTTCTCTTATATAAAATACATACATACATACATACATATATATATATATATATATATATATATATATATATATATATATATAGGCTCCTGAAAAACTTATTTCGGTTGAGCTCTCTGGGGAGGAAGTGTGGGTTTGTAAACAGTGACTATTACGGCTCATAATGCAATACTCTTCGGTAAATCGAATCGAGTTCTCTCTGTCACTGTGTGTTTATCTAAAAATAAATACGCTTAAATTCTCCTTCATCTCTGCCGTGCGTCAATGGCTTAGTGGTAGAATCACCGACTGACACTAATTCAGTTAGGTTTCGATCCTAGCTGGAGGCAACTGGATGTCTAGCCACGCTGATGAGCTGTGATACAGCGAAATAGTCTGTCTGTGGATGACAATATATATGTGCGTATGTGTATAAGCATTAGATATCATGTCCTTTCAGTACGTATGTACGATTATGGCGCTCCACATTTTCCTTGTTATATTCAGAGATAGTAGATTGATTTTATTAAATTATTTTTAGTATCATATATTATTTACTATTATTTCATTTATAACTCATACTTAGGTAGGAGGAGAAAAGATTTACCACCATATAGAAGGACCGATATTAAATAGCAATTCAGTACTCTTACCAAAATAAATAAATAAATAAAATAAATTAATAAATAATAAAAGTTCTCTCCCCTTAGTATAGAGAGCAAAATGAGAATAAATCTTCCCTAGTGTATTAAATGAAACGTCCAGGGCTGGTACCTGAAGAAATGGGATACATTGGCCGAAAAGTTGTCAGTATAACAACCAAAATGAAGGTAGCATTTTTTCTTGTTTTTTTAAAAATTTTTTTGCTTCGTTTAAGATTTCAATTTGTATAACTTCGATTTACGTGAAACTAACATCAATTTTTTCATTTTTTTTTTTTTTTTTTACTTTTCAGGGTGAAGAAAGAAAAAAAACTGACAGATTTACATCACTTTCTTGACTCGCTTGTCAATATTTTACAGGCTCTTTGCAACTTACGAGACAAGGATCTCCGGACCAAGGTTACAAAATGTCCTTAACAATAATGATAATAATTAATGATTATAATTAATAATAATGATAATAATATGGAACAGAATCCCAAATTATTGAGAAGACTAACTGCCACTGTATGATTTTTTCCGCATTTAGTTGTTCTTACACTTGTATTATTTCGAATTATTGTGTATAGTATGTTATTACAGACACAACGTTTCGACCAAGTACTCTCTGGACATCTTCAGGTGTCTATTGTTTCAGGATAGTGGCATAGTGGATACAGGAGTTGGTTATACATGCATTACAATCATCTTATGCTCGTGAGTTCAATCCCTAGACCAGGTAGTGAAGCATAGGTTCAGCATGAATGAACAAGAATTGACATAACAGGGGAAAAATAACAAAATAATTAACAGATATCCCTTATCAAACAAACAACGGACACCTGAAGAGGCCTAGAGAATACTTGTTCGAAACGCAATGTTTATAATAACATTTATATCGCCCAAGATGAAAACAATAATTTGAAATAATACAAGAATATTGACAATATATTTAGAAATACTAAAATTACTACTTCTTTCCACTTCTTCTTCTTCTTCTTCTTCTTATTCTTCTTCTTCTTCTTCTTCTTCTTCTTATTATTTCCAATATTTTTGTTGCATAAACATTTCCTTCCGGTTCTCAACGAGAGACCTAAGTTCAGAAATGGCTTCATGACATTTTCCACTGATTATTTTTGTAAAAACAAAAACCTTAAGATCACACACAATTTACATAGAGCTATTCGTAATGTGGCGAGCTGTGCTCGTGAGTACAATTTTTTTTGTATTTCTTGGCCTACCAGAAATCCCTTCAATAAGTCTATCGGAATGTTTACCAATCAATCCGAGGGCTCCAACCACAACTGGAATTATTGATTTCGTCATTGCCACAACTTTTACGTTTCCATTTCAAGATCCTTGTATTTTGATAGGTTTTTGATGGTCTTTAGAAATACTTTACCATATGCAGGAACTGACATATCAATAAGAAAGCATATTCTGTTCTTGTGGTCTTTGATCACGAAGTCTGGGCGATTAGCTTTGATTGTTTTTTACTCTGTATATTGTAAAGCCCCATAAAACTGTTACAGGTGCTAATCTCCTTAACCAGGTCTGTGTGATGTTCATACCAGTTTCTTACAGTTTACCTTCCCGTAAAAGTTGCATATTTTCCAGTGCAGATATTGGCCCACTCTATTATGCCTAGTTTTATATTCAGTGGGTGCTATTATTATTTATGGCGGTTATGCTTTGCTACCTGTAACCTACCCAATAATGTATATTCTCATTATCTTTTTTATGATTTTGTTTGTTTGTTTGTTTGGGGTTTTATGGCATATCAACCACTATGGGTTATTTAATGCCAGATCCAGTATTTACTAGACATATCAAAAACGTATAGTTGGCAACATCATTGTTTCAAAAACGTATAGCTGGCAACATCGTTTAAAAAAAAAAAACGTATAGCTGGCAGCATCATTGTTTCAAAAACGTATAGATGGCAACATCATTGTTTCAAAAACGTATAGCTGGCAACATCATTGTTTCAAAAACGTATAGCTGGCAACATCATTGTTTGCCATCACATTTTAGGGGTAAGGTATTAGTATATTTAGTGTAGGGTTTGGGAGGGAAAGTTAATTGTAAGTTGTATTTGTTTTGGGATGGGTTAGACGTGATGGGGCATGACATGACCAGCCGATTGATCGGATCGACGGCCTTTTGGTTGGACGTAGTTTATCGTCATACCCAGGACGCGGACGTAGTTTATCGTCATACCCAGGACGCGGACGTAGTTTATCGTCATACCCAAGACGCGGATGTAGTTTATCGTCATACCCAGGAAGCGAACCTTGGGATTTCGCTATTTTCCCATAGCTGGGACCCTAACAGGTGCTACCACCCCGGGTCAGGGTGGACCTGGGAACACCAGCAATTAAGAGGTGGTTCCACGCTCCTCAAAGCCTCCTGATCAGAGGCCTTGCTGTTGGATGTAGTTTATTGTCTTACCCAGGACTCGGATGCAGTTTAACGTCATACCCAGGACGGCTTTTTTATGACATTTACACCTTCTTACTTAAGAGGAGGGTGTAGTGTCAACTTTTTTCATGTCCCTCCGGAGCTGGAATCAGTTATGATTTCTGACAAAGAATCTATACTTTTATTCTTGTTTGGATTAATGTCAGTTAAACGTTTCTACCTTGGCTCAGAGTAGAGATTCTATCCTATCTCTCTTCTTAGATAGAATCAATGACGCTTTCCTCCTAAAAAAACAACTTACATAATAAAATTAAATGGCAAGGAATTGGAAAAAAAAGCGACTCAGAAGTGGAGATGGAGCTCGTGAAGAACGAAAAGGAAACCAGGTGATAGGAAAAAATAAACACGTATGAATAGATACAGAATGGAAACGGACTGAGCTGAAAATAATAAATAACGAATAAATAGATTTAAAAATAAGCAATTTAGAAGAGATGACCATAAATAACTTTAAACATTAACTCGAAACAAAAGAGCTGGTAAGGGTCGAGTTCTTCTTATTCTTAAATCACATTCTTTAATCTCCAGCTAGAGTCCGCTAAAAGAGTCGGGTTTGGTTTGAAGTTTGTATTGAGGTGTGAAACTCTCACTACCCTGCTTTGATTCATGTCTTTCTGCTCCTCTCTCCTCCCCCTCCCCCTCTCTCTCTCTATATATATATGCATTTATATATATATATATATATATATATATGTGTGTGTGTGTGTGCGTGTGTGTGTGTGTGTGTGTAAAACCCGCATCTACAAACACAAGAGAGACTTGTGTTTAGACAAACGATCTAACTCTCGCCTATTGTATCGAAACGATACTGGACTTATCTTTGATTTCACTAATCCAGAACATAATTTTTTAAGGAGAAAGTACATTGAAAATTTAATAACAACATTACTACCAACTATAAACACACGCTTAAAGTATTTCATTTCATTACCATCTTTTTTTTAATCCATTCTTAAAGAATCTAACTTACATCTATCTAAGAATGCATACTTAAAAGGTTCAGCCATAGATTAGAATGAAGTGACACTACACTAGAATTATCTACGGTTTTAATGCACGAGACACGAGACCAATTTGAACTGAGCCAAACAAAATTGAAAATACCAGTTTGTTTTTTGTCTGTTTTCTCTCAATCTCTGACGAAGCTTTAATAAAAGTGAAACATGTTAGTTTGTTAGATATAAGTTTCCTATTTGTTCTTTAAACTTTATCATCCTGTCTGATTTCGATCCATATTTGATCTGCATTTAACCTTTAACTCTCTCTCTCTCTCCTGCTCTCTCCCCCCTCTCTCTCTCTCTCTCTATATATATATATATATATATAATGTGCGTGCAGAGAGAGAGAGAGAGAGAGAGAGAGAGAGAGAGAGAGAGAGAGAGAGAGAGAAACTTCCATAGAAACATAATACCTCATGTTTAAAATGAATTTTGTAAAATGACAAATCTTTCCTGAAGCTTTTATTGTTGTTTTAATTTAAAGCTAATAGATTAAATTGAATATTTGCAATAACCAAACTACTTTGTTGTATTTCAAAATTAATTTAAATGGAGGTGGTGATTTTTTAATAGTTAAAAATGGCTGATTTTAGCCATTTACACCCATCTGTCAGCACAATGCGATTCTCTCTATTAAAATTTCTTTCTAGAATAAAATAGACTTTTCTGAAACTTTATTTGGGGAATAGTAGTTGATTTAAGGTTTACTTAACCTGATCTGAAACAAATATTACTTACTTTTAGTTGAAAATATCACAGAAATGCAGTTGTTAACACAGAGGTAGTTGTTTTGATTCGGTTTGGACAGATTGACAACAAGAATTTTATCTAAGTTTTTTTCTACGGGGGACATGTCTGTATAAATTATTTTAGGTATATAACGCGAGCGCCGTTTTTATATAATTTTTAATTACACAGAAATCTTTAAAATTTAGGGAAATATTCTCCGTAATGTTTCATTGAATTTTATGTGCTACGGCTTTAGATTTACTATAGTTAACATTTGTATATTCCACGAATATACTTGTCCACCAACTTTTGGCAAAATACACTCTTTGTTTTGTCTATATTTCTGAGATGAGGAATTGGAATTATTTATACTATTTACATTGTTCGTCTCACATGGCCCAGGGGATAAAAGCGTTGGATGGGCCCAGTGATTATTGTGACTTCAATACATGGCTACTTCAGCGGTGAACAAAAAGTTGGAGAGCTGAATTAAAGGGAAATAACTGAGACACCCGGAAGAGGCGTGGCACGTGGAACTAGATCAATCTTCTCCGGTGGCCGAAATAAAGGCTTCAGTTCGAAATTCCAATCACCTGAAGAAGGCCGGGGTGTACAACGGCCAAAACGCCAGGAATATGGTTACAAAGATGAGGACAACAATGTAAATTGTATATATATATATATATATATATATATATATATATATATATATATATATATATATATATATAAATACATATATATATATATATATATATATATATATACATACATATATATATATATATATATATATATATATATATATATATATATATATATATATATATATATATATTATTACTTTAATCGTTATATTTAGTGTATAAACGTGTTTAATTTTCTTTAAACAGTTTAAATTTACATCTACTGGCTTGTTCATTCGAGGGTTTTAATAAAGAAAATATGCCATCGCGCCATGAATTAGAGACCTAAATGATCACAGCTCTCCACAATTTTCTGTGTTTTCTTCTTTTAAGTAACTTTTAACTCTTTCCCATCCCTCTCTTCTGTCATTGATTCATACCTAGTTTACATGCTGTTTTCCACTTGCTTTCAATATGTCTTGTGAGTGTTGAATTCTCTACGCTTTCTTTCCTCATTCTTACATATATTTATTTTTCAGGCGGTTCTTTCAAGGTCTTCTCTTAAACATCTAAGACAAGAGAGCGGACAATTAACTGAACCATCTACGTAAGTGGAAAATCAATCATACAATCAATATGTATGTAAAACAAAAGTTTTTATAAAAAATAATAAATTATAATAATAAGAAATGTAGAGATTCCAGGAACTATCAACCTACACAGTTTAGCTATGCTGTCAGATGCTGTCAGCTATGCTGTAGATGCCTGCTGTGTCTTCCAAAGACACAGCAGGCAACTACAGATATTTCGGGCATTTTCTAGGAGAAGGAAACAATAACAAAAAACCTACGGTTCGAGAACTTGCGCCCATCGCCTGAACTCAGCTGGCCATGTCATGTAAAACCTTAGTTTAAAAAGCGATATCAGTCATCTGGATGCTGCATTTAAAATTTCAATAGAGCTGATTTCAAGGGTATCTTACACTTCAGCAATAGAGTTGTTTGATGACATAATGTATGTAGGTAGCTCTTTAAGATTCGTTAAAAAATAATCATACATCGTCAAAATTTATCGTCAAAATCTTTATGCTAAAGACCAAGATTTTTGGATTCTTAAATTATGTTTTTTTTAAACCTTTTTAGAACTTCAACATTTTGGTTAATTTTTTTTCTTGCATCAACGGATTTCCATGAATATATATAAAAGCTTTTAGCGTTTTTTTGTGTAGAAAACATTGATTTGCAAAAAATTAAATAATTGTCGGATTTTAATTAAAGTTTCAGGAATTATTCACATATGAATTAAATTATTTTAGAAATGTTTATTATATTAATCATTTTAAAAATCTTGGTAAATCTTTTTTCACATCAGTTACCACCCACTTATTTAATTTAATGAAATTTCGTAAAATTAATTTTTGTACCGCATAATATTTATATTAGTCATAAGCACAAGTCCTTGGAAAACTTAAATCATTCATTTTTTTGTAAAACAAAACCCCCAGTTACATAAAGTCTGCTGAGAATCGTAAAATGAAATAAAACTAGGATAGTATTTAATTAGGAAAGCTTTTGATTGCTTTTATGAATAACATATATTATGGACACTATTGTCTTAAAAAAATTCCGATGAATGAATTTTTACAATATTTGTTAGCATTTTTTTAAAATTTTAATTATAATAATTTATAAAATTTTAGATCCTTTATAATTCTGTATTAATTTTTATCTGTTAGATGATATTGTTATTAAGTAAAAACTGCATTTATTAATCATAAATAGAAAAGCTTACTACAATTCAGCGACCCCTAGTATTTTTACCAAAATTTCGAATTTTTTTGTCTTTATAAACATGCCGACATTATCAGAAAATGAGCAGCGACAATAATAAATACAAATATTTTCCTAAAATTTTAAGATTACTGGGTAGTTAAAAAATTATACAAAAAAGGCGCTCGCGTTATATTCAGCATTTTTACAGATATGTCCCCGTAGAAAACATTCCCAAACATAAGTCTAGCAAGATAGTTGTCAAGGCCCCATAAAAATACTCGTGTAAAAAATACTTTTCTATGATACTTGGAACTAAAAGTAATATTTCTTTCAAATCAGATTAATTAAACTTTCAATCATCCAATTTTGCTGAAATAAAGTTTCAGGAAGTAGATTTTATTTTTGAAAGAATTTTTTAATAAAGAGAATTACGTTGTACTAACAGATTTGTAAATATGACTAAAAATGGTTAAATCAGCGAATTTTAGCGATTAAAAAAATAATTCCAATCAACTTAAATTCGTTTTGAAATACAGCAAAGTATTTTGGTTATTGGAAATATTAAATTTAATCTATTAGCTTGAAATTAAAACTAAAATACAAGCTTCAAGAAAGATTTTTTCATTTTTTAAAATGCATTTTAAACTTTAGGCATCGCGTTTCTTTGGAGGTACCTACATGCCATCATTACACGTTTTAGCAGATCGAAAACCAAACTGGGCTGTGAGAAGTTGAACTTTCATAAAACAATGGGAGACTTGTTAATACAAAGTTCCTTAATACTTTAACCATAATGGATCCAACTGAGATGTCTGTGTGTGTGTACTGCCTTGAGAGTTGATATTTTTGTTTCATAGTACATTAATGCATGATAAACTCCATTTTTTTGGGGGGGGGGATACGTTTCTGATTCCAGACTTCATAAAATCGAGCAACCTGTTATTGAATTCGCGAAGAAAATATGCTATGTTCAAAAGTCCAATATCAACGACAAGTGATGCATTATTATTCCTTAATTTTAATAGCTTTATTAATTTCTTCATCAGTAGGTCCATTATTGTTTATATTCGGAAATGAATTTGTAATGATTGGATGTACATTTGTATATGTTCTGTATCTGCAGGCATCTTTAATATTATATGTATGATGGACTCTCCCGTCGGTTCGACGTGTGATACCTCAACAGTCTTTTTAGTTCATTTTTTGTGTTCCTACCTTAAATAGCATTTCAGTCCAGATGCTGATTTACACATTAGGTTGCATTTAGGGGAGATGTCAGGATTTTGAATGGAGCAGGTTGGAAGATTTGATCGAATCTTGGTGTTCGATCTTTGATCACTAAACCGAACCATTTTTTCCAAGTTCTTTAAACCTTCATGGCAAACTGACATCCGTTTCCTCCGGTCATCACTTAGGGCTTCAAAGGAAGTAAAAGGTTGACAGACATATTAAGATTGGAATTCAGTTTGTATCTGAGTGGGGGGTCTGCCTACATTACGTGCACCATCTTGACGCTGGCTGTATATCAGACTTGGGTGTGCGGTCCTCAGTCATTCCAGCTCACCTGACTTGAGATTGCATTACAAATGACTCAATCCCGCTGATGGTGAACCTTGTAAACAATATATATACATACATATATATTCAGTCACTGTGTGCTTATCTAAATCTAAAAATAAACGCGCTAAGATTCAATCTTCATCTCTGCCGTGCGCCGACGGCTTAGTGGTAGAAGTTCCGACTGACGCCAATTCAGTCGGGTTTCGATCCTAGCTAGAGGCAATCGGACGTCTAGCCACACTGATGAGCTGGGAAACAGCGAAACAGTCTGTCTGTGGAGGACATATATATATATATATATATATATATATATATATATATATATATATATATATATATATATATATATATATATATATATATATATGTGTGTGTTTGTGTGTAAATATACGATTCAATTCCCCAAATCCGACTAAATGAGCATTTATTAAATAAATCAATAATTATAATTATTATTTATTTATTTAATAAATCAATAATCCTATCCGTATTATTAAAAGTTGCATAAAAAAGCAGGTGTTAAAATAAGGTTAACTGTATTTCTAAGCTTAAATAATCCACATATTTGATGCGTGTCGCACTTTTTCAATTAAAGGGACACAACTGTCAATAGCGCATATCATAAATGACAAAATGTCAGTGTGTCACTGTCTCACATTTTTTCAACTTTACCCTTAGAGGCCGTAGCCCAACATATCATACCATTTTGGAATCAGGCCGATTCCGTGAGGAAATTAAAAACATTCTGGGTCAGATCCGAACCAGAAATCCTGAAATTCTGAACTCCCAAGTTTTCATTACTGCGATTGTTTTCGACGATTTTTACGTGATTTTTTGCGACTAATTTTTTGTATGATAACAATTTTTATAACTTGGAAATAAATTTGGGAATAATCGAAATTAATTGCGAAAGTCACCTATGAAAAAAAAAATTGTTTGTACGGAGAGTAAGGACCTACGTACATCAAATTATCTTTAAATTAGGTGGCGGCAGAGAATTATCGTTGAACTTTTAAACGATAAGCTTAAATATTAATTCAATAGTCAAAGGCAGCGATCAATTTTAAGTTTTTCTGTAGTTTATTGTTGCCTATCGCATTTACTCCTCCCTACCTATTGTGATTAAGGCCCAATCAAGAGCCCTCCACAGGAGCTAGCTTAAATACTGCCCCATGGCGCAGCTTTTAAGCTAGTTTATAATAAATTCCTCGATATGCTTTCAGCACTTTCGTTGCTACTATATATAGCCACAGTAGTTGGGCACCTCGGCGTGGTGTAATGGTTAGCAAGCTTGTCTCACTAAAGCAGTTACGACTGAAAAGTGAGTTCGATCCTCTCTAGGTGCCCCTTACTTTCGGCCTTGTGCCACATCTAAGCTACGCCTAGAAAATAACTATATAGTCACACGAGTTAGTGATAGTTTTAATCTATTTGTTTAATAATTGGAACTCATATTTTCAGCCAAATAATTACTACCGTATTTTTATATATGCTTTTAGTATTTGCCGTTTTACTATTTACGTAATTCTTAAGCCGAATGAAAAATGTAATCTATTTACATTATTCGGTCTATTGTCCTCATATTTGTCGCCATATTTATTACAACGTTTCGGTCGTTGTACGCTCCGGCCTTCTTCAGGTGGTTGGCATGTCGAACTGAACCCTTTATTTCGCTCAATGGGGTAGACTATTCTAGTTCCTCGTGCCATGTTTAATGGATGTCAATTATCAGTTATCTCCTGTTAATTCCCCTCTCCAAGTTCACCACTGCCTCAACCTGGTATTGAACTCACGCTCTTTAGGATCTGTCACTGGATCTAACCAACGCCTTTATCCACTGTGCCATGTGTTCTTGGTTATATCCAGTGACAGGTCCCAAAGAGTGTGAATTCAATACCCGGTTAAGGCAGTGGAGAACTTGGAGAGGGGAATTAACAGGAGATAACTGATAACTGACATCCATTAAATATGGCACGTGGAACTAGGACAGGCTACCCCATTGAGCGAAATAAAGGGTTCAGTTCGACATTCCAACCACCTGAAGAAAGCCGGAGCGTACAACGGTCGAAACGTTGTCATAAATATGGCGACAAAGATGAGGACAATAGTCCGAATAATGTAAATAGTGTAAATAATACCTCATCTCAGAAATATAGACAGATACTAAAAAATGTAATGTATTGTTTAATGAATTTTACCCGTTATACCTGTAATCCTTATAGCGAATGAAAATTTTGGTATATTTGTTTAAAAATCATACCCATTATATATATGTAAGCCTTCGAGAAAATGAAGGTTTTGATGAATTTATTTAATAAATCCTACCCGTTATAGTTGCATTCGTTTGAGAAGATGAAAGTTTTCATGTATTTATTTAATAAATCTTACCCGTTATAGATGTAATTTTTGAAGCAAATGAATGTTTTTGGTGGATTTATTTAATAAATCCTACCCGTAATAGATGTAATCCTTAGACAAAATTCCCCACATTTAGTACCCGTAATAGAACCTACAGTTTAAGACAGGGTATTTGCTTTTGGGGTGGGGGGTGTTAGTGGGTTTCAGATGCTGAGTGTAAAGGGAAATACCTTTATTTTTTTAATAAACCTATAGCACAAGACCAAAAATGTGGCGCGCTTACTAAGGATCAGCCTCATCAGATAATAATAATAATAATAATAATAATAATAATAATAATAATAATAATAATAATCTAACAGTCATCTTTCTCTCTCCCTCTATTTCTCAATGTATCTATCTATCTATCTATCTATCTATCTATCTGAACTTCTATTTATCAGGACTTTCACCATCCACTGATTTGATGTAAACCATTTTCCTTTCAGAACATTGTGCCGCAGAAAAAGTACTTTGGTATTCGAAGGAAAGGAGACGTAACTTTTCAATATTTTTCTCATTTGTTCATATTTATTACAATTGTTTTTTTAAATTTTTTTTCTGATGACAGCTTCTTATTGATACTTGCATTATTTACATGCGGACTAATTTCCCCGTCTTTGTTGTTGCTATCACAACGTTTCGGCCGTTCGCGCATCAGGTTTTGCTAATTAGGCATATCTCAATCCGGGTAACATACAAGAAATTCCGAACTGAACCCTTTCTTTAACCTACGGTGGGTAGGTTTTTTCACGTTCTACTGCCCATGTCTATGGCTATCTCGTCTAGTTCTTATTTAATAATGTTCGGTTATTGCTTGTGTAACCCATTAGCGTTGACACATCAAACAACACCTATCACCGCTCTCAACTCGTACACCATACTCTCCCGTCTCCGAGCTCTGTCTCTTCTTCCTCATTCACTAGTTGCTTGCTCTGCTAGCTTTGTTAAGTAATACCGATCTTACAGGTCATCCGACTTTTCCCTCCTTGGTTGGGGTCGGTGTGTCGTCTTGATAGGGTTGGTTCGGATTTTCCAAAAACCTACGGGGTTGGTATTGACGCCGAAGTCTAGTGTGAACGCCTCTATGTACGTTATGTACCACAGAAAAGATGGCGTAATTCTTGCTCGTGGCCGTAGTGAACTTTTGTCTTTTTATGTCCGAGGGCAACTTATGAATTAGGCTGGAATAAGAATTCCTTCAATAAAATGCTTGATAACTCTAATAACAACAG
This sequence comes from Acanthosepion esculentum, assembly GCA_964036315.1. NCBI lineage: Eukaryota > Metazoa > Mollusca > Cephalopoda > Sepiida > Sepiidae > Acanthosepion > Acanthosepion esculentum. Next base: position 35,287,940 of record OZ038498.1, read on the forward strand.
GATTATTGAATATAAAGAAAAAAAAACTGGTTGAATAAAATGTTTATCATCTACTGCAGGATGATGGTTTCTGGTCGAAAACGACTATTCCTCAATTCTTCAAAGCAATAAACAGTCAGTTGACACTTTCCTCAATTCTTTTGTCGTGCATGTGTCTGTGTTTTAGCTACGGCTAGGGAATTGCGAATGTTCTCTTTAGGGACGATTGTCTTACGTGCGATCCTTGCGCGCTGCGAAATGACTTCCCCTTCCAAAATTTGATATTGATATATATATATATAATTTCTCCACCAGGCTGTCTTACACTTAAGAGACCTTGTTAAAAAAATGTGGTGCCTTATGTGTTTGTTTAAAATCTTTCTAGGTAGCTTTCTGTAAAGATAATTGTGTTCTTGGGTGATAAACATAAACAAACCCCAACACAAGACAGATGCCTAGTTCTTTGTCCATAATAATATGTAAGAACACACACATTCTGAACATGTGTAATGTAAGCAAACTTCCGAATTTAAATGTCTCAGGACCTAAGAAATTCAGACAACACATGAATTATGTCTTATCGGCGGGAAGTGGATTTGCTCAATTTTGCTGAATCTTGACTAGTTAATTCTGGTTTCGATCCTCCTTGGAACTGTTCTTAATTTCATTTTGTTATTTTAAAACATAAATTTTAATGCATTTTCGTTTTTAATTTTATTCTCAATCATTCAACTTACTCTCCTGAGAATTTTAACAATCATCCAGTTAGTAGTCCTTCCAAACCACCATCCTGTAATTTCATGCATTTAAATGTATAAACAGGGCCATGACCCTGTTGCGTTATGTCAAAAGCTGTTTTTAAATGAAGTAAATGGATGTTTTGTTTACAATATACTAAGTTCTCCAGAACCCAAGGAATTTTGACAAGACATTAATCATCTTTTACTTTACAAAAGTGGATAAGTTTGGGAATGTTAGTTTTGCTCAATTTCGCTGAATCTTGACTAGTTAATTCTGGGTTAGATTCTCCTTGGAACTGTTCTTAATTTCATTTTGTTATTTTAAAACATAAATTTTAATGCGTTTCTTTTTTAATTTTCTTCTCAATCATTCAACTTACTCTCCTGAGAATTTGAACAATTTTCATCCAGTTAGTAGTCCTTCCAAACCACCATCCTGTAATTTCATGCATTTAAATGTATAGAAAGGGTCAGTGCCCTGTTACACTCGTCCTACGGGACAGTTGATTAAAGCGTTGGTGCGTGAATTTGGTGACATAGTAATTGTGAGTTCGATCCCTGGGTCAGGGAATGTGTACTTACATTCAGTGGAAACGGGGTGAGCTATCACTGAGGAGTACTGAAAAAAAAGAAAGAATTAGACAAGATATGCCTAGGCATAGGGAGTGAGAATAGTCTAGTTCTGTAGATTGAATAAAGGGTTCAGTACGAGATTCCCTGCAGTTTACTCGGGGGACGTACGGAGGGCACAATGGCCGAAAGGCTGTGATAACAACAACAAGGATGAGGATAATCATCTGCATCTAAATATAGATAACTCCTCATTCCATAAAATTCAGACAGAAAAGTTTCTTATTGATTTAAAAATATCAAAAATGAATTTAACCATGATAATGTTTTTTTATTTACATTATTTACAATCGGACTAAAGTCCTCTCGTTTGGAAAGGAAAGGAAAAGCTCATCATAAAAATCGCCATGAAAATATTTATAGAAAAGATACAATGAAACTACGTTATGCCAGGTCAGGACCGATAACATTGCAGATTCTTTGGATTTGGCAAGAATCTCTACACGCATAACAGAAGCATTACACCAAGTGTGGCAACAACACTCAGTGCCCGGACCAATAGCAAGCTTATAAACGTGCATGATGGATTCTGACAAGAACACTTGTCTAACACAGGGTTTCTCAACCTTTTTATTTCAGGGCGCACTTTTAGAATAACTAAAACTCTGGGGAGCATTGTAAATTTTAAGAAGGCAAAATTAGTAATGAAATTTGAAAATATTAAATTTTAGTTTAGCCTTCCCAAAGAAGATTAACAGTACAGTTTTCATTTAAAGGGATTTATGAAGAATCTGCTTTCTATTTTTTCTTTTTTTTTTTAGAAAGAGAGAGGCTGATAATTACTGATTTAAATCCCTTAAGGAAGACAAAAAAAGGAATGGATTATCCACTGAATTTAGCATTCACTTTAATATGTCAAATGACAAAGCCTTCCCTTGGACATGGGAGTCATATGTTTTCTGTCTCTAAGTTTTTAGGAAGAAATTTTTTATTAAATTTAAAAATAATTAATAAATTACTCTTCTGTTAATTTTGGGCGCACCTGGTTATCTTTCCGTGCGCATTTGTGCGCTTGGGTGCATCGGTTGAGAAATGCTGGTCTAAGACGACACAGTGAACCAACTTTCCTAGAAGCAGACTTGGCAAGCGACGCAATGTAATCGTTCCAATTCACAACAGTGGAAAACATTAGAGAGAGAAGATGCAATGAGTTACTCCTCTGGAGGTTAGCATCAGCCATGCTGATGATGGAAAGAGAAAAAAAAATTTTCTACGACGATTAAAAGAGAGCAGTTTAGTTTTGGAGGCGTTAAAATTAAGTCATTTCTTGCCCCAGTTAACAATAGATTAGAGGTCATTTTTAATATCAGAGGTCAATTTGAGTTTATCAAAACTATCTGAATAGAATTCAGTCAGGTGGAATTAGTTGAAATTATGGAAAGTTTAGAAGAAATTTCATAAAATGTACTTTCTCAAATTGATAATAAAATTCCTTATCAACTTGAATGTAATTTTTTTTTTCACAAATTGATTCTAAATTATTTTCTCAAATTGAATTCTCGGATTGAATCTAAGATAATTTCTCAAATTAAATGTATATTCTCAAAGTTAATCTCAATGACATTCTCAAATCGAATCTTAATGACATTGTTAAATTGAAGACAATGTATTTCTCAAATTGAAACTCGAGTACCTTTTTACTTACGGCCATATCACGTTGAGACACTGGTACTCATACGTTCATTGAAATTAAAGCCTGGACAGTAATTTGATATTTAAAAATGGAAGCTAAAGTGCTTAATCTTTAAGGGGTGGATAATCCTTTCCTTTTTTCCCTTCCTACGTGTATTTAAATCAATCATTATCATCCTTCCGAAAAAGAAATAAAAGATTTTTCATAAATCCATTTAAATGAAAAAATTACTGCTAATCTTCTTTGGGGATGCGAAGACAAACTTTCATATTTTCACATTTCCTGACTACTTTTTTCCTTATTAAAATTTAACCGTGAAGCCCAGTAAAACGTAAGGGGAGATAATTGTCGCTTAGCTCTTTACCCAGACATTATCACTGAAGAAATTCTTACACGCACACGCGCACCACACACACACACACACACACACACACAGACACACACACACACACACACACACACACCTCTAAAACAAAGCTGCTCTCTAGTAATCATTTTAGAAAACTTCCATCAGTATGGCTGATGCTAACCTCCAGGAGAGCAACTCACTGCACCTCCTTGGTTTCACGTTATCCACTGATATGAAATGAAATATTCAATCATTTGCTAGGTCTACTGCTAGGAGAGTTGGTTCACTATGTCATGGTACGCAATTTTTCTCACCAGAATCTCTCTTGCACATTTATAAGTTTAACATTCGTCCCTATATCGAATATTGCTGGCACATCTAGTCTGATGCTTCTCTTTTATATCTAGAGATTCTTGCCAAACCATTATGACCTCTGACATCGCGACTTCAGTCATTTCCCCAACGCCGGAACGATGTTTCTCCGTGCCTCTTCTCTAAATAATTTCATGATATTTCTTCTGATGAGCTTTCCTCTTTGGTACCTCGACTTTGTGAATTTAAGTTCTGTACTAGATTGGTAGCTAGGTCTCGTAATTTCATTGATGAAATTAATACCTGCAACCGTAAGTTCTATGCTAACAGTTTCTTTAGCACTTCTTGCTTGTGGAACTCTCTTCCGGCTTCCTGTCAACTACGATTTTCAAAAATTTAAATGAAATGTCAATCATCAGCCTTTGTCTTTTTTTTTTTAAATGATGTTTTTATGCCGTCTTCTGTTTTTTCACTCTCGCCCTTTGCATCGTAGGCACTTTTAATACCTTGCTCAGGGTAAAATAATAAAAACAAACAAGAACAAAAAAAAAACACTCTGCACACACACGCACGCACGCACACACACACACACACACACACACACTCACAGACTTACCTCAACTGTCGGGGCAAGTGGTATTGAGAAGCTATTCAGATACATTAATTTGATGTATATATTTTATTGGGTGATAAGAAAGGTAATTTTTAATTCTTTTTATTACATTAAAAGTAAAATAAAAATATTTTTTTTAATTGTATTACTATATTAAAAAGTTCTCCAGTTCAGTTCGTCATTGATTACGTAAAAACTACAAAAACGAATTTTTAGTCAGTTTCAATAAGAACTAACGCATTCCAAACAAATAATTAAAAACAACTTTATAACAAAAGACAATTTTGGTTGTCTTGATTCCAATAAAAACCAGCACTTTTTTCTATCTTTTCATAATTTTGTGTTTTAAAAACATGAATGATTCGTAAATTTTATTTAGTGATAAAAAGTAATTTTAATTGTGGTTCTATCTACTAGTATGAGTTTAAAAAAAGTAGTTTATATTTCTAACCCATTCGCAGAGTGTCTGTCCCCAGACTATGTATGTTGAAAATTTTCCAAACCTGTACATAATGACTGGAAGACTTTAATAAAAAATATAAAATAAAGGAACATTTTGAAAAAAGCCAAACTCAGATTCGAACACAATTTCAGTAAAAAGCAAATTCGCTTTTAAAGCTTTATTTAGCTTAACTTTACGTGCTGAGTTACATATATAGAGAGTTCTACTAAGGGGAGGTAATCGCTTCCGTTTCGTTTACTTAATTACTACACTTTATTGATAAAGACATTTTTCCTTTTAGTAATGAAGATGATACCGATTCAATGAAGTCATGGGATGACCTGGTCAGTTTCAAGTCGAAAATGTGTATGGACGAGGGCGCTCATCAAGCATCCAGGTAAATAGCCCCGAAATCTTAGCGAAATGTTTTTTAGGGCACAAGTCAATACTTCGTCTCCAGGAATTTATTTGAATTTTAATATGAATTATGTTTGGTAAGCATTTTTTTTATTGTCACTTTATCGCAGATTTCTTGGCCGAATGTCCCTTGACCCTCAAAGTAAGTAAAATTAAAAGACGACAAAGGACCAGCTTCCAACGTCACTTGAAGTTGTATTTGTCTTACATGGACGACGTCTTAATTCAATCGCGGAGACATCATGATTAAACAGGTCTAAACCTGTTGCCATATTATTATTTTTTTCTTCTTCATCGATTCTTCATGCCGTGCTCTTTGTTTGCTAACTAGGAAGAGGAGTGTTTTTTTTTTCATTACTTCAATTCTTCCATAAAGTACCTGCTTAATCTAGCCTCCTTGAAATCTGGCCATTCCCAATTCACATAAAAAGGCAGAAAGAGAAAATTGTATTGGAAGCACCTATGTAAGCATCTGAATCCTTGAACCTTTGTAATGAAAACTGAGTCTAGTTCAACTTATGTGCCTTTATTGAACGTAACTTAAAAGTCTTTCCGTTTTGACGAAGATAGCGTGACTTATTTATACAAATCATAAAACAGGGGAGGTAATCGGGCTGTCTTACCACATTCTCCCAAGCTCTGTTTTCTCCTAGTCCAACACAAAATCATCCAGATGACTGGGTCTCTTGCTAATTCTCTGGGATCGTCTCAGTGGCAGCTGATCTGAGCTTTCAGGTGTTACGGGAACAGTCAGCTAGAAATATTTTGTCTCATTGTTTTTATCTTGTTCTTGGAGTGGGACGCTATGATTCTGAAAGCTAATAATCAAAGTCTGTGGTACAGTGTAACCCGGATATAAGAGACCCGAATATGAGAGAAACCCGGATATAAGATAGATTTTATCTGGTCCCAAATTAGAGCCTGTGTTAATGTAAACAAAATAGACCAAACCCGGATATAGGAGAAACCCGGATATCAGAGACTTCTTCTCCGGTCCCGACAACTGTCTTATATCCGGGTTACACTGTAGTACGCTCTCGTTTTGAGGGTGCTGTTCTGGTGTCGATCTCTGAATCGTCACTATCAGGAATCGAATGGCATTGTGTCGTCATTCCTATCAAGAGGGAGAGATATTGCCTCATGGGAGAGCTGCTCCTTCATTTGGTTTGATTATTCGTCGGCAGCGGCCAAATGTCTGAGGGAAACAGACGATTGTCTCCCGTCGGGGTGCTGGATGCGCGCATAGAGTGGGTTCGCCTCGAGCAGTTCCACCTTACTCACTCGCTGTAAGAACAACAGTGTACAAGAACTAATGCAACACCTCCCGAAATTTCCAAGGTGAAGTTCGGACGGGATCTCATTCCCTTCATGGCTCTCACAGCCAGGTACTGTTTTATTTAGAAACCATGTTGGACAGGGGCGATAATCGGGTTGACTTAACGCAACCTTAAAAAAATAATTGAAACCGCATTAAAAAAATCCCTATCGGCGGCCCCATAGATGTTACGGATTTCAAATTTGCTGGATCACAGGTTGATTGCCCAGAGAAGTAAAACTTTTCATTACTGTTTTTTTGTCTATTTTCTATGTAGAAATCCGTTCCTAAACGCTTCTTTTGCTCTGAAAGTAATGTCACATTTTCAAGTAGATAATAACGGATTCAAATAAAGAGTGCAACAGAACGTATACCTCCCAGAAATACCTCCCTGATAATAGTAAGATATTAGCTAGATAAAGGCACCATTGCCACTTATGTTTTATCATTATGTGCGTGGTATTTCTGAGAAGTATATGTGGTAGGTATTTCTGTCACAAATTGTATAATTTTTATTTTTTTAATCAGCGATATAATCGCCATAATGAATAAGTTTGACGTAAAACCAATTTACCCTTGTCCACCGTTCTGAGATTTCCATTAAGATTTGCATGTTCTGAGGTGTCCACTAAAAAAAAAATCTGATCGACTTGATTTAACGTCTTCCTTATTTCTGAATGTAATGAGGTAACGAAACGCAGATATGTTTATTGGGTAAAGCCTTCCATTGTCACGTTGGAGGATTTCTCCCGTTCTGTTCAGTAAAACCGCGTAATTAAGATGTTATGTATAACTCACATTGTCAGATGTTTTAATTGATATGGGAGTTAAGAAATAGATAATTTAGATTAAAAACAAATGTCGTTTTCCTACAAGGAAATATTGGGCATTCATTGACGGAGCAGCGAGTATTGCTTTCGGTTGAAATTTATAAATTCTTTCTCCTAAAAGAAGTTTTCAGGAAAAAAAAAAATTCTCAAGTTCAGTGTCCTTTATCGCTCTTTCCAGTACTGACAAATGTTTCCTTCCTAACCTTTTATTTAAATTCGTGTGGAATGTTAATATCTTGATTATGCCATTATTTCTCTTGGAGTTACATGAGCTCTCCATTTTCGTCTGGCTGCTGTTGGTAGTCGTCAAGGTATGTGGTTTCTGTTATTTGGTACAGTTCTTTGTTAGTGAATCTGTAACGCCAGTCTTCAAGGTTCAGAGAGAGATGATCTTTGCCAATGCCCCCAGGTTTCGCTTACTCAGAGCTTTTTTCACCATTGTTCTCAGGAAGCGGTTTAATGCAGATGAGAGTTTAGATATTTCTGAATGTGTTTGATACAATGCATGACATCCATATGAAAGTCTCGACCTGGCGAGGCTATTTAAGAACATGACTCGATTTTTCAGGTTGATGTTTTGGTTTTGTAGCAATTTGCGATATTGTGTGAAACTACCCCTGCCGCAGCATTTTCTCTGTTCGATGTATTTTTTCTAAAACTTAGTTATAATTAAGGTAAATATATTGTATAAATCGTAATAGGCAGGCGCTTGTACGAGTGGGTAGAAAGTTTAAATTTTCTTAAGTAAGGTATCGTTTCATAGGAGATAAAAACTTTCCTGGCGACCAGTAGAAATTACATGCCTATTATGTCTAGCAGTGTTCGTTGAGAATGTGGGTCTTTCTGAGTGTTAGACTCAAGAGGAGAAAAAGACGAGTATTCAGTTTGTCCTCTTTTTGTCTCATCTTAGCTAAGGAAGAAAGGACATAGGGCGTTTCTGATTGGTCACATGCTATTACAAAATCAGCAGTGGCAGTTATTTAATATGTTCGGTGTTGTGTGTTGGGTGGATTTTTGCTTCAGGACCGCTTGCCGGAATAGGTATTGTTTCGGTAGGGTCTCTTGGGTGAACAGGTAGGATATTGAAAGACCCGAAACTTGTCATGACCCAAAGTCAAAACATCATGGATGAGGCTATTCTGCGCACCCGTTGAAGTGTATTTATATATATGTTACAAATAACTAATCCATACGCCGAGCTAAGTATATATTATAGAAATCGTAATAGGCAGGCGCCTTGTCGAGTGGGTAGAAACCTAACGTTTCAAACGTGTACCTCGGTTTTTGAATTACATCATCGTCGATATCAGTGTAGGGAGACGATCCTAGATTGTGGCACCACAGGAAAGTGCCTGAAAACCATATCAATAGACAAAACTGTCTCGAAGCCGTCGGTGGTTGCGCTAGCCCGAAGACATCGTGGCCGAGGTTTTGCGTCTTGTTCAATCTGTTGATCCCGCTAGATTAAGGACTCTCTCCCGGGAACTGTAACTGAGGTCTGTTCTACACAGTTACAGTATAAACAGCAGGCTGACCCTGTGTGTTGAACCAACACAAATGTGCCTGAGCAGGTGTCTGCAACAGGGATTCGCTAACATCCCTGGCAGACAGGCGCACTCATACACGTGCTGCCAGTCATATAATACAAATAGACATGAATAAAAATTAAATGTTCACTTATTTTTTTCACTCTGAGTTTCGCGGAGATTACGTCCACTCATCAGGAGACTTGATTGTAAAAAAAGAGATTTAAAAATGTTATCTTTCAGAAATATTTTGGTCGACTTTTTTTTATATATATTTATAGATAGGATTCATTGATAGATATTGAACAGTATGAGGTAAATCGACAGAAAAATACGATGAATGATAAGTCGCTATAGAATAGAGTCAGCGGGTCTAAGAGAAAAAAAAATCCAGCTGCCTTAATATCTTCCATTAAAATTTCTTTCAGAAAACTTCCACCCTGGCAGCTTGTCGCCATGGAAGCGACAGACAGCAACAAGTAAGACATTAATTTATTTCAGTTACTATCTAACTACCAAAATCTTCTAGGCTTACGGCCTTATCACGATGAAACAACGGTTATCATATAATCACCGAAGTTAAGCAACGCCGAACCTGGTCAGTACCTAGATTGATGACCGCTTGGCAATACCAGGTGCTATAAGGTTGGATGTGCGGATAGTGTAATGGATAATGGCTCGGAATTGGAAATCAGAGAACCGAGTTCCAATTCAAGTCGGGTTCATTATATTCACTTATGCGCAGATAGCCTTGGGAAAAGTATGAACCCACCACTCCTCCCCTAACTATGGGTTAATTAGTAAGACTTGTATAGTAAATTATTATTATCTCTAAAAAAATGTTACAATTTTTTGGCTTTAAATAACCAGCAAAGGTTGATAAGTCTTTAGAATGAATCCATCAGTTTACAATCATGAATTATTTTTTAAGAACTTTTAAAATTAAATTTATTCTCCTTCTTCATGTCTTTTTAATAATAATAATAATAATAATAATAATAATCATAATAATAATAATAATCATAATCATAATAATAATAATAATGATAAAAATATAAAAAAGTTTGTTTATCGCTGTTACTTTTTTCTTTCCGTTTTTTTAATGTCATATTAATTTATGATCATGGTTCTCCACGGGTTCCTTATCTTTATGATCTTTGACTGACAATTTATTTTCGGGAAAGATAGTAATGTCGTTTCACGTCGGCTTCTCCATGGTTTGAAATTCAGAAGTCTTCTTCTCTTACTGATTGCCTTTGAAGGCTAGAGAGGTCAGTCTACACTGCTATTTAAATCATATCTAATGAAAAGAAGAAACGGAGTCATGTCATACCCACGTGAACACTTGACCGAGATTCGAACTCTACTCGCCGATTTTATCTTCCGCGCCGATATCCGTACACTACCAACTCGTTGCGCTATTTAGTAAAATAACACAGGAAAAAACAAACAAATTCCTGTCCGTGTGTAAAGAATGTTTTCTGAACGAGAACACCTGACATAGCCATCAGGCCGGCTGAAATTAACTTGAAAAATGAGAAATTAAGATTTTTAAAAGTTTTTTTTTTTAATTATTGGAATTAGTCACTCTAATAAAAATCCAAACAAAATATTAAGTTAATAAATTCTTGTTTTTGAAAATCCTTGATATGACGATAAACTACATCCGGCAGCAAGGCCTCTGATCAGGAAACTGAAGGTTTTGAGGAGCGTGAAAACACCTCTTAATTGCTGTTGTTACCAGGTCCATCCTGACCCCAGGTGATTTCACCTGTTAGGGTCACAGATATCTGGGAAGCGTATTAACAGCGGACGGCAATTGTGACACCGAAATCCGAAGGCGTATTTGGATAACGAAAGATGCCTTACAAAAGCTGAGCAAAGTATTAAGAAACGGAACAAAATCGTTGGAAACAAAGAAATGAGTACTGAAATGTTATGTAACATCAGTCCTCCGATATGGCAGTTAATGTTAGAAAATCTCCTCACAGATGACATAGAGACATGAAACAAAAGAAATGTGGTTCTAGGTTCTACAGAAGGATGCTGAGGATAACATGGACCAGACACGTGAGAAATTGTCAGTTTTCTGCGTATCTCTGTTTCTTTTCTTTTTCCAACTTATCTCTTTTTACTCATCGTGTTTTTCATATCCCCCTTTCATTTTCTGCTCACTCCAATCCCTTTTTATTTCCTTCCTTCCTTCCTTCCTTCCTTCCTTCCTTCCTTCCTTCCTTCCTTCCTTCCTTCCTTCCTTCCTTCCTTCCTTCCTTCCTTCCTTCCTTCCTTCCTTCCTTCCTTTCTTTCTTTCTTTCTTTCTTTCTTTCGTGACTTCTTTTTTCTTTCTATCATTCCACAATATTTACCGTCTAATTTTCCGATTTTTCTGATTGGTTCATTTCATTTCTTTCTTTCTTTCCTCCCTCCCTCATTTTCCTATTTGTCCTTCCTTCCTTTCTATCTCTTGATATTTTCCATCCTCCTTTTCTTGTTATAGAAATTGGTCTCGGGTCGGCCGACGTGCTGCCGAATTAGATTGTAATATTAATGTCGTTGTGCGTATAACTAACGCTTGGAATTTGGTGCGGGCCAGACAAGCTTATGAGTCCAAACATATGGTCAGGAATATTGAAAGGTGGGCAAAACTTTTCATTTCTATTTTCTTACTTAACCCCACTCTGCCGTCTTTTGTCTTCATATATCAATATTTAATTTTACCATACAAAGAACCACTAAATATTGGCGATATTTTCTATAATCCATCAAAACTTATCACATTATTTCCTGATTTTAAATTCCGCTTCAAATTAGTCTTTTTATTTTTCTCCAGTTCTCATAATTTGATGTTTACCTGAGTTCTGGGACAAAGGAAGATTTTTTTTTTAGACATTTTTTGTTTTTTTTTGTTTTTTAAGCTTATCACCCCAAGCAAGGCTGGAAGCCACTAGTATGCAGGGGGTTACAGAAGGTTTGGAGGAAGAGCAGATAGGAGTGGTAAAGGAGAGGATGTGGAGAAAGATAGTGGATCAATCAAGGCAAGGGGGTTACAGAAGATTTGGAGCGAGAGCGGATAGGAATGAAAGGTGAAAGGATGTGGAGAAGGGAAGTGGATAGATCAAGGCAACTGGAGATGTCGATTGACGTTACACTTAAATAGTTGGAGATTGTATTTGTCAGGGAAACAGGAATAAGGAAGGGAGTTCCACAGGCGAGATGTGCGAGACATGAAGCTATTGGAGTAGAAGAGACGTCTACATCTAACAGTTTCAACGGTGAAGGGGTGGGAACGGGATGCCAGTCTCGTATGACGTTTAAATTCATGAGGCCTGGAAACCAGCGAAAGCAGCTCCTCGGAGCAATTACCGTGAAAGTTTTTGTAAAAAAGACAGCGCGAGGCAACGTCGCGTCTGTGAGAGAGCGACTGCTGACGAGATGACAGATCAGGGCCAATTACATTGCATATCCGTCTCTGGATCTTATCAAGAACCCTGAGGCAAACAGCAGGGGCTCCAGACCATATATGGCAGCAATACTCCATGCAAGGGCGAATGGTCGATTTATAGATTTGGAGGATCGATTGAACCTATTAGATTTCGAGAGATTCTCTGAGTATGTGAACCATGCTCACGAGCCCAATCTTTTTTATTTTATTTCAGATAATGAGGCATTTCCTCGGATTTTCTAAATGCATGTATCAGTGTCTTCGTCATCTGTGTATTTTTTTCAATAATGTGTTTATCATTATTCTTTTTTAATCATTCCTACTTAACATCAGGCTTACAATCATATTACTTTGAAACACCGGTAATCGTATGATCACTGGAATTAAGCAACGCCGAACCGGGTCAGTACCTAGGCGGGTGACCGCTTGCTAATACGAAGTGCTGTAAACTTGGATGTGCAGGTGGTGTAATGGATAACGTCTCCGAATTGGAAATTGTTGTGGGGCAGACCCCTTTTGCACAAGATGGACTCGTCCAAAGTATACTTATACTGACAGAGAGAATACCTGCAGGTTGAGATACGTTGAGTCAGGGTGAGAGATACGGAGACAGTACACAGGGTGTTCACAGAGAGTTATACGAGAGTCCAGCGATAGAGATAATTACGGCTTCACTTACAGAGACTTGTACATATACTTTATATTAACCCGCATTCCTGGACTACTAATCTTCACTTCAAGTTTGTATTTTTACGTTTAATACACTTATTTTTCTATCTCAATTACTGGCGTTGTTTATTTATTTGTGCAGGATTCCATTCCCGGAATCCACAACAGAAATCATAGAACCGAGTTCCAATTCCAGTTGGGTTTGTTACATTCACTTACGCGCAAATACTGTTGAAAAAGGTATGAATTCACGTTTTTCCCCAAGCTATGGGTTAATCAGTAGGAGTTGTATCAGTTAATCTCTATTAGTATTTCTTTTTACTTTAAATAACCTGCAAAAGGTTCATAAACCGTAAATAACAAATCAATCAATACTTTACATCAGAAAGAGAGAATTAAAGTTTCTAGATCACATAATGAGGAAAGAGTGTTGGAAAATTTGATACTCCCAGGTCTGATTGAAGGCAAGAGGGGCAGAGGAAAACAAAGCATAGCCTTCTTAGTGAGCTTCAGTAAATGGATGAGTGAACATGGCTTAGGAGAGATTACAAAAAAGACAACATTTATTAAAACCTACAAAGGACAGGAAACTGTGGAGAGGCATCACCGTCAACATATTAAAGGGACACAGCTCATGGAAGAAGAAGGAAGAAAAAGAAGTGTGCTCCTAATGCAATTGCGGTTGTATTTTAATACAACCGCAATTGCAATTTAACTTATTATTATTGTTTCACTGCACTTCTGTTGTATACACATTTCCTTTCAGACCCCAACCAGAAATCTAAGGTCAGAAATGGCTGCTTGACATTTTCACTGAACGATTAGAAAAATAAAATAAAATACCTAAGATCACATACATTTTACATTGATAAAGCCCTTCGTAAGGTGATCTGTGTTTATAAGAACAGTTTTTTTAAAAAATATTTCTTAAAGTCATGGACTAGCAGGGATTCCCTTCAATTTAGTCCATCAGAACCTCTTTACTGTCAGGTGTTTGGCTCCAACCCAAACTGGAATTATTGATGTTTTCATGTGCCCCATTTTTCAGATTTCCACTTCAAGATCCTTGTATTTTGAGAATTTTTTAAGATCTTCAAAGATACACTACATTCTGCAGGAACTTCCATGTCAATAAGAAAACACATTCTGTTTTTGATCATTTTTGTAAAACAAAACAAAAAATACCTAAGTTCAAACACATTTTACATAGATCTTCGTAATGTGTAAGCTGTAATTGTGAGTACAATATTTTGTATTTCTTTAAGGTACGGGCTACCAGGAATACCTTCAATGAATCTATCGGAACATTTTCCAATCAATCCTAGGACTCCAACTTATAATTATCATTATTTTGCTTTTTGCTTAGTACAATCACTTGCCGGATTATTACGTGAGATCTTGGGAAAGACAAGGTATAAATATATGCCTTCTGTTTGCACAACTTCTGATGTTAAGTGAAACTTAACATTTACAGTGTTTATATTTTCTTTAAATTGGTGATACTTTCCTGGGTAGATGAACAGTTCCACATGTTTTAGAATCTCTTTCGAACAAGCATCAAGATGTTATTAATATTCTTGTCTGTACCTTTTTGATCGTACCCAGGCCTCCAGTTATAAAAGTTTGAAAGTTCCACATTTTCTTTTCAATTTTAGCATCCTTATATTTATTTTTGCCATATTCGTTAACAATTTTATGTGCCATATTTGTTTGTATTCCTTTTATCACAGTATTTGGTCTATTAAATTTATATGTCCATCTGCTTTCTACGAGTGTTTCAAAATACAGCTATACCCCCGCTTACGTCGTTTCCGAGTTAAGTCGTACTCGATTATACGTCGTTTGTCAAAAAAATATATATGGAAAAATAAAAATCAAGTTTAAGTCATTTTATTCGACTTTACGTCTGTCCGCCACAAATATTGAAGTCGGGATATCACTAGAAAAGCGTTAAAAGCACATGAAATCAAGTTGTACAATAAGTAAGAATAAAAGTATATAAAATCATATTAAAACAAATATATTTACAGTAAATGTTAATATAATCATCATAAATCCTAGCAAACAAAATCTGAAAACATCTGTGACTCTGTGTTGTCGTCTTATTTAGCGGTCTTTAAGATCACAATATTGGCGTTATCGATGTCTTAGAGCAAACCGCATTCACAAATAGAGTCCACGGTGTACAGTAAAGATTGCCAAATTGTAAACGGTTATATTTACAAGTGGTACGCACATGTACTCGTCAATTTAGATTACCTTTTTTTCTGTATTATATTAAAATTTATTTGTTTGTAAGCTTAAAATAGATTCATATTGACCATATAATATTAAAAATGCATTTATAAATAAAATATGGAACTGGGAATGGTTATTTGTGGTTTAGCCTAGTGACAAGTAAATTCGGAGACAGGTAAATTCACATTATGTCGTTTTTCGACGTAGGTCGCCTCTCCTGGAACAAATTACCGACGTAAGATGGGATATACCTGTAATGTTCATATCATTTTTTGTTTTGCATTTGGGGTATTGTATAGTGATTTTTAAGCGTAGGTTAGATGTGGCGCAAGGCCGAAAGAATTATCCATCCAGTGAGGATCGAACTCACTACTCAGTTGTAAACACCCTTGCTAAATATTGCACCACATCGAAGTGCTCCATGTAGCGCATGTATGATTGATTGATTGATTCGGTTTTGACAGCTTATCAACCCTTTTCAGGTTATTTAAAGACAGAAAATTTTTTTGATTGCAAGAAGTTTTTTTTTAGATAATGATGGTTTATTGATACAAGTACTACTAATTAACCTATAGCTGGGGGAGAAGAGGTGGATTTATACCTTACCCATAGGTATTTGAGCGTAAGTGAATATTTAGGAACCCAACGGGAATTGGAACTCGGCTCTCCGATTAACAATTCCGAGCCCTTATACAGTACACCGCCCACACACCCAAGCTGTTAAACCCCAAGTGGTCACGCATCTAGATACTGACCAGGTTCGATGTTGCTTAACTTCGCTGATCGTATGGGAACCGGTGTTTCAACGTGATATGGCCGTAAGCCGGTGTACTGTAATACTGGCATATCTTCCGTCATTCTTATTATTGAATTATAGAGCTGCATACTATAAAATGCCATTTCTGAATGTGATGTGTCGGTGAAGGGGCGATATTTGCCTCACCACTCACACCAGGTTAAGTTTGTTACACTTAGTACTATCCATAAGGCTATTGCAATTTTATATTTCGTCACTCTGTATACTCTTATCTTACTTTAAATGTGTTATAAATGGTAGCACGAGAGAACAAACGAAACAACAATTACCGCCAGTGAGGTGAAAGGAAAAGAAGACAAGAATTGTTAATATAAAATTCTTTGTATTGTCGATACAGAGGATGTGAGTAGAAGGTCTCTTTATGGGCAATGGAAGCAACTTAGGGGAAGGGTAGAGCTGATAAGGTTTGGAATTGATGCGTGTATCGGTCGGTTATGCATTATGTATTGGTGTATGTATTTTTTAAGTTACAACTGTTACTCCGTGTTATTACACGCCATATCACAGAGAGAAGTTGGACACGTGTTGCCCGTACCAAGGTTGGTGGTGAAGAGATTTAATTTAACGTATTTTGGCAGAATGTGCGCATTTCCGGTAGCAACAGTTTTTGTTGCATGCTGCGAAAGTTTTTATTATTTTGAATTTTTATTTAATTTATTTTATACAAGGTTTTTATGTTATTGTTTTATTTTATTTTATTTATAATTTTCATTCTTCTTATTATTATTATTTTATATTTTATTTTTATTTATTATTAATAATAATAATAATAATATTCCTACAATAGTTTTACATATTAGGGTGTTCGAAAAATAATTACCTTTTATCAGAAGGGATAAAATACATATATCAAAGTTAAATTTATTTGAATATTATTGTTAAAAAATGTTATGACGTTCATTTTCAGTGACTGCATCCCAACGGGCGCTTATTTTCTGATTCCACCTTTAAGGAAATCTGAGTTTATTTTTTCATCGCAAAATTTTTGAAAGACTCTTTTCAACTTGTTTATTTCTGAATGGTTCTGTCACCACCATCCTAAGAAACTATTAGAATATAATACAAGACAAGAATTGTTAATATAAAATTCTTTGTGTTGTCGATACAGAGGATGTGAGTAGAAGGTCTCTTTGTGGGCAATGGAAGCGACTTGGAGGAAGGGTAGAGTTGATAAGGTTTGGAATTGATGCGTATGTCGGTCGGTTATGCATTATGTATTGGTGTATGTATTATTCTAATAGTTTATTTTCTTGAGTTTGTTTTCCATTGTCATTTTCGAGAATAATATCTTTTAATCCTCATAGAGAACTTTTCCTGCCTTCCATCTGCATGGCTGATGCTAACCTCCAGTAGAGCAACCCATTTCGCCAAGAATCTCACGTTTTCCACTGATGGAGGATTATATTGAATCAACTGCTAGGAAGGTTGGTTCACTGTGCCTGACAATTTTTTTTTCGCCAGAATGTCTTGCACATTGATTAATCTAACATTCGTCCGTGCATTTAATATCGCTGTCATATCGGATCTGGTGCGCTTGAACTATATCTCGAAATTCTCTCCAAAATTCGAAAAATGGTTTTTAATTTAATCGATCCTGACCTGGCATCTCGACTTCGGTCACTTTCCCGACACCTTGAATTGGTTTACCTCTGGGTTTTTTTTCTATAAATGTTTTCATGTTTAATGAACTCTCCTCCTTGGTAACTTGACCACATGAATTTAAGCACCCTACTAGATTAGCAATTAGGTCTCATCGTTTTACTGTTGAAGTAGCTAGATATTATATTCTAATAGTTTCTTTTCTCTCCCTTCTCACCTGTGGAACTCTCTTCCGGTTTCTCACTTCCCTGCTACTTACGATCTACAAAAATTTAAATGCAACGCCAATCGCCATTTTCTGTCTTCTCGAAACTTGTGCTTTTATTGTCCTTTTTCTTCGCTAAAGTCTTCTCATTTTCTTTCCCTGTTTGTAACCCGTGGCGTCTTAGTAGCATTAACGACTTGTTTGGAGCGGAATGATAAAAAAAAAACAGCTCTTCTGTTTTTGTTTTCAGAGCACGTTCTGAGTAATGTTTCCTTAACCCGATCTAGCTGCTGGAAATAAACATCAGTAGTGACGGAAGACAAGTTTTGGTGTTGGCACTGGTTTCTTCGTTTACTGCTGACATGCAAAATCCATTTTTCATCGCCGATAACAATGTAATGTAAAAAAAAAAAAAAATGAAAGTTCGACATTCCTGAACAAAAGTCTGCTGAGGGCGGTGGAATGTTACGTTCAGTTCTCAAACGAAAGCTCATGTGGAATCTAAATACTCTTTTTGATAGTTTTTCCATTTCGCTTGATATTTTTGCGAAATCTGTGGTGTTCGTCAAGACGAATCAATCCAATAGTCGCTTTCCAATTTTCTTCATTCAGATTGGGTCGTCTCACAGAACGAAGCTTTTAGGATATGTTCGCAATCGCTGTTTTTTTCCAGCTTGACTCCCAGCATGCAATACCGTGCTTTACTGCATCCATGCACACACTACACGTGTTTTAAATGCCTCTCCATCAGTGCTACCTTTTAAAATTCATAGTGTAAACAATGATGAGTAGGTACTTTTTGAAATTTTAACTCTGAAATGCGCTATGAACGGCTCACTGCCGGATAGAATAAATGAAAAACTGACTTCAGACGCAGGAGTAGATAGGTTCGCTTATCGTCCGGTTCACTCTCCTTCCAGGTTTTTGGACAGGAGTAGAAGCTTATCCATTGTTTCCTGTTTATGAGTGGATTGCCGGTTCCTTCTAAAGTCTACTTCAACATTATACTTCTAAAATCTCCACCTTTATCTATGAAATGTCATTTACTATTTATTATTCGATAGGAATTCATAGGTTTGACTATCATCCGGTTCACGCTCCTTCACAGTCTTTTGAACAGGGATAGAAGCGTATCCATTGTTTCCATCTTAGGATTGTGTTTCCGGTTTCTGCTAAAGTCTACTTCTAACCCTGTACGTCTAATGTCTCCACCTGAATTCTGAAATTTTACTTACTAATAATTTTCATTTTTCTCTTTCTCAACAACACCACACAATACACCTCTACCTTGAGTGGCTCTTGGGTCTTGTATTGGGTGAACATTCAAACTTAGTTCTGCCTTGATTGGTTGACTATTCATTACTTTTTGGAAATTCTTTTATATTTTATTTCCAATTATTCGTGAAAATATAAGACTATTTCTCCCCTCCTTTCAGTATTTTTCAACATTAAATTAAGAAGCAGCTTAGAGTAAGACTGGTAGTCGCCTCTGACAGCACAAACTTAGGAATTAAGCAACTGAAGGGTTTTCATCTCAGAACGGTATTTAATATTAGGCAAATGTGTAAGGAATCAAAATTTCAAACAATAGGGGTTTTCTTAGGCCTTGATTAAAAGATCACACGTCAAATCCCCTATGATGCCATCATTGTAGACAGAAACCATTCATTAGATTTTGATCATTTTTGTCTGGCAGCTCCGTCACCCAGATATCTACCAATTCCTTGCGACCTCCTGCAGACTCGGTGGAGTCTGGTGTAGATGTACCAAAGGGAAGGCAAGATTGCAATAACTCTTATAAGAAGAATTCTACGGTTCTTTCTCCAACAGGATGGAACACATGCGAAATCGAATACATTTGGCAACACTCGATATGGGATTGAGTTGTCTGGAATATTATCAAAAAATAGCCAGTGCAAATATGCCCAAATCCAATATTATTGACCTAAACGAGAAAGAAATCGAGAAAATGACTTGGTAAGTACAAAAATTATAGATACACACACACACACACACACACACACACACACACACACATATATATATATATATATATATATATATATATATATATATATATTGTGTATATTTCGGCAGAAATTTTTCATTAATGCATGTTACATTAAATAATATAGACAAGTTTTGTCTATTTATTTTAAGTGAGTTCCTTTCGTATTGTCTGATAAGCTTAATCACATTATCGTTGAAAGACGAAAGGAAAACACCATATTGACACATGTTTGAATCCAATCTAAGCTTTCGGCTTACATAAGCCATTATCAAAGATGACAATTTTAATAAACCAAACAATACATATACGAAACCACAATAATGGCCCGCCGTTGCTGTTTGAATAAGCTCAAAGCAACGACAAACTCTTATTTACGAGCCAAGGAAGCGAAAAACGTGTCGTAGCTCGTGACGTCACACATAACCACGCGAGAGTGAAAACGAGAAGTATTAAGTATGGGAAGCCATTGGTATAAACCAATGGCTTCTGCTATAGATTATAGGCATTTAAGAATATTTGTGGAGATTTCATAGTTTATTGTGTTCAGGTTAGATTTCAACTGTTGACAACACAATTATACTTAAACATGAAAATAATAAGCAAAAATTAAAAATCCTTGAAGCTATATACATAAAACAGTTCAATAAACTTCAATCTTCCATGAATCTCTCACGCACATTCATTGAAGTTTATAAGCAGTAAAATCGACCTTGCCAACCGATCGATCCTTAGTGGCCGAAACGGTTAAGGCACGTCAGGCTTGATGACGGTTCCGTATAGGATACAGGTTCGAATCCTGTCGATGACGAATATTTTCTATGAAAATTTCTCGGACATTCAGGCCGGTAAATGTTATTTAATACTGTTTATTATAAACAGAGCATTTACTTAAATACACATATCTATAAAAACAATGTTAAACATAAAAATGTCTTTATATATATATATATATATATATATATATATATATGTACATCCGTGTGGGCAATATAGATATTGCGTAATGTACATACGTGTGGGCAATATAGATATTGCGTAATGTACATACGTGTGGGCAATATAGATATTTGCGTAATGTACATATATATATATATATATATATGTGTGTGTGTGTACATTATATATATATATATATATATATATATATATATATATATATATATATGTGTGTGTGTGTGTGTGTACATTATATATATATATATATATATGTGTGTGTACATTACGCAAATATCTATATTGCCCACACGTATGTACATCACAAACACACACATGTATATTACATGCACACACGTGTATGATCATTATTGAGGAATCGGAGGGCCGAGTTCGAATTCCAGTCGAATCCATTACATTCACTTACGTACTAATACCCTTGGGAAAGGTATGATTCCTCTTCTTCTTCCACCAGCTATGGGTAAATAGCAGGACAGACCGGGTTCTATAGCCTTGGATGGCAACTGGTCTACCGCAGAAAGAAATGGCAACCTACTGCGGGAAAAATCTGCCTCGTCAGTCATGTATCGAAAGATACATGATCACCAAAACGTGGCACATAACTGCCTGACATACATCATATGAATATACACATACATGCTACCAAAATGTTCGAGCAATTACTGAACTGAACGAGTGTACAGATTTCGACATTACCCTTTGTGAACAGAAATCTTTATGGTCCTATGTGTAAACAGTACTAATTCGAAGAAAACAACTACTAATTCAAGTACTAATTCGAAGAAATCGGTGGAAACTCTCAATTTTTGCCATGGTCAAATTTTCCGAAGTTTTGCATAGCACCTATTACGCTTGTGTACGTAATTGTGTGTATGTTTGAGACCTTTTGTGAGCATGCGCATTACCTGTTTTTCAGGTGGTCGCTAGTTGACTAATTGCCTGTAATTTGAAATTGATTTCCTCTTATTTACTCCATAGGTGTCATAATATTGAGGATGAATGTAACTACTTCATAGACAGCGATCCAGATGTCCGTTTCCCGCAACTGGAAAAGCTGAAGAAGTTTTCACTTCTTGATTTCACTAAAGTGAATTTTGTCAAGGTATACCGCATTTCTGTCAGTTTTCATTGAGGAAAAATAAAAAAAAAAGAAGATAAAAATAGAGGAGTAATTGCGAACAACGTTTTCGCTAAATAGTTTGTTCTTGATTTGCGAGATGACAGATCTTGGGCTTTGGACGGCGAAGAAAAGGCTTACTTTGGCTTAAGGCATATCAACATTTTTGTCAGGCTATTCAAAGCCAAATTTTCTTATTTTGATCAGCAATGGAAAGATAGAGTAGTACGACATAGAAAGGACAAAGTAATGCACAGTCGGAGTTCATCGATTAATTTCTAACAAGTAACACAGCTAATATATATATATATATATATATATATATATATATATATATATATATGTGTGTGTGTGTGTGTTTGTGTTTAAGGCGAAAGAGAAATAGCTTTTATAATTACATCTAGCCAGGTTTTGAATCCAGCTATATACGTTTATTATCCATGGAAGTCATAAGGTTAGACAGGTTAGTTTGCCCGAAAGTCAAAAAAGTAGACAGTGGTCCGGTTTGCACTAGAGTAAGTATATTGACATAGGTCCGATTTGCATGAGAGTCAAAAGGTAAATATAGGTCCTGTTTGCACTAGAATATAAAAAGTTAGACATACGTCCAGTTTTCACGAGAGTCAAAAGGTGGACATCGGACCGGTTTTCTCGAGAGTCAATATATAGAGATAGGTCCGATTTGCACGAGTTAGACATAGATCTGATTTTCACTAGAGTGAAAAACGTAGACATAAGTTCTGCAAACAGCTAACTCCTTTTTTGTTGGTTGGGGTTTACTCCTCTTGACTTCAATTCCCATTTATATATAATTGTCTGTTTGGTATATTGGCATAATTTTAAATTTACCCTGATTACATTTATAGATGTGTTGTGATACAATGAGTTTTCTGTTGTCTGGTAATTTGATGTTGCTTTTGTGAAGGGAAACTCTGTTGTTCAGTGCTTGGCTATATATGACTTGTACTTGTATATATGGCTTGGCTATATATGACTTGTATTTTGTGCATTTGAGTGCATAAATCATATTTTTAGAGTTGCAGTTTAAATTTTTATTTATTATGGATGTTGTTTTGGTGTTTTCAAAAGTGTAGGAGTTTCCTTCCATAATGATATCACAAACCCCACAATCTTTTTGGGTTGCATTTTGTGAACTGATGTATAGTGTGTTGGTTAAATTTGGAGAAGGTTAATATGTGTTTCAGGTTTTTCGATTGGCGTTTGCTTTTAATTATTTTGGCTGTGTTTAGTATATTTTTCAGTTTGTCATTCTTGTTAAGTAGATGTAGATTTTTTGTAATTTCTGTAAATATTTCTGGATTGTTCTTGTTGTATGTTGAGACATATACTAGAGTTTGTTCGACGTTGGGTTTATTTGGATTCGTAGTTGGTTTAAAAGAATTTTTTTCGAGTTTAAAACCTTTGTTTATTAGTGTTATGGGGTTAGCCTCGTTTTTTAGAGTTCTATATAGTTCTGCTAGGCGGAGTTTTCGGAGGTGTTTGTCAGTCACTAGAGTATAAACCCTACGTGCTAGAGAATAGTGGGGTGGATTTCAGGCAACTTTTTGGGTGATGGCTATTGAAATGAAAACAATGTTGCATGTCTGTAAGGTTTGTGGTCGATATCTGTGATTATGTGGTTGTTTCTATTTTTAATATATTCATGTGTGTGTGCGTGTGTGTGATTGTATCGTTGATATTTAAAGGTCAATCCAGTTCAGAAAACCAATGATATCTTCTCGTTTTATAAAAATGAAAGGAAATAACCTTGATTAGTAAATCATATTTGTCTTGCAATTTTTCTTTGTTGCAGGCTAAGCTGTGCTTGTATGTGCTGTCCCTTCCTGCCAACGAGGTGCTGGCGATTCCGACACAAAGAGCTCTTTTGGTAAGTAACTCGAAGAAGTCTATTTGGTGTTAAAACTTTGTTCCTTTTTTTTTGTTTTTACTTCTTAATAAAACATGTATTTACTGATGTTAATAAAAGAAATCTTAGAAAGTCAGAGTAGAATTCCGGAATGATGGAGAAAGCGTTACCTCGAACCATCGACAGTGAGACACGCTGCAAGAGCCACTCCGTTTCGCGCAATCGCAATCGCGCCAATCCTCCGAAGAAACGCCATCGAACGAGGGTCAATAACCCCTGAAGTCTCCACTGCCACAGGAGTAAAAATAAAATCTATCAGCAAGAGAAGAATATTTAGCTATCTTTTTTTTTTTTTTTATCTCTGCGTCTCGGGCGACGAACCCCGGCTCAACCGCGGACCTGATCAAATTACCGGCCGAAAATGTATCTGCACAGGTCGCATCCCAAATCAACGACTTACCCATTTTAAAAAGGAAGATGGTAATGCCATCCGGCCGCTTTCCATCACCACGGCCGAGGCCTACGGGTTCGATTTGGGAAGGGAACCCAGCTGCATCCAAACCTCTTTTGATGATGTCGTTAATTGCTGCATGTCGTGGAAAGCGGCCGGCACTACGACGACAGGAGAGAGGATGCAAACCAAACTCATCGATGGAGGCTCCACATCTGCATCTGTGACGCTCACAGAATTTGAGTCCAAGACGGATCGCGACTCCGACCCGAGTGCACTCATCATCTAGAAGGGTACCGGTAGATGAAGAGGGCACCACTACTCGGTTGTGAAGCAGATAGTAGACAGGCGAGGCGATGCTGATCCAGTGAGAGCCTCAAATTAGTAAAATTGGCCTCGCATTTTATTTTATCCCAGCTTTTTTGTTTTGATGTGTCTCGTGCGATAGAAAGTAATTCAATAAATTATTTCTTTTGTTATTATTAATTACTTTATACCCATTATTATTAAAAAAAGTTATTTAATTAATTTCTGACGAAAGATCTGAAATATCATTTATTATTCTACTCTTGTATTGTGCCCTGTTTTAAATTATGTTTAGTTACTTTGTTCAATAAATGATTTCTTATTTCTTATTTAACTTATAGAAAAAAATAAATAACAATGAATTCCGGATGAATATTACGTAATAATTACGTAATAAACGTAATTTTACGTAATAATTACGTAATAAACGTAAGTTGGAACAACATATAAGCGAATGAAGGAATGATATGGGATTTTCTATCGGAGTAACATCTCTTTGCCAACTTCGGCATATTTGGCTAAATTTGAAATGCATTGCCAGATAAAATATATATATATATATATATATATATATATATATATATATATATATATATATATAAAACGTATCCAAGATGGGACAAAAGTTGTATGTGTATGAATCTGACATTCCACGCTGACTGAAAACCATCATAGCTTGATCATATCGCGAGATATTGCTGGGGCGACCTTCTTTAGTTGTAATGAGGTCTTAACTCAGAAACCATGCCTGGCATTCAGATCTTCATCCCGGAAAGGTTTAGTTGGATCAAAGTATTTATATGTGCCATTATCGTTTAAAAATAAATTTTTGCCAACGAAAAGTAAATTTTTACAGATGAAAAATAAAGGTGCACAAAAGAAACATAAATTTATTAATGAACAGTGTTTTTTCAGTCAAAAGTTAAATTTTTTTTTTTCAAAAGTGAAAATTAAAAAAAAAATAGTTAAATAGCTTTAGTACTTAAAAAATAAATATTTTAAAAGCTGATAATTTTCTTCGTAGATTATTGGTTATTGAATATATATATATACAGAGGTTGGACAAAATTGGAATAGGTGCAAATTCCACTCCTATATTTCAAAGACCTATTATATTAAGAACTTTAACTAAAACTTCGTAATTGCAGGTTATATCTATTGTAAATACGTTTATTTATCTAATTTACTGTCTTTGGCTTATTTATTTTTAGAATTTAGTAAAATTTAAGCTGAGTTCGAAAATGGGCAAATTGTTGGAGCTCGCATGGCAGGAGCCTCGATCACTAAGGTTACTAAACTGTTTGGTTTTCAAGAGCGACCATATCATGAATTATGACTCAATTCAAGAAACAGGGTAAAACCTCTAGCAAGCATAGCAATTCGGGCCGGACTTGAAAACTTACTGATAGGAACCGACGTGAATTGAAATGCAATGTCGCGAATAATCATCGGACTACTGCGGCCAAAGTGATTGCTGAGTTGAATAGTCCAGTTTCTACTAAAACCGTTCGTCGTGAGCTCCATAAGACTGGATATCATGGAATAGCCGCCGTAAGGAAACCTCTTCTCTCCATTCGCAGCATTCAGAAGTTGTTGAAGTGGTGCAGAGATCACAATGCCTGGTCTGCAGACCAATGGAAGCAAGTCATATTCTCAGACAAGTCCAGTTTTTCTCTTTTCCCAACTTCAGGGCGAGTTTATGTGTGGAGGCAGCCCAAAGAAGCTTACAAACCTGACTGCCTTCTTCCAACAGTGAAGCATGGAGGTGGATCAGTGATAGTTCGGGCCGCTATATGATAGAAATGTCTCGGTCCAATAGTTGCACTGCGTGGTAGAATCAATAGCAAAGATTACCTGAACATTTTAGGTGATCGTTCATCCAATGGCCCAGACTTTATACGCTGATGGTGACTGCATCTTCCAAGACGACAATGCTCCAATACATACCGCTCGAATGGTTAAGAATTGGTATGAAGAGCATGAAAGTGAGCTAGAACATATGGAGTGGCCTCCCCAATCTCCAGATATCAATATTATTAAATTTTTGTGGTGCATTTTGGAGCGACAACTTAGGAGCCGCTATCCTGAACCGTCGTGTCTTAAAGAGCTAGAGCAGGTGTTAATGGAAGAATGGGTGAAAATTCCTCTGGATGAAGTCAGGAAGCTGTATGATTCCATTCCTAGACGTATTAAAGCTGTATGTGAGGCTAAAGGAGGACCAACTCCATATTAAATAAATTTTCTTCGAATTTAACAAGTGTTTCAATTATTTTGTCCAACCCCTATATGTATATATATATATCTATATATATATATATATATAGATATATATATACTAAACACAACTAAAATTGCATATATATTTATATACATACACATTATATATATATATATATATATATATATATATATATATATATATATATATATATATATATATATATTCGGAGAAAGAATAATATCTTTCTTCTCTTCCACATTATTTCTCTTTCTTTTTAGTGATTATATCTTGTCTCACTCTTTTCTTTTTTCTACTATAACTCGTGTATTTCTTCCTTTTGTGAAAATTATTTCTTATGTCTATCTTTTTAAAAAAGATGAGATAGTGTTTAAAAATTGTAATATTTATATACATACATGTATATTTAGATATAGATATAGATAGATAGGTATATAGATAATTAGTTAAAGAGGTGTGTATATATATATATATATACATATATATATATATATATATATATATTTCAGTGTATTTTTAATCATTTCACCCCAAGCAAAGCAATAAAGCCACTAAAACGTAAGGGGTTACTGTAAGAAAATATGAGGAAGACACTATTAAGGAGAGAGAACAATAAAAGAACAGGAATTCCGACCAATACAGTTTCGTTTTGGGGGGTATTTTTTGCGCAATTACTCTTGGGAGTGGCATGAATTCATCTCTTCTCGACACATTACCTGCTATGGGTTAAATAGTTGATTAGACTTGGGTGTCAGCCAGTCTAAGAGAAGGAAAACTATTGATTCCAAAACAGTACTGAAGGTAAGAAGGAATCACTCCACTATCTTTCTCAAGAAATCGTTTCCACAGATAATAAAAAAATGGAATATGTGGCGGACCATGATCCCCTACGTCTGGAAGAGACATGACATTTGAAAATGGTTTACTCTCCTGTTGCCTAATTAATCTTGAACCAACTGAGATGAAGCCTTTATTACACTTTGGTTTATTTACATTATTTACATGCGGACTATTGTCCTCATCTTTGTTGTTGTTATCACAACGTTTCGACCGTTGTGACCTCTGGTACTTATCGATCCCTCTGGTCTTCATTAGGTACTGATCGATCCGGGTAACTTCCATGGAATTTATATTGAATCCTTTAATATTGAATCCTTTATTTAATCTACGAGGGTAGACTGTTCTCATTCCGCTATGTTTAAGGATATAGCTAGTGAATTAAATCGTTGATTCCTGAATTTGGTGACATAATAATTCTGAGTTCAATACCGTATTTTCCGGCTTACAAGACGCACTTTTTTCCTAAAAAATACCCTGAAAAATACGTGTGCGTCTTCTAATACAAATGTAAGGCAACACTCTGGCTCAAGTAAATTTGGACGGTCACCTAATTGGCATGACAGATAGTGACGTATGTTGTCATTACAATATAAGGTTAGCTATCTGATTCAGCCTTTTATATAATGTAACCTCAGTACTTAGCTGTTACAAGCATTTCCAAGACTATAGACCTTCCTGGGGCGAGCCACAAGCGTAAACATGCTGTTTACTAGCAGCGGCTGGAGCCTTTCTGCTCTTGATGTGAAAATAACAGTTACCACCAGATTATCACAAATATCACAACCTTTTTTTTGTCCTGGAAATTATCACCCATGCCGAGTTCTTCAAAACCACCCTTGGGCAATGAAAGATGTATAGTATTTTACTAATCACCAACTAGTATGCCATTGCCATACAAACAAAATCGGACGAGTGATTAATGTAAACAATACGTGGCGCCAGTATGTGAGGGACGGTTGGTGAATGTGTTGTTGTATGAGAATGACTTTTTTTTCATAGAAATTTCTTTGCAATATTAGGGTGCATCTTCTATGTCGTAGCGTCTTGTCAGCCGGAAAATCCGGTAGACAAGATGTTCCTAGAGGTATGGAATATCAGTGGATAGGTTGGGAAAAAAAATGAAAATTTGAATAGCCGATGATGCCCGCCTATTCCGAAAGTGAAATTAGGTGCCAGAATGTAATAAATATATGGAGGCGGAGTGGGACTATTTTCATTGAATAAATATTTTTTGTTTTCTTTAATTTTTTGTGAAACCTTTTTGCTGCGGAAATACTTTGAGAAATGTATTTTTGACCAGTGTGATGTTCCTTAATATTAGAAACAATTTTAACCAATTTCATTTCTTCTTTTGTTCTGCATTTTTTTTTTTTTTTTTAGTTTGCTCTGTCGTCAATTCTACAACTTTCCAGGGGTATTCTCAAGCAGTGGCTGGATTCCAGAAACCTACCCTTGTATAATATCGACCCACTGGCCGAGTGAATTAACACAAATTGGAAATTATTAAAAAACTTTAGAGACGTATCGTCGGGATGAAGCCGTAAGGAATAAATTGAGTAAATGTTGAGAATATCTTATTTATAGTTGTTAATTTCGTGTCAATCTTTTGTGTCCCATGATTTATTTGCAAGGGTTTTCTTATCGGTATTTCGCGAGCTCCCCTTGATATTTGTAAAATTATCGACTCCCTGTACCACTCCAGAAAATACCTGACTCCGCCTGCCATGTTATCTATCTTTAAAAGAGTCAGATCAGACCAAAGATGGAGTGTTGCAGCCATATCTAGGCTGGAACTGCCTAATCCTCATTTTTCCAGCCTCGATAGAGTCCAAAAGCGTCTTTTCCCACAGACAAAATGGCGAAAGCTTCTCGCTGTTTGTTGTGACCAAATAAATGGTTAAAGAAATAATAAAACAAGTGTTGCAGATATATCATATATTAAACAGTAAGTACAACAGTAATGTATTACATGACTAGTGAGCGTGTCTCGGTTGACCCAGTGTTCAATCTATTCGACTGTTATATTCACCAGTCTCCCCACGAGGTAGGATGTGGCATAAGGCCGAATTTAATGTTGGGTAATCCGAGCCCGTAGGCTCGGCCAAAAATTCGCCATAGACCCCGTATAAAACGGGGTCGGGTAGCTGTTTCCCGAGACGAGACTCTGCCCTTCGACATAGCCTCGTCTGGGGATCCTCTCTGTCCGGAAGCAGAGAATTCGACCAGATCTATTCGACTGTTATTTTTAACAGACCCACCTCTCCCACGAGGGATGTATGTGGCACAAGGCAGAGTTTACCATGGGTTCTCCGAGCCTGTAGGCTCGGCCAAAATTATTCCCTTAGAACCCGTATAAACGGGTTCAGGGACTGTCTACCTCGCCGGACGAAACTTTGCCCTTCGACAAAGCCTCGTCCGGGTTCCTCTCTGCTCAAGGCAGAGAGTTCGACAGTAATGAAAAATCTGTTCGACTGTTCCTCCAAGGCCTTCTCTCCTACTAATTTTATAGTAGGCGGAAGAGTCCATCATAGACTCTTTAGAGGGAGGACACTACAATACTATTCTATCCTTATTTCCATGCAAAATGTTCTGCATTTTTCATTTCCAACAGTTCAAAGCTTTACAGCTAAGACCCGCCATGCCGCGTACACAGGGTCAAATCATCCTCATTCCCTTCGAATTCCATTGGTAAGGAGGGAGTCTCATTCGGACAGCTTCTTCCTAAGTGCCGGTGATTTGTGGAACAGACTCCCGCGGTCGCTACAGTCTTAATCTCTTTAAGTCTAGGGTCAACCGTTATCTATCCTATATATTATCTTAATATGCGCTTTCTAGTTCCTCCTCTTACATTCATACAACAACCTCGTTCAATAACGCTCTACATTGTGCGTTCTTGGGCCCTCTTTGTGTGAAGAAGAGTAAAAACACGGACACAAGGTCAGGGTTAATGTGTGGTGACCATACAACCAAGGGCAATCATTTCTCAGTCCCCACGACCACTGTGACGCTGGTGTAGCTACCCATTAACACTAACACTTTAGAGTAACGAGGGAGGTATTGAGCAGGGCTGGAATCCCCAGAACCAAGCATCCTATATAGCTAAATGAGGAAGGGAACTGATACTACATATCCAGTTTATTTTTGTTAGGAGGTCAAGAAATGCGATTCACCCTAATCGCTACCAGCGCGTAAAACTAGGTCGATGAGCAGTGTTGAAATGCCATCTGAGGATACTGATGTATACTTCAAAAGTGTTTCCTTAGGTAAGGCATGAATGTAGTCCCCTCTTCACTCTCTACTATCATTAGATTTTCTTGACAATTTAAAGATTGACGCAGAAAGTAGGTGCGTGAACAACTGGCAAAACTACTCCCACACATAGTTAACTGAAATGCCCACTTAGAAGTAACAGTGAGAGGGTTTTGTCTTCTAGATCAGCACTTTTTAAACTATGTGTCACGACCCCGAAATGCTGGGGTAGCGAAAATTAAATTCAAACCCTTGAAATTCAGTTTATATGTTATTTTACAAACACCCAATATTTAACGCGATGCGCCACGCAAACGCTTCGGTAATAAATGCGCGTGTGGCGCCGTTGCAACAAGTGCAGTTACAAAATAGGTATTTCCAGGGTAGTTGGTTAATATGTGGGGTCGCCAAAAATCTCGTGATCAAAAATAGGATCATGAAAGAAAAAAGTTTAAGAAGCGCTGTTCTAGACAATCTTGATTGTGGTCCGATTGTTAGATGAAATTTTAAAAAAATTTAATCATATTAAAATTGTATTTTCAAAATCTTTTACGATCCGTGTCCTTTTAGAACGTGGGCAAACATGGATCTCCACAACTTCGTCGCTTTAAGCAATGTTTGGCTCCATAATTCTACCTACTCCGTATTCTGACATCTATTTGCCCCAGTTAAAATCACATCTCTGTTGCTCAAGTTTACTCTTTATTTATGACGAAATAGTCCGTCATTCACTGCCATATATGAAGATTAATATCACATAGCAGCTTAGCAATTTTTCTACCCACAATTTTGTGATTTTTGCGAGATAAAAATAAACTTAAAATTTCTAGAAAAGATAAAAAAAGATATTACCAAGGGAAATAACTTGAAAATTTTTATATTTAGTTATGTCCCTTGGTAAATCTGCAGGGGGAGTAACTCAAAGTTTTTTGAGTTAGTTATTTCCCGTGAAAGTGTGGACAAATGTTATTATTTCCTTTGATTTCTGTTGTATATAAGTTTCCTTCCGGGTCCCAACCAGAGACTAAAAACAAATCTCTCGACACCTGAATATGATTCTTCTCTACTTATTGGACACAGGTAGCCAACCGTCGTATTTCTTTAAAGGAATATTTGAAAAGTTAACATGTCCTGACTGGAGTATAAGTCTTGGCTAATTCCAAGTAAAAACTTATACAAGTAATTGTAATAACATCAAGTCGTTTTGAAAATAAATGTAGGAAAAAGGGGGTTACTTCCTGTCCCCGTTTTGTTGGACGATAAGTTTAATATTCAATTCAAGTTCGATGATTTCAGACAAGTGATCACCAATTTGACCAGATTAAAGTATTGGGTTGGTGCATAATTATCAGGCGTTTTTCAACAATATTTATTAGGAAAAAAAGAAACAACACAATTAAACTAACATTTTTAAATGATTATTTCGGAGCGTATGATTATCGACACGCATTTTTATAACCTGAAAAGTGTAACCCGGATATAAGAGAGTTGTCGGGACCGGAGAAGAAGTCTCTTATATCCGGGTTTCTCTTATATCCGGGTTTAGTCTATTTTATATACATTAACACAGGCTCTAATTTGGGACCAGAGAAAATCGCTCTTATATCCGGGTTTCTCTTATATCCGGGTCCCACTGTAATATTTTTATTTAAAAAAGTAAACAAAACAGCAACTTTTATTAACAAATAACTCGGATACAAAAACGCCTGAAACAAAAATGCACCAACCCAATACAATTTCGCCTTTTCTCATAATAGTGATAGCAATCAAATAAGCATTCGAGGAATTCTGGGAATGGACATTTTCCAACATATGGAAGATACCAAAATTGTTAAATCTATGAATGGCTTGGCGTGGAATATGGCAAAATTTTCTATATAAATATCAAGTTACCCCAGCGAGACCGGAAGCTTCCAACGTTCACTAAAACTACCAGACTATAATTGTCGTGTCTCGAAAAGCAAGGAAAATTTGTATTGGGACCAAAGTTCAACTACTCTAAAATATTCCCAGATGCCTTTGAATTATCTAATGTCGGACGGAACTTAGAGAAAATTTGAAAGTTTGTAGTGGATTCATGTGTATCATCCTTCGATGAAGATGAACATATAAGTGATTATAACAAAAGAGAAATAGATAAATTCGAATAATCAGTAAGACAACTCATATGAAGTGGAATTATCCTGGCACGAAGACAAGATCAAATCAGTGACATCCAATTATCAAGTAGCTTTGAAAGTGCTTGATAAAACTATGCATTCTTTACGAAGACAGATATCTGACCGCTGTTTACAATGATGTTTTACAGCGACAAGAGACCGAAGGGATTATAGAAAGAATTGACATCTCCCCGCAAGACTTTTCAAAATATGTTTGGATTTCTCGCAGACCAGTCTTCAAATCTGATAGACAAGTAGCTATAAACTCTAGCCCTCTACATATCGGAATACATCTGATATTGAACTATTACCATTAACCCTAGAACACTTAATTAAAGTTACACCCCTACTAACCATGGGTATATCTTACCCGATTTTGAAAATATAAAAAAAAATATTAAATATAAATCTTTATTTGAAATATTTTACATGCAGACACTTCAGACTTTGTACTTTGAGTTAACATTAATAGGAACTTAAAAACATATTATTTAGGTAAGAAAATCAGGTACTGAAAATTGTAATTAAAAATAGGAAATTTTGCGCTGTGTATTATATACCCATGGTTAGTGTTCTAGGGTTAACACCCAATGCCGTTTTACATCAAAATATTAATA
Source organism: Acanthosepion esculentum (assembly GCA_964036315.1). Lineage (NCBI taxonomy): Eukaryota > Metazoa > Mollusca > Cephalopoda > Sepiida > Sepiidae > Acanthosepion > Acanthosepion esculentum. The sequence continues at coordinate 35,321,506 of OZ038498.1, forward strand.
AAGAAATTCTGTGAAAACTGACTCTGATGGATCTTCTGAAATTGAATCTACTTCCATCTATCAGTTATTAGATGATCTCAGTGAAAAAGAAGATACTGTCAACTAGCTTCAAAGAATTATGGAATGAGGAACATCTCTTGAGTCTAAGAGAAAGTTGCAAATTACATGATACTGGATTTTAATAATAAAATACAAGCAGACGATATAGTATTAATTAAATATCCTGCAAAAACCAGACCATTCTGAAAACTTGGCAGAGAGATTGAAATTTTCTGTGGAAATGATGGAAATTTACATTCAGCACGTATAGCTAGAGGAGATACATCCTATAAGAATCATTTGTTTACAATGGAACTTTCCTTGACATATTAAGAACAATTTAGTCCTGGGTAAGACCTTAAATTGCATCCATTTCTTAATGAGCATGTATGAACAGTCATGTCCTGGGAAAGACTTTAAGCTGCAAGCACTTAATGGTCACTACTCTAGTCCTGTTTTGGGCAAGGCTTTATGTTACGGGAACTTACCCATAATATTAATATACTGCGCCTCAAGAGGGAGCAGCAGACACAGAGTCAGTGAGGAGTCACTCAGTCACACAGTGAGTCAGCCAGAGACAGAGTCGCGTCAGACGATTACTGTAAGACATTGGAATAGTGATACTTCGAGACAACATAGTTCTCTCTAACCTAACCTGATTGTTATTACTAACACTTCTACTTCTTTTGTACATATTCTGGTTGTAATATATCTGTGTTATTCCATACCTGTGTTCGAGTTATTCTTCATTGGTTCTACCTTGGAACATCACCGTGGTACAAGGAACCTGGACCATAACACTTTAAAATACATTCATTTATACATCAGTCCTGTCCTGGGTAAGACTTTAAACTACATCCACTTTTGGTCAATTTCTGACCACTTATAGGCCATCTCAATACTGGCCAACTTGGTCCTAAGTATGACTGAATTACAGCCACATCCTGACAAATCGTATCTGGGCCAATCTTGTCCATGATCAAGACATTAAACTGTATCTATGGTCGTGATAATAATAATCAGGGGTGAATAAAGATTTAAAACAAATGCTAACATGTACGTCTTGAGTGAGTACAAGATTTAATATAAGTGTTACCATGCACATAAGAAAACAATTTACTTCAGAACACAAGTGTTAAATTTAAAATACTACATATTCACAAGATGCAAAGGACTACTTGAAATAATGCAAGATTTTCTGTCTATATTTCTGAGATGAGGTCTTATGTACATTATTTACATTATTTGGACTATTGTCCTCATCTTTGTCGCCATATTTATTACAACGTTTCGGCCGTTGTACGCCCCGGCCTTCTTCAGGTGGTTGGAATGTCGAACTGAACTCTTTATTTCGCTCACTGGCGTAGACTGTTCTAGTTCCACGTGCCATGTTTAATGAATGTCAGTTATCAGTTATCTCCTATTAATTTTTCCCTCTGAAAGTTCTCCACTGACTTAACCGGGTTAGATCCAGTGACAGGACCCAAAGAGTGTGAGTTCAATAATAAACTCTCCATGTCAAAAGAAGTACCAACCAAAGTGCACTTCAAAATATCTATGTCAAAAGATGTACCAACTAAAGTGCACTTCAAACTATTCATGTCAAAAGAAGTATCAACCAAATTGAACTTCAAACTATCTATGTCAAAAGAAGTACCAACCAAATTGAACTTCAAACTATCCATGTCAAAAGAAGTGCCAACCAAAGCGCACTTCAAACTATCCGTGTCAAAAGAAGTACCAACCAAAGTGCACTTCAAACTATCCACATCAAACTGCTCTGGAACATTTGATTCGCTTCATGATGACAGGCTACCGTCGGAAGATTATATGATTCAAATGAAATAACTACAAAGGTATCCTTTTTTAATTATCCACACACCGATAAAAACATATATGGACAACGCAAGTAAACTATACAACATATAATTAATAAAATGTAGTGTCATGTGAATAGATACAAATAACAAAAGAATAAGTAATATCATTTTTAATTAGTATAACTAATGCTTGAAATATCTTAACAAGGGTAGAAAATACATTTTTTTAAAACAATAAATCTAATAGTGTATGTATAACACACACCTTAAGAATCTATACATAGCCACGAAAAAGGACATAATTCGAATTGAGTTAACAAATTTACAAGTGTCTAAAAAAAGGGAGGACACTCATACATGTATTTACTAAAAAGTGAATTTTCAAGTAAGGACAACTATCGTGTTTACGCTAACACATCGAGGCTATCGATTTCTCTTTATATTTTTTAATCTGTTGAATGATGGAAACGCTTATTGTATAAATAAAAATTTCATTTATGTTTATATAACAAATATTAAGTATTAATAAAAGAAATGAATATAGAAATGCTTATTGCATACAAAATTGCACTGTATTACGATGTTATGGACTAGCAACATGCAATGGAACTCTGAATTGCGTAATTCCGCGTGTGTTGGGAGAATATAAAAAATATATGTGTACTAGCAGCATGGACCGGCGTTGCCCGTGCTTGATTCAAAAATCGTACGACTCATACAGCAATCGCTATCACTTGACTTAAAATATTTTTGCCCTTCCTTGCCTTTAAAGGAGTGCCCTTTGCCGTGCTGATGTTGCTACATGCCTTACTTCTTGCCTATCTCACACTGCAAATTCTTTCTAAGCTCTATACTAAACATTAAATCTGTTACGAAAAAAGAACTAAACAAAATGAACACAGAACGATCAGCTTTAAAAAAAAGGACTCGTAACTGGAAAAACCGAATGAAAAAAGAATGTTAACAACAAATACTTTTTCACACCCAACCCAGTTCTGCGGAATCAGAATCAACGTTGAGTTTAAGCAAGCGAATGAGCCAATTGGAGTAAAGTGGCATGCGATTTTTTTTGCATGCTAGTTAACATTCGTGTCAGTCAGCTGTTGGCTCTCACGCTGGCCAATAGAATCTTCCTGCCTATTCGTGGCAGCCAGCTATAGGCTCTCACTCTGGTCAGTAGAAAATGGCCGCAAATTACATGAAAACTGCCGTAGAAGCATGAAAAAATCGATTATTTCCACTATCGATGGGAGTTGGGAAATGCAAAGTCGGTCTTGGCCTTTTCGCTTACTTGGAGCATGTGCATGTAAATTTTGGTGCAAATCCGTCGAAAATTGCGGCCATACATTCGTCACACACACACACACACACACACACACACACACACACACACACACACACACACACACACACACACACATCCTGCCTTTTATAGATAGAGATTTCCCTTTGGTAGATAACTTCTGCAGATAATGGATCGAACTCATTTCATCTGATAATGATTGGTATAACCCTAAATTAAGCGTGAATAAAAATCCGGGTGTCAATTTTGAGAGTCCGAAGCGAATAGGAACGAGAGTGACGTGTTTTTAGACCTTCTCCCAGAACAGCCAATACTGGCCACGGGGAAACATGAATAATACATTCAAGCAGCTAATCGAAGCAGAATATGGACACCATTCAAATAAGTGTTCCATTTATTTCAAGCAGACATATTTATTTGGATGTCATCTCCGATATCATGACTTTTAACTGCTAAAAGAATACGTTTTTAGCAATCCTCTATTCTCTTTCTCGTTATTTAATATATTTCATATATAAACTATGTTTTTATAATGTTCAATTATCTCACTTTATTCATCAAGACACGACTCAATTTGGGGAGTCGTTAAATTTCCCGAAACGTTTCCTTCCGGGTCCCAACCAAAGACCTAAGGTCAAAAATAGTTTCATGACATTCTCCACTGATCATTAAAAAAAAATCCCATAAGATCACACACATTTTACATAGATAAATCTCTTCGTAATGTGTGGGTCGTACTTGTGAGTATATTTTTTTTAATTTCTTTAAGGCATGGGCTACCAGGAATCCCTTCAATGTGTCTACCGAAACCATTTCCAATCAAACCGAGGATTACAACTGGAATTATGGATATCTCCATTGTCCACATTTTTTAGATCTACATTTCAAGATCCTTGTATTTTGACAGTTTTTTTGAAGATCTTCAAAGATGCATTACAATATGCAGGTATTATCAGGTCAATAAGGAAGCACATTCTGTTCTTGTCTTTGATCACGATGTCAGGGCGATTAGCTTTGATAGTTTTGTCTGTATGCATTGTAAAGTCCAGTAAAATTGTTACAGGTCCTATTTCTGCAACCGGGCTTGGGTGATGTTCATACCAGTTTCTTGCAGTTTCCTTCCCGTAAAAATTGCATATTTCCAGCGCAGTTCTTAGTCCATTCTACCATGCCGAGTTTTATGTTTTGTTTGTGCTAGCACTGTGTAACCTGATAGAAGATAGCCAATTGTTTCTGGATATTTATCACAAAATCTGCATTTCAGGTTAACGCAATATTTCAATATATGTGCTTGATAATTTCTTGTTAGCAAGCATCGGTCCTCTTCAGCATGAGTAAAACCTTCGATTTCAGATTTCAACCCTGCACTACGTAGCCACTGATGGATAGGGAGTGCGTCTACATCAGCTTCTCTGATACGGGCAGAGTATTGACCATAAAGAGGCTTGTCTTACCATCTCATCTGCATTTCGTACATTGCATTTGCTTTTGCTTTCGTTTTTAGGTTCTTTGCCGCTGCAGTAGGTGTATTATGGTTTATATGCACTTTTTCATGCACTTGAAATTCCCTTTGGAACTTGTTGGCTTCCTTTATTACTGAATAAAGTATCTTATTTCTTTCATGTTCTTTGACACGGATCATCATCCAGTAGTCTCCAGGTATCTTTGAAGACCGATTGTTGTGGCTTTGTAAGAGTTGAACTAATCCTCTGCCTCCCTCGGATCTGGACATATACAGACGATGAAAATCAGCCTTAGGATGAGGCATACGGTGGCTAGTGAAGCTTTCTCATTTTAGCATCCATTCACTTAATATTAGCTATGGTCCAATTAATGATGCTGAAACTGTATTGTACCACAGGGACAGCCAAAGTGTTTATTGCTGATATTCTGTTTTATGAGTTCAACTCAGCATTTAACACCAGACGCACGCGTCTGTAGTATTCTTTTCTTATTTTCTCTTTCATCTGGGTATGCTGTATTCCATCTCCTTCGCTGACTCCTAGTTATTTATAGGCTTCTTTTTGTTCCAGTTCCCTAATCTTTGTAACAAAATCTAGATCTGTTGAATGTGTGTTATGGTCCAGGTTAGGACCAAGGAAGAACAACACGAACACAAGAGTAGAAATAACGAAGATATATTACAGGGAATAATAATACAAGATGTAGAAGGTGTTAGTATGACTGTCAGTCTGGTTTGGAGTGAACTACTATCGGCTCGACTCGAACCATAACAATATGTTTCGGTAAATCACCATTTTTTAATGTTACTTTTCCACATTTATCTAATCCGAAATCCATACCGATGTCATCAATGAAACATTTTACAGTATTAAAGATACCCTGCAACAAATTGTCGTCTTTGGCAAAGAGTTCGACATCATTATAACTGTTTAGTTCATACGAAAGTGAGATTAAGGACAGACAGAACAGAAGTGACAGGGTGTTTCCTTGAAAGATTCTTTGTCAGATATTCAAACAATTGTAAGTGACAGTACCTGTGGTGTGATTCAGGTATGATGTGATTTTCCATACTGTCATGCTATATTTAAGGAAATTTACTCTCACTGAGGTGACTTTGAATATTTCCAAAGCTTCTGCTGCGTTTTCTACCTTTTTTTCTACACTTTTCCAGGGTCATTTTATTTATCGATGGTTGATCTTTGCAACCATATGAACCTCTTTGGCGTGCCTTCTGTTTCAGGGAAAGAATGTTATTTTAATCTCGAAAAGAGTAAGTACAATTTGTCTGGACAGACGTGATCAATTTATATGTGGTGGACAAACATGTTATTGGCCTATAATTTTTTGAATCATGTTTCATCCGTTTTTTTTTTGTTTTGTTTTTTTGGTAGGAGATATGTAATATCTCCAGTGATCTATTCTGGAATTTCATTGAGGTTATTAATTAGAATTGATAAATTTTTATGGATTAATGGCAGATGATAGAGCCAAAAGTTGGGTATCTTGTCATTTCCTGCAGAATTCCATTTTGCGGATTTTGTTAGAACTTGCCTAACATTATTCTTGGTTATATTTTTTCCATTCTTGCACGGCTTTATCCTTCATTCTCTTTCGTTCTCGTGTGATCCGCTCTGCATTGGGATTAGATTATAACCTTTGGGTTCCTCCAAATATTCTTCCAAAATCTTTTGCACTTCATCAAGAGATGGTAGTTTTTTCACTTTTATAACAGCTCTTCCAGTTTCCTTGTAAAACTTCTTGAGGTCCGTTTGGAACGTCATATTTTATCAATAGAACCTAAAACGCTTTTCGTATCGTTTTGTTCCCGGTTCCTTTAATTGCAGTTTCTGTTTAAGTATTTCCTTAATTGGTGAAATTTCATTTGTCGCTTTAATTTTAGATTTCCGCTTGATCTTTCTTTTTCGTGTTGAAACATTTGAATTTCTTGAAATGTCATCTAGTATCGATAACTGACATCTGATTCCCTCAATTTCTCGTCTTAATTTTGCTTTGCAAGTCGGCTCTTTTTGTCTGTTGTTTAATCTTTTTATTATTATTATTATTATTATTATTATTAATATTATTATTATTATTAATAATAATAATAATAATAATAATAATAATAATAATAATAATAACAGAAAAAAAGTCCTTTTAAGAATTAAATTTTCCTGCATCTTTACCCCTACTAATCTGCCACAGGCACATAAGAGTAACACACTAATTAGATCAAGTTCAATAATTGTCTGTGGAATTATTCGTAATCGCTCCTTTCTGGGTGACATGATTTTCTCTTCGTTGTAGGTATGGGCAAAATATATGCGTCTTTTTTTGCAAAATAAAAACAAAAAGGTTTACCATCTGTTTTTAGAAATTTAACAAAAAATTTAGCCCACTTTCCATATATCGCGAACGCCTTAAAAACTGATGAAGAATATTTTTATAGTTTTATAAAGAAAAAAATCATGAAGACGTTATTTCGGTAAGAACAAAAGTTCTACAATATAAAATCAGAATAGCTTGAAAATTTGCAAAATAATTCAATAAAACTCGAAAAAATATTCTTGGGGAAACTTGTCGCTTGAATAATTTAATAAAACATTATTTTCTTTCAGATTGGACAGGGGGAAAAACTGAATACTAAAAAAAATATCCGCTTGTTGAAATAAGATTTTTATCTTTATTGAATAAAATTTTGTTTGAAGAATCAGAAATGTAAAGTTTAATTCCATTTTTGTGCCAGAATTTATTTTTCCAAATTTAGGATTTCTTTTTACAATTTTTTTTTGTACGTCAGTTCAAATAAAAATATAAATAAAACTGAATAAAAATCTTATTATTTTGTTAAATCTTATCATTAGAAATGAAAAATAAACCTATATCCTTAACTCAATGTTATATAAGGTCAAAAATAATCATTTTTGAACATAAACAAAACCGGTTTCAGTACTTTTATAAATTTGGCCCTCCGTAAAAGGTGGATATCATTAATAGTGGTATTTACGGACTAGATTTTTACTTGAAAAAGTTTGATGTCTTCAAATGTATTTTTCACGAAATTTTAAGCGTAATGTCAATAACTGTTTTTATTTTCAAAAAATTATATTAAATAATCCTTAATTTAATTTTTTTTTTGTAACAGATTTTTAAGACAGCTACTTGATTTTCAAGAAAATTTTAAAATGTTATACATTTTCTGTCATCAATTTTTAATTAAATTAGCAGATCGCTGAAAATTAACCCTGAAAATCTTTTTAAAATCTCTTAAACCTTATTGAATTACGCAAAATTAATTTTCTTTTGTTTTATAGATTAACTTTAAGCTATTACCAAAATTTTACTAAAAAAAAAAAAGGAGATATTTAAATTATTTTAAATGCGTTTTTTATGATTTTAAACAAATGTTGCTGGTACTAATGACGTTCAGTTTATTTCGACATAGATCTCACGCGCCATTAACACTGATTTTAGGCTCTCACAGTGTCTTGTAAAGGTAAACCAAATTCATTATTGCAGGGAAATCTATTTTCACAGAATGCACAAATATTGTGGCCTTGTGCCAAACTAAACTATAACTAGAAGTCGAATTTGTTTCGCTAATGTTTAAAAATCTCCCTCTGCATTATATCATGAAACTCAAAGATTGAGATATGTCGACCGGTTGAAGGGACTGTGGAAACCTTCCTTAGATATTCGTCTACAAATTTCTTCTCTTTAAATACTTCTTAATTATATCTTAAACAAGAAGAAAAGAAGTTTTCAGCACCCTACATGTTTTCAGCACCCTACAAGTTTTCAGCACCCTACAAATCTTGTTGCTGGGTACGATTCTAAATAACAATTATCTTTTATTTTATTTTCAAAATATTATTTTTCACGTGATGAGTGTTTAACAGTAAATACCTTTATTTTTTTTAATAAAACTATGTATGGCACAAGGCCAAAAATGTGGCGCATCCGCTAAGGATCAGCCTCATCAGATAATAATAAGAACCTGCTAAACTAGTTCGCTAACAGCCATCTTTCTCTCTCTCTTTTTCACTTTCTTTCTTTTTTCTATCTATCTATCTATCTATCTATCTATCTATCTATCTATCTATCTATCTATCTCACAATATCTATCTATCTATCTATCTATCTATCTATCTATCTATCTATCTATCTCACAATATCTATCTAGCTAGCTAGCTAGCTAGCTAGCTCACAATGTCCATATCTCTGTATTTATGTCAGTCTATCTATCTATCTATCTATCTATCTATCTATCTATCTATCTATCTATCTATCTATCTATCTCACAATATCTATCTATCTATCTATCTATCTATCTATCTATCTATCTATCTATCTATCTATCTATCCTATCCTATCCTATCAGCACCGATAGATAGCAACAATTTTGGTTCGATTTTTAACGGGCGATACAAAAGCTTTGCTTTGTCTGGCACGGGACTAGCGTTCTGTGTAGCGCTTAGCGTTGATCAAATTAACTGTGGACTACGAGACGGGCTAATTGATCATCACTCTCCAAGAAGGGCTCCTCCTGCCTCAATGTATGTAGGTAACTAAGTGATATTGTCTTAGTGCATATAAGCAATATATATATATATATATATATATGTATATATGCATGTGTGTGTGTGTGTGTAAACGATACTGAAAGAGGTAGAGAGAAATAAAGAAAGAGAAAGTGAGAGAGAAAGATAAAAAAAATATAGAAAGAAACAAAAAAGAGATGGATGAGCACGACAAACCATGCGAAGAAGAAGAAGAAAGAAAGAAAGAAAGAAAGAAAGAAAGAAAGAAAGAAAGAAAGAAAGAAAGAAAGAAAGAAAGAAAGAAAGAAAGAGAAAGAAATCGCTTGTTGTGTGCTGAACTCGACTTAGTCCGGGGGTTAAAAAATTGGCTGGAAACGGACTCCATGTGGTCGGTGGTATCTGATTATCTGGTGTCGCTAATATGCAAAAAGAAATTTCTATTCGCCTGTTTATTCTTTGTCCTACACTTACGGACTATCCACACACACATACACACACATACACACACACACGTACACACGAACAGACGCACACGCGTACAAACAACCGCACACGCATACACACTCTCTCTCACTTCTTGCTATTTATAACTACACTAGTAAAAACCTCTTCACAATAACCACAAATGTATCCTCTGCGAGAATCTTCTCGAATAATTAAAATTCGTTTTGTCTGGCACAAGGATAAACTAGCAGAGCATCAAGTAAGAAACGGGTTGATTAAACTGTTGCTAGGCGACACGCTAAAGTAAGCACATTTTTAATGCTTTTGTTTGGTTCAATAAGAATTGAATGTGTTAGGCGAACTTGTTAATTCTCGTACTACGGCAGGCGCCTTTCAATTCGCATTTTCTTTATTCAAATTGCTGAATACTTTTTATCTGTCGCTAAGTTTTACTAAACTTTTGAAATTTCTATTGTCAAATCCGCTTCTAGAATATTTTTGAAGCATAGGTTCACTCCCTTGTACATCAACACCTGAAAAAACAAATACATCTATTGAACTATTTGTGGACTCTTGTCCCACGTAGGCATGCGACCCACGCGTTAAAAAGGCTTCGTGTCACATTTGGTACGAGTAAGTATTCTGTTAACTATCTTAACACAGAATAATTTATTTATAAAATATGCGTGGACGCCCACAAAGCAGACCACCGAAAAAAAGAAAAAGAAAAAAAGGGAATCGCACGTTCATGCCTTGGTGATATCTTAACGTAGCTTCCCTGTGCCTTTCTTTCTATAAATATTTTCATGACAGTTATTCTATTGAGTTCTCCGCCTTGGTGCAAAATGTACATATAGGAACTAGTTAGGACTTCATAGAGACTCTGAGGTATTATGGTGGCTGTGGTAAGAATGTATTGATTTGGTGTAAAGAATACTATGGTATGTTTGGGTCAGTAATTGTGGCTAGTTAAGTATAAGATAAGACAGAATGAAGATCATCCTTCTTCCCTCCTATTGGCCTTGTGCCACATTTTTGTATTACGCAAAACAAATATTACTTTCCTCTGTGCTACATAGACTATGAATTTACGTGCAGTACTAGATTGGCGGTAAGGTCTCGTCACTTTTCAGTTGAAATGGTTAGATATAACCGTAAGTGCTATGCTAACAATTTCATCTCTCGCTTGTGGAACTCTCTTCTGGCTTCTTGCTTTCCAGTCAACTTTGATCTTCAAAAAATTAAACGCAGTGTCAATCGTTATCTTCTGTCTTCTTAATTCCTGTTCTTTTATTGTTCTCTCTCTCTCCTTAATGTTTTTCTTTCTTTTCCCCATATTCTCTCACACTCAGTACCCCACCCTTTGCGTCAGTAGCTTTATTGCATTACTCGGGGTGAAATGATAACAAAAATCTTGAGGTATTTATTGATTCGTTTTCGGAATTTCTTTGCTTTCTTTCTCTCCCATTCTCCAAAGATCTTGATCTATTTCTTTCTCTTGGAGATCTCGATCCTGCATGTCCTATGTTATGCTCAGGGTATTCTTGCATTGTTACGTCTTCGTCGGATGTTTCAGAATCCTCTTGGCACTGTCGATGATCCATAAGCCATCTCTTTGTTTATCTCATTCTCGAGAATCATGTTTCGATGTTGGTCTACAAGATCATAGATGGTGACTGTCTATGGAAAGCGCTTCGTCCTTCTCATAATCTGGGCTCACGGCCATATCACGTTGAAACACCGGTTCCCGTACGATCACCGAAGTTAAACAACGCCGAGCCTGGCCAGTGCCTTGATGGATGACCCCTTGAGAATACCAGCAGCTGTAAGCTTGGGTGTATGGGTGGCGTAATGGATAATGGCTCGGGAGTGTTCCAGTTGCGTTCGTTATATTCACTTACGCTTGGGAAAGGTATGAATCCACCTATTCTTCCCCCAGCTATGGGTTAATTAACAAGACTTGTATCACTAAATCATTATTATCTCCACAAAAAAAAAATTGCAATCTAAAACTATTTTCTGGCTTTAAATAACCTGAAAAGGATTAACAAGCAGTAGAAAACGAATCAATCAATCAAATACCGATTACCTACACAGGCATGTCTTTTAGATGTATTCTCTGGAATATAAATGTACAGAAAATTCCTTAGCCACAAAGTGAGGGATCAATTTTGATCAGTATTGATTATAATATATAAATGACCCCCCACTTTATATCCACATCATAATTTATCCTTTGTTTATCAAAACCTGGATTAGGTATGAATCCACATATATATGGATTAATTAGTACGACTTCACATTTTTTTTAAAAGCAAATCGCCCCGAGTAAGGCAGGAGTGCCACTAGCACGCAGGGGGTTTACTGAGAGTGAGAGTAAGAGTAAAGAGGAGTGCTTGGGAGAAGGATAAAGAGAAGGACAGGGATCAAGGTCAGGGCATCAGAAGATGTCAACTGACATTACATTTGAATATTTGAAGATTAAAGCAAGTGATAGGAAAAGAGTTCCACCGACGGGAGGTGCGAGATGAGAAGCTGTTGGAGTAGAAGTGATGGCTACATTTAGTCGTTTTGACAGTGAAAGGGTGCGACCATGGTGCCAACCTAGTAGCGTGCTTAAATTCATGCAGTTTGGGAACCAGTGAAAGTAGATCGTCAGAGCAGTTGCCATGAAAATACTTGTAGAAAAGACTACAGCACGTCTGTGAGAAAGTGACGGAAAGAAGACGGGATGCCAGATCAGGACCAATCACGTCGCATATCCGTCTCTGGATTTTGTCGAAGACCTCGAGATTAACAGTGAAAAACAATTTTACAATTTTAAAATATTTTATGGTTTTAAATAACCTGCAAAGTGTTGATAAGCCGTAAAAAGCGAATCAATCAAAATAAATCCTCATAATCTTTTTCGAAGGCTTATTTGGGCTACGATGCTATTCCCACTTGTTGCTATAATGGCCGCGTTTTAGCGTCTGCATTATCAAATTGACCGTTTCCGGATTTGACTCCTTATTCTTTTTATACCACAATAAACTTCATTAGTTTCTTGGAAGATCCAGAATATCATTTTTGTGAATGCAGGTCTTAATCTTCCGTAGTAAAGAAACTTTGAGTTTGAATATAAAGCATATAAAGTATTCTGTAATGGAAATATGCAGGTCCATGAAGATTCGATCACATGATATTGTTAAAATAACACTTGACACGCTTATAGGTATTTAAAAAGTTTTTACACGTGTATTTACATAAGCGCCCGATTAACTTTTCAGATAAATCATATTTAAGTCGTTCTGTCATACCGAAAATAAAAATTAATTCAAGTACTGTAAAAATAGGTTCAGGATATAAAAAAAATCATAAACAAACAATATGAGTTTTCATAAAACAATATAAACATTATTACAAATATACATATAATCTATAAATCTGTTCACATGAATGACGTTGCAATTACTCACGACATGTAACTGAAAAGACTAGAGGATATTATTGTGACGCTGGGCCCAGTTAAGAGCGATCGTCCCATTCGGCTTAAGGCTGGATCTATCTATCTATCTATCTATCTATCTATCTATCTATCTATCTATCTATCTATCTATCTATCTATCTCAGCCTGTTCATAGGTGTCAATCTCAGTCTATCTATCTCAGCCTGTTCATAGGTGTCAATCTCAGTCTGTCTATCTATCTATCTATCTATCTATCTATCTATCTATCTATCTATCTATCTATCTATCTATCTATCTATCTATCTATCTATCTCAGCCTGTTCATAGGTGTCAATCTCAGTCTATCTATCTATCTATCTATCTATCTATCTATCTATCTATCTATCTATCTATCTATCTATCTATCTATCTATCTAAGCCTGTTCAGAGGTGTCAATCTCAGTCTATCTATCTATCTATCTAAAATTTTAAATATGAAAATAATACACTAGTGGAAGAAAGCACACAAGATATAAAGGAAGGAAAAAAGAAAGCACGGAGAAAAGGCGAGACAGTAAACATGTAAGAGGAAAAGGGAAAAAAAGAAAGAAAGAAAGAAAGAAGGAATCTGTTAATGTAAAAAGAAAGAAGGAAAGAAAGGACGCCAAAACAGAAAGAATCAATCTGAGAATAAAGAAAAAAAACACACCAAAAAGGTAGAATCACTTAATATAAAAAGAAAGAAAAGATGAAGAAAGAAAAAATGAAAAAGATGAAGAAAAGAGGACTAAAGACAAAAAAGAATCAATTTACATAACAAGAAAAACGGAAAATGTGATATATATATATATATATATATATATATATATATATATATATATATATATATATATATATATATATATAGAGAGAGAGAGAGAGAGAGAGATAAAGAGATAAAGGAATAGACAAAGAAAGAGAGCATGGGTGACACAAAGAAAAAGTCTGAACGTAGATGAGAGCGTGGAGAGAGTGCGGTTGGGAAAAAGACTAAAATCCTAGAAAATAAAACGCTTTTAAAATAAACGAGAAAAAAATGAACTTTTCCAGTAACTAATAGAAGTGTTTTATTGACTAATATGTCATACTATTTTTGTTTTTTTTTGTTTTTAAGTCGAGCACTTTTTCCTCCCATCAAAAACGGAAACCGTAATGGAAGAAGTTGCTTGCGTAAGTCGCCATTAATGGAAACAGATGTTCAGACCAGATGTGTAACGCGCGTGCGCCTTAGTCTGCAGTAAGTATGATTATTAAGAGTTGGGGCTAGTTCTTTTTAATAGTGCTTAGTAAAATTAATTTTTTTTATATATAATTGTAGAAAATTAATCTAATATTGCTAAATATAAAAACCTCACCACCAATCCGCATCACTAACCTCAACCCTTACAAATGAGATTCCATTCAAACTAACGCTTTTATTTGTATCCACGACTTAAACAAAGGTCTGATTGTACTAATGTGTTTGTTTTTTTGGAAATAAGTATTCTATTTTATTCTTTGAAAACTTTATCTCACTGTTCTATAAAACAAATCCTGAAAGGCAATGTGTTTATATATTCAATTTGTGTTACATCTTTTCTTATATATTATTGTAAATATTTTTATAAATTACCTATCTTCTCCACTTTTATCAACAAAAATAACTAAGAAATCGATAGAAAGAAAGTCAAAGAGAACAAGAATAAGGGGAGGAGGGGAGGCGGAGAAGAAGAAGAAGAAGAAGAAGAAGAAGAAGAAGAAGAAGAAGAAGAAGAAGAAGAAGAAGAAGAAGAAGAAGGGGAGGAGGGGAGGCGGAGAAGAAGAAGAAGAAGAAGAAGAAGAAGAAGAAGAAGAAGAAGACAAGGTAAGATGTAGAGAAAGATGAATTAACTTAAGCAAACGCATATACACTGAATAAGGACTGGCATTTGGAAATGTATCTAAATACATAGTTTTATCAAGAAAAAAAAACTGAACAATTTTTTTCAAGCTTCTATTTAGGTCGATAGCATGAAGTTTGCAGTACTAGCACTAAGTCTTGACCTTTTGGTCGCAACGGCGACATCAGTTCTATAAACGCGGAGAGAGAGTGTGTTGTAGAGATGACTCAGTGTATATATCCTTCTCTACCCTACTACTGTAATAATGGACTAATCCTACTTATAAATATAGCAAGTAGCCACATTAGAGCAGGATTTGAGCAGTATTTCAGTTCTATGTATGAGTATTTAATAAACCTCTTCTTCGTTTTCCCTACCTAGTCTTCTGTTCCAGCGATACTCTCTCTAACTACGGCCTTCCTAATTCTCGGCTATTTTGAACAAAGATAACATTATAACAGAAAGAGATAGACAGAGTGAGCCACTCTCAGTGAACGAGAAAGAGAGAAAGAGAGAGAGAGAGAGAGAGAACAGTAAATTATGTTTTACAAGCAAATAAAAAAGTATTTTGCTTAATTTTTTCATTCAAAATCACCTCGAAAGATACGGAACGTGTCTCGTTTGGCAAAAACAGACATTGCTTTCTAAGTCCTGGGTATTGACGAGAGGTTTTGAGGAGCGTGGAACCACCTCCTAATAGTTGTTGTTCCCAGGTCCACCCTGACTCACGCTGGTAGCAACTTTTATCCCAGCTATGGGCAAATAGTGAGCGTAGATAAAACGTAGAGAGATGGATGTTCAGTTGACTCAACTTATCGGGGAGAATAATTGACAATACTTAGAAGTCAGGATGTTCGATTTACAAGACATAGAGAAGATGTTCAGTTGGGAATACTTACAGGGGAGTATATTCAGTTGGCAAATGTAAAAGAGGAAGATATTCAATTGACAGTACTTGGAAGGAAGGTTGTTATATTGAGAAAATATTACTGGGAAGGATATTCAATTGAAAATAATTAGAGAAGAGCATATTTAATTGAAAAGACTTAGAGGGGAGCATGTCCAATTGAGGATATTTAGAAGGAAAATATTCAATTGACAAAACTTAGAAGGGATAATGCTAAACTGAAATCCTTAAAAGGGAGCGTGTTCAATTGCGAATGTCTAGGAGATATTCAATTGCCAATACTTACAAGGGAAGATGCCCATTTGAAAGACTTAGAGGGGGATGTGCAATTGACAATACTTAGAGGAGATTATGCTCATTTGAAAAGACTTAGAAGGGAGTAAGTTTTATTAAGAATAATTAGAAGGAGAATATTCAGTTGACAATATTTAAAGGGGAGGAAGCTTACTCGAAAAGACTTAGAGGGGAGTATATTCAATTGAGAATATTTAAAAGGGGATATTCAACTGAGAGTATTTTGAGGGGAGGATGCTTAATTGAAAAGACTTAGAGAGGAGCGTGTCCAATTGACAATACTTAGAAAGAGAATATTTAATCGAAAATATTTAGAGGGGCAGGATGCTCAATTGAAATGTCTTAGAGGGGAGCATGTTCACCTGAGAATACTTAGAAAGAGGATATTCAGTTGACAATACTTAGAGGGGCGGATGCTGAATTGAAAAAAAATTAATGGGGAGCATTTTCAATTGAAAATACTTAGAAAGAGAATTTGCAATGGGCAATACTTAGAGGGGAGGATGCTGAATTGAAAAGATTTAGAGGGGAGCATGTTCAACTGAGAATACTCAGAAAGAGAATATTTTATCGAAAATACTTAGAGGGGAGGATGCTTAATTGAAAAGACTTAGAGGGGAGCATGTTCAATTGTGAATACTTAGGCAATATTTAATTGACAATACTTAGAGGGGAGGATGCTGAATTGAAAAGACTTAGAGGGGAGCATGTTCAATTGTGAATACTTAGGCAATATTTAATTGACAATACTTAGAGGGGAGGATGCTGAATTGAAAAGACTTAGGGGGGAGCATGTTCAATTGAGAATACTTAGGCAATATTTAATTGACAATACTTAGAGGGGAGGATGCTTAATTGAAAAGACTTAGAGGGGAGCATGTTCAATTGAGAATATTTAGGCAATATTTAATTGACTATACTTAGAGAGGAGGATGCTGAATTGAAAAGACTTAGGGGGAGCATGTTCAATTGAGAATACTTAGGCAATATTTAATTGACAATACTTAGAGGGGAGGATGCTGAATTGAAAAGACTTAGAGGGGAGCAGGTATGTTCAAGTGACAATAATTAGAAGCAATTATCTTCAAATGGCCATTCTTGGTGGGAAGACGTTAAAGCAATCCTTGTGTTCTATGACCTTCCTTGCTTCGTATGCATATCGTATCTGGGAAAGAGAAACAAAGAAAGGAAGGGACTGAGTTTCGAGGAGATAGAATTCTATTTTGATGATGAGTTCTGTTTAATAAATAGTTAACACTCTAAGAAATTTTTTTTTATCGATTTTGCGAATTTTCAGGTATCTAGAAACGCACAGCAATTATGAGATTTACTCAACTCAACCTATAGCCAGTATAAAATCGGCGGTCCGAGGACGATTTTAGTAAACATCGAAATAATGACAAAATCAACTACACAGTTTTCTTGTGTATTATTTATGTTCTTCGGAATTACTTTCATCCTTGCTTCTTCAAAACACCATGACAAACGCTGATTTGGAACTGGAAGAAAATGAAATAGTTATTGTCGTAAGACCGCAAGTATAGGACACCTAGAGAGAGTCAATCTCAGCAATCAATTTGATAATCAGCGAGAAAGGCATTCTAAATCCCTGCTCTTCAGTAAGAATATAGATATTTACTCAGCTTATCACAAGGTATGGTACATAGCCTTGAAACTATTACTGATATTTAAATTGTGTAACTATCGTTAAATCCATACTGAGATCGCATATTTTTGTTTAATAAGATTTTTGCAATATTCAGGTCGATAAATTCAAATAAATACATAAACTGTTTTATAAATAAAAGAAGCGCCTTCTCAAATTTTAGTATCTGCTAAAAGTAACGTTTAAAGTGATTAAAATCTGTCGGATTAATAAATAAAAATTCATTACTTATTTAGAAATTGGTTTGTTTACATTTGGATACGAAACTGAGCAGATATGAAAATTTCCAGAGTCTATGACGAGAAAGATCTCGGCAAAATGGTACTATTCAGCAAACATTCTTCGTAGCTTAGAAATTAGTTTGTTTACGTTTGGATACGAAACTGAGCAGATATGAAAATTTCTAGAGTCTATGACGAGAAAGATTTCGGCAAAATGGCACTATTCAGCAAACGTTCTTCGTAGCTTAGAAATTAGTTTGTTTACGTTTGGATACGAAACTGAGCAGATATGAAAATTTCTGGAGTCTATGACGAGAAAGATTTCGGCATAATGGCACTATTCAGCAAACGTTCTTCGTAGCTTAGAAGTTAGTTTGTTTACGTTTGGATACGAAACTGAGCAGATATGAAAATTTCTGGAGTCTATGACGAAAAAGATTTTGGCAAAATGGCACTGTTCAGTAAACGTTCTTCGTAGCTTAGAAATTGGTTTGCTTACGTTTGGATACGAAACTGAGCAGATATGAAAATTTCTGGAGTCTGTGACGAGAAAGATTTCGGCAAAATGGCACTATTCAGCAAACGTTCTTCGTAGCTTAGAAATTAGTTTGTTTATATTTGGATACGAAACTGAGCAGATATGAAAACTTCCAAAGTCTCTAACGAGAAAGATTTCACTAAAAGGCACTATTCAGCAAACGTTCTTCGTAGCTTAGTCGGTTAAAGTACGTCGGATCTAACGAAGCGTCCCTAGCTGAGTCAATTAAATGTGGAACTATTAAATTCGAGTTAGTATAGGAGATAAGAAAACTGAACTTGGGACGAATTTCGCTCGGAGTACTCTTGTCCAATATAGGAAGATGTTAAAACAAACAAAACGAAATATCGATACGTAAACAAGTGTCGTGTACTTCAACAGCCTCATCAGATCTAGATTCTCATATGGATGTTATAGATGGCGACTAACTTGTTCAGAAATGTCTCAACTAAACTAAATCTATCTACAACCGTTTTTCTCAAATCGTTCCTTTAAGTCTGTAAGAAGACACACCTCCAAAATAAGCAGATGACAAAGGGACTTAATTTCATTCAAAATATGCCATCAAGTTTACATTCGACCCAAGGTAATTCTCGTTGTCTGTTTTTGGCGTACATTGTGTTATGTGCGAAAAGGTAAAATGCAGACCAAGTCAGCGTCACATGGTAAGCGCTGTGTTAATGAAATATTAATTTTCATATCTCATTAGATCAACACGTCTGTTCTAGGAACTGTGAGAAAACGCCTTGTTTCCACTATGTCTGTAGGAGACTAAACCATAATGATACAATGGCGCAGTTTTTTTTCCAAATCATTAGTCATCAATGGTCGTTTCAATTAGGTGGTCCACGAACTCTCAATGATGGGGCATAACTATCTATTCTATAGATATTTATGCTTGTATTTTATATCATAAACACACAATCTATACAAAGAATTAAATAGCAATGTTAATGTGATAAATGGGGAAATCACTTCACTAACAGGACTCAATGAGACGTTAATTTACGATCGATTCCTTGAGTTAAAGCGAAATAACCGAGACATCCGGAAGAGGCATGGCACGTGGAACTAGATCAATCTGCCCCGGAGGACGAAATAAAGGGTTCGGTTCGAAGTTCCAATCACCTGAAGAAGGCCGGAGCGTACAACGGCAGAAACGTTGTGAATATGGCAATGAAGATGAGGATAACAGTCCGAATAATGCAGATTATTCTCGTCGCGCTATTTATATCAAAGCATATCTCGTCTTGTTCATATACGTATATAAGCTATGTAAAGGCTTACAGGATGAAGCCTCACCTATTAAGGCATACGCATAAAAATATGAAGTTCCGTATAAACACATATTCTAATCTAGGCATATTCACTTACAGACGAGTACGCTCGCAAAATATCACCTACCTACCCTAAACCCTGATGGTGTCTATCAATGTCGGATGCGTAAACTAGCATCCGGTTGACGGATGTTGTGGAGTCAAGTCGGAGTGGCGTCACTGACGGAAGTAACATGTGTTGATGCCCACTACATTAGTTCTAACCATTGTTACCCGACAGATGCATTGACCTGACCGACTTTTTTTCCATTTATTTCGTGGCTGTTTTTCGCTTACTTATTGTTTGAAAATTAATTGCATCTGTTGCTGAGTCTTGTGTAACGTAAAAAATCGTCCTCAGATTTGATAATACCGGGTATCACTGAACCAACTCAGCATTTTGGCAAAAGTTACAATGCGAGTAGACATATAAAGCCCTTGAATATTTAGTACATTGATAACAGAGGACATTCTACGTGTGCAAAATTCGATCTAGGTAGCCTGTTAAATTTGAGCTAAATTTGAGGATACGACAACCATAATAAATGCCGTTCTAGAAAAGCAGCTTCACATTCACCTAAACACACAAATAATTTAACGAAGTCTCTTTTGATATCAGTGCCGAAAACTAAGATTGAACTGTGTATGAGGACGTTCAGAACTTGATTCTCATGCTCACAAAAACTGAGTTACTTTAAATTTGTTCTCATTATCCTGTGGCTCATATGACTACAATCTGGGACGACTTCTTTTTTTTGTTTCTGACAAATTCAGTCTTTCCCCTTGAATGGGGTGATGGAGCTATAACATTTCAAGTTCAATTTGGGACAAATCAAAGTCATTTTGGGACTAAGCAAGTTCATAATGAAATAGCTGAGTTAAGAATGGGACTTAGTAAATTCAAAATGAAATAGCCAAGGTCAGAATGGGACGTAGCAAATTCAAAATGAAATAGCCAAGTTTAGAATGGGACGTAGCAAATTCAAAATGAAATAGCCAAGTTCAGAATGTGACATAGCAAATTCAAAATGAAATAGTCAAGTTTAGAATGGGACGTAGCAAATTCAAAATGAAATAGCCAAGTTCAGAATGTGACATAGCAAATTCAAAATGAAATAGTCAAGTTTAGAATGGGACGTAGCAAATTCACAATGAAATAGCCAAGTTCAGAATGGGACGTAGCAAATTGAAAATGAAATAAGCAAGTTTGATTTGGAACGAAGCAAATTTATAATGAAATAAGCTAATTTGAATTGTGACTAAGCAGATTCGTTATGGAAAACTGTTTCGAACTTGTCTGCGGGTTTCAATAAACAAATATCATGGATTAAAAAATCAACTGGACGATAAATCAGATAATTAAAAATCGGAGCGAAGCGTTGCGTAGATTTTACTATCAATTCCTTACAAAAGGCTATTCTTGAACGGATAAATTTGTGTCAAAGTTAGTTTCTGACACTTTCATTGGTAAGACAATTAGGGAGAAGAGAAGAAAGAAAGAAAGAAAGAACGATATAGAGACTGTATATAGTGTTAAAAAAGAGAGAATAAGAGAGAGTTATTCAAAATGAAATGATTTGGGGGACAACAGGACAAATCTTGAAAGTCCCAAGAAAAAGCAGTAAGGAAATGCTGAATGCATATATCAAGGCAGAGTTTGAAAAAAGATAGGTATATTGAGCGATTTTAAGCGCTGAATTTTGCATCCAAAAATATACACCTAAATGAATTTTGTTGATTTATTGATTGCTCCTAGAAGATAAAATATTTTAATAGTAAAGTTTAGTTGAACATTGTTATTTTAACATGAAAATATTTAATTTTAAAGTCTTTTTTAGCAAAATAATTGCTCAGTCCCAAATTGAATTTGCTTAATGAATTTTGAACTTGCTAAGTCCCAAATCAAATTTACTTATTCCATTTTGAATTTGACTATTTCATTTTGAATTTGCTATGTCCCAAATCAAATTTGACTATTCCATTTTGAATTTGCTACATCCCATTTGGAATTTGATGTCCCATTTTGAATTTGACTATTCCATTTTGAATTTGGTTATTTCATTATGAACTTGCTTAGTCCTAAAATGACTTTGTTTAGTCCCAAACTGAACTTGAAACGGTATAGATATAACAATTTCAGAGCATCTTATTCTTATAGAATATTCTATGATGATAAAACCGCTCATAATAACATTACCATTATAATTTTATTCCCTTGTCCAGACCTTGGTTTCTTATAATAACCAAAGTTATTTGCACAGTTCTCAGCGTATTATTTTTTCTACTCTGCCAGGTATGTTTTTGTTTTTCTTCCTGCAGTCACTTCTCGGTCTCATCGTTTTACTGTTGAACTAGCTAGATGTAACCGTAGGCACTATTCTAATAGTTTATTTTCTCGCCTGTTGAATTCGTTCTTGCTTTTAGAGTTTATTTTTTATCTTAACTACAATACTTAATATTGAGAAGGAGGGGGCTTAAGGACCAGATATTGACCAATCAAAATGGATATTGAAGTCAACAGCCTGTGGCGACATTTTGTTTCATGCTTATATGTAATCTTTCGGCCGTAGGTTTTGTGTTTTTTTTTTTCGATTATTCATATATACAGGTCAGTGATGCATTGTGGGTAGTCACTTGTATTGTTCTAACGGTTATTTTGGTGAGCGGTAACCGTTATGTTATTTCCACCCAATAGTCTCTAGAATAATTTGAAACATAACCGTTACCGCCCACCAAAACAACCGTTAGAACAATACCATAGACTACCCACAATGCATCACTGACCTGTATATATGAATAGTCGCGCAAAAACCCAACACATATGGCCTGACGATTGTACATAAGCATAAAACAGACTGCCGCCGCTAGGTGTTGACTTAAATGACCACTTTTATATTTACATACGCTCTGTCCCTGATATTGAGCACTTTAACCCATAAATATAGCATACGTTAAAATATATTTTATCACACACACACACACACACACACACACACACACATACATATATATATATATATATATATATATGTGTGTGTGTGTGTGTGTGTGTGTGTGTGTGTGTGCGTGTCTACTTATCTCTGATAAAATTATGAAACAAATGTAAAATGTTTTTAAAAGTATACAGTTTAAAAGACGTTTCTGTTGTGATGATGACAATTATTAAATGGTTAAAAATATTTTAAGATTTTATTTTACTTTTTGAGAATTTCGATCGTTTCAATCGTCTTCTAAACTGAGAAGTTGAAATCGTTTATTAGTAACGTTGCTCTTACGCATAATTAAAAAAATGTGAGAAAAAAACAATACAAAAAAAGAAACGCTGGAGAAAGAACGGAAGCAAATGTTTCGAAAATTCATGCAGATTAAAAGAAACGTTCTATTTATTTAGAGTTATTATTTTAATTACATGTGTCGAATTTGATTATCGCAAAAATCTTTAAAATAGGTTTAAATCTGCTGCATTTGAATAATGCAATAAATAATTTTAATTTAATTTCTACAAAGCATGAATATTTAGCAGACTTTTAATCCAAATAATATTTTCTTTTTGAAATATTTCCCATCTGAACAATCGAAAATAAAAATCATCATATTCCAAGTAGATAAGAACATCTGAAGGTAATCTAGTTCAGTTTATTCATTGGCGATCTCCTTTGTCCTCGGAACTCAGATCGACTTAATGAAGAAGAAGTACAGATTAACCCTTGAACCAACCGAGAAGTGATTCCTGACCAAATCTCTCCTATTTGGTTATATAGAATTTTGGAAAGTGTACTGGCCCGAAAACATTACATCACTCCTACTCCCCCACACACATACACGCACACACAGACACACACACATATTATCTAAATGAAATCAGGTAGATTATATATATATATGACTATATATATATATATATATATATATATATTTATATATATTTATATATATATATATATATATATATATATATATATATATATATATATATATATATATAGCATAATGAGAAGGCACGTATACTTGATATGTATATAATACGAGAAGCCATGTATACTTGATATGTATATAATACGAGATGCATGACTATATATATATATATATATATATATATATATATATATATATATATATATATAGCATAATGAGAAGCCACGTATACTGATATGTATATAATATGGAGAAAACAACTGAAAAGTTGCAAATTAAAAAAAATTGAATGTTTTTTTTGTGAAAGTATTTATTTATATTTTTTATATATATATATATTTGATATTTCAGATCTGCCCCGATCTTTCGTCAGAAATTAATTAATTAACTGTATTCAGAAGTTTGTTTTCAAGTAGCGTCCGTCGCGAGA
>OZ038498.1:35348225-35365725 GCA_964036315.1 Acanthosepion esculentum
TCTGTGTGCGTGTAGCCTGTCTAGTGTGTTTGCTTTTGGCAGTATGTGCGTATATATTCATTCTCCACGCATATATACTATATATTATATTATTATAAAGAAATCTATACAGGAACTACGTGTATTTTGTATAGTGTTTGTGTGTGTGTGTGTTTGTATGTGTGTGTGGTCCGACTAGTGTGTTTTACCGCTATGTGTATATGGTGTGGGGTTATTTGTGTGGGTGTTTTGATTTGTTTAATGCTGGTTTATTTTGTCTATGAAATTTTTTTATTGTATCTGTAGGTAAAAGTAATCGTTTGTTTGATATATTAGCATAATTTTAAATTTACATTTATTGCATTTGTGGATGTGCCGGGGCACAAAGAGTTTCTTGTTGCTTGGTAATTTTATGTTGCTTTTGTGAAGAGAATCTCTGTTCTTTAGTTCTTGGGTGATACCTATATAGGATTTGTTGCATTTCGTACACTTGAATACATAGATGACATTTTTGGAGTTGCAGCTTAAGGTTTTCTTTATTGTGAATGCTGTTGTGGGATTTTCAAAACTGTAGAAGTTTCCTTCTATAATGATATCACAAATCCCACATCTTTTCTTATTGCATTCTGTAACCCCTTGTATTGTGTGTTGATTAAATTTGGATGAGTTTAATATGTGTTTTAGGTTTTTGATTGGCTTTTCCTTTTAATTATTTTTTTTAGTTTCGTAGTTGGTCTAAAGGATTTTTTCTGCTAGTTCAATCCTATCTTTATTAATGGTGTGGGGTAACCTCGTTTTTTGAGAGATTTATGTAATTCATCTAAGCGGTTTTCTGGAGGTGTTTGTCGGCCACTATAGTGCAAATCCTACGTGCTAAGGAATAGAGAATAGATTTTAGACAGCTTTTTTTTGTGATAGTTCTTGAAATTAAGATATTGTTGGGTTTCTGTAGGTTTGTGGTAGATATCTTTGATAATGTAGTTATTTCTATTTCTGTTGAGTACATCTAAGAATGGTAGTTCGTTAAAATTATGTTCTTGGGTGAACATCCGAAGATCAAATCCACTGAACTATTATGTAACGTCAGTCCTTTTATATGAGAGTAAATTTACTGTCATATAAGGAGACTGATTTTACATAATAGTTCAGTACTCTTTAATTGTTTCTAACGATATTTTCTTGCTTCTTAATACTTTGCTTAATTTTTGGAAGGCATCTTTTGCTATTCCAATGAGCCTTCAGAATTACGTGTCGCACTTTCCGTCCTCTGTTAAAGCGCTTCCCAGATTTTTAAAGGTTTCAAATAGAGCGGGTTTTGATTTAAAAAATACAACATTTAAAGATGTTAGCTTTTATTTTTCATAATTGAGATGGTGACATAACTGTTTCCATACAGAAAAGAATACGGGTTCGCGTCGACCGGTAGTAGCCCTTGATGAGACAAAGGAGTTTAGCAGGCACGCCCTCGGCCTCCGTGATACGCCAGAGTGAGCCTCTATCAACGGAGTCGAAGGCAGCCGCAAAGTCGTCGAAGCAGTGGACTGTTGGTTGCTGGTATGTGTTCGTGCTTATGGTGAGGAGTCGGGGACGTTTGAGGTGAAGACTGGTGTGCGGCAAGGGTGTGCCCTATCCTATTCAACTATACAATCGACTACATCCTCAGCAAAGCCCTTCGGGGCTACGCTGGAGTTGCGGTCGGTCGGTCGGAATGTCAGGGTGTCTGATCTGGCCTATACGGACGACATTGTCTTGGTCGGATCGAACTGTGACGATGTGCAAGCAGCCCTCAACCGTGTGCAAACTGCAGCACGGGATGTGGGTATGACCATCAATGCCTCGAGACCAAAGTTATGCCATCCCTGGTTGATCCGATCAACTGGCAGCCACTAGAGGACGCGCAGTCTTTCGTTTATCTCGGTTCAACCATTATACCATCCGGGCAGGCTGCTGCTGAGGTCGAACACCGTATAGGAGCTGCAAGGTCCGCATTCGTGCGTCTCAAGCGGTCACTATGGGGGCGACGAGAGATTTCCGCGGCTACGAAGGGGCGCATCTATCAGGCTATTGTTCGGACTATCCTTTCCTATGGCTGCGAAACGTGGCCACTTAGATCGGTTGACCTACGAAGGCTTGAAGTGTCTGACAACGACTGCCTTCGCTGCATTCTACGATGCCGCCGGATCGATCGTGTGCCCACAACCACTCTGCGTCGTCGCCTGAGTCTCCGTCCTCTTCCACCCGTCCTGCTCCAGCGTCGTCTCCGATGGTTCGGACACACAGCTCGACGCCCGGAGGGAGAGCTCATCCGCGATGTACTTCTCCCTCCTTCTCTTCCTGTCTGGCGAAGACGTGTCTGTGGGCAGCTGAAGACGTGGGCTAGCACGATCAAAGATGACCTAGCAGGACTATTGGGTCCGCAAGTAGTTGGTCTTCGACGATGGAATCGCGAGTGGCTCGCCATTTCGTGTGACCTGGCTCAGGATCGGCGATGGTTCGAGATGCTGTACTTGCTCGGGAGGAAGCCGGTTCAACCCGACCAGGGTGAAAACCGATACAAGTCAAGTCAAGTTCCATACAGAAAACATAAGGCATCCAATGACCAAACAGCATTACCGTCTCTTGAAATTGATCGAATCTTTTTATTAAACAGTTTTCAGGAAAATTAACTTCTCAAGTCGACTGCTATTTTTCTTGTGACTATTAATAGTGGTTTTCTTTCAAACTTATTTGCCTTTGGTAATGTGGTAAATCCAACATCTTGATTCTTCTATGTGCTGCGTTCCTTTAGGATGTCAATGATCATGGCTCTCCGCAATTTCCTGTCCTTTGTAGCTGTTATTAAATTTTGTCTTTTTGCTATTTCGCCTAAAACTTGTGCTGCCATCCATTTACACGGGCTCCTTAGGTTAAGCGCTACTTTGTTTTCACCCTCATGGCTTCAATATGTCCCGTCAGTGTCAAATTTTCCAAGCCCTCTTTCCTCATTATATTCACTATAATTTTCCGCTGCTTCTTTCTGGTGTTAAGTATAAATGTCCTTTTTGTTTCCATTTTCTCTAAAACGTTGTCATTACTCAACTGTTCTGTCCATGGTATTCTCAGCATCCTTCTGTAGATCCACATTTCTGTTGCTTCAAGTCTCTTCATCATCTGTGATGAGATTGCCCAGCACTCAATGCCATATAGAAGGATTGATATTACGTAACATTTCAGTGCTCTTTTCTTTCATTCTAACGAAATTTTCGGATTTCGGTGCCACACTTTCTCTGGCTGTAAAGTTAGCTATCTCGGTTCTTCTTCTTCTTCTTCTTCTTCTTCTTCTTCTTCTTCTTCTTCTTCTTATCCTCCTCCTCCTCCTCCTCCTCCTCCTCCTTCTTCTTCTTCTTCTTCTTCTTCTTCCAAACCCTATCATGTCTCTTCAGGACGTTGGTGATAATGTCTTTCCACAAGTTCACGTCCTTTGAAGTCCTTAGTAAATTTTGTCCTTTTCTATTTCTCTTAATCCCTGTCGTGCCAAACATTTACACAAGTTTCCTTTGACCTTCTTGATTTCACTATGTTCTGCGAGTGTTAAATTTTCCGAGCCATCTTTCCTCATTTTTTCCTAATTGCCCTAGAATTTTCAAATGGCACTGATGTTAAATATACGGGTCCTTTTTGTTTCCATTTTCTCTAAAACTCGAATGTTTCTCAAAAACATGTTTCTCTTAAGGATTTCTCTAAAACTCGAATGTTTCTCTTAAGCATTTCTCTAAAACTCGAATGTTTCTCAAAAACATGTTTCTCTTAAGCATTTCTCTAAAACTCGAATGTTTCTCAAAAACATGTTTCTCTTAAGCATTTCTCTAAAACACGAATGTTTCTCAAAAACATGTTTCTCTTAAGCATTTCTCTAAAACTCGAATGTTTCTCAAAAACATGTTTCTCTTAAGCATTTCTCTAAAACTCGAATGTTTCTCAAAAACATGTTTCTCTTAAGGATTTCTCTAAAACTCGAATGTTTCTCAAAAACATGTTTCTCTTAAGCATTTCTCTAAAACTCGAATGTTTCTCAAAAACATGTTTCTCTTAAGCATTTCTCTAAAACACGAATGTTTCTCAAAAACATGTTTCTCTTAAGCATTTCTCTAAAACTCGAATGTTTCTCAAAAACATGTTTCTCTTAAGCATTTCTCTAAAACACGAATGTTTCTCAAAAACATGTTTCTCTTAAGCATTTCTCTAAAACTCGAATGTTTCTCAAAAACATGCTTCTCTTAAGCATTTCTCTAAAACTCGAATGTTTCTCAAAAACATGTTTCTCTTAAGCATTTCTCTAAAACTCGAATGTTTCTCAAAAACATGTTTCTCTTAAGCATTTCTCTAAAACTCGAATGTTTCTCAAAAACATGTTTCTCTTAAGCATTTCTCTAAAACTCGAATGTTTCTCAAAAACATGTTTCTCTTAAGCATTTCTCTAAAACTCGAATGTTTCTCAAAAACATGTTTCTCTTAAGCATTTCTCTAAAACTCGAATGTTTCTCAAAAACATGTTTCTCTTAAGCATTTCTCTAAAACTCGAATGTTTCTCAAAAACATGTTTCTCTTAAGCATTTCTCTAAAACACGAATGTTTCTCAAAAACATGTTTCTCTTAAGCATTTCTCTAAAACTCGAATGTTTCTCAAAAACATGTTTCTCTTAAGCATTTCTCTAAAACACGAATGTTTCTCAAAAACATGTTTCTCTTAAGCATTTCTCTAAAACTCGAATGTTTCTCAAAAACATGTTTCTCTTAAGCATTTCTCTAAAACTCGAATGTTTCTCAAAAACATGTTTCTCTTAAGCATTTCTCTAAAACTCGAATGTTTCTCAAAAACATGTTTCTCTTGAGCATTTCTCTAAATCTCGAATGTTTCTCAAAAACATGTTTCTCTTAAGCATTTCTCTAAAACTCGAATGTTTCTCAAAAACATGTTTCTCTTAAGCATTTCTCTAAAACTCGAATGTTTCTCAAAAACATGTTTCTCTTAAGCATTTCTCTAAAACTCGAATGTTTCTCAAAAACATGTTTCTCTTAAGCATTTCTCTAAAACACGAATGTTTCTCAAAAACATGCTTCTCTTAAGCATTTCTCTAAAACTCGAATGTTTCTCAAAAACATGTTTCTCTTAAGCATTTCTCTAAAACTCGAATGTTTCTCAAAAACATGTTTCTCTTAAGCATTTCTCTAAAACTCGAATGTTTCTCAAAAACATGCTTCTCTTAAGCATTTCTCTAAAACTCGAATGTTTCTCAAAAACATGTTTCTCTTAAGCATTTCTCTAAAACTCGAATGTTTCTCAAAAACATGTTTCTCTTAAGCATTTCTCTAAAACTCGAATGTTTCTCAAAAACATGTTTCTCTTAAGCATTTCTCTAAAACTCGAATGTTTCTCAAAAACATGATTCTCTTAAGCATTTCTCTAAAACTCGAATGTTTCTCAAAAACATGTTTCTCTTAAGCATTTCTCTAAAACTCGAATGTTTCTCAAAAACATGTTTCTCTTAAGCATTTCTCTAAAACTCGAATGTTTCTCAAAAACATGTTTCTCTTAAGCATTTCTCTAAAACACGAATGTTTCTCAAAAACATGTTTCTCTTAAGCATTTCTCTAAAACTCGAATGTTTCTCAAAAACATGTTTCTCTTAAGCATTTCTCTAAAACACGAATGTTTCTCAAAAACATGTTTCTCTTAAGCATTTCTCTAAAACTCGAATGTTTCTCAAAAACATGTTTCTCTTAAGCATTTCTCTAAAACTCGAATGTTTCTCAAAAACATGTTTCTCTTAAGCATTTCTCTAAAACTCGAATGTTTCTCAAAAACATGTTTCTCTTGAGCATTTCTCTAAATCTCGAATGTTTCTCAAAAACATGTTTCTCTTAAGCATTTCTCTAAAACTCGAATGTTTCTCAAAAACATGTTTCTCTTAAGCATTTCTCTAAAACTCGAATGTTTCTCAAAAACATGTTTCTCTTAAGCATTTCTCTAAAACTCGAATGTTTCTCAAAAACATGTTTCTCTTAAGCATTTCTCTCAAACTTGAATGTTTCTATTTTCTCTAAAACTTCTCTGAAACTTCGTCATTGCTCATGTTCTACTCATGGAATTCTCAGTAACCTTCTGCATAACCGAATTTCTGTTGCTTTAATTTTTTTCTTCATCTGTGATGAGATTAATCAGCATCCCCTGTCATATCGTTCTCTTTCTTTGTTTCAAACAAAGTTTTCTTGTTTCCTGTCATTTTCCCTTCAAGTTAGACGTGCTACTCATTTTAGTTGTTCTTGTTATTTGACGCTTTTGCTATTTGCTAATGCTCTTTGTGACCTTGTAGCGCCAGCCGAAAGCATTTCGATCAAGGGCTATCTTCTTAAAGCTCTATAACATACCTTCACTTGAAGCCATTTTTAATCATTGATGCTGGAAAACGGTTATATATAGCTGATTGTTTACATGTTTTTAACGATTGGGACGCCATACACGACATCCATATGAGAGTCTAGATTTGACGAGGCTATTTAAGAACGGAGAAGAGCATTTTTATGTGAAATAACTTGAACAAAAACAATGCACGTTCATGCAAATAAGACAAGGAACACATATTTTCCAACATTTATTTTCTTTATGCAACAACTGTATTTCTCTTTATTATTTTTGTCACAGCAGGACGAAAAAAAAAAATTTTTTTTTAAATGAAAAAAGAAAAATTATAAGCAGTTACCGAAATGGTTTCCTGCCAGGCTACGAAAGACTGCTTTTTGCCACAATATGAACAACCAATCAGAACACAATACAGCGGTTACGTCACATAATTTCACTGGTAAGGCCAGGGCACAACGTACAAGTGTTCACCTCAGCTAAAAAAATATTCAAATAGAAATGAACTTGGATGGGAGAGGAATAAAAGATTGGGAAGGGATTTGTTTATTTTTTTTAGGAATCTGGAAGGAAGAAAGACCGAAAGGAGAGGTGGAATAATAATAATAATAATAATAATAATAATAATAATAATAATAATAATAATAATAATAATAATAATAATAATAATAAGGACTGTTTTATAAAAATGATATTTCAAAGGAAAATGGTATTCAAAATTATTTCAAAGATATATGTATATATATTTGAAAAGACAACACTGACGACGTACTGTCTATAAGTAAAAAAGCTGAATCCACAAAAAGCTATTTGTTATATTTTTTTAGTTATTGTTTTTTTTCCCAAAATAATAACTTAAATCGTTTCTGAGGTTTTTTTTTGCTTGTTTCAAAGGGAAAGAAATACTACTACATACTTTAACTCTTTTTTGCTTATCCTTTTCATTCATTCGTTCATTCATTATTTCTTTCTTTCATTCGTTTTTTTGTTCGTTTCTTATATCCTCACTCTCTTTCTTTTACCTAGAAACATTTGATACCCCTCTTCCATTTAGATTTTTAAAAAAAGAAAAAAAACAAAACACGATTTTTTGGCATCTTTCTATAAATTTTTATACTATATCTATAAAATACGAATATATTATTAGTATCAATAATAATAATAATAATAATAATAATAATAATAATAATAATAATTAGTAAATAGAAGATAATGAATATGGATATATATATATATATATACATACATATTACACAAATCTAATGAAGATATTAGGAGATTTTTCAGCATTTTTTAGAAGTTAATTTAAAAGAGATTTTTGAGACGGTAGGACATTTGAAATATTTGTGGGGAATCTCTATGGGTTACAGATAAGATTTTAAAAAGTGGGGGTTAAAATTATTGCTAAGCAGGTTCAAAATGGAAAGAATGGCTTCGACGATCTACGACAGGATTCTCCAGGAAAAGGGAACAAGACTGACTACACAAAAAGGACCATGTCAACTAATTAAATGATTTTTTTTTGTTTTTTTGTTTTTTGTTTTTAAGCTAATACTTTCTATTTTCAGGGTACCATCCCTTTTGCTTTTTTTTAAAAAAAAATTGCGGTCAAAAACTTTCAAAGAGGTTATATTTTTATTTTTGAGGGCTTTTTTGTTTGTGACAAAAAATCTCAAAATAATATCAGCGTTTATGGCATTTTTGATTTTTTTTTGTATTGGAAGAAGAAATAAAGAATTTAATTTTAGATTGTATGTATATTTTTTCTAAGCGTAGCTTAGATGTGGCACAAGGCCGAACGTATGGGGTACCCAGTAAGGATCGAAATCAATTTTCAGTTGCAACTGTTTTAGCGAGACAAGCATGCTAACCATTACACCACAACGAGGTACCCTAAAATACGTATTTATATATATGTATGTGTGTGCAAAAAGCAAATAATATTTTTGTTAACTTAAGCAGGGTTTTTGAGACACTTCCATCGTTAGCGGGGTTTGTTATACAGGGTGGATCTGAATGGAAGCTAATTGTGATGTTTGCTTCTTAATTCTGAGATTCTTGTACATTTTTTGTTGTTAAATTTCCTTTTCGTTAAATATTTAACACACTTTGCGGACTATGAAATATGATGCAATCAACTCTGGTTCAAATCAAAGAAGCTGATTTTAACAAAATGAAAAAGAAGTTGCAAAGGGAAAAAAGCGGGAAATTTCAAAAAGACAAAATTTAAGAAATTTTGAAAAAATTTAAAATGGAATTTCGCAAGCAACAATAATTATATTTCAGGATAATTTTTAGATGAAAGAAAGTGATAAAAATGGAATATTTGCAAATAGATGTTTATTGTGTGGTTATGTGTGAATACTGAGTCCGATGATGCATATATTGTATAAGTATATGCTTATATTTGGTCATATTGCATGAATATTGTTTCATATTGCATGAATATTGTTTCATATTGCATGACTATTGTCTAAATAGTGTAAATATCTGTGATTGTATAAATATTGTATAATATTGTATACATATTGTGAAAATTTGTAATTATATTCTACGGTGTAAGTTGGTGTAAATATTGTTTTAGATATTGTTTAAGATTGTAATTTGTAATATTGTTTAAATAACGGTTAAAAAGAATAAATATTCAAATATGCTTTTCAAGTATGCCATAGTGTGCTAAGGACTGAGGAGATACTCTACACAAACTCAGATTTTAAAAACACAACAATGATCTAATATTTTTAATATATAAAAGGTTTTTAAAAAAACAAAAAAAAACGAGAACGCGAAAAGAATGAAATATCTCGCAGTTTCTACAGATAAATTTGTTTAAGGTTGTTTACAAAGTTATTTAAAAAGACCATGAAGGGTATTTAGAAAATTAATAAACCAAAAATTGATTGTTTTATATTGGCTGATTAATTATTGGATACCCGTTTAAAGCGAGAGTAAGATTTATAATGTAGTGGGGTTAGAGTACGTGCTTCAGAATACCTAGATTTGAAAGGTAGGTCGAAATTACACAAACAATTACAGTATGTCATGTGAGAAAAAAGACCAAGAAGCAAGTGTTTAATGTCTATGTGATATTTGAGAAAGAGTCTTTACTTTTTATTTCAATCGCTTTTGTTTTTACTAGTCACTACTCAAAAGATGGCGGCCTGCAATGCTATAACACGTCGCATACCAATAGCAAAATGGCTATACAAAGTTCGTAAAATCTTTTCTCGCCCATGGAATTATCTTCCGGTCTCTTGCTTTCCTGTCAGCTACGATCTTCAAAGTTTTAAATGCAGCATGAATCGCCATCTTCTGACTTCCTGAATCCTGCTCTTTTATAGTTCCTTCTTCTCACTAAAGTCTTTTCATTTTCTTTCATTCTCAGTACCCTCTTGCATCTTAGTGGCATTATCGCCTTGCTTGGCTTTAAA
This sequence comes from Acanthosepion esculentum, assembly GCA_964036315.1. Classification (NCBI taxonomy): domain Eukaryota; kingdom Metazoa; phylum Mollusca; class Cephalopoda; order Sepiida; family Sepiidae; genus Acanthosepion; species Acanthosepion esculentum. Next base: position 35,358,033 of record OZ038498.1, read on the forward strand.
TGATCAAAATTATATAGGTATTTGATTATATATAGTTAATTATTAGATATAACTAAAACTAGCATATATGTGTGTGTGTATAAAAATTCAGATATAAAAAAAATTATATCTGTAAAAAGATAATATGAATTCATTTTGTCTTTATTGATATATATATATATATATATACATACATACATACACACACACACACACACACACACACACACACACACACACACACACATATATATATATATATATATATATATATATATATATATATGTATATATTGCCAATGCACTTAATCTTGTATTTCACCCCAAAATCACAAAAATCCAGCCGCAGAAGTTTCAGATCAAATTTCAGCTACTAACTCGTTCAGGCTACAGATTTATTGATCCAGGCATGTGTATATACGCCTATACAAACACATACCTACAAACACACATCTATCTATCTATCTATCTATCTATATATATATATATATATATGTGTATGTGTGTGTGTGTGTGTGTATGTGTGTGTACATATATGTACATATATTACTATGGAATATAATATCTATCAATAGGTGTACATTTGATACGTCTCATATTGAACCACACAATCGGTAAATTATTTAATTGATAGAACAAACTTGGCCCTCAGTCACTTATTCGAAGCATAACATTTCTACTTTCATTCAAGATACGCGGGCGGATAATCCCTTTGATGTTAATCCATTAACATTTCTATCCATTCAACCAAGTTTTACGCTCCAATGTCTGCTTAACTATTTAGTTTAACAGTACTGGTGGCGTCATAATGGATTATGGGATATAGTACGAAAAATAGACAATTTTATGCTTAGGACACTTGAGGTAATCTTTCTTAAGCAAAGCTAAACTAATGTCAAAGTTTAATCCAGTGCAATATAACTGGATGTGGCCCGATCTCAGTGCAATAAATCTGTGTGAAGATTAAGTACATATTGTGCACTTTTGTGTAAATATGATGTAAACTTACGTATATATTGTGAAAAGCTGTAATTTAATTCTACTGTGTAGATTAGACTAAACACTGTGCAGATATTGTAATTGACTGAATATTGCGCCCATATCGTGAAAATTTTAATTATTTTCAACCTATAGTTTGGTTTGAATATTGTTTAACATGACGCAAATATCATGTGCTAATTCTCTTATGAAAGGTGTTGTGAGGGAGAATATTGCCCTACAAGTTTGGACTCAGCCGTCGGACGAAAGACATAAACGTACTCCCACATCAAGAGGAGTAGCAGGAGGAGCAGTAGTTTTTGCTCAAAAACAATTAGTCCTTCACGGCCAAAACATTTTCTTTCCTAGTTTCTCTTCTACATTATGTTTCCCTGTAGCAAAAGGTAATAAACTTGTTAAACCAATTCCGGTTTTCTGCTGTTGTTTTTGATAACTCAGTTACAACAAAAGGTATAAATCCATCTTTTCTCCCCCGCGTCCAGTTATGGTTAAATAGCAAGACAGGCTCAGTTCTATAGCCATGAATGGCAACCGGTTTAGGGGAGGTAAAAAAATTTGAATTCAAAACTAGCCTATCTAGGAAACACCACTACTACTGTGGCTGCAGTGCATGTAGTGCCACAACGACTCCAATGGGTTTTAAAAAATATTGTAATTGAGAATCGACCAATATAACTATGTCAGGCATGCTCGGCATTAGTATTATACTATAAATAAGATCCACAGTAGGACACTTAATAGGGATCAATCTCACTAAACTAGTAAATGGTCTTGGAATAACTATCTTGCTAAACATTCCTCTACGCCAAGCGCCCGAGTGTAGTTAAATAAAATGTTCGTTTTTTTGTTTTTTTAGTTCAAGTAAAAGAGAAGCAACGGCTAATTTTCTGTATTTGGTAGATTAAATTGAATTCAATTCAACTTAAAACTTGAGCGTGTATTTGATTCAAGGATCAAATATTCGCTTCCAAGATTTTAATGTGCCTGAAATGAACTGCGTGTAGAAAGATTAGGCGCGTTTTGAGACTGGCTTGGCAAATTAAAAATTACGTAATCTAAAAATCCAACAGAGCACTTAACATATAAACATTTTATTCAGTTTCTATATCATTTCATCTAATCGCCAACATTTGTTTTATATATATATATATATATATATATATATATATATATATAAAATATATATATATATGTATATATACATATATATATATATATATGTATATATATATATATATATATATATATAGAGAGAGAGAGAGAGAGAGAGAGGGAGTGAAAAAGAGAGACTGATGTTTAAAATCGGTGTCTTCGGAAGCACATTGGTATTACTGATAGTTTCAAATAGAACATGAGATGGTAGAATATACGGTAATTGTACATTTATTGATTTGTAAGCAAAAGCCGTGACCATCTCCCCCATCATCTTTTAGGTGGAAGCGGTAATAGTCCCAGTCGGCGCATAATTTATATATATATATATATATATATATATATATATATATATATATATATATATATATATATATATATGATAAAAATATAGTTTTAAGGTATGCTATATTTACGAGTAAAACACCTCGATATCTGAGATAGGACGTATCTAAATAAAGTCGAATCGAACCACCACAAAACAAACATGGCCTGAAGACCGCATGCAAGCATGAGGCAGACTGTCACTACTCAGCGTTGACCTCAGTGTCCAATTTTAAATATATATATGTGTGTGTGTGTGAGAGTGAGTGTGTGTGTGTGAGTGTGTGTGTGTGTGAGAGAGAGATTGTGGGTGTGTAAAAATTACACATGCATACACGCGCGCATATATATATTTGATTATATATAGAGTTACTTATTAAGTGTTACTTAATTTGGCCCAAAGCCACTAAAATATAGCACAGAGTGAAGATTAAATTTCGCCACAGTCATTGTAGATTTCAATAGAATTGGTTGCGCAAACACACGCGCTTGATCAATACCCCCATTATAGTCACGTGTCTATAGGGATATAAATAATAGTTACAGGTCACATCTTGCTTACGACGATTATAAATATACACCACTGACCGTGAAGAGAGCGGAGGTGTGCACGACTTTTACTTAACAGCTAGATCCTTGATTTTCGATTGAATGAGTGTCTAGGTGAAAAGTGCCGGTAAAACGTAGCGGTAAAAGCATCGGTAAAAGGTAGCGGTAGAAATTTAAGCACTGACCTTGAATGCATCAGCGATTTTGAGAGTAAAGGATGCTTTGTAACGATTCACTGACAAGATCTGCATTAAGACATTGGTTGGACGACACCAACCATGGCACACATGCGGTAATGGAGCGCTCAGTGAGAGGCAAACTCACTAGCAATGGCTTGAGGGCACCCACTTATATTTTCCTAATGTCATTTTAAACTGGAGGGCTTATATTTTCCATATATTGCGATTGTTTTTCTTAAAGTTCATATATTCTTTATTTCAGATAATAAAAAAACAACTTGGTATTTTCACTTTGCACATTATAGCATATATATATATATATATATATATATATATATATATATATATATATATATATATATATATATATATATATATTGTATATAATTATAGTTTAACTATGTGGAAAAATGAAGGTGTCAGTTCAAATTGATGCCAGGAGGATTATATAGGTTCAAGCAAGCAATAAAAAAAATAATCTCTATCCTTGGCACTGGGGATTCATTTATCAGGTAGCACTACTCCATTGCACTAACAGGAGTATGGTCAAAGAGAACCTGATGTTTGCGATTTGACTAATATTTAGTGAGGTCGATTCCTACTATTTAAAAAAAAAAAAAGATTTCGTCATATTTTTCTCGTTTTTTTTATGCAGACCATTTTTTGCAGCTGAATTTAATTTTCGGAATAATGAATCGACAAAATAAAAGGAAACGTTAAAAAAGAACAAAATATAATGAAAATATGCGTAAAATATTTCTAGAGAACAGGATTTTAAAACGTTCTTGCAAAAACTTGATGATGACGCGGTGATAACTTGGTAATTTCTGAAAATTTTTCGCTTTTTATAAAAAAAAAAACGTGTACATAGACGAACTAATACATATGTATATGCATGCTAAGCTCTGTTTATTATGATATACAGGAAAACCTAGATTAGTGTGTCTAATTTGTACATCGGTAACTATATAAAAAATCAATTCTCAATTACTATGGTTAAAGTTAAGAATGTTTCAGCACACTAATCGAATTTTGGTATATAAAAATCTTTGCGCAGTAATCGAAAACACATTAACTGAATGCACATTAATCGAGGGAGACTGTAGTATGATACATCAGTTTAGTAAGATATAGGTCAAAAGATTGAAACACAGTTATAATCAAATTTTTTTATACAAGTCTGTAAACACCATGACGCCGAAACTATTTTTTGCATTTCGCTTAATATGGCTGAAGGCCATAGTAGTAGATGTATTCGATTTGACAACAATAACAATTGACCTGCAATAATCTTCATATTTATGGCTCTCTCTATATAATATAATAATATAATATAATTGTATATGATATAATTGTATGTGGGTCTATCCATCTATCTACACACACATACACGCGCACACGCGCACACTTATATATATATATATATATATATATATATTATTGTCATCCACAGACAGAATGTTTCGCTGTTTCACAGCTCTTCAGTGTGGGTAGACGTCCGGTTGCCTTTAGCTAGGATCGAAACCCGTCAGTCGGAAATTCTACCACTGAGCCGTCGGCGCACGGCAGGGATGAAGGTGAATTTTAGCGTATTTATTTTTTAGATAAACACACAGTGACCGACCGATATATATATATATATATATATATATATATATATATATATATATATATATATATATATTTGGGTAACAACCTTTCTTTAAAACCATCTTTCATTAAATACAGCCGACAAGGAATATTTAATTAATTTTTTTATTAAGTATTTCCATCACCCTTTCGCTTTGCCATTTCGTAGGAGTACTGGAGTACAGAAAGTTCCCATAATGTTTATTTCCCCCTGTGCTTTCGGCCACTTCTATAGCCATTTTCAAGGGTCTTTTGTTTCTGGTGTTGTTATTTTTCCTTCATATTTTGACTTTTACGTTGTAATTTATTTTTGCGTAGGAGCGTTTATTCCGAGCCTTCACTTGTTGTGCGCGGCTGGAATTCGCGTGAGTATTTTTTCTATTAAAAAAAAAGCTTTTAACACTCCATATCCACTGTTAAATAACATATATATATATATATATATATATATATATATATGTATGTATTTGAGTGTATGTGTGTGCTTGCGAGAGTTTATGTAGATTATATATCTTTATAAACTCTCACAATGACGCACATACACATATATATAAAAGTCTTACATAATATATATATATAATATATATATATATATATATATATATATATATATATATATAGCTCTACATAGAAATAGCCTCGGTATATGAGATCACATTGGTTGAGATCTCATATCTCTTAACCTCTCGTATACGAAATACAAGAACCGGCAAGATATAAATTCACTTATTTTCCCTCTCTCCAGTACAGTGTTCATTTGGTATAGTTCGCTTAGTTGGGGAATAATTTTCGCCGCAGCATGATTATTTTATTCCAATCAACTAAATGTACTAAATGTACTCGTGGACACCAAATACAACGGACGGCAGGATCAATATATTTTATTCAGTACCTAACCCCGCCCCTCCACACACACACTTCCTCTACGATGCAGATTTGATACGACATGCTTAATATTTTTCCAATAATTTTCTACGATTATTAAGCTTATACTCCTATTTTTATGAATTACTAAGCATAGCTTAGATGTGGCACAGGGCCGAAAATTTAGGCCCCCCAGTGAGGATATGAAGATGCTAAAAAATCTCATTGATTCACTTCCACAATAGATTTTGGGTGACACAAACTTAACTCTAGTTTAAGATATTTGAACGTTCAAATGTGCTGTGGAAGGATCCACCTAATTTGCATAGTGGAGTACCGACGATATAAATATGGTTGGTACCGGGAAGAGAGGGGATCGAATCAAGAGATTCAACCAGAGACTCTGCCCGACTGCGACTCAGTCAACACATTCTCCAGGAACGGTCTTCCCAGGAATATACAAAAGACTATATGTAAATATTGTGTACACTTTCTTGTTTCAATACATTTTGTTCTAAGTACATTTTTCTGTTGCATTATTATTTCATGCATTAGTCAAGTTTCAACAGAATGTTTATATAATAATGATTTGTAAATATCAAGTAATACAATTTAACCGGTGTATAGTTTAAATATTTAACAGCGGTTACTTCCCTTGTCCCTACGTTGTTAGACTATTTTCTCTTCTTTGTCACGTTTTTGTTTTAGTTACGTTTAAGATTAATGCCTTCCTTTCGCTTTCAATTGCGATGTTATTCAATATTTGAAACTTATTATTATTATTCGATTGGTGATTTCTTATTTTAATTTTTGATATCTTTGTTTTTTACCAATTGGAATATCAATACAACTATTTTTATCTTCACAGTTTAATTACAACGACCACAAAAATATTTTTTTATAAATTAATTCTTTAAAACAAAAAAGCCAGAAGCGTTATAAGATCCTTATTATCAGACAATCATTTTAAACGATTTGACTTATATAAAGTTTGGGAAGTCATAGCTGTTTATTGTCAGCGCAGTGAAACTAGTTATGAGAGATTTTGGTTGATTTTGTTTAGCGGCATATTAACACCTCTATGGGTTATTTAATGCCGAAATCTAAATATTTTGAAAACAACTTTATTGCTTCAACTAAATATATTTTGAACGCGATTGTATGCCGTCAACTACTGATAAAATGTATTTTGTTGGACATTTTGCTATAAAATATATTGTAGGTAATTCTACGATAAAATGTAATGTTGGTATTTTTTATATAATAATGTATGACTGATATTTTTACTATAAAAATGTATTTTCATACTTTCATAGTGTTTTTTTTTTAGTTTATTAAGAATTTTTGCCTCCGACAACTATCGTGGTATACCAGTGACGAGATATTTTCATCATGGTACCTATCGATGTGACAGACTGCAAGATTGTATGTAGATTTGTACCTTTCCTAAGAGCATTAATGCTGCGTTAATTTAAGCAATCTCAGTTGAAATTCAAACTCGTTTCACAAATTGCATTTTCCATGTTCGTAACATCCTTCTGCGTGTCAAAAAATAATTTCTTTTAACCGTACTTATTTGGAACGATCTGTTTAATAAAAATTACTACTTCTGTCCTATTATAGCTGTTTTATTTTGTTTATGAAATGTGTCCGCTAATATGACAATTATCATGAGACAGGGATAGTATTTACTTGTAATTAAATTCTTGAACCTTGGACCACGCATGTCTTGTCCGAAGACGAGACATGTTACAGATAAGCAAGCATTTGGATGGTCTCCTCAAAGATGAAGAGGCAACTGAGATGTGGTTCTACAGAAGGATACTAAAGATATCATGGATCGTGCGTGTGAGCAACGATGAGATCTTGGAGAGGATGCAAACCAGGAAGAAGCTTATATTTAACACCAAAAAGAGGCAGTTGAAGTTTCTGGGACACGTAATGAGAAAGGATGGCCTGGAGAATCTGATACTCACAGGTCGAATAGAAGGAAAGAGAGACAAGGGAAAGCAACGCAT
>OZ038498.1:35368225-35493225 GCA_964036315.1 Acanthosepion esculentum
CTCGCGCCCATAAACAGATATTCATGTGCACGAGTATCTAAATTTCATATGTATACGTACAAATGTTTCTTTTATAAGCATAAATACAAATATATTACTTACTTATTATATAGCTTTCGCGTTTATATATATATATATATATATATATATATATATATATATATATATATATATATATATATAACCTTCATTCACTTAAATAAATTACGAGGCAAGACCTATTCTGAAATATACCAGCTCTAGAAAAATAAAAATGTACTCCCAGCATATACTCTAGGGAAATTCTAAGAGGCTTTTAAAAGGTTTATATATATATATATATATATATATATATATATATATATATATATATATATATATATATATATATATATATATATATATATATATATGTGTGTGTGTGTGTGTGTGTGTATTCCTAAAAGAAAGTATTGTCTGATGATAGCTTAGCTTAAGGCGTGAACTTCGAGTCACCATCCAGTGATGATATATATATATATATATATATATATATATATATATATATATATATATATATATATAGTGCATACCCAATTTGGAGATCAGTATGCATATCTGCCAATAGTAAAAAAAAAACGTCAAAAACATCGTTTATATTTTGCAACTGTGTATTTATGAGAGATTGTATAGCGTCATACACATGATTGGATAGCTGCAGTTGCGCTGGTATGCAAGGGCATATATCAATTCTACTAGAGAAAAAGAAAAACAACTAAAATTGGAGTAACTTTTTTCTTTTTCTTTTTTTCTTCATTACTCTTGATTCTTTTCTTTCATTCTATTTGACATTTTCTTTTTCTTTTTTCTTTTTTTTTTTAAAAAAAAAAATTCCCAGATTCCCTTTTCTGGTCTTTCAATTCTTCTTTTATCCAAAGCTGGCGACTACGAAAATACATTTTTAAAGCTGCTTTTTTTTGCGACGCGAAAAATGGATGCGGACAAAAGAAATGCGAAGTGGTCTTGAAGAACCAGAGGTATTATCCACTTCAAAGGGTACGGTTGGTAAAGAAGCCATATTTGTTCCTTTTTATTCTGCTTTTTAATTTAATAATTAATTTTTCTTCATTTTTTTTAATGCTATTTTGGTAGCTATGTAAGAAGATCGTGTGGCGGCGAAATGTCATGAAAACGCCGGCTCCGCCCAGGGAGATTTATATACCGTTAAATATTTATGATAATCGGTGCAGTTAAACCGAATAATATATTTTCCTTTGTGCACTAAATGTAAATTCCGGCACGATTAAATCATTTGCTTCAATTTTCTCCCCGGCACGATGCTTGTTTGGTACGAGGCGCTTATTATTTTTTAAATAATTTTCTGCACGGCACAATTATTTTGTTCCACGTTTGTTAAACTTAAACAAAATTTGTCGGCAGGAACTTTATTTTAACCAGCACGCTTGTTTTATAGAACGAAAAATTCTCACCAGCATAACTATTCCAGACGGAACTTGTATGCAGTTCGAGACTGCGAACGATCGCCAATCTGATAATATGACATCGATATACAATAAACAACCGTAGAATTTGTCATGTAATACATTCAACAGTGTGGCTTAGCAAAAATAAAAGTTACAGATGGCGTGTCAAAAGGGCACACGTATTTGAATGAAGGCAACACATGCAAATTAGTCATGTGATTTATGTGGACGTGGCTTTGGGCATAGGGCGCGTATGAAGCGACCGGCAAGCATCCAAAGAGAATGACTTTTTTCTCGGGTCCCTTCATCTTTGCCTTTCCGTGCGATTGGAAGTGGTCGGATGAAGTGATGCAGAAAGAAGGCTTTCTTTGTTTGAATCAAGTGATTAATGGACAAAAAATTTCGTTTCATTGTTTGACTTCTAATTTCTCGTCATTTGGCATTGCAGGCCCGATTAAAGGGAGATCACTCAGTAATAATGAACGCGAACTGAGTTGTGTTTTCCTAGTACTCGAGTTAGAGATCATTGGTTAATGACAAAAGCCGATCACAAGCTGCCATTAAACAGGGAGACAATATTTGTTTCAGTAGCTTACTGTCTAAGAGTTAAATTATCCATTTATATTAAAGACGTTGTAAAAAGGAATAATAATCAAGTAAAACCGTCCTAATGTTCAAGCGTCGGATTTTGGAGCAATAATCCTAATCAATAGATCAGCTGAATGGATTAAGCCTAAGATTTCTGTAGCAATCACTAAATTTACTGATATCATAAATGCGCGCCTAGCGAAAGGCAAGTTTACTTTACAAGCTATTACTCTCCGGCAGAGACCAAAGAGATCGATATTTATTAAGCTTAGCTAATATTGGCACAAAGCCATAAGCGTGGGGCACCTAGTGAGAGTCAAACTCACTAGAGTAGTAACAGTCTGCAAGACTTGTTTGCTCCTCACTCTTCCACCGCGAAACACTCAAGGTATTGTTTTCTATAATCTCTACTTAAATCGCTCTCTTTATCTCTGTCTGTCTATCTCTCTTTCTTTCAATATATATATATATATATATATATATATATATATATTAATTCAAAGGAAAGAGTACCAATATATATATGTATATATATATATATATATATATATATATATATATATATATATATATATATATATAGATATGTATGTATATATATATATATGGAGAAATATAGTTTTAAGGTGTGCTATATTTATGGGATAGAGTGCTCAATATCAGAGACAGAGCATATGTAAATATAAATTTTTCATGCTAGGCGCAATCGTCATGCGGTCTGACGATTGCATCTAGCATGAAACAGCCTGTCGCTTCTGAGTGTTGACTTCAATGTTCACTTATATATATATATATATATATATATATATATATATATATATATTGCTATCCTTTTATTTGTCCTTGTTTTATTAACTAAGCTATTTTACACACACACAAGCCTATTAGTGTCCAGGAGATAAACGCTTTTGTACCCTTCGACTCAATCAGCAAATATTTTTATAATAATTATTTAAAAAAAATAATTAGCTATGTTTAAATTTTGGTTATTAGCATGTGAATTCCAAGATCACTTCTACAATCTCGAGGAGATTCATTTTAATTTCAATCTTGTTCTGAATACTGACTTCATTTTTCTTCTGACTTTTGGTGTTACGACAATGTATCAACCGATTCATTCTACAAACCTCTTCAAGTACTCATGACTTCCCTCTTCCTGTACGGATTCCGTTAGAATATTAATACTAATAAGTTTTGTTAACTCAAAGCATATCCATTCAATTTTGTAGTAAAGAGGACCCAAAATGAGCTTCCTTTTGAAAATACAAAGGTATATTTTACGATTTATCAAAGAGTGTGTTCATTCAACCACTCAGGGAGTCACTTTATAACTTCATGCAGCAGTTCTAAGCATAGATTTAGCTCGTCCTGTGTATGACGATAAACTACATCCGCATCCAGGGTAAGGCGATAAACCGTCCAACAGCAAGGCCTCTGATCATGAGGCTTTGAGGAGCGCGGAACCACCTCTTAATTGCTGGTGTTCCCAGGTCCACCCTGACCCGGGGTGGTAGCACCTGTTAGGGTCCCAGCTATGGGCAAATAGTTAACCCTGAAAATGCGGTAAAAAGCATTATGAAAGTGTAAAAATAGGTTACCAGAAATAATTTCGAAGAAAAAAACTATTACCAGCAATACGTTTTTGAAAAGAAATATTACCAGCTATACAATTTTGAGGAAAAAAAAAATATTACCAGAAATAGATTTTTGACGAAACAAAAATATTATCAGGAAAAAAAAAGTTGTCGGCATTAAATGACCCATTGAGGTTGATATGCCGTAAAACAAACAAAAAAAACAAAAACAAAATCAAACCAAACATAGATTTAACATTTTCTCAATTACACCGAAAAAAGTTTACTTGAGATATTTTATGTTTGACTCTCTGGAAGTAAAGGAACTAATAATAAAGAAATACAACGGCCTTATCCAAGAGATCCTCATAATCACGAGTCATGCAAAAATGGCTGCACTGAGAAATGTCGGAAGACTGAAAGAATTAATCAACAACAATCAGATATTTTCAGTTGGAAGATTTAGATAATAATAATAATAACAACTAGAAAGAAAATGCAGGAGGTGTAGATAAGCTGATGAGACAGTTAATCACATACTCGGCGAATGTCTCAAATTGGCACAGATAGAGTATAAGCAACGGCATCATTGGAATTGTAAGACAATCCATTGGAAAGTATGTCGTACATTTGGCTTCAATTTGAACTAGACAGTCACAAGATATTATGGGATTTCTCGATCCACACTTATTATATGATTGAAGCACTAATGGCCGACCATATGACGCAAGAGTGGACCCCAAAGATTGAAAAAAATGCCAGGATCTGGCAAGGGGGCTTGAAGAACATGTACGTTAAAGTAATTTCTGTAGTAATGTGCGCACTTGGAACACGACGTAGAAACTTGAAAGAACGCTTAGCGGAAAATTTGGAATTAAGATCAAGAGTGTAGATCTCCAGTAAACTGTCTTCGTTTATTCTGCGAGGATTTTCCGAAAAGTTCTTGAGTACCATTCCTAAAGAACAGGATTTTATTTGACTACGTCAATGTGCGACAGCGACATAATAATAACTCCATAATATCCTTTGGGAGGTTGGGATACAAACGTGTCACATAATTCAGCCCAGAAACAAGATTTTAGATCACTGGGTTGATATAAAATAAAGCGAATAGATAAGTATCTTGATCTTGCCATGGAGTTATGGAACGTGAATATAGCAGTGGTTCCAGTCTTTAACGGAACACTGAGAACGATCCCAAAGAGGCTATGAAAAAAATATGAATTGAGGAACTAGAAATTCATGTCGGGTTTGGAAACACCCAGACGGCAGGAGTTTTAAAGACAGCTAGATTACTGAGGAAATAGCAGGAACGTTGAGGCATGTTTTCACTCAATCGCCATTGTAATCCACGAGTTAATATACTTACATTATGACAATGGTCGCATCAATGTAGATAGGATGCATTACACAGGTCCACATACACATTCTCGACACCTGTTCCAGAATCCAGCAACAAGGTGGGGTCCAGTACAGCTGGTGGAAGATTAATTGCTGCGAATAGCGACACCATACTTCAGTGTAAATGAGCGTCCTTTTCCCGCTTCACGAGTTTTCCTTTTCCTAGAGTGGTTGTTGCTCAAAGCCAGAAAAAATCCAGTGTGATTTATGATTTAGCCTATAACTGAAGGAAGATGGATTCTTGTCCCTGTAGAGCATAAGAGATCCATTTAGGAATTAAACTCGGAACGTCGGTTTCACTTTCCGTTCCGATTAACGTTCCAAATCTAGCCAAAAAGAACATAATTATTCAACCGAATTTCTTCTGCGACACGAATTTGCTAGGCCTTACCCCTCGGCATTTCTCATATATATGTGCATGCGTGTATCTGTGTTTTGTTTCTCTAAAAAAATTTACAAACCAAATTCTATTGATCTGATATTCTTGCAAGGCTACTATTTTTAATGGCGATCGCATTAATTATTATCGTTATTGTGCCATTCATTTCCCCAAACAGAAAGAACAAATCGTGTTCCTTTCCGTCTAATACCTGCATCATTGCGAAGCTGGAATTATATATATATATATATATATATATATATATATATATATATATATATATATATGTATAAGTTTGTGTATTTTTTTGTATGTGCTTGTTTTGGCGTGTGTAGTCGCTTTTAAACTGCATCCGGTGAAACTGAACGAGAAACTGCGAGATCTTAACTGAATTGAAGACTAGTTATAGAAATATACAAAAACATATACATAAAATATAAAGTATTGTGTGCGAGTTTCTTTAAAATGTAATTAAATAAATATTGAAGAGTTTAAGATATTAAAAGTGGGGGTATTTCAAAAAAGAAGATAAAGAGACGGACTGGTGAAAGCAAAGGTAAACATTTTGTGTGAATATCTGTGCTTGCCTGGGGTTGTTAAAAGATGGCTGTAAGAGAAGAGAAAAAAAGCAATAAACTTACGTCATTTCCGCCCACATACAACATTGCAAAAACAAAGCAAAAAAAAATACAGATAATTTATATAATTATGATCAAGAGGATAGGGAGCAGGATTCAAAGTATTTTGGCTTTTTGTTATTGAAATTTTGTATATTTTTTCCAATATTTAAAGACATTTGTTTAAAACTTTCGACCTTTTAAAAAGTTCTCTCGTTCTTATACATGCATATATATATATATATATATATATATATATATATATATATATATATATATATATATATATATATATATATATATATATTACATCCGAGTAAACTGGTGTCAGTTGACTCGGATGTAATATATTCAGTTGGAAGAGAAAGCTTTTATATATATATATATATATGTATATATATATGTGTGTGTGTGTGTGTGTGTGTGTGTGTGTTTCAGCGGATGCGGATAAGTTCTCGGTCCGGCCAACTTCTCAAAATCTGAGAAAATGACCAAACGTCAGATTTTTTGTGTATAGTTTCTTGGATGGCCAGAAAACTATTTGGCACAACCGCATATATATATATATATATATATATATATATATATATATATATATATATATATATATATGGAGAGATAGATAGATAGATAGATAGATATGAGATTAATGTCTACCAGCCTAGATGTAGAAAGTATTATTGAAGAGAATATATCCCCAGCAAGGATGGAATGTCTAGACCGGTGGATATTAATTTCACTATTTGGAAAAAATGGCGATTACTACTGAAACACCTGTATTCACTAACATATATTTTTTATAATAATAATAATAATAATAATAATAATAATAATAATAATAAACAGACAATTTAAATAATTATGATTGAAAGTGTGTAGGGAGTAGAAAAGAAAATATTTTGGCTTTTGTTATTGTAAATTTGTAGATTTCTTTTCTCATATTTAAAGACTGTCATTTAATACTTGTTCTATTAAAAAGTTCTTTCGTTCTTTCTTTCTTTCTTTCTGATATATATATATATATATATATATATATATATATATATATATATATATAACAACCGGGACAGTGTGTTATATGCTTGTTGAAAACAAACCTTTTCCAATGATATCTGAAGTGTTATTGTTCTTTTTCATTTTACTCAATAAGTTATTTGAAACAAAATAATTTTATTTTTTAATTCCAGAAAATCTGAATTCAAGCCGAAGACTTGATGGATTTGAATTCTTTTTTTGCGAATTATGTACAAAGCTTCTCTCTGTTTCATCTCTCCACGATTTGGGGTCTTGTATCATTATTTTAACCAGAAGAGGAAATATTTTAGGGTTTAGCATGTTTTTTTTTTTAATGTATTTTCATTTGACTATTTTCACAGAATATTTGTTTCTATCTCGTCTGATAGGGGGACAAGATATCACCGAAATTTCACAGATGGTGCAAAACTGATATACCACAAAATGACTCTTAAAATATTACCAGGACTTCGCACGGGAGATTTACAATGTAAAATGATGCGGGCAATCATTAAAAAAATTGAAAAGGTTAGATCAGTGTGTCATTCAAAGAACATGAGAAACTAATACCAGCATATATATATATATATATATATATATATATATATATATATATATATATATATATAGGGGAACGAAGTATGACTAAATGGAATAAGTTTTTATGTAATGCGTTTCGCCCTTTGGCACTTCGTCGGACAAACGCGTCACATTTTGTCATATTTCTTTCGCCTAAAATTGTTCGTGGTATATATAAAAAACATTATTCTTATCATATATATATATATATATATATATATATATATATATATATACATATATGGGTGAGGAGATAATATAACTGAAATCCAAAAATCCATTCTTAAAACAAAGCCATTACCATTGGTACTAATATATATCCGTGGAAATTAGATAATATAATAATTGCAGAGTTTAAATTTATATAGCAAGGAATGGAAAGAAGCTATATTTGCTTTTGAAGAAGGAATTGCGATAGAAAATAATTATTTTGATATTCCATGATGATAATAATAATAATAATAATAATAACAATAATAATGAAAATAATAGTGGTGCCAGTAATTATTGGAGCACTAGGAACGGTCACGAAGAGCCGACGCAAAAGACCTCAAGTAACTGGAAAAGCAGCGGAAGGGTAAGAATCGTTTTAACGGCAGCGTTGCTGAAAAGAGTTACGATACAAAGGAGAATATTGAAAAAGACTTGCTCTCATTTAATCTCCTGTGTGGATCACCAGTCATTATTGGCGTGAACATTCAATAAATATATGAATAAATAGAGTTCAGGAAATGTTTCGAGTTTTGTGTTTGAGACATCATTCTCTTTCATCAGAGTAGGACTCTCTTCATTACCCATCAATTCGAGCACATTTTCATTACGTTCTTGGGTCCTGCATTGATTTTCCTTTTCTCCGCTTAATTTGCGAAATTTGGGGGCCCTTTTCCTTTCTTTTTTCTCTTAAACATTTTGTTATGCTTTCGAGCCATTTGCACAAAATGATGAAAGTAGTTTTCATAAGGAAGAAATGGTTTCGCGTTTCGTCACTGTATCTCGAACCATTATTCAAAATGTTTACATGTTTGTGTCTTTTTAATCTGGACATTATTTCATCTTTGATTTTTAATTACAAATAAATAGCTCATTTTGAAACAGAATTAAGAGTATTTGAATTCTTAGCACGAGACATATATTTCCTTTATTCTTCTCGTTTTGAAAGCTACTGATATTTACCCCTTATATTTAAGCATTTATCTGTAAAGTAAATCCTGTTAATATATATATATATATATATATATATATATATATATATATATATATATATATATATATATATATATATGCGTGTGTACACTAAACGGATGCTGAAAAGTTCTCGTTCCGACCAACTTCTCAAACTCTGAGAAAATAACCAAACATCAGATTTTTTGTGTCTCGTTTCTTGGTTGACCAGAGAACTATTCAGTACAGCCGCATATATATATATATATATATATATATATATATATATATATATATATATATATATATATATGAATGAGATTAATGCCTAACAGCCTAGATGTAGAAAGTATTATTGAAGAGAATATACCCCTAGTAAGAATTTGCATATCTAGACCGGTGGACATTAATTTCACTATTTGTAAAAAAATGGTGATGTCTACTGAAACTCGTGTATCCCCTAAAATAACGTTTATAATAATAATAATAATAATAATAATAATGATAATAATAATAAATGTTATTATATATATATATATATATATATATATATTACCATTTAGGCATTATCTAATTAGACATTCTGAAAAATTATAGGATAACTAATTCTAACACTGAGCTAAACCTACTAATGCAAATAAAAAGAATTGTGTGTGTATGTGTGCGTTTTAGTTTGAATTGAGGTTGTTTTTCCACGTATTCAAATAAAAAAAAATCAAATATCGCTATTGCGTGATTTTGATGATAATGTTAACATGCGAGAGTTCAATTAAGTAAGTGTTGTCATTAGCGACAAATTTTGTTGTCAGTTTTTGTCTTTGCCCATATTCAACAAAACCAGTTGTCATTTTAAGAATTGCCTACGTTCGCTTTTATAAAAAAAAAAAGAAAAAAAGCGTAATGTTGCAATTGACAATTCCAAATATAAATATTTGTTTAACCAAATATTTTCTTTTAAATCATAAACTTCGGGACGTAGAAATATCGGAATGTGAAATACACATGTTACACCTTAGAAGATATCCATGCAAGAAGAATGATATATATTTTTGTATATTTTTCTGAAAAATTAATTACTTTCTTTCTTATTCATTTATTGATCTTTTTAAATTTTTTTTTTTTTTACCTACCTAAATCTTCCGGGAAGAGAGAGAAAAAAATTCTCGTCATCTTCAAGTAAATTCAAAATTTCTAATAACATTTTAGCAACATAATTTTTTTTAAATATTTGATTTGTCAACTTGGTTCGCCATCATTCGTGGAGCAAGCCTAGTTTAAAATAAAATTACTTCACACATGACGCGGCGTAATGAAAAAGTAAAATAAAATTAAATGAATAACATATCAAATTATTCAATTTTGTCAAATGAACAAGGCAAGATATGTCTTTGGCCGGATTATCTTCAAAATATCTGAAGACACATAAGTAATATATTATTTTTTTTACTTATCACATTTGGGGGCATACAATCCAAGAAAGCCCCAAAGAGGTCTAGTTTAGGATTAACAAAACCTGCTAACAAAATATTCGTAGCAAATTTCAACTCTGTGTTTTGAATAGCCTAAGATCACATTATTTACTTAAAAAAATGAAGAAATTATAATAATAATAATAATAATAATAATAATAATAATATTAATAATAATAATAATAATAATGATTTGTAATTAACAATATAAAAATATATAGCGAATAAACCAGAAGATAAGTCAAATTTATAACGCTTATTCTAAACGTTTATTGTCTTCTCCTTGGTATTAACTTGTTCATTTTGTTGGCCATAATCTTATGAAGTTTATGCATGTATTTATAAAACTATCGGCTAATTCGAGTGTGAATTATACACAACAGTACGCACTTTTCAGGACGAGGACAAACGCAGTTCAAATAACAGCTCAACTCAGATGCTTTTTCCTTTCCAAGAACTAACTTGTGTTCTTAAGCTCTAGTCAAATTCCCCAGTTATTTACAGATGAAGTTAAAGGCGCTTACAAGCAGGTAAATTGGATTTATCGTCACAATTTACGTCTACATTAAACAAGCTAGTGTTCAAGTTATTTGGCGGTAAGTACCTAAATTGTTGCTTGTCTGGAGGGGTCATTCTAACGTTAGTTTAGCGAGAGAAGCCTTGTTTTCCGTTAGCAATTGTCAAGTAGATCTATAATTTGACATAGCTTAGGATTCTGCTATATGGAAATATTGTCGCTTTAGTAGCTAAATACTTTAGGATTTTAAAATGTTTATATAGAGTAATCTGATCTTAAAGAGTTCCCTTAAGATAGATAAATATGTATTGATTTTATTTAATCTGTTAGCAAAAACTTTCTTTTCTTTCTCTCATTCTGACCTATGATATTACTGTATTTCTGATCGTTGATGTTACTCTTTCGGGTCTATGATATTACTGTCTTTTTTATCTATGATATTACTCTTTTGAATCTATGATATTGCTGTCTGTTTATCTATGATACTATTCTTTTTGATATATAATATTACTAGATTTCTGATCTATAATATTACTGTCTTTCTGATTCATGATATTACTAGATTTCTGATCCATGATAGAGCTGCTTTTCGGATCTACGATATTACAGTTTTTCTGATGTATTACGTTACTAGATTTCTGATATAACTGTTTTCCTGGTCTAGGATATTACTGGCAGATTGTCAGTCTCAGATTAAATTCTGTAAAGTTTTAATTGCTACTCCTGATTTTATGGTGTATTTGAGTTCATTTTTGAAAGATCAAGCTGAGTATTGGTTTGGTTCAAAGTTTCATGTATGCAACATAAATGAGTATTGAAGTAATCATCTGCGGGTTTAGTTTAGTAACAATTATTTCGCAGGAGGACAACCTTGCAGATAATATTTCGTAAGGTTAGTTGCGCGTAAGATCATATTCCTGAAGTACTCGCTATCAAAATTAGTCTGCAAGACGAGTTTAAAAAAAACAAAAAAAAAAACAAAAACAAAAACAACATTAGTTTAGGATAGACACCTTCGTAGTTCTTGTGTGTAAGCATATTCTTTGCAAGGTCGTCGTAGAATATTCAGCCGAGACGAGAAATTATTGACGACGTTACACCTTACCACAGCTTCTGGAAGACTTCATCAAAACTGACGCCATGTTATTCATTAAATGATAAAAATTACCTGTTCAATATAATCAGTAGTAAATATACAAATATCATCTACAATGTGACATTGTTTTTCAGTGTATTTTTCGTCCGGCTGGAATTTTTTCGAATTTATTTACAAACAGTCGAATTGGATCTGCATCTTTGGAATTGGAAGAAGAAGAACCAATCTTTCCTGTTCTTATCAGCCATATTTTCCCTCTTTTTTTAAAAAATTTTTTTAAAAATCTTAATGACAACAATGGTTGTGAAAAGGGCATCAACACTATACAGTTAGCGACGTTTTTATGTCTGCAGTTTGTAAATTTCGCTGCAAACATAATCGCGCTTTTATTCGCGGTAGAGAGAACACCAGACCAGAAATTTGTGAATCTGGGTTCAGAAGATCAGTTCAATGTGAAAATTGGGAGTGAGTGATTTCGTTAAATAAATATCAGTGATATCAATGTCTGTTATCTGAGCACACTAAAAATTACTACTTATAATTAATATTATGTTGCGTGGGGTTTCATTCTCTAAACATGTGTGTAGGTGTAAATCTCTTAAGAGTAATCCGACGACAGGAATTCTTTTTTTTTTTTTTTAATTTTTTTCGCTTCATATTGAAGAAATATATAATAAATAAATAAATAAAAACACCATATATTTAACTTTTTAAATCTCAAAAATTAAATCTAAAAAAAAGAAAATATTTAAAACTCTCTAGAAAAATTGGCACAAATCAGTTTGATTTCAGATGACACTGAAAGTGATCGAATACGTGTGAAAAACAACATTTATCTTTCTAGATTTGTATTTCATATGTCTTTTCTTTTTGTCTGCACTTACGGAATTTTATCTCGCTTTGATTGCACTTGTGTAATTATATATATTAATTAGGTTTACTTTTGCTTTGGCATAAGGCCGCACGAGTGGAGCACCCTATGATAATCAAGTTCTCTACACCGGCAATGTTTTTATTCTTTTAATAGCATTCCTTGATATTACTTCTCAACTCACACCAGTTATTAAATTTATAGCTGATTATATTAGATAAACGCTTATATATATATATATATATATATATATATATATATATATATATATATATATATATATATATATATATATATAATATATATATATATATATGCACATTTCATAACTAAATAAAAGCACCTTGTCAGTCGTTTTTAGACTGACAAGGTGCTTTTATTTAGTTTTTTATATAATTTCTCGTGCGATCTAATAATGTTTTTCTTTTCAGATGATAAATTATATAAAAACTGTCCGAATATTTATAATTCTAACAGTTGAAATATAATCCTTGAAAATGGCTAAATGTATAGCCGAAAGCGCTCGGATAAAAAGAACATTCGGACAGTTTTTATATAATTTATCATCTGAAAAGAAAAACATTATTAGATCGCACGAGAAATTATATAAATAACTAAATAAAAGCACCTTTGCTGCCTAAATACATAATATATATATATGTGTGTGTGTGTGTGTGTGTGTGTGTGTGTGTGTGTATGTGTATCTATGTATGTATGTATATGTATGTATGTATAAATATATGATATATTCAGGCAGTTATAATTAATTCAAATAGGTTTTGTTAAATTCAACCGATTAGGTCTGTCTGTTGAATTTTCGCAATTTTTCGAATAAGATTTTGTCTATCGGGAACAAAATTATTTAAACAATAACGGAATAAAAGCATGAACTTTGGACAGTTTATATACAGTTTTGGTCCCGATGAACAAGTGTAAAATTGTAGTAGAATAATAAACAGATAGACCTATCTATATAGGTTTACACAAACACACACACACACGTACATTATATATATATATATATATCATATATGTATATATATATGTATATATATATATATATATATATATATATATATATATATATATATATATGATATAACGATATATAATTTTGTATAATTTTATATATCTATATAAACAGTATTTAGAAAAATATGACAAACTGGGAAGTTTTTTTGGTGACTCGTTTCATCTGTTAGGATTTTATTGGAATGTGCTTTGTTGATGTTGGCACGTCTGCACATGCGCACGAAACGAGAGACATAGGTAGTTTAAAATTAAAAAAAAATATTCTTTCAAAAAATTTTGAAACTACCTGCATCTATTGTTTCGTGCGCATGTGTAGACGTAGTAATGTCATCAGAGCCCAGTCCGATGGAACGCGTCACTAAAAATAAAAAACCTTTCTAGTTTGTCATATTTTTCTAAATTATATATATATATATATATATATATATATATATATATATGCATTCACGCGTTCTCAATACATACAGTATATACCACAGAATTTCTGCATTTAGTTTACTTTTTAAAAATCACACAAAATTAACAACCCCCATATACATCCATGTATGTGTGCGTGTATGCGTGTGTGTATACACGCCACAGAAGCTTAATACTTCAAAATCACCCAAATTGAACGACGCATACACACACACACAAACACACACACACACAAACACACATGCACACTGTCAACCACATTTATATGATATAGCCTATTAAGAGATTATTGCAGTGAAGCATCTGTTATGAGTACAAATGCATAATGCATAATGCAAATGGCTTTTCAAGCATCAAAATGATATTAAATAATTGTTTGGGAAATAACACCTACCTAATAGACATAACGACATTATCTCAATACAATCTTCCTAATTCTTTCAACACTGGGCCTTATGCCGGACTAAGCTAAACTTATGGTCAACTTGGCTGAATTTAGTAAACACTAATTTACTAAACTCAGTCGAGTTGAGCATAAAGCCAATAAGAATCGACACCTTGTAAGACGAGCTGACAAACCATCGTTGGTACGGCAAGCAGCCAACAGCAATGAAATCAAAATGTTTTCTAAAATAAAACGTGATAAAAAGACCGGGTAACATGATTGAAAATAACACAGACCAAATAAAAAAAAAAGGTCCATTAGTTGATATTATTATTATTACCATTAAGTTTTTCTTTTTGTGTTATCTTATGTATATAAATATAGAAATTTGGTTGGGGAGCAAGAGTCTATTAAATTCGATGACTGGTCAGAGATGAGAGGCTGAAAAAAGTCCATTTCATCATTTTGAATCCTGAAAGAAAAATCACATAAGGATATTTCTTTTTTTTTTTTCCTTCTTTGTCTGTTTCATGTTTCAGTTATATATATAAAGACATTCTTCCCCACCCACCCCTTCTGTAACGTCCCCCCTGTTGTCCAGAAATGTCCACAGTGGACAAAAACGCATCAATGTCTCTGGAATTAAAAAAAAAATGTGTCCTGTAACTTAAATAAATGTCGACCAATTTTAGGTCATGAGGAACATAAAGTCTCGTATGAATTACGAGATTAGAAAAAAAAGTCTCGTGCAGTCTCGTTGACACAATATATTTGCTGTTATTACTGCAATTTTCTTTTACATTTCTTTATATATATATATATATATATATATATATATATATATATATATATATATCCAGTTCTGCGATTTTTCGTCACTATTTTTTTTTTCCAAAATCTCACACATTATTTTGGGCCAAGAGTTTTTGTTCGCGTAGAAGAAGAGAGAGGACATTTGGAGGCTTTCAGTCTGAAATGACAAAGAGAAAAAAAAAGATGCATTAAGAGACTTGTAGCAAATAAAACATGTTAATAAGACAAGACTACAAAAAAGGCAAGCCCGATCTGGATCGAATTCACGTGTACTGGCTAACAAGAAAGGTTTGCTAGCAACAACTCGACGAACAACCAACTGCTACTTGCCAATAAATAACACATCAAAAAGTCATAAGGCAAAATCAGAAAGATAACAGTAACAATGTCAAACGAAGTTATTAACCATAATTTTATAAGTAGTATAGATATATATTTACTAAGCATAGCTTAGTATGGATCGAGAACACTGCATGGGGTTAAGACTTAACCTCAGTTAAGACTGAACACATGATCTGCGAAAGAATTAATTGACCAATTAGCTGGGCATTATGATTTATTGGGTTTTTGCTTAAACAAAACAAAACAAAACAAACGGACTACATGAACTATTTGTAAAATAATAGCGCAAATACTGGAATTAAAACATTAAATAGCACACAATTCTTAATCGAGTTGATGACTACAAATACCTAGACTCTTATAATTTCTCTTCCGAAAAGAATTTTAATGTCAGGAAATACATGGTTTGAATCGCCGCAATGGGCTCTTTTATTTTATGTTAAGTCTTACTCTCCTTTTCTGCGCATCTCTGTTCAGGGACAGAAGTACCTGAAGAGAACTTTGGCCGGGTATTAGGAGGGTAGTTTTTTTTTAATAATGTTTTCGCCTTTGTTATTTTTGATCTGAGATGATGTAGTTTTGTTATTTTATAGGGGGGGAGCGGGGTCCAAAGCAAGACGCGGTAAAAACTAACAAGCGGATTTAGGGGGTGAAGTTATTATTACACCCCGCAATGGGCTCTTTTATTTTATGTTAAGTCTTACTCTTCTTTTCTGCGCATCTCTGTTCAGGGACAGAAGTACCTGGAGAGAACTTTGGCCGGGTATCAGGAGGGTAGTTTGTTTTGTTTTTAAAGTTTTCGCCTTTGTTTTTTTTTTAATCTGAGATGATGTAGTTTTGTTATTTTATAGGGGGGAAAGCGGGGTCCAAAGCAAGACGGGGTAAAAAGTAACAAGCGGATTTAGGGGGTGACGTTATTATTTCACCCCGCAATGGGCTCTTTTATTTTCTGTTAAGTCTTACTCTCCTTTTCTCGCCTCATGACTTGAATATCAACGAGAACTAAACGAGGAGAGCATGTCAATAGAATGTCACTTATTGTGTATATTGTGTATTATAGTCAGACAGTTTTATCAAATGATGATTATGTTTTCACCTGTGATGAGCACATTCGTAAACTGTAGGGTTCCACCATTAAATTTACGATATCAACGTTTCTACGTTCTCCACATGTAATGATTCTGTGAAAGATAGCAGTGGCGCACAAAGTTACACGGCTATTATTACTTTGTGCCCCACTACAATGTTAACATAAAATATGCACTTTCTTGTAAATCCACTTTCGATAATAATATGATTTTATTTTTTATTCTCAATCACATAGATCAAGATCTGATTTTACTACAATAAGAATTTATTTTACTATCGATATTTAATAGCCATCTTATTATTTACACAGTGGTTGGGTATTTCAACGGGCTTATAAAAATTTTATTTTTATTACTTTAAAAATTAGTTAGTCTTAAATAAATGTTTAAATGTTTAGGTTGATTTTTTTTGTACACGTTCTTTTGAGAGAAGTGTAATTTTAAGAAAGCCAGACAGATTGTAAAGAAAAAATTGTTACATGTGTATATCTTTTATGGTTAGGCGGTTAAAAATCACTAAAATTGTTAAAGGTTTCATTATGAATTCTTGAAAAGGTATTTTTAAAACTTGGTACCTCCACTAATTCGGTATGCGTAAGGTTTAAAATGGACTTCCTAAAAGGCTAGATGTCCATGTTCATTAAAAAGGGTTGGATGGATGAACATGGCATGAAAATATGACTGAAACAAGTGTGGTGTTCCAGATTAGGGGGATTACCTGTGTATAGCGTAACTGGTCAGCGAAAATGCATGATTTTTAACCTCTTCAAAAACAGATTACCTGTGTATAGTACGAACCACTATTTTTACGTAAGAAAACTGCTAATAAAAACTCGCGAGTCTGTATGGTATATATTATCTGGAGAAGCTATAAAGTCTTGTCTATAAAATTCCGTGTCTGTGTGTGTAGGGGGGTAACGGTTAACCACACAGACAATGGGATCCGCTAAAAAAAAAAAATCAAATTCCGACTGAGACAGTCAGTGTTCACTTTGTATTAATGTCCTCGGGAAGATTATGAAGCAATTCTTCCGCGTAAATTGTAGAGAAAGGAAAAATGACCGGGGATTATTGCTTGCCGCTGGTACCACATAACCCAGAACAACTCGACGCACATTACTTGATGAAAGGAGATGAACACGACCATGTCATCTCTATTGACCTGAGAAATGCTATAAAGGCTAATTACTCAGCATGGCACCTCGACAATCTAATGGGCCCATAAACTACCTTGTTAACTATCTTTAAACGGTTGGAGCTGACCGATCATCTGTAAAAATGTGAATAAGCGGGAGTTACATGCTTTTAAGCATATGATTTCGTAAATTGTGGCCCATTTCATTGCGTTGCTTAGTTGAGCAATTATAAAAGTGAATTTGGGTGTGGATCGATTAATAAAAGAGAGATAGACATGTTTGTGCTTAAATATATTCAAATTTGTATTATGTAGGTGATGGTTGATTACCCTTAGACAGCGTCAAGTATATATTGATGGCTCCAAATTAGCATAACATCTGAGTTGCTGGTAGGGTGGAGTGAAATGGCGAAATTTTCTATTACTGAACATAAAATGAAATTATTAATAATAATAATAAGAAGAAGAAGAAGAAGAAGGAGGAGGAGCAGAAGAAGAAAAAGAAGAAGAAGAAAAAACACTAGGCATGGCACTCATGGTAAGGCTGTGCGCTGCTTTTGTCAAAACGTGTCACCATATCGTACATATTTGACTGATACATACGCCTGGTATACCCTTGTCAGACTGGATGACATGAAGGGTATATTGGGGCTTGCATATTTAAGCCCCAGTATAACTTTATTCGTGTGTTGCTTTCTGACACACTCAGTAATAATCGCGTGTTGCTTTCTCTCTCTCTCTCTCTCTCACACACACACACACACACACACACACACACACACACACACACACACACACAATAATAATAATAATAATAATAATAATAATAATAATAATAATAATTCTCACGAGTACAACCCACACCTTACGAAGGGCTTTGTCTATGTAATTTTTTTTTTTTATGGAAAATGTCATGATGCCATTTCTAACCGTAGGTCCCTGGGCGGGACCCGGAAAGAAATGAATACACATCGGAAATAATAATAATAATAATAATAATAATAATAATAATAATAATAATAATAATAACAGACCAAGGTCGTATATACAAAAACTTAGGAATTAATGAAGGAGATTGAATATAACATTTAATTATGAAGAAAAAGAACCGAAAAGAATATTATAGGAGAGTGCGTTTGATACTAGAAAGCGAGCTTAATGGGGCCAATAAAATGAAGGCTATCAACGCCTTTGCTATACCCATAGTAACATACAGCTTCAACATTATTAAATGAAAAGTGAATGACATTAAAAAATTCTCGCCCAAATGAGGATGCACCACCCGAAATCAGATGTTGATAGGCTGTATGTACGAATAGTTTTAGGAGGCCGAGGTCTAATACAACTTGACCTAGCTCTAAAAACGACCGCAATCAGATTGGAAGCATACCACACAAAAAACAATGACCCTCTCCTACAAATAGTAAACCACCAAATCCACGCCATCAACAAAGAAGCTGCACTCTTCAAGAAACAGCTTAATATACCTGAAAACCTACCAGCAAAAAAAAACATGAAGCGAATGCCGTCTATGCCAAACGAGTAAAACTGGAAACAAAACAGTCAAATTAAATTGCAGAAAAACTGGGAGGACAAGGCGTTGCATGGCAAATACCCCAAAAGAAAGAGGCAGATGTAGACCAACAGAAAACACACCAGTGGCTGCGGAGCACGGGGTTGTAAGCTGAAACAGAAGGCCTAATTATTGCAGCTCAGGGCCAAAGCCTTGCAACCAGATCCTATCACACTCACATAATCAAGGATGGAACTTAACCGAAATGCAGGATCTGCGGAAAATATGATGAAACTGTTGACCATATTATCTTAGGGTGTCCGTAACTAACAAAAAATGAATATACCCACTGACATAACAAGGTAGCGACATATGCGCACTGGAAAATATACAAGAAGCAAGAAATCGAAATCACTGAGAGATGGTATGAGCATAAACAAGACACAGTTACCCAAAATAATTATGTAACTATCCACTCAATTCAATTCAAACTGACTTGGAAGTAAAAGCCAACAGACCTGATATTATCATAAAAGTCAAGGAATTGAGTAAGTGTATGCTTATTGACATAGCAGTGCCATCTGAGAGAAACAGTTCCATGAAAATTGTCGAGAAATTGTCCAAATACAAGGACCTGGAGATCGAGATTAACAGGATGTGGGGAATGAAAACTGAGACTGTGGCAATAGTAATCTTAGCTCTGGGTCTCGTGAGAAAAGGAATGGTCAATTTACTCATAATGTCCCAGTTAACATCAGCATACAAGTTGTCCAGAAGATCGCCCTGCTAAAACATCCCATATACTCAGAAAAGTGCTATCAATTAAATGACAATTCTCCTATAGGGCTTAAGGACCATAGTTTGGACCCGGCTCTATAGAATACAAAGTAGGGAACATAACATACATAAATAATAATAATAATGATAATAATAATAAATAAAGAATTTACAAAAGAAATAAAGACCGATACAGGTTATATAGAAAACAAAGAGAAAAACAATCTGTTATTATTTCAGCTCAGGACAAATGCATAAAGGGAATAAAAGAGAAAGATCAAAACAGCAGGAACGGCGATATACTGGGAACCGTGCAAATAAATTAGGTTTGGTTGTACAAATCAAAAGCTACCCTAGAAAATTTTGAAAATAATAATAATAATAATAATAATAATAATAATAATAATAATAATAATAATAATAATAAGCCCATGCCTCAAAGAAATACAGAAATTGTTCTCACAAGTACAGCCCCTACTTTACGGAGAGCTTTATCTATGCAAATTTTTTTTTTTTTTTTTTTTGGTCAGTGGAAAGTGTCATGATGCCATTTCTAACCTTAGGTCTCTGGGCGGGACCCGGAAAGAAATGTGTCCACGCCAGAAATCAAAGGAAATAATAATAATAATAATAATAATAATAATAATAATAATAATAATAATAAAGATAGATAACGAAGATGTTACGATTGTATTTTTTAGGGAAGCATCCGCGCTTCTATTTCACGAAGTAGCGGCTCTTGGGAAGAAGCCATTAGGGTGGATCCAAATGAATACGTAATGAATGAAAGCGATTCAATCTAGGGCCGTATAGGTCTGAGCTTGTGGCACTAATAAATAATGCTCGTCTGAACATTTGCTGTTGAAATAACGATAGAGGAGCGAAATGCTTGTGAATTTACGTTATTTTCTAGAATTTACGTTACTTATTTTTAGAATTTACGTTACTTATTTTTTCTCGAATTTACGTTACTTATTTTTTTCTCGAATTTACGTTACTTCTTTCTAGAATTTACGTTATTTTCTCTACAATTTACGTTACATATTTTTCTAGAATTTACGTTAGTAATTTTTTCTAGAATTTACGTCAAATATTTTTCATAGAATTTACGTTAAATATTTTTCTAGAATTATGATATCTTTCTAGAATATACGTGATTATTTTTATAGAATTTACATTACATATTTTTATATTTGCGTTACTTCTTTCTAGAATTTACGTTATTTATATTTTGTAGAATTTATGTTATTTATATTTTGTAGAATTTACGTTATTTATATTTTGTAGAATTTATGTTATTTATTTTTCTGGAATTTACGTTACTTATTTTTTATAGAATTTTTCGTTACTTTTTTTTTCTAAAGATGGAAAATAAAGGTAAACTTCAATTAGGTCATAAAATAAACGTTTTTAAGAAAGAACAATCTTACCTTCAATTGTGGAAGCCAATTTCTCCTGCGCTCTGTTCAAGAACTACTTGCCGATATAAGCAGCAATGGCGATTGTCGCTGCGCAAATCGACGTTGCATTGACAGAACAGCACTGTAGCTACTTTGCAGCCGGGTACTTTGACTCTCCAGTCTCTCTTTCAGATTGGTCAGGGTCTGCAACAGCATCTGTTTGCGATGCATGATGACATGTTTCTGTAGTTTTTTCTTCTCCTGCACGCGAATCTTCTCGGCCTCTTTTGCCTCGCGGATTTTCTGCTCGACCAGTTGCTTCTCCTGACGAAGCTTGTTTACTTTCTCTTCCAGACTACTCTTAATCTCGTTCAGCGAGCGGCGCGGGATTGCGCCCGCCACACAGCCATCAGTGTCAACCATAACCTTGCCGCTGGCCACACCAGCTGCACCAACCCGGGCGCGGGCCCCGACACCATAACCGGGACCGGAAGCATCACCAGCCACCATGTCACAAACGTCACCGATAGTGAGTCCAATGTCAGCATGGATTATACCGTCAACGCCCCTGCACGCTTTCTCGGACGCTTCGAGAGCGCGCAGCTCGTCTTCGTCCGATGAACAGTCGGTGGAACGCAATACCTTTATGGTACTCTTGTCAAGCGTGGCTACCACCTCATCATCTGTGAAATCGTCTCGAAATAGGTCGAGCAGATCTCCCTCTTCCGCCAGTTCCGACTCTTCATTCTCGGATTTCCCGTCCAACGTCTCTTTGCGAGCGAGTTCTTTCTCGACGACACCCACAGCATCCTCCTCTTCCTCTTCTTCGGCAGTGGTGGCGCATTCAAAGTCTTTATCCACTTCCGAAGATGGGCTGTCAAAGGTCAGACTGGAGTAACCAGTGTCCGTCTCCCGAATGTCAGTGAGTTCGGAGCTGAGTGTCGAAGACATGAGCGAACTGTCCAGATCGTTGCTCATGCCGTCGACTGCCATTCCTTCATCGCAGCTGTCGTCATGGCAAACGCTGAACTCAGAGCAAGTGCTTCTGCGTTTGTCTTTTCGCAGACTTTCCTCCGTAAGCAGGTCTTGGATAGAGAGATAGCGGGCATTTCGTGGGTGGTGGTTTTCAGCTTCCAACAGGTTCTCGAGGGTTTCTTCATATTCGAAGCTGATTCGGTGGTCAAAATAGCCATCATCTTCTTCCTCTTCTTCTTCCTCTTCCTCGGTGATGGAGCCGGTCTTCTCAGCAATAGGCGACTGTTCGTCGCTGTCCGACAAATAGTAGCCACGAAGACGGCCACGACAGCCTCCCCCGGCGTTCAGGTTAGTGAGCACGAATTTACGGGTCCAGCTACGGTCGGGTCCAATTCGGACACGTTCGTCTATGCTTCTGAGTTCTCCACTGACCGCCGGATAGGAGAAACGTCCCTTGGATTCGTGTGGCGATATCATGGGTGATGGCGTCGAATGGGAGGTGAGGGATGACGAGGAAGACGAATAAGTGGGTGAGGTTGACGGTGTGGGTCTTGGAGAGGGTAGCCAGGGGTTCGTCCTAATACGGGACCGGGTCTTTGGAATGCTGTTGTTTTGTTTATCCGTCGAGCCGCTGCTGGAGCTGATACACTCCTCATTATCTGCGTTCTCGACATTGTCCTGTGACGACGATGACGAAGAAGAGGATGCCATGATCTGTGAGATGTGCTTATCGCAGCAGACACACTTGTTGTCGCCGATACTGCCCTTCAAGTTCACGTTAAAATTGACCAAGTCGATACAATCAATAGCGTGGCAAAGAGTCTCAATGTTTTTGTTGGCGCAGACGCCGCTTTCGGTATGATTACCACTTCCGGTTACGACGCCGACTCCACTCCCACTCGGAGAGGTTGTGGTGGTGATTGCAGTGTTCGTGGTCGTCGCCGTGTGCGTGACATCACTTCCGGCGACCACGGAGCTGCTGAAGCAAACATTTTTCACGATATCGATGTCCCCTTTTACGGTGGGCTCGGGTGACATTTCTGTGATGAAGTTGTTGCTGTTGCGGTCGTACTGCTGCGTCTCATTGTTCAGAACTTGGAATGATGGCTGTTTTTTCTTTCTGACCCTCATCCGGGGTAAAGAGCTGGCCATAAACTGTCGCAGCTTCATCTTGATTGTAACTGCCGTGGGCCCCTAAACCAACATTCGTTAACCCCTGAAAAGACATAAAAAAGAGTATAAACAAACAGAAAACTTAAAATCAAATAAACAATTTATTTGTTAAATGGATAATGCTCTCAGATAGTATAATTTCGGGGCCTATTCAAGAATTAAGTTGTATGGTCGATGTAAATGATACAAAGGTTTCGTAATGTTTACAAATAGAATACCAATCTTTTATAACAAGTATGATAATTCTAAGTTGCTGATATTATTTTTGTGACTTTTCGACAAGAATAGTCACAATATATATATATATATATGTGGAATTTGTAGGTCTGATGAACTGGATCGTGATTACGATTCCAATGTAATAAATTATAACCATGGAATATTAGTGTTTGAGCCTTTTATATTATGTTGAGGGGTCCTCCCCTTTTTTCACAAATCGACTCACCCAGGGTATACGTATACTACTGCTAGTAAATACCCGAGGAGCGAACGAACGAGTACGAATGAACAACGAACGAGAGCGTACGAACGTAGCGAGAAAGAGTCACAGTGAGCGAGCCCGTAGACTCAGTAAGAAGTCATACAGTGATACGTCGATACCAAAGACTATATATATATTTTTCTACTAACCCGCATTCCTGGAACTACTAACCTGTATTACCAGATTGTATTATTACGTTAATACATTTATTTTCCTATATTCATTCTTGGTGTTTGTTATTATTTGATACCGGATTTCATCCCGGAATCCACAACATATTATATTCTTACTCTGTCCTGGACATTGAGTTCTACCTGGATTCTATCCTCTTGGGAATTTATATATATATATATATATATATATATATATATATATATATATATATATATATATATATATATATATTGACCATTAATATATATATATATATATATATATATATATATATATATATATATATAGCCATTTCAACTGTAAAATGATGATACTTTGCCACCAATCTAGTACTGCACATAAACTCATAAAGTCTAGATATGGAGGAAGGTTCACCAGGACAATTAGCATGAAAGTATTTATAGAAAAGGTACAGGGAAGCTACGTTACGGCGGCACTGGGAAAGAGACTGAAGCCGAGATGCCAGGTCAGGACCTATACCATTAAAGATTCTTCTTTAGATTTTATCTTGGATATCTAAATATATAGCAGGATCACCAGAACATGTGTGGTAGCAATATCCAAAGCATGGATGAATGGTAGATTTGTAAATATGTAAGACAGATTCTGACAAGAAAGAATGTCTAGCACGACAACGTGAAACAAATTTTTAGCCGCAAACAGTTGATTCAATATAATCTTTCCACTTCATGTCAGCTGAAAACGTTATATAAGCTTTAGAAATAAAAAGGAAAATAATTTTCAGTAATTATTTCAAACATTTTTGACAGTGTTAATGTATATATATCAACAATATATATATATATATATATATATATATATATATATATATATATATATATATATATATATATGGTTAAAACTAATGTTTATGAATAAATAACATCGAATTCTTAAACTGGCCACACATGCCCCACACACTCTTGTAGGTTAACTTGTCATTTGTAAAAATATGAGTACAATCCATGCACATATAGATCAACATATCAAAATAAGCAAAATAATATTAACGTAAGACTAATTTTAGTAGATAACACCAAAATATTATATTGGATTCTTAAAGCTATTGCGATGCAAGAGAAGCAGCTAACATTAAATAAGTTATCTTCCCTCATAGAGGATCGTATATATATATATATATATATATATATATATATATATATATATATATATATGGTGGGCTCTCCCCGTCATATTCGACGTATGAGAGTCAAGCAGCTCAGTTCCAGACTCCAGCACATATTTGATTATAGTGGTGAAGGCTTTGTGCAGAACCAACCACAGTTTTTGAAGGGCCGAATACAGAGACCTGGTGCACTACGTGCCACAAGGTCCCCAAACACCTCTCCGCAGGTTTTGAATTCAGAGTTGTCCTTCTCCTAGGCCAGTTGCCATCCAAGGCTATAGAACTCAGTCTGTCCTGCTATTTACCCATTGCTGGAAAAAGAAGAAAATGATTAATACCTTTCCTAAGAGTATTAGCACTTAATTGGATGTAATGGATTCAACTGGAATCTTGTTATAGATACAAATATTTAAGTAAATGCTCTGTTTATAATAATAAACAGTATTAACGACAGTATTATCATCCTGAATGCCCGAGAAATTTTCATAGAAAATATGCGTCCTCTGACAGGAATCGAACCTGTATCCTACACGGAACCGTCACATAGCCCGACGCACTTTACCGATTTAAACACAGAGGAGCGTTTCGGTTAGCAAGGTCGATTTTACTGTTTTTAAACTACAATTCTCCATGATTTTCTCTCGTACATTCATATCTGCTCGATGCGTATCCAAATGTAAACAAATGACGTCACACATTATGAAATGGACAAAGTCCGACAATTATTTTAAGACATTGTTTTGTTTATCTATAAAAAGAACGTGTAAACATAAAAATGTCTTAAAATAATTGTCGGACTTTGTCCATTTCATAATGTGTGACTTCAGTTGTTTACATTTGGATATGCATCGAGCAGATACGAATATATATCGGAGGTACACATATGATTTGAATTTACTCATAAGTACACATGCTGCAATTTCCTCAGCTGAATCCCAGGAGAATAGTCTGTGTTCATATATCAGCAAAAATTGCTGCTGGCGCATAATGTGTTCAAGATTCTAAAAAAAAAAAAAAAAAAAAAATACAACCAGAAACACATTCACACAAAAGTGCAAGACAATCAGCGTAGAAAAAAAAGGCCATACTTTATTCTGAAATTTGAAACGTCCCAGCAAAATAGTTCTGAATGCTGGCGTTCATAGTCCTAAGATTTCTCTTCTAAATTCAGAAATCCAAGCCAGGCCGACATCGACGCATGTCAACTTTAAGAATAGCTAAATACGCCAGCCTTGCAGTTATCATAAAGAAATATGTAAATCAGTGTATGGCAATTTGCATTAATATGAGAGGAGCGGTAAACATTTCCTACACGTAACGGCATTTCTTTATATACAGTTATTTTCAGGGAAACGACATCATACGCGTCTAATTTTCTAGCGGAACGTGAGCGGGGAGAAGGTCAAAGAATAAAACGCCCTCGCTCTCTACTTCTCTCTCTCTCTCTCTCTCTCTCTCTCTTTTTCTCGCTCTCACTCACCCACAAACGCATATAAGGGAAGCTGAAAAATTCTCGTATCGACCCACTTCTTGAAACTGTTACGAATTCATTAGATTTCTTTCTTCGAAAGGCTTCTTAATTGGGACGAGAAATTTCCAACACAACCTTGCCTCACTCTCTCTCTATTTTTTGTTTATATATATATATATATATATATATATATATATATATATATATATATATATATATATATATATAATGTGTGCGATGGGCAACATAAAGTATGAAATAGCTTTCTTCTGGATACATATACATACACTCAGATCCGCACAGAAATATTAGTTACATATTTCACACACACACACACACATATATATATATATATATATATATATATATATCTTCCTTAGATCAAGAAACAGCTTAATGAAAAATATTCAAATGTTGGACAAATTTCGTTTATATTTTCACTCGTAATTAAAGAAACATATGTGAAATTAGGCATGGCTCATAATCAAATATAATAGATATTCCTTGTCTGTTATATTTAACAATATATATATATATATATATATATATATATATATATATATATATATATATATATATATATATATTTATATATATAATTAAGTAATTCATTGAGTCTGAATATATATGCATATACGCATGTATATATAAGAATTTTTATTTGGCTCAATACACAACACGAACATGAGACTTTTTTACGGCTTATCAACCTTTTGCCGTTTATTTAAAGGCAGAAAATAGTTTTACATTGAAATAATTTTTATTTTGTTTTGAAGATAATAATTCTTTAGTGATACAAATCTTACTAATTAATCCGTAACTGGGGGAGAAGAGTCGGATTCATAGCTTTCACAAATGTATTTGCGCGTAAGTACTCAACAGGAATTGGAATCGCTTTTTAAGGCTTATCAAACTTTCCTGGTTAAAGCCCCCCGCCCCCGCATAAAAAAAAACATTGTATGATTTTTTAAAGATAATAATGATTTATTATATAAGTCTTGCTAATTAACCCATAGCCAGAGGAAAGTGGTGGATTTATATCTTTTCATAGGCTATCTGCGCATAAGTGAATATAATGACCCGACTTGAATTGGAACTCGGTTCTCTGATTTCCATTTCCGAGCCATTATCTATTACACCATCCGCACATCCAAGCTTACAGCGCCTGATATTCACAAGCAGCCACCAACTAGGTACTGACTGGCTTAAACGTTGCTTAACTTCGGAAACCGGTGTTTGAACATGATGTGGGAGTAAGCCGTGTGTATATATGTATGTGTGTCTATGTATAAATATCTATATATATTATACATGCGTGAATGTATATGTTTATTTGGGTGTGTGTGTGCATATTTGTGTGCATGTTTGTCTGTGACTGTAAGCTCATCTTTGTGTATGCGTGTGCCGTTAGGAAACATTAAATATGTTTATATAGCCTTGTTGCCTAACCGAATGGCGCAAACTGCATGTCTACCTCCCTTGCTGTTTTTCACTCGGTCAGCCAAGACCAACGAAGGATTGTCAGTTCCTGTTTCCCGCACATGCGCACCTGAGATTCTTTGTCCAGATGGATCGATAATTGAGAAAATACGCACTAAGCACATATCTCAAAAATCAACAGCAACGAAACTCTCTAGTTGGGTGCTAAATAGTTATCAGCTCGATTCAATTACCCCACAACTCTAAAAAATGCTCACAGAGAATTCATTTTGGAATTCCTTCCTGGTTGAGCTGAGAACTTTTCATCGCCCGCTCGGTGATATTTATAAAGACTAATCAAAACAAAATAAGTATTTTTTCCGTTTTGTTAAAAATTGTGTTGCACAAATTTACGAACTGGGAATGGTGGATTGTCTAGTTTGCATTGCGCCTGTTATACCATTTTTTGCCTAGAACGCTGGCCTGTGGCTCCTATGAGAAATGGACAGATATCTCATCCACAGAATACACCCCATCTACCTATATGCGGTCGTATCAAGCTTAACAATAATTGAAATAATTTTTTAAAATTCTGCCTTTTCTTCCTTGAAGCTTACCATCGTGAACGCAATGGCTATCTTAAAGGCGAACCACTTTATTCGAGTAGGTAGTCATTTCTGACGCCACAGCAAAGCTGTCCTCGAGGTTTTGGACGGCTTCATTCTTCGAAGGTATCTATATACGTTCATACCAAAACGCATGCATCTTTTTTGTATCCATATGAAATGCACACAGAAGTAAGTACATGTTTCCACCCACTGCCATTTAAACAGAACCATATATCCATAGGAGAAGTAAAGAAATTACTTTATTTTTCCGAAGATGGAGATTGTTTCTATTTTTTTTTCCTAAAATAAACATTGAAGATTTATTTACCGTTTTTTGGAACTGAACAGGACATTGTTTATAGTCCTACAGGTAATTATAGAGAAAGCACTTTCTTTTTTTTTACACTAATTTTAAACACCTGTGCACCTGATCTCCGTATGAATTAGTGTTTAGTTTAATAAGTAATATTAAAATATAAAAGCCTTTCCCACTTTTCGTGTATTTATTTGCTGGTTGATTTCGTCGTCAGTGTTTACGCTAATTCAAACAGGGGCAGAAATAAGATGCAGCGAACATAAAATGGACTCTACCGTGTTTGTGTGCTCTCTGGAGGTAGGCAACTGCTGCTGAATATATCACTACTACTACTAATAAACACTACAACTGATGATGATGATGATGTTTCAGTTTCTTATCTTAATGTTATTAAAAGAATATGATATATGAATATGATCACAATCACGAGTTGTAGGGGCACGAAATGTACTGAAGCCAAAGTAGAAGGGGTGTGTCTTGGGCAAGATAGGATAGCCTGACGCAGCCCAACCCTCTCCAGGGTGGTTATATTTCAGAGTTTTCCTTCTCCCAGACCTATAGAACACAGACTGTCCTGCTGTTTACTCATTGCTGGGGAGTGGGGAGATTAGTACGTAAGTGAATGTAATGAACTCGACTGGAATTCGAACTTTGTTCTCCGATTGTTCAATCCATTACTCCCCTGTGCTTCGAATGAATGCATTTATACTCAATAATATATTTGTATAATTTATCTATACGTAAATAATCCTATTATTGTTGACGAGTACTATATTAGTGTATGATAATAATCGGAACAAAAGTGTTTGGGCAATATTGGCTCTAAGAAAGTCAATTTAGAAGAACCGTTTTCCTAGCGTCGAAGGTACCATTGTTTTTACCCAATAGACATTGGAAATTTAACCTGATTTTTAAAGGTCGAATATTGCAATGAATGTCGAATTCCAACAAAGCATTTACAAATTCTAGAGATGATATTCAACTGGAAGATTCACAGATTCCTTTGGAAGTCGGCGAGTCTTCGACACTGGGAATAAACGGTAGATACAGAAATCAAATCGATAAGTCTATAGAATGGGGTGGATGCTAACACTGAAAATAAGTCTATGGAGTGGGGTGGATGCTAACATTGAAAATAAGTCTATGGAGTGGGGTGGATGCTAACATTGAAAATACGTCTATGGAGTAGGGTGGATGCTAACACTGAAAATAGGTCTATGGAGTGGGGTGGATGCTAACATTGAAAATAAGTCTATAGAGTGGGGTGGGTGCTAACATTGAAAATAAGTCTATAGAGTGGGGTGGATGCTAACATTGAAAATAAGTCTATAGAGTGGGGTGGGTGCTAACATTGAAAATAAGTCTATAGAGTGGGGTGGATGCTAACATTGAAAATAAGTCTATAGAGTAGGGTGGGTGCTAACATTGAAAATAAGTCTATAGAGTGGGGTGGATGCTAACATTGAAAATAAGTCTATAGAGTGGGGTGGGTGCTAACATTGAAAAATAACACTTTAAACAATTACAACAGAAAATGATAACGGCTTCTCGATTTACGACGACAACAGCAGAAGTGATAGACAGACAACACACCGTGTAAAACACCCGAACCCAGCTGACAGCTGTAACTGACCTTTGCTCCTATCTCAATACACGTGTGAGAGAGAGGGAGAGTGTAGAGTTGCAGCAGTTGTAGGGATTGCAGTCGGAGAATGTACAGTCACATGGTTTCATAGTGAAAGTTCTGTTTTTCACGCTATCGATTTTAATCTTTCACAAAGTTTGTTTTTTTGTGGGGTTTTGAAAAAAATTGTTCGTTTTGGTTATTTAGAAAAAAATAATAGCCACAAACATTTTAATGGCGAAATATCGTTCATGGAATACTTTTAAATGGATGAGAAAGTCTTAAAGGCAAGTTGAGTAGATTAAAAAAGAAAGATTAAAACAATGCAATGTCAATCGATAATGATTGCTCTCTTTTATCTTCCTTGATATCATCTATATCAAATTTTGTTTCGTTTGTATCTATCTGTCCAATGTGTCACACTAATTTAAACTGGATAGAAACACATGATATTTGATTTTGTTCGTGAGTGATATTTTTTTCTTTTAAATAATCGGTAATCAAAAAAAAAAAAAAAATTGGATTTATTTTTCCTTGAGAATCATTGTTGATTTTTGTTTTTTTTTTACCCTATTTCGTATATTTTAAAAGGCGTCCCCAAAAAGGGAAATGGCGAGTTGGCTTATGCAATTTTTCCATGTTATTAGCGTTGAACCAACTTTAAAGTTCGGCCTTGTGTCGCATTCGGTGGCGTCGTGGCTCGCTGAAAAATCGCGACATATCTTTATTTAAATCTTCCGCATTCCAAACATAACGGATGTTCTGCTATGATAGAACAATTTTTTTTTTTTTCCTTTTAGAGATTTTTTTTAGGTTCATAAATAAGACTTGGCATTTGTTTCTTTTTTAAATATTTTCATTTGAATACTTAGTGTCATTTTTTTCCTTTAAAAAAAATCAGCTTTATTTCAATAACATCTATATCTTGCTCCAGATATCTATTTTCGGTACAGAAGAATTGATATTTCAACCTAGGCTGACTCTCGGCGACATATATTTGATGAACAGTGAAACTCGACCTTACAGTAATTGAAGTCTACAAGAATATTAGTTAATCACTGCTCCACGGTGGGGCTTACCAAGAAGTATTTATTCTTATTTGTATCACTGTTATTGTTTAATGTATAAAACACCGGCGTTTACAAAAAAAATACCATCCTTTTTTCCATTTTATTCAAAGAATTCTCCTAGAATAAAATCCGTTTTTTGAGAGAAACAGAAGTATGGAAGATCGACATTTTTTTTTAGTAAATTTTGTCTTTTTGTTATCTCTCCAAATCCCAGTTCTGACAATCATATGCACAAGCTCGTTCTTCTATGTGCCGTGTCCCTTCAGGACGTTGGCGATCATGGCTCTCCACAATTTCCTGTCGTTAGTAAATTTTGTCTTTTTGTTATCTCTCCAAATCCCAGTTCTGACAATCATATGCACAAGCACGTTCTTCTATGTGCCGTGTCCCTTCAGGACGTTGGCGATCATGGCTCTCCACAATTTCCTGCCGTTAGTAAATTTTGTCTTTTTGTTATCTCTCCAAATCCCAGTTCTGACAATCATATGCACAAGCTCGTTCTTCTATGTGCCGTGTCCCTTCAGGACGTTGGCGATCATGGCTCTCCACAATTTCCTGCCGTTAGTAAATTTTGTCTTTGTTAACTCTCCTAATCCTTGTTCATATGCACAATATCGTTTTTATATGTGCCGTGTCCCTTCAGGACGTTGGCGATCATGGCTCTCCACAATTTCCTGCCATTAGTAAATTTTGTCTTTGTTAACTCTCCTAATCCCTGTTCATATACACAATATCATTCTTATATGTGCTGTGTCCCTTCAGGACGTTGGTGATCATGGCTCTCCACAATTTCTTATTCTTTGTATCTTTTATTAAAACCATTTACGCAACTTTCTGTAAATACAAATATTTCTATTGTTTTTTTTTTATTTTAGTTTTTTACTCTTTTAAATTCGTAAAAAGAGAAAAAGATTTTCTGTTTCAAAATCATTTTCATCCAAAAAGAACATTTTTATTTTACAGTGAAGAGCCGCCTGATACGACTGTTTATTTGTGTAAGATTATATTGCGCCAATATTTCAAGGTGCTTCTACCTTGAGAAAATTAGAATTCGCAATCCTGGTGTTTACCTGGGCGCGAATACTGTCGTCTGGTATCAAACAAACTGCCACTAAGCAAGATGCATTGTTGTCAAATATTTCCTTTTCTTGAAGACAATGATTAAATTCAATGTTAAATTTTGTCAAAATGTCGAGAAAATATATTTTCTTTCGACAGTATCTTAGCTTCCATTAGTTTTCCATCCTTTAAATATTGGTGTCTGTCGATAAAATTGTAAACATTTTTCTCCTTTTTATCTTGTCACTTATTTTTGTTTACATCGGCTCGCATTCCACACTCGTTTCCAAATATGGCGCGGCTACTACGATTCTTCGTCTTCTCTCGTAAAATAATTACGAGTATCGCTGAAACAAGTTACCGGGGTAATGTTTGTATTTCTTCTTTTTTTTTTTTCAAATCGTCTATTTCAAATGGATGCCAGTGTAATAATATCCATAATCCTTTTTTTTTCTTTTCTTATTCTCTTCGTATTTTAGTTGTTTTTTTTTCTTTTTAAATGTTAATATTATTCATAATATTCGCAATGCATTGTATTCATTCCAGGTGGTCGACCGTGATGAAGCTATTTTTTCCCTTCATTATCGCTGAAATAATTTTTCGACAAAAGCAAATTTACAAATAAATTTAAATTTTAAATATTTGTCTCCTTGTATTTGTTTTTTTAAAAAAAATTCTTTGATTGAATTTATTTGCATTTCCAGCTAATAGTTCCAAGAAACGATGTTACACGATATTTGAAGCTCGCAGAAGAAAATCAATAACTCGTGTTTGTTTACATCGTTCCAGACATGTGGTGCCTTTTTCTTGTTGTTATTTTTCGCCTTAGTTTCTATTCTTTTTCGAAGATAACAACGCATATAATCAAAGACAATTTAAAATTCTTTCTTCTTTATTATCATTTTTTTTTTTATCAATCCGCGATTTTGTTTCTTGTCAGTAAAAAGAAAAAAAAATATTTTCATTTATTTTTATTCATAGCTTGATTTTTTTTTTTTTTTAACTCTGATGTTAAAAAAATTCTCATTTTTCTTTTTGGCTTTTTGATCGTTTTCTTTTAATGTAAAGTCGCATATATTTGGAGGGATGTCTTATATATATAATAAGTAAAACTATTCTTTAAAGATATTTGTTTCGGTGATATATTTTTAAAACTGAATTTACTTACATTTCCTGCAAATTGTGACATGTTATTTGAAGTAACAAAAATCAATACTTCCAATAATATTTACATTTCATCTCTCACATGTGCATTGGTTTGTAAATAATCCTTTTATTCGTCTAGAATGATTTCTACAATCATCGCTAAAATTTATAAAATATCTTGAAAGTAGGTTATTTCATTTTTTTAAAAAATAATTATAAAACATAAAAGCCCAAGAAAAGCAGTCAGCCTTCTTTTCTTACGGCCATGTTGTTTTGACCGGTTTTACAATTTTCTTTTAAGACATTTTCTTCACAAAACAACAGTGACAGTTTCTTAAAACAATAATTCCATCTTTTTGAATTATAGTTTCGTTTTTTAAAATCAAGTCATCACAAATATCTCTTCTTTTTTTTTTGCAATCCATCACACGGTAAACTGTTTTTTCGCATTGTTTACATGTAGCAGAAACTGACATGTGCTTTTTCTACGATGTTCGTTAATTTAAAAAAAAAAGTTTTCTTTTTCATCAGCTGATTGAGTCCTTTTTTTTTTACTTTAAAAAAATAAACAAAATCTCACTTTTTTTGCTCTTCTTTTTTTTTCTTCTATTACAATTCTTTCGCAATATTTACAGTTTACTCCACCTCGGTCCAAACATGTGTCGTTTTTTTTTTTACGTATAGTATTTTTCTTTTACCGTCTCTTTTTAAAATATCATTCCAAAGCATCGACGGACATCAGCAGAAAACAAAAGCTTTCTTTTAAGTTAAAATGATCGTTTTTAGCTTTCCTTTTGATTCCATGTTTGTCTGGTTATCATAAACAATAGGCCTGAAATTGTTACGTTCGAAGATTGTATATATACACGTAATGTTTACATCTGAAGAATTCCTGGCATGGTAAGGATACGCTGGGTCCAGAAACTGAATTCTGATTCGATGGGCGAACGATGACGTCAGTATAAATCGTTGCGTGCGAGGAGAGTTTCTCCAATCCCTTCCCCAACTGTCAAACTGCTAGGGAGAGTACAGCTGCTCAGTAAGTAATGACGTCGAGCCCTTTTTTTTTCTCTCCCTAATTTACACCGGTTAGAATCTAGCAATACTCATTTTCACTGGGATAAGTACCATAATATGACATTTTGTTAATGGTCAGAGATATCTTTAAAAATAAGTAACTGGAATATCCATAAATTAAAAAAGCTATATACGTAGCCTCTGTCATATGTACATCAGCTGATTAGAGCCCGTCCCCTTGTTCGAAGGTGGTTGAAACGGCATAGTTAAAATAGTTTTGGGTTGGGGAAGAAGAATTGAAAAGGGTGATGAGAGAGAGGTGGGGACAGGGAGATAAAATATAGAGGAAATAAAAAGAAAGAGGTGGAGATGGGAGAAATACAGAAACGCGACAGGGATAATAATACGAATACAAAAAAATGCTTGTATTATTGTTGAGCAGTAGTATATTCTTTTTAAAAACTATCGCCAAATTGCCCCTTTGATGAAGTTAAGATGGCTGATATTGCTTAGACATCACGGAAGGCAGACAGACCAACGCATGCGTACAGGCACACTTACAGTGGGGGTAGGTGTAGAGATATTTAAAGATATTTAAAATTAAACACATAGAGAAACAAAAGAAAAAAAAATATTGCTTGTTCTCATAATTTCACTGTTGAAATTGCTAGTTGCGAGGGCTGCGGGCAATTTTTGTTCCTAGCCCGGGTGTACGCGCTCGGGCTCCCCACATTAAACCTGACCTCTTGTGGGTGGGATGAGTAAATACAAATTGCTAGTTGCAAGTGTAAGTGCTACTGCTGGTTGCAAGTTCTATGTTGATAGTTCCTTCTCTCGTAGTTCTTGCTTGTGGAATTCTCTTCTGGCTTCCTGCTTTCCTGCCAACTAGGATCTTCAAAAATTTAAATGCCATGTCAATCGTCATGTTCTGTTTCCTTGAACCTTGGTCTTTTATTGTCCTCTCTGTTTCTTTTATTCTCAGTGGCCCCTTGAATTCTACTGGGTTTATTGCCTTGTTTGATGGATATGATTTTTAAGAATATGCAGCAGATATGTATGAATGGGAAGGAACGGTGATTCACAGAATCTGTACAGACGACAGAGATTCGACGTTGCAGACCAACATTTTATGCACAAACAAGGAGCTATATTCGGGAACCTCGGTGCGGATGTAATAGTTAATGAGTTAGTCCCAGAAGGCATTACCAGCGAGTAGTGAGTTTGATAGGAGTTGTGGCTAACGTAATGGTGAAATCGTCGCGTCGGGCTCAACCTTTGTATGTTCTTTTCTTTCTTTTTATGTGCAATGTCCTTTCAGAACGTAGGCGATCATGGCTCTCCACCTCTTCCTATCCCTTGCAGCTCTCAACAATTCCCTTCCCTCTGCTTCCTCCCGCAGACCACGTTCTGTCATCCACTTGGTTAAGGCCACCATGTATGTCACGCGTTGTTTTCCCTTGTCTCTGTTTCCCTCTATTCGACCTGTGAGTATCAGATTCTCCAGACCCACCTTCCTCATTATGTGTCCTAGAAACTTCAGCTGCCTCTTCCTGATGTTAAGTATAAGCCCCCTCCTTGTTTTCAACCTCTCTAAGATCTCATGGTTGCTCACAGGCTCGGTCTATGATATCCTTAGCATGCTTCTGTAG
This sequence comes from Acanthosepion esculentum, assembly GCA_964036315.1. Classification (NCBI taxonomy): domain Eukaryota; kingdom Metazoa; phylum Mollusca; class Cephalopoda; order Sepiida; family Sepiidae; genus Acanthosepion; species Acanthosepion esculentum. Next base: position 35,405,144 of record OZ038498.1, read on the forward strand.
AACCGCATCTCCGTCGCCTCGCGTCTCTTCTTCATCTTTGAGGAAATCGTTCAACATTCGCTGCCGTGAAGAAGGACAAATGTCACGTAACAGCTCAGTTTGTTACCTTCCTTAATATAAGCGGGAAAGGCAGGAATATTTATTTGATCTTCCACCGCAACTATGAGTTAAATGGCAGAGTAGGTTGAACTCTTTAGCATCGAATAGCAGCCAGTCTATTAAAATGGCTACACTGAATTAAGAAAAAAAGAAAACAAAAAAAAAAAAAAAACAGAATGCAACAAGAAGCCGTTACATTATCTTTCCCCACAAAAAAATCATGCCAATTTACAGATAGTGAAGAATAGGCAGCTATGGAGAGCTATGATCGCCCACACCTTGAATTGACATAGCATTTTTAAAAAATTGGCCACTTCATTGGATACTCTATATTTACGGTCGTGTGCTAAAATCAGACGACTATCCAGACGACAGTGTTATTAAAATCAATAAGAAACTTGCTGTCGTTTGCTCGTCACGAACAGTCAGCAAATATGATTTCAAACACAACGAATAAAAATTAATCGTGACATTTCATCGTTACTCACAAACCGACCATTACCCCATTACCCTGGGCTTTTGTCAAACTAAACTAAAGTCAGCAAAATAACCAAGTCTGTCAGTCGGTACGTATATATGGGAATAAATACATATTCTAAAATACTTATGTAAAGTAAATAATAATTCTAAACATAAATTTCTGTTTGTATATATGCAATCTTCCTATCCTTTGTAGCTCTTTAGTAAATATTGTCCTTTCAAATCCCTCCCGCTGCTCGTTCCCATTTACACAAGCTGATTAAGTAGGTTAGGATTAGGGTTTCCCTCGGCCCCTCTTCCCTTCATCTTATCATGTGAATGTCAAATTTTCCAAGCCTTCTTTCTTTATATGCTTCATAGAAAATTCAACCGTTTCTTTTGGATTATATGTATAAGCGTCCATTTTGTTTTTATTGTCCTTAAAGTGTCCTCGTTATTCACATGTTCCGTCCATGGTATTCTCAGTATCCTTCTGTAGAACCACATCTCTTCAGATTTCTTCTTCGTCTCTGAGGAGATTGTCCAGATAAGTGGACTGATATTACATATCAGTTCAGCACTCATTTCTTCGTTTATGACAATATTTCCTGTCTCTTAATACTTTGCTTAGCTTTTAGAAGATATATTTGAATGTCACATTTTCCGTCTTCTGTTCAAACACTTCTCAGACATTTAAATTTCCGTACTTGCTTGATTTTGGCATATCCAATTCGTAGCTTGCATTTTCGGCTCTCCCTCTTGCATTCTCTCTTGTGATAGTCCTTTATTCACACTTTCCTTTATTACTTTCTCTAGGAGATACTGCAGTTTAATTTCTGTGATTGTTGTCAACACTGTCTCATCTGCATATCTAATGTTGTTAAGGTTGTGTTCGCCAGTCATAAATCCTGGTAGGACTTCTAGTTCTCTCAGGATCGCTTCACTGTAACGGTTGAATAAGTTCAGAGAGAAGACACACCTTCGTCTTATGTCTCTTTCTATTTTGGGGGGTGGGGATTACTGACTTCATTATTTTTATCCGTTCGCAGGCAGTTCTAGATTATTCTATCTTTCTTAAAGACTGATGTTTGTTGTTAAATGAGGCAACGAATGGTTTGTTAATTTTAACGACCCCAAAACTGCACGGTTCCCTATTAATCACCTGAGAAACCGCTTTCTGTCTTCCATCAGCATGGGTGATGCTAACCTCCGTGAGAGTGATCTCGAGCTAACGTTCACGGCTGACATGATATGGAAAGACTATATTGTGCTAGAGAGAATCTATCTTACATATTTACAAGTTTACCATTAGTCCCTGTTGTGAATATTGCTGTCACATATGTCTATATATCTAGAGATCTTTGATAAAATGCGAAGGAGAATCAGCAATATTATTGGCCCTGACCTGGCGTCTCGGTTTCAGTCACTTTCCCACCGCTTGTAAAGTTATCTCTCTGTGCCTTTTCTATAAATACTTTCATGGCAACTGTTCCGTAAAGCTCTTCGCTATAGTACCTAACTTTAAAATTTAAGCGCAGTACTAAACTGGCAATGAGGTCTCACTAATTTACAATTAAGATGGCTAGATGTAATCGCAAGTTCTATGCTAACAGTTTCTTTACTCGCACTTCTCGCTTGTGGAACTCTCTTCCGGCTCCATGCTTTCCAGCCAACTTTAATCTGCAAAAGTGTAAATTGTAAAAATGTAATTGCAATGTCAATCCATCCTGGGTATGACGATAAACTACATCCGGCAGCAAGGCTTCTGATCAGGAGGTTTTGAGGAGCGTGGTAACATCTCTTAATTGCTGGTGTTCCCATGTCCACCCTGACCCGGGTGGTAGCACCTGTTAGGGGTCCTAACTATGGGCAAATAGTTAACCACCAAACTGGGGTCAAAACACTAGGAAAGTGTAAATATAGGTTTTAATACCAGCAATATATTTTTGGAACAAAATTTAATATCAGCAATACATTTTTAAAAAAAAAGAAATATTACTAGGAATACATTTTTGAAAAAAAAAATTACCAGTAATAAAAATCTTGTCGGCATTAAATAACCCATTGAAGTTGTCACGTAACAGCTCAGTTTGTTACCTTCCTTAATATAAGCGGGAAAAGCAGGAATGTTTATTTGCTCTTCCACCACAACTATGAGTTAAATAGCAGAGTAGGTTGAGCTCTTTAGCATCGAATGGCAGCCAGTCTAGTAAAACAAACAAACTAAACCGATGTCAATCGCTTTGTACTGTCCTCCTGGATACTCTTCCCTTTTTACTTGCTCCTTAGTAAAGTTTATCATTTCAAAATTTTCCACGCCCAGAAACCCTTTATTTCTTTGCAGTTTTACTGCCTTGCTTAGAATGAAACCAATTTTTAAAAAAAATAAGTCAAATTTTCCTAGTGTCGTGTATAATACTATATCGATTTGAACATCTCATTATGGATTGTTTTCACAAATAAAGATTGATACCTGCTTATGTCTAGCGAGGACAGGCAAGTGCAGCCATAATGACTACTGGAGAAAATCCGGCAGCTGGAAGTGGGCTACACTTTTACGACTCCATGTCTTTTTCTCGGCTCTTGTAATGCTTTACTTCAGAAAAAGAGATCGCTTTGAAGGTTTTACATCGTCATGTCTTTTAGATTCTACTGTCCTCAGGTGATAGTCGATGCCGTTACAGATGCGAAGAATTTTTAAGGATTGCCTGTGTTTCTTCCGCGGCATCTCTATCTTAAACTGGCCAGGGGTCAATTCACCCAAATGTAGACTCTTTGATAGTAATCTTCGACGTCCGCCCACGTGGCACTGTAAATCTTGTGCTGCATTGCTTGTAATGAAGTCACACTAGTGATAGGTGTAGTGCAAACGCTTACGAAGGCTTTCGAGAGGGCCAAGATGTATAGCGGTGTTGACAATTAGTCATATTCACAATTGCTACAGTAAAGGAACTTCCAATAGTTATAGTGAAATTGAAAACTACAATTTACTTACATTTTTACAAGAAAGATTTTGTAGAAAAAGACGAGTGGAAGATAATTTTTGACATTTACTAGATATGATGACAGTTCACGCACTCTAGTAAATGCCAACGGCAAAACTTTATAGTGGAAAGAAAGTATAAACTTATTGCCTTAGAGAAGCTGTCAAGTAGCTTCATTAGTGGCTGAGTCATTTGATTTCTAGCCGTTTCAGAGCACAGTAGTCTTTGTCACAGATTTATGAAAACGAGCTAGTGTTTCTGGCCAGACTGACTCCGACCTGTTGCAAAGTATCGTATTTGATACTAATACAAAGATTTTAAAATTTACTCAAACCAATTATTCTTATGTCTCGTGATCTGCTTTTTACTAACTATGCAAATGTTTAATCTTATTGTAGATTTTATTTTTGGTAATATTTTTCCGGGAGGCTGGTGTTTTGACATATCTATCTATCTATCTATCTATCTATCAGTTTGTTCATATCTATCTATCTATCTATCTATCTATCTATCTATCTATCAGTTTGTTCATATCTATCTATCTATCTATCTATCTATCTATCTATCTATCAGTTTGTTCATATCTATCTATCTATCTGTTTGTTCATATCTATCTATCTATCTATCAGTTTGTTCATATCTATCTATCTATCTATCTATCTGTGTGTTCATATCTATCTATCTATCTATCTATCTATCTGTTTGTTCATATCTATCTATCTATCTATCTATCTGTTTGTTCATATCTATCTATCTATCTATCTATCTGTTTGTTCATATCTATCTATCTATCTATCTATCTATCTATCTATCAGTTTGTTCATATCTATCTATCTATCAGTTTGTCCATATCTATCTATCTATCTATCTATCTATCTATCAGTTTGTTCATATCTATCTATCAGTTTGTTCATATCTATCTATCTATCTATCTATCTATCTATCTATCTATCTATCAGTTTGTTCATATCTATCTATCTATCTATCAGTTTGTTCATATCTATCTATCTATCTATCTATCTATCTATCTATCTATCTATCTATCTATCTATCTATCTATCTATCTATCTCAGTGTGTTCGTATCTATCTATCTATCTATCTATGTCATCCTGTTGGCTATCTTATTCTGTTGATTATCTATCTATCTATATATCTATCTATGTCATCCTGTTGGCTATCTTATTCTGTTGATTATCTATCTATCTATCTATCTATCTATCTATCTATGTCATCCTGTTGGCTATCTTATTCTGTTGATTATCTATCTATCTATCTATCTATCTATCTATCTATCTATCTATGTCATCCTGTTGGCTATCTTATTCTGTTGATTATCTATCTATCTATCTATCTATCTATCTATCTATGTCATCCTGTTGGCTATCTTATTCTGTTGATTATCTATCTATCTATCTATCTATCTATCTATCTATGTCATCCTGTTGGCTATCTTATTCTGTTGATTATCTATCTATCTATCTATCTATCTATCTATCTATCTATCTATGTCATCCTGTTGGCTATCTTATTCTGTTGATTATCTATCTATCTATCTATCTATCTATCTATGTCATCCTGTTGGCTATCTTATTCTGTTGATTATCTATCTATCTATCTATCTATCTATCTATGTCATCCTGTTGGCTATCTTATTCTGTTGATTATCTATCTATCTATCTATCTATCTATCTATGTCATCCTGTTGGCTATCTTATTCTGTTGATTATCTATCTATCTATCTATCTATCTATCTATCTATCTATCTATCTATCTATCTATCTATCTATCTACTCGTTGATTTTTATGTGTGCCTTTTGTCATTGCTCTGAAATATTACAACGTAATCTTTTTTAAATTTGGCATTTTACTATATATGACTAATGATTTAGTGCCCTGTAATGAGCATAGTGGTTTTAACATTATACAGAGAAGTTTGATTAAAAAGAACCAACAAAGGCCGTCTGTTTTTTATTGTATTTTTTCCCCAATTTTCGGATATTGTACTCGAAAGTTGTGGATAAACTGTCCGAAGTTCATATTTTATTATTTTTGTTCAAGTACTTTCGACTTCCGCAGTTATTATTAAGAACCTATGTGGAGTCTAGGATACGTAAAGGAATTCTAACTTACACAAAAACAATATCAATATTGCAATACTCAACACCTTATTCGAAAATTGAAAAAAATATAATAAAAATCGAAACAGACAGACCTTGTGGGTTCGTGTTATTCAAATTTGTTTGGATGAAAACTTGCTGCCTAAATATACCCTATATATATATATATATATATATATATATATATATATATATATATATATATATATATATGTATATATATATATATATATATATATATATATACGTATATATATATATATATATATATATATATATATATATATATATATATATACGTATATATATATAAGTGAATATTGAAGTCAACACTCAGAGGCGACAGGCTGTTTCATGCTTGACGCAATCGTCATACCACCATTTTTGAGTGCGTCTAGCATGAAACAGCCTGTCGCTTCTGAGTGTTGAATTCAATGTTTACTTTTATATTTACATACACACTATCTCTGATATTGAGCATTTTATCGCATAAATACAGCACACCTTAAAACTATATATTAAGCTCTTCAGTAAAATGAATGGAGCACTTTGGCTGATTGGCATTTGTTTACATTTGTAAAAACAATACGCTAGATTTAGTTGTGTAACTCTACCGAGTGAAGATAGCTCTGGAAGACACCAAATTAGTTGTGTTTCAATCCTGGCTTGAGGCATTCGGAAGTCTAGTCGCACTGAGGAGCTGTGATACAGCGAAACAGTACTGTCTGTGAATGACACAAATATATATATATATATATATATATATATATTATATATGCGCGGTGCTTATTGGAAAGCGCTCAATATCAGTGATAGAGCTAACATATTTTGTACAATGGATATGAGTTTAACCGCTTAATTCAATAAATATCTTCTTATTAACACGACCATACAAATTCATACATATATGAGGCTTGTGCGTCAATGGGGTCACTAAAACAAATTACAGTTCCTTCAAGCGAGGAAAACTTTCAAAGAGGAAATAATATAAAATATACCCAGCATCATTGGCGTAGTGGAAAGAGTTGAAGAAATGTAAATATTAGGAAGATTGGAAACTATTCAGATGATTATTAAAGCAACAACAATAATAATTAATCAATAAATAAATACAGCAAATTATCGTAAAAATCGATATGATAGGAATGATGATCCGTTGGTTATTGTGCAAATGATTTGACTATATAAATGAATGGAATATACAGAAGCTATAAGCTTTCTTAGAGAATTGGAAAAATGAAGAAATTTAAAATTCAAATGGATTACCCAATCAGGGTTTAATTACAAAAATAATTTTAAAAAAATAAAATAAAATAAAAAATATAAAATATAAATAAAAAATTAAATATAACGAAGGAAAAATTTCTGAATGGGAAATTTGAAAGAACGAAAAAAATAATGGAGGAACATGAAAGTGCCAGTTGGACCCATCATTATTGGCGAACTGCAATGAGTGGAAAAATTGGAGCAGTCCAGATAGAATATAATTAGCATCAGCAATTTTAGGAATATTCTTGGTGTACTGTGTAGCCTACTACTACTACTACTACTACTACTACTACTACTACTACTACTACTACTACTAATAATAATAATAATAATAATAATAAGAAGAAGAAGAAGAAGAAGAAAAAAAGGAGAAAGTAGACAAAAAATAACAAGGAAAATGAAAAAAGTAGAAAATTGCAAGAGAGAAGAGCCAGCAAGAGAATAAAAAATGAATGAAAAACAAACAAATATGCAATAAGAAGAAAAAGGGAGTAAAGCAGGAAAAAAAGAAAGAAAACGAAAATGGTAAACGAAAAAGAAAGAAAGGAACGAAGAAAAAATGTAAGAATGTAAGAAAGAGCAACACAGAAGAGCAGACAAGAAAATAAAGAAAGGAAAAGAAAAAAAAAAAGAAAGCACAAAGAAGTGTAAAATAAAAACAAAACGAAATAAGTAAGAAGGAAAGAAAGAAAGAAGTAAGAAGAGAAGACAGGATGAAACAGGCGGTATAAAATAAAGGAAGAAAAGAATTTAAAGAAAAAAAAAGAGTTATAAGCAAAATAAATAAATAAACAAATTTAAAAAAATGAAAATAAATAAAACAACCGAAAAGGCGACGCAGGTGAAGAAACAGACGCGGAAGAGTGTCAGACTGGTCGAATAGACGGAGATTCCCGGGGGCTCCTCTTTTTAACAATATGGGTCATGCAACGACGACGTTAAAGCGTCTCCTGTCCCAGATTCCTCTCTTCAGTCGTCCCTTCGTTTTACAGCTTTAAGATATGCGTAATTCACTTTCTCACAGCGTCACGACGAGTGGACTGTTGTATGTAGACGTGTGAGGGCTTATACACGTCTGTGTACGCACGCGTCTCTCTGAATGTGTAACAGCGTGTCTGAAAATGATGCTATATTATGAAACCTAAATTAGTTCGAAAAGTGCAGACATGCGCGTTTCTTTCGCCGTCTCAACTGCTTCTGATCTTTTCCAAGTTAAGGTTGCAAAAGCACTTTAAAAAAAAATGTATAATGAGATACGACTGAACGGAAATATTTGCACTCCCATGCAGTAACGATAACTCAATTCCCGGGTTAGCTTACTGTATTATGGATTTTTAAAGATATTTTTTATAATTTAGTTGTTGGTTTGAATATATGTAAGAGTAAAGATATTTCAGTATATTTGAGAGAGAGAGAGAGAGAGAGAGAGAGAGAGAGAGAGAGAGAGAGAGAGAGAGAGAGAGGTCTTCGTAGTGTAATAACAGACAGAAGAAATTGTAGCGTATAAGAACAGCGGAAAAAGACTTTCAGAAACTAAGCAAGGTATAAAGATAAAGGAAAAATTTCGCCGAACTGCTATTTAATATCTAATTTCTTATATGGTAACGAATACTGGATATTTTCTTTTCAGATGAAAAATAGACTTGAAGTATGGTTCTACTGAAGATTACTAATAATAACATAGACAAAACATGCGAGTAATGAGGAAGTCTTAGGGAAATACCTACAAGCAAATGTAAACTTACCATAAGAAAGAAACAGCTACAATTTCGGGGTCACATAATTAGGAAAAATGGCCGTGAGAAATTAACACTCGCATAACATACTGAAGGCAAGAAAAGCAAGGGAAAACAGCGAATAACCTATATTTTTTAATCATTTCACCTCAAGCAAGGTAATAAAGCCACTAAGACACAAGGGGGTTACTGAGTATGAAAGAATAAGAAAAAGAAAAATATTATTAAGGAGCGAGAACAATAAAACAAAAGGAATTACCGAGTCTGTATTAATCGATGCCAGAACAAGGAGAAAGATGGGGGTAAAGGGTCAAAAGATAGGAAGGCGGGGAGAGCTATAATCGTTGGCGTACTGAAGAGACATAGTACATAAAATACTCTCGGGCTTATGAACAACGGTCGTGGCAAAAAAGAAAGAGAAAAAATAGAAAGGAAATTTATTATAGCTATTTACTAAGCGTAGACAAAAGAAACTGAAGATCGAATTCACTGCTACAGTCGGAAGTGATCTAGCGAAACAAGGAAAAATACCCATTACTCTGAATTTAAAAATTAATGTATTTTAAGGAAAATACGATTTCTGAAAATAAATTGATGTCTACCGGCTTGCATACTCGAGAAAAATTAACAAAGAAAATGCTCTCTTCGACAAGTTTCGAACCAGTGCTCCTCTTTGTGGGAGAAGCCACCGTTTGACCCATCGGCCGTAGAGAGCGTCACATCCCAGCAAAGTTCAATTTATCCTTTTAACAAATGCACATCCCCTGATTCATATATGGTCTCGTTTTAGTATCTAAAGTAAATCTAGTAATTCTTTAGAAACAAACATACACACATACATATACACGCACGCACGCACACACAGACGAGTTGGTGTGTGTGTGGATACATCAATATTTTCGCAGCCTAATGATAAAAAAAACCCTAAGACATTTATTCTTCACAATATTTTCGACATAATCACCATCTCCGTCAATGCAATTAATTCATTGAAGAATATTAATTACATGGATCGAACACTATACAATGAAGATTACCGATCAAAATCGGTCAGTACCTACGTATCAGACGACAGGCTTAATAATATATCCTTTATATATTCGAGTGGGTACTGACAAATTCTTCCGAAGACTCGTTTTCCAAAATCGACCAAAGATTAGATTTCTTTTTGGAAAGGGCTTCATGGTTGTCCGGAATACCTTTCAGTAGCGTCTCTCATATTTATAATTTTTTAAATAACTTCCCGGTGAACATTGGCTGGCCACGACTAAAAGTTTCATGCGTTTTCGCGCAATCATCAGAGAGCCGGTAATTTTTTTTTTTTTTTTTTGTGAAAATGGTCATTATACACTCAAGCATTCAGACAACCACACACAAGCGCACGCATATACAGAGTACGGTGGATAAATTGTCGTCTAAATTACGCAAAAATGAAAATAACATGGAAACCTCATTTTAACAGATATATTTATCAAAATTACACAAAAATATCTTGAAATACTAAAGAGTAAATTTATTCAATAAAATTACCATTAGCTTCAATCACAACCTCCAGGCGAATTCCAACAACTATTATAGACAATTTCCTTGTCTAAGTTGGTGAATGCTGCCATAATCCTGGCCTTCAATTCATCTTTGGTGTTACAAGGAGTTTTGTTGGTCTCTCGCTCAAGTGCACCCCACACCTAATAATCAAGGGGGGTGCAATCTGGTGAGTTAGGAAGCGAGATGTAAGGAGTGATGGGGCTGCAGAAATTGTCTGGCAGCCATGACTGGGTTCTCCTGCTTGTGTAGCATGGTGCAAAATCCTGTTGCCAGACATTGGGTCTTCCAGAAGCCACCCTCTTGACCGAAGAAAACACTACCTCCTCAAGGCACTTGAGGTAGGCCTCCATGTTGAAGATGAATGGAGGAATACTGTTGCTATCACTAGTGATCACTCTATACACGTTCGTAGCCACAATTAGACTCATCCAACTCTTTCCGAGTCTTCTGTACTGTCTTCAGATTGACACCCCAAACTCTGAAATGTTTGTATTAGAGCTTCCGGCGCGAATGCCAAGCAGTACAGCATGCTGTTTCCAAATTTCTGGGGAAGTGAATCGCGTCATGACCCTCATTTTTCTCCACGGACGGCGCCCAACTGACCCCACTATACTGTGCAGTCGACAAGATCAAAAACAAACAACGTGCATGCACGAAATTAAAAATATAAAATAGTGACAATTTACACATTACACACTGTACATTATATATATATATATATATATATATATATATATATATATATATATATATATATATATATGTGTGTGTGTGTGTGTGTGTGTATGGTGGACTTTCCCGACGTATGAGGGTCAAACAGCTCGGTTCTTAGGAACCGACAGCCCAGACACCAGCATATATGATTTGATTATAGTGGTGAAGGCTTTGTGCAGAACCAACCACACTTTTTGAAGGGCCGAATACAGAGACCTGGTGCTCTACGCACCACAAGGTCCCCAAACGACCCTCAGCAGGTTTTGAATTCAGAGTTGTCCTTCTCCTAGACCAGTTGCCATCCAAGGCTATAGAACCCAGTCTGTCCTGCTATTTACCCATAGCTGGGTGGAGAAGAAGAGGATTAATACCTTAATACCGTAAGTAAATGTAACGGATTCGACTCGCTCTCCGACTCCTTAATCCGAGCCACTATCCAACGTGCCTCCTTTTAGTGCTTGGGTTGGTTTATTTTGTTTTACGGCATTTCAACCTCAATGGGTTATTTAATGCCAACAACATTTTTTATTGCTGGTAATATTTTGTTTTGTCAAAAATATGTTTCTGGTAATATTTTTCCTTCAAAATTGTATTGCTGGTAATAATTTTTTTCAAAAAAGTATTGCTGGTAATAGTTAACTGTTTACCCATAGCTGGGACCCTAACAGGTGCTACCACCCCGAGTTAGGGTGAACCTGGGAACACCATAAATTAAGAGGTGGTTCCACGCTCCCCAAAACCTTCTGATCAGAGGCCTTGCAGCTGGATGTAGTTTATCGTCTTACCCAGGACACGGATGTAGTTTAACGTCTTACCTAGGACAATCCTTTTAGTGTACGATGGCAGCAATTGCTTCTTCAGGCGCCATATTAAACAATATAGACATTTTGTGTCTATTGAGTTTGTTCATCTACCTCTCCATACTGCTGAGCCTTCGCAAAATCGACAGTTGTTTATATACGAAATTAAAGTTCAAGCTTTCCAGCCTCGTGTGTTATCCTTAGAAGTGTGTAATTTGTATTATGTGAAAAACGTAAGTAGTGCATTTAGTGTAACGTTATATTTAAATTAATAGAACAAACCTAAAAACGTGTATGCGAGTGTGTGTGTGTGTGTGTGAGAGAGAGAGAAAGAGAGAGAGAGAGAGAGAGAGAGAGAGAGAGTGAGAGACAGAGAAAGACAGATGTAGAGAGAGAGGTGGCTCTAGATTTACGGATGAACGTATAAGAACATAATAGTGTACACCGTTACATCCATCGTCCCGAAAACAGCAGACGTTGTTTCAATAAAGCTTACCCAAGGGAGTCGGCCAAGTGTTTCCAATAGGTGGGGTGGGGGGGGGGGGGCAAAAAAAAACAACAACAAAAAACAACTTTTACATCAAATCGGCATAAAAAGAAAGAAAAATAAATTCTTTTTTTCCCTATTCTCATCGTGTCTTTACGAGACATTTTACAACCAGGCACGACTCGCAACCCCAAAACCAAACTAGAAATGTTTCAAAATAATAAAATTAAAAAGAAATCTTAAGAAATTAAAAAAAAAGGTAAATTTGCAAAGATATCCGTACAGTAATAAAAATTCGTTTTATTTATTTATTTATTCGTAAACATTGTTCAGCATTCAGTAAGTATTTGTTTCTTTGTTTATTGTTTTAACGACGTAACAATTCCTTATCGGTCATTTAATGCCGAAATTTAATTTTCCTGGGAGCATTAGTAATTTTCTTTACAAAAATGCATTGCTTGTAAATTAAAAAGAAAAATTATTGCTGATATTTTCACTATAAAAATATATTTTTACAATGTCATAGTGTTTGACTCCAGTTTGGGGTTTAACTATTTGCCCATAGCTGGAACCCTAACAGGTGCTACCACCCGGATCAGGGTGAACCTGGGAGCAACAGCAATTAGGGGGTGATTCCACGTTCATCAAAACCTCCAATCTCCGGATCAGAGGTCTTGCTGCCGGATGTAGTTTATCGTCATACCCTGGACGATTAACTAACAGAAGAATGCTAGATGTATAAGTTATATGAATTGTTCATGTCTTTTATTTTAAATAGAAATACAAGGAATATTATTTTACGAGAATTAAGGTTGTTATATGCATAATTTCCGTCATTTTCTCTTTTAGAGTGGGGTTTTGACAACGTTACCAACTCTTAAAATATGACCTTTGTTTTACTTGAATACATTTCTCAAGGTCAGCAGATTTCCGGCTGGCGATCTGTTCAGATGATGGTAATGGGAATATTAGGCATTTACTCTTTGAGAAAACCAATATCTCCAAACAACTGGAAACGAAATTAATGAAGATAAGCCACACAGACAGTGTGTTGAAATGTGGAGAAAAGCGAAAAATCACAATAATATCATACAATCAAAACCACTACAGAAGAAATGTCCTGTTCTCAAGAAGCAGTTTGTCATATTTCAACCCTGACCATACTAAGATAGCCACAAAAATAAAACGTATACCAATATTTTTAATCAATTCACCCCAAACAAAACGATAATGCCACAAAGCCACAAGGGTCTAGTGGGAGTGAAAGGGAATGAAAACACTTTAGACAGAACCGGAAGCTCAATCCTAAAGAGGAAACAAGAGATAAAACTCTACTCCTGTTAAAAAAACTCGGATTGGTATATTAACCAGACGATAGGCGAATCTATCAAATTCTATTAATAAACATCCAGTCATTACACAGTCCGTCTCCATATATAAACTGTAATGAAACTATTGATGAGGAAATGAAGAAAGCTATTACAAAAGTAAAACATAGTAAAATATCACTTAACATTGAAGCTGAACTTTTCAAAAAATAGCTCACTTTCTCGCCGAATTCAATAACAAGTTTCTCTATTTTATGAAAGAAGATTGGAATCATAAATGACTCCGCCAAATAAAAAGAAAGTGGCTTTATCACGTATTAATGTCTTATGAAACCAACAAGGTAGCCCTCAAGACCCACACACATACAGAGGTATCTCAATTGTATTCATTATAGTGAAAGTATTAATGGATATTATATTAACCAGTCTTTCATCGCTTTATGAAAGTCAACTCCTCATGATCCAGTTTTGTTTTCGTAAGGAATGTAATCATTTTAAAGACATTTTTATTTTTATACATTCTTTTTTATAGATACAAATATTCAAGTAAATGCTCTGTTTATAATAAACGGCATTAACAACATTTACCGGCCTGAATGTCCGAGAAATTGTCATTGTCTGACAGGAATCGAACCTGTATCCTATACGGAACCGTCATATAGCCTGACGCGCTTTTACCGATTTCGCCACTTTAGGAGCGTTTGGTTAGCAAGGTCGATTTTACTGTTTTTAAACTACAATCTTCCATGATTCTCTCACGTACATTCATATCGGCTCGATGCGTATCCAAATGTAAACAAATGACGTCATACATTATGAAATGGACAAAGTCCGACAATTATTTTAAAGAAATTTTTATGTTTATATATTCTTTTTTTTTATTTTTTATAGATACAACTATTTAAGTAAATGCTCTGTTTATAATAATCAGTTTTAACAACATTTACCGGCCTGAATGTCCGAGAAATTGTCATAGAAAATATGCGTTCTCCGACAGGAATCGAACCAGTATAAAAATAATTGTCAGACTTTGTCTATTTCACAATGTAATCATTGTATATATGTTATCAAACAACTTCAGGAAATTGCATAACTCTGATGATTATTACCACGATCACCTCTTTTGAGGATAGATATAAAGTCATTCTTACGTTTTCCTATGAATAGAAGACGACGGTTTTTGTTTGATTTTATGCCAGACTGAGTCGCATCTTAATTATTTTTCTTTATCCTTACAACGATTTATTTATTTGCTTCTCTGTTTTTCTTTCTTCTTTTTTGCGTTATTTCTATCATTTCGATTATTCTCAATAGACTCTCCTGATTGATCATGTCTTGAGTTTTCCGGTAAGCTCCTTGGACTCGACGATTATCCTATACAGCTGTATCCGCTCTTTGAATCATACTTCATTGTCGCTCTTGTTTAGTTCAAATCTCTTGGTTTGTTTTAATTTGGCCTTTAAAAAAACGATATCTGTTTTTCTTAGTTGTTAAAACTTCTTGTCTTTTATTTTTGTAATATATGGGTACTTAGACAAGTAGAATTCAAAATGTCAGTTGCCATTTTTGCTTCAGATTAAGTTACACTCGGTGCATGATGGGAAGATTAATTATCGGCTGCTGTTTTGCATTTGGCGTCAATAAATTTTGTTGTTAAATAAAAACAACTATAACAGCAAAAAAATATGGGTCTCCATTTTGTGACGTAGAATGAACTAACCCATCGAATTCTTTCTCAGATGTCGTCTCTGGGGAAAGAATTGTGGCTTAATGTTACGGTCAGGACAAGAGTGAAAATTGATGAATGGGATGGGGAGGGAGACTCGGGATGGTTTTAGAATCGGTAATCTCACTAATACAAGTGAATTCATTTTATTTTTTTAATAAAAAATGTCATTTTTTCCAAATTCGTTTGAAAAGACAAAAAAAAAAGAAGAAAAAAAGAGAAAGATTAATCAGAATATTAGGAAGACATTTTTGCATCCTTCCCGACGTTTTTCCATTTTCTCTGTTTAAGACGTTACGTCTCTAACAGGATTTATTTCGTCCCTCAAAGACTCTTTCTTTCTCCAAAATTTTCTTTCTTTCTTTCTTTCTTTTTCCCTCCATTTCTTTGTCTTTCTTTCTCCAAACTTTTCTTTCTTTCTTTCTTTCTTTCTTTTCCCTCCATTTCTTTTTCTTTCTTTCTCCAAAATTTTCGTTCTTTCTTTCTTTCTTTCTTTCTTTCTCTCTTTCTTTCTTTCTTTCTTTCTTTCTTTCTTAACCGTTTCTTCTGTGTTTTCTCTTCCTTTCTTCTAATATATTATTAATTGACTCAATTATAAGGTCTGTTTTTTACAGTACAATTTTGAAAGTACTTTAATAATCGTATTAGAAATTGACCTCCACAGGATTGTAATTATGCGCCCCGCACTATATATATATATATATATATATATATGATAAAAATATACTTTTAAGGTATGCTATAATTGTGGGTAAAAGTGCTCAATATCAGAGATTATGTTCATGCATTAAACAGGGTGTCACCACTTGGTGTTAACCTCAGTGTCTACTGTATATATATATATATATATATATATATATATATATATATATATATAAAAGTGAACATAGAAGTCAACACTTAGTTAACCTCAGTGTCTACTGTATATATATAAGTGAACATAGAAGTCAGCACTTAGAGGCGACAGTCTGTTTCATGCTAGATGCAATCGTCAGGTGGCCTGACGATTTCATCTAGCATGAAACAGACTGTCGCCTTTAAGTGTTGACTTCTATGTTCACTTTTATATTTACACACGCTCTATCTCTGATATTGAGCACTTTATCCCATAAATATAGCACAACTTAAGACTATATTTCTTCATATATATATATATATATATATATATATATATATATATATATATATATATATATATGAGAAAGAGAGAGATAGGAGTGTGTGTGCGTGTGCTTGTGGCATGATGTATATTCCGAAGAAGCAAGGTATCCATTCTTCTTCTATGTAGCGCGTTCCTTCAGGAAAGAGGCGCGATCATATTGCTCTCCACAATTTCCTACCCCGTGTGGCGCTTAGTAGTTTTTCTTTGCATTTCTCAACTCCTATCGATAGTGGAAATAATAGATTTTTTCATGCTTCTACGGCAGTTTTCATGTAGTTTGCGGCCATTTTCTACTGGCCAGAGTGAGAGCCTATAGCTGGCTGCCACGAATAGGTAGGAAGATTCTATTGGTCAGCGTGAGAGCCAACAGCTGACTGACACGAATGTTAACTAGCATGCTAGCATGCAAAAAAAATCGATAGCTGCATTCGTCACAAGTGGGAAAAATATAAATCTGCATGGCACTTTACTCCAATTGGCTCATTCACTTGCTTAAACTCAACGTTGATTCTGATTCCGCAGAACTGGGTTGGGT
This sequence comes from Acanthosepion esculentum, assembly GCA_964036315.1. Taxonomy (NCBI): domain Eukaryota; kingdom Metazoa; phylum Mollusca; class Cephalopoda; order Sepiida; family Sepiidae; genus Acanthosepion; species Acanthosepion esculentum. Next base: position 35,422,106 of record OZ038498.1, read on the forward strand.
GTGAAAATGTATTTGTTGTGAACATTCTTTTTTCATTCGGTTTTTCCAGTTACGAGTCCTTTTTTTAAAGCTGATGATTTTGTGTTCATTTTGTTTAGTTCTTTTTTCGTAACAGATTTAATATTTAGTATAGAGCTTAGAAAAAAATCGCAGGCAAGAAGTAAGGCATATAGCAACATCAGCACGGCAAAGGGCACACCTTTAAAGGCAAGGAAGGGCAAAAATATTTCAAGTCAAGTGATAGCGATTTTTGAATCAAACACAGGCAACGCCGGGCCATGCTGCTACTATATATATATATATATATATATATATATATATATATATATGTGTGTGTATATATATATATAATAAAATATTAAAAGAAAACGGTTAAATTCATAACCTGCTCTCATATATATATATATATATATATATATATATATATATATATATATATATGTCATGAAAATATAGAAAAGGCAGAGGGAAGCCGCTGAAAGATTAAAAGTAAACGGTTAAATTCATTACCTACTTGTATTTACAATATAACACACACGCACATATTGTTTACAAACTGGAAGGTAAAATGTTATATTTTTTAAACTGGAAGACCTGCTTAAGACTAATAAGATCTGTAATGAACTCCGAAACATTTCAATCTGATAAAATCCTTCTAAAAACTGCGCCAAACAATTTGCAGAAATTGGTTCTTTCTTTTCTGTTAGCCTTCCACCTTTTTCAAGTCCTGTTTTGTGGATAAACCTCGTATTTGTCAAAACATTCCACTCAAATAATACTCAGTGACACGGATATGTTTTTCATTCTGTCGATTCCATTATTTTAATATTAAAGTTTCACAGGAGGCGGTTGTCTTTGAACGCTACTTTTATGTGTTATATAGGTTATGCTTGCAAAAACACACGGGAAGGAAATTAAATTCAATGACTTTTTTAATTTACTGATGTTCACGCAATACAAGGCACAAGAAGCACTCAACGTAGAGGGATACTGAATGAGTTCTTTTTTATTTACTGATGTTCACCGAATACAAGGCCCAAAAAGCACTCAACGTAGAGGGATTCTGAATGAGTTCTTTTTTATTTACTGATGTTCACCCAATACAAGGCCCAAGAAGCACTCAACGTAGAGGGATACTGAATGAGTTCTTTTTTTATTTACTGATGTTCACCCAATACAAGGCCCAAGAAGCACTCAACGTAGAGGGATACTGAATGAGTTCTTTTTTTATTTACTGATGTTCAGTCAATACAAGGCCCAAGAAGCACTCACGTAGAGGGATACTGAACGAGTTTTTTTTATTTACTGATGTTCACCCTATGCAACGCCCAAGAAGCACTCAACGTATAGGGATACTGAATTAATTTTTTTTTATTTACTGATGTTCACCCAATACAAGGCCCAAGAAGCACTCAACGTAGAGGGATACTGAAAGAGTTTTTTTTATTTACTGATGTTCACCCTATGCAACGCCCAAGAAGCACTCAACGTATAGGGATACTGAATTAATTTTTTTTTATTTACTGATGTTCACGCAATACAAGGCCCAAGAAGCACTCAACGTAGAGGATTGCTGAATGAGGTGTGTGATATGTACGTAAAGGTTAAAGTAGAAAGTGAATATTTAGGGATGTGGAGGGTAGATAACGAATGATCCTTGTTTTGAAGAGGTGTAGTGTTCGGAGAAGTATCCACGCGGGTCTTGGAGGGAAACTTTCTGAGTGGAGCACTCTGCTGATGGATACGTAGAGAACAAATGTGATTCAACCCTGTGGGGTGTAGAAAGGCGGTTACTGGCCGTAAAGGTCTGGGTTGGTGGATCTAAAGAAGCTCGAGCATTTGCCATGGATGTGACAGTAGAGTAGGGATAGTCATGAGCCGTCACGCACAAAGACGCGTAAGGGTACCCATATAGCAGAGGATCAAGGTCATTACACACGCAAAGGCCTACGAGACGACCAACGTAGATATTTACAAAGCTTAATTTAGTCTAGTACAATGATAAATATGTCGAGCATCTAATGGAACCCGAATTCACTAGAAAAGTAATGGCGAGAGTGCCACTAGTACGTAAGGGGTTAAAGGGTGAAATTTTGGAAAAAAAACTGTGAACAGGGGGGGGGGGTTGAGGAAAGGAGAAAAAGAAGAACGGGGGATCAAGGCATCAGAAAATGTCGATAGACACTACATTTAAATTTTTGAAGATTATAGTTATCATGGAAGCAAGTAAGAGGAAGGGTGTTCCACTGTCGGGGAATGCAAGAGAAGAAGCTGTTGGATTAGAAAAGACAGTTACATTTAACTGTTTTAACATTTAAAGGGTGAGAGTGAGATACTAATCTAGCAGCACGCTCAAATTCATGCAATCGGTGTACCAGTGAAAGTAGCTCGTTAGAGCAGTTACCATGAAAATATTTGTAGAGAAGACAGGGGGGAAAGCCACATCACGTCTGTGAGAAAGTGACTGTAGACGAGATGCCAGATCAGAACCTATCACATTGCATATCTGTCTTTGAATTTTGTCGAGAACTTCGAGATGAACAGCGCGGGCACCAAACCATACATAGCAACAGCATTCCATGCATGGACGAAGGGTAGATTTGCAGATGTGAAGGATAGACTCAAACGAGGAAAAACCTTCTGGCGCGACACAGAGAACCAACTTTCCTTGCAGTAGATTAAGCTATTGATTCAATAGAGTGCATAATAATTTTTATACAGGGGTATCCTGGGACATGGAAACTATTCCAAAAGTTCCATGAGAGCAAAAAAAAATTTTGAGAAACGCTATTCTCAAGTGTTAGAACGAGGCGACCATTTCTCTAGCATTTTTAGTAATGAATTCTATCTATGCCACGTAAACTCTGGAACTAAGTGTTGGTATGGAAAAGAGAACATCAGAGAATTGCTAGTGACATTTTATGTCGTCCATGTTGGTTTGGGCAAACGCTGGGCGGGAAATATTGACGTGGCTAAGGTTTTTAATTTTATTGATAGGGTCTTTAAATTCTAGATATGATTAAATAAGGAAAAGATACTAGTAATGTTAAAAGATTAATAAATGTAATAATTTTATCGATAAAACTTGAAAAGAAAGGCGAGTTGCGGTGTAAGAGTCGATATAAGGACATCTTTATTAGGTTTCAAGATCAGTAGATCAACATACGAGTCAAGTTAAAGGATTATTCCAAAGCTTTCTAAGTAAAATGAAAAAAAAAAAGGTTACATGAGAAAACGACAATAAACAAACAATACGGCTAACCACTAAATTACTGGGAATATAGTAAGAAGTTCTTAAAACAGTGGCGATTTAAAATAACAAAAGCAAATAGTGAATCTTTCAACTCCAAGAAGGAAACGTTGATAGAATTTTAATGCAACGTGTTCAGTTCGTAATATATAAGTAAACTGATTTGTTTGTACAAATTATCAACCTTTCTCAGGTTATTTAAAGCCAGAAAATATTTTTAGATTGCCAGAATTTATTTGGAGATAATAATGATTTACTGATACAAGTCCTACTAATGAATCCATATTTGAGGAGAAGAGATGGATTCATAACTTTCCGAGGGATATTTTCGCGCAAGTGAATATAACGAATCCGACGGAATTGGAACTTAGATGTCCGAAATCCAATTCTGAGCCGTTATCCATTAAACCTCCCGCACACCCAACCTTTCAACACCTCGTATTCCCAAGCGGTCACCACATCTAGGTACTGACTTGGCTCGCCCATACTTGACTTCGGTGAGCGTACGATAACCGGCGTTTCAGCATGATGTGTCCGTAAAGCAATAAAAGTATAAAAAACAAGTTTAATATTCACAAGTTAAGCCTTTCTAAATAAATTATGAGAGGAAAATCGACTAAAAAAAATAAAAAAATTGTCCAAACGCTAAATAATCCTTTAATTTTAATATTACATCTGTTTAGTTTTAGTTTCCATTCTGAAAGCTGTTGCTATGTGATTAAAAAGATATTAAAACAAAATCACCATATACCACAATAAAAGAACTATAAGAAACCAGACAGCATAAAGAAGAGGGAAAAAAGAACATTGTTGTCATTCAAGGGCAAACGCCAGACAGGTACGTAGACAATAAAAGCGCTTCAAGTGATAAATGAGAAAGATAGTTATTTTAGTAAATTATTGTATTGTGCGTGTAAGATAAAAAAACATGAAAATGTAATTGTAATTAAATAAGTTAGGTTGGTTAATTTAACAACATTAACATTGGTCGGATTATTACATGTCAAATATTAGTCTTATAGGACAAAAATCACAATGAGTTAATAGATAGGCATATATAAATCCGGTTTATACGAGAGGTAGATATATGTTTGATTTATACGGGAGTTTAAAGGCTAGACATAGGTCTAGTTTACACGGGAATCAAAAAGGTAGACATATGTCCGGTTTACACGAGATTCTCAAATGTAGACATTGGTCCGTTTACACGGGAATCGAAAAGGTAGACATTGGTCCGGTTTACACAAAAGTCAAAAAGGTAGACATTGGTTTGCTTTACATTAGAGGCAAAAATGTAGATATTGGCCCGGTTTAAACGGGAATCGAAAAGGTAGACATAGGTCCGATTTACACGAGATCCAAAAATGTAGACATTGCTTCGGTTTACACGGGAATCGAAATGTTAGACATTGGTCCGGTTTACACGAGTTTCAAAAATGTAGACATTGGTCCGGTTTACACGAGTTTCAAAAATGTAGACATTGGTCCGGTTGACACGGGAATCGAATAGGTATACATTGGTCCGGTTTAGACGAGAGTCAAAAGATACTGGTCCATTTTACACTAGAGCCCAAAAGGTAGTCATCGGTTCGGGTTACACTAGAATCAAAAAGCTATATCTTGATCCGATTTTTCAAGTATCCACCCATATGGTGGACTCTTTAAAAAGGTCTTATGCACGTTCAGCCGATACATTCTAAACCCCTTTCACAGCGTATAATATAATAAACTAAATCCTTAATGAAAATGAGAAGTAAGTTCGACTATGCAACTGTGCAACCCTATCAAACTGAACAACCGAGGCAAATGTTTTTATGCGCGCCTTGTAAACGACAACGTAGTCTCCAACAATTATATATGAAGGACATATTTATTCAAGATTTTGCACTATTGCTCCTAGTTGGACTAAAAGCAGTGGTAGACAAATTTTACCGATGTAAACAACTGGTTATCATTAATTGTAGGGGTGAAAGGAAATGAAATGAATTTCAACAAGACAGAGATATCTTTATGCGTTTGATAAATGGCTAATAAATAATTAATAACAAAAATAAAATATACTTGTATGCATGCAAATAGAGCCTAAAGGAAAGTAGACATTAAAATCTATTCGGAAGCGCGTGTTTGTGTGAGAGAGAAAGAGTTCGGGAATATGGGAAAGGAGTCTCAAAATTGAGGACGAGTTCCGTGTTGGTGTTGCTACTACCGCACGATGAAAATAAAACAGGGAAAAGAGAAAGAAACAGTAAGTGTCCTGTTTTTATAGCTGTTTAACAGCGCCACCGAACGGCGTCTTTGCAAATATGGAATATCAAGTGGGGGTAATCCCCCAAAATAAATTTGTATGTGTCCTAGACATGAACATGAAAAGTAAGTGGAATATTTATTTGAACTTAATTTATCAACAACTATGGTTTGTATAAATGCTATGATAACCTGAAAATCAGACGTAGTAATCATCGACTTAAAAGAGATACTAAAAACTACCTTGTCAGTTTACACTTTTACTAATGCAATGATAAGTCATCTCTCAGATTTATATTCATTATATTATAATTCAACTAATAAAAGCACCCAAGAGTCACTCATGGTAGAGGATTAATGTTAAAATGGTGGTAATAAATGAGGTGTGTGATAGGAATAAAGTCGGGTGGTATGAAGTGAGACTATCCATGTAATCGTCGACCCTTAAAAAGATTTGAACAACTAACTGGTCAGTTTGGGATTCTGCTAATCATAAAATAAATTTGATTCTCATATAATTTTCAAACTTTAAAAATCGTAACCATTTAGATTTGAAAACCATTTCTCTTTATCTCTGAAATTAAATTTGAAGAAAAAGAAATCAACTTTCACACGCGTGCGGTAATTCCTGTGGCGAGTGAGAAAGGGACCCTATTACTAATTTATTTTTTCTATTCTGTTTTCTATTCCATTTTATATTTTGTATAGACACGTTCGCATTCTGACCATGAGACGCGGGTTTGAATCTCACCATTGTCGAGTTGTCAGGAAGGAGACTTCCTGATGTTATCGGACAGGAGTGTTCAATCCCAGCGTGCGACACCTTTGGAAAGTGCCTGAAAACCATACCACGTGTTGACCCAAGCATTGTGAGTGAAACAGGGAAACCCTTGGGGGCCGAAGATAGATGTGCTAGCACGCAGTCACAAGTCATCGTGGCCGAGGGCTTGAGCGTGCTGGTCTTGTTCAAATTGTTGATCACGCTAGATAACAACCTCTTTCCCAGAAACTGTCTGCTCAGCGTAGTTGCAGTATATTGTGGATGTTGAATAAACACAAATGCGCCTGAGCAAGCGCCTGCAATAGGGATTGACTAGCCGCTCTAGTAGAGGGATATCCTTGAATAAAGAGACCATTCTACATTCTATTTTTTTTTTTTACTCGTTTCGTAATTTTCACTTAGCGATGGCTGTGACCTTGGAAGTTTGCCGACATGTGATGACAAATTACTTTGGATGGATGACATTCAGTTGGTCTACACTCAAGAACCGGTGGTCGTCTAATTAACCCAGAGAACGCAAGATGAAAAAGAACAATGCTTTTATTTGTCTATCTGTCCTTCCCTCTCTGTTTATTTCAGTTTTGTTTCATACCGATCCACCGTCTGGTCTCGTTGTCCTCTCTCTTTTTATTCATCTTTATATCTATTTTTCGCTCTAATTTTCTTTTTTATTCATTTCATGCAGGAGTTTAAGCCTCTTCTAGCCATTTCAGCCTGTTTTTTATCTAACAACTTGAAATTCACTCAAATCTCCCCACTCCAACCTTCCGTTGAGATCGCTGTGGTAGGGTCCGCCAGTCACGTATTGGCCTTAGCAGGCATTACAAGAAACAAAAATATGTGCATAAAATCATACACGGGAACTTTTTCAACACTACTCATATATATATATATATATATATATATATATGTGTGTGTGTGTGTGTGTGTGTGTGTTTGAGATCGAGAGAGAGAGAGAGAGAGAGAGAGATACAGCATTTAAGGTGGTGTGTTTCGGTCAAGATAGATCATCCTAATGGTGCTCATCCCAATCCAGTCTGTTTTTTGAATTCAGAATTTTCCTTCTCCTAGATTGGTTGTCGCCTCAAGGCAAGAGAGACCAGGCTTCCCGTTATTTAACTATTTTGACGGAGGAAAGGCATTGGTGCTAACAGAACGAAGCAAAAACCGAGCGGGGATTGAACTCGGCACGCCGATAACCATTAAGCTATTCAACACTTCTCTTATGTATCCATTTAATCCCCCCCCTCTCTCTCTCTCTCTCTCTCTCTCTATATATATATATATATATATATATATATATATATATATATATATATATATATATATATATATATATATATATATATATATATATATATATATATATATATGAGAGAGAGAAGAAGAAGACAGAAAGCTCTGAAAAATGCTCACGAAGCTACGTAGTAGGCAAGACTGAACCAACACCAGTCAGCTAAGTGATAAACTTATCCAGATTAATTCTGTTTACGCTCTATTCCAGATTTTGATATCGAGCACTTTATGACAAAAGCCTGCCTGCCCAACAGGATTTTCCACCCAGAAAAAGAACTAACAATTCTGATATTTAACGCTATATATATATATATATGTATATATATATATGTGTATATATATATATATATTATTAGAAGAAAGGGTCCACGTGTGCTTTATATAGGATGTAAAATAGATTGTCCTCGTTTAATTAACGAACCTAAGGAAAGTGTACCAATATAATCAGTACGAAAAACATTTATTAAATATTAATTATTAACCTTATGACAGACACGAAGCACGGCAAAGCTTCATTTCTGTCATAAGGTTAATAATTAATATTTAATAAATGTTTTTCGTACTGATTATATTGGTACACTTTCTTTTGTCCTTGTTTTATTAACCAACCTATTTTACACACACACAATATATATATATATATATATATATATATATATATATATATATATATATATATATATTCCATATATATATATTCCATTGCAATAAAACTTACTGGACACGTGTGCGTGAGTTGACATCACTGTTATTTCAAAACAGTGAAATTAATGTCAATCGGCTAGGAGTTCGAGAAGTCTTCAGTAATATGCCCCTCGACTGGAATTTAACTTGTGTTCCCTTTTTCCATTAGGGAAAAGGCAAGCTCGAGTCCCCACTAAAAATAATATCAGTAGTAAAAAAATAATGTTGGATCAAGTAAGCCATCATATATATATATATATATATATATATATATACATATATATATATATATATATATATATATATATATATATATATATATATACATATATATATATATATATATATATATATATATATATATATATATATAGTGTATTTAGGCAGCAATCATTCTTTCATGCAAGCTTCATTAAATATAACAGACAAGCTTTTTTATATAATTTATCATATGATGTCATAATTTTTATTCTTTTCAGTAGATAAATTATACAAAACCTGTCTAAATGTTTTATTTTCCGAGCGTTTTTCAACATACAAGAATCCAGTTATCAGTTAAAATATTTCATCTTTGAAAGTGTCTGAATATATAGCCGAAAGCGCTCGCAAAAAATACAATATTTGGACAGTTTTTATATAATTTATCTACGGTAAAGAAAAAAATTAGAAGATCATATGAAAAATGATATAAAAAAACAACTTAATCAAAGCACCTTGTTTCTCATATTTACTTTAAACATTTTATCTATTCAGGTTTTAATCAGCAGCAGTAAGCACTATCATCATCATCATCATCATCATCATCTTTAATAATAATAATAACAATAATAATAATGATGATGATGATGATGATGATGATCTATGACTCGAATTTGAGCATAAAATGTGCTTTCCTAAATCCATTATATTCCAGAAATAAACTGGTCGACCGTTCTTTCCCGAAACCTGCCCCAGATAGACGGCGGCTTATTTCGTTCAAAAGGTTGAATGAAAAGACGGTTGTAACCTGTGGAGTCAATTCTCGTCCATTCACCTCGACAGCCTGGCGATTCTTTGTCTTCTGAAGACGACCAGACTGAGCACGTGTTCAGGCAAGCGAAATAAACAGCAGTAATTAAAACATGTATAAACCGGGTGGGAGATTTACAAATACGTCTGGCCGAATGTTCACGAATTAAAGGGGAGGCGATTTAGTTCAGTGAATTTTGTTTAGTTTATTGCTGCGTCACTTTGTTGAGTGTTTAAGTACCGAAAACTTGTTCAGTTGTATTTCCACCTATACCTACATACTTCCTCCCTCTCTCTCTTTTTCTTATATATATATATATATATATATATATATATATATATATATATATATATATATATATATATAATACAGTAAATTTGCACCCTGGCTCTTACAACATTTCACCATTCCTGGCAGATCTACAGTGTGGGATATCTACTAACAAAAATGATGGGAAAAAAAGACAAATCTAAATGAAATCGGCTAGAGAAAAAAATAAAAAAAATAAAAATTCTCAGTAACCATCGTTCGTGCGCATGTGTTGTCGTACCAACATAACAAATTTAGTTCAAAAGGACGGAACGCATTATACGAAACCTTTTGTAAATTTTTCATACATATTCCCCAATATTGTTCTTGTTATCTCATATATATATATATATATATATATAAGAATGTAAGAATTAATGAATTTTATTTTTAATCTAGCATTTTTATTACATTGTTTTTATAGGAGTATCCACTATAACAACGTGTGAATTATATACATATAGGTAGATGTAAAAGTAGGCATACAGTAATAGAACGAGCGCACAAAACGGATTGTAAAGATTATATAACCATATCAATAATAACTTACTGTATATATATATATATATATATATATATATATATATATATATATATATATATATATATATTTGTTTTTGTCAATATGTGTATACCAGCACGCGCATGTACATGCGCACTCTCTCTTCCTTATAATAAGACAGTATGTGTATACAGAGTGTGAGTGTGCGTGTATATAAATATATATATATATATATATATATATATATATATATATATATATATATATATATATATATATATATATACATACACATATACATACACATATATACACACACACACACACACATATTATTCTACGCCGATAGCTCGACTCGGAGTTTCACGCAACCACGCAATCTTCAAGTGTAAAATACTCACCTGAAAATTGCGTGTTTGCATGAAACTCCGAGTCGTGCTATCGACGTAGGACATTATGTATATTCACTAATATATATATATATATATATATATATATGAGTGTGTGTGTGTGTGTGTGTGTGTGTGTGTGTATGTGTGTGTTTATCAAATGATCAGGAATGCATCCATTGACACTGATCTAAAACTGTAACCTCCTTCCGCTGAGCCCGAGTTTGTACAACACCCGACCCAGGGGTTGGACGCACCGTTAATATGCTATCAAATTCATGAATCAGTGCGTTAATCCACTATAGTATTGCCCCAAGGGATGATATCCCTAGACATAGACGTAGACGTGGGTGGGTGGGTGTTGGGTGGTTAGAACGAGAACAATTTGCCCTCGTAGATAAAATAAAGTGTTCAGCTACAAATTACCTGAAGGCTATCCGGATCGACAGACTCCTGACGAAGGCTGGAAGGAGCAACGGTTGAAACGTGATAACAACAATACAAGATGATGGCATTAGTTCTAGTGTACATAATGTAAGTAACGATTTAACTCCTCATCTGAGAAATTAAGACAGAAAATATTCGCTTAGTTATAGTCATATTTTGTCGGTTTCGTTGATGTACGTATTTTGGGTTTACGTCTTAAATCCATATTTATGTAAATTTATTTGCTGCATTTGCATAGAGAAAGGCAAGCAAACAAAAGTCCAAAGAGGAGGGGTAGATTGCTCACCCCCCACCTTTTCATTCAAGCAGGTAAAATAAAAAATAAAAAAAAGACACAAATGATTTACGCTTGAAATAATTTCAAACGACTGTGACGCTGTGTCCATGGGTTTGGATCGAGAGGTACGCGAAGTGGCGGAAACGTAGAGGCGTCAAGCTGTGGGTTAGGTTGAGGTTGATTTCAAGTCGTTTGTGGGTGGCTAAGGTCTTTTTTTTTCTTACACTAAAATTATTCTTTCTTTAATGTTTAGCGTTGACTGACACAAGGCTATGAGAAAGAAAGAGAGAGAGAGAGAAAATCATTTACTGATATTTTCGAGACTTGCTTTCTAACCCTTACTCCACGATAAGGTGACCTCAAGCAAAGGTTATTAAACCCGCATTTTTGGGTCTCGGGTTTGTATTCCCAAAACTTTAAATCCTAAAAAAAAGTAAATACGTTTTACCCCCCCCCCACGTGCGTATTTGTATACAATAGTATTTGACACCTGAATTATTTTTATATTTGTCTACTTACTCAGCGCGTATAAATCAGTTTGATATCTGAACTGATATCAAATTCTCTTAACTAGTAATTTTAACCAATCTTTTATCCGGAATCTTTTATCCGGAATCTTTTATCCGGAATCGGTTCAAATCATATGGACCTGATATTTTCAGTTTATGAACAACAATTTTAAATCCATGCCACAAATGTTTATTTGAAGGGCTTGGAAAACTTGACCCTTACAAGTGAGATAAGGGAAGGCAGCCAACCACTTACCTGACCAGTTTATGTGAATGAATAACGGAAAAGGGAGAGGGGGTGGCGTGACAAAAGGAGAAACACAACTAAGAGTCATAAGGGATAGGAAGTTGTGGAGAGCCATTATTGCTCACTTGCTGATGAGATACGTCACATAAAAGAAGAACTGAGAAGAACATTTCATTACACAAAACTTATATTTGTTTTAGTTTATGTCGGGAAGGATGTCTTGGCAAACTTAACCTTCACGTGGCATATCGAGGGCAAGAGAGATAGGGAATGGCAGCAGACCACCTACCTGACCAGTCTGCGGGTGGCAGAACTGGGAGCAGTAGGCTTGACAAAAGGAGAGACATAGCTAAGGGCCACAAGGGATAGGAACGTGTGGAGAGCTATGATTTTCCACGTCCTGAAGGGACACGGCACATAGAAGAATTGAGAAGACTAAGCTTATTGTCCTTTAAGTTTTCGTTGTCTTATTGAAAGATGAATCTCCTACCAAATTTAAAGCCGAGTGCAGAGGATAAATGATTTTTGGAAAGATATTTTAGCTGGCCTAGATATTTTTAGAGGGCCTTTGAAACACCGGTTCTCGTACGGTCACCGAAGTTAATCAACCTCGAGCCTGGTCAGTATGTTGATGGATAACCGCTTGGGAATACCAGGTGCTGTAAGCTTGGATGTGCGGGCGGTGTAATGGATAACTGCTTAGAATTGAAAATAGAAGAGCAGAGCTCCAATTCCAGTCGGGTTCATTATATTCACTTACACGCAAATATCCGTGGAAACGGTATGAATCTACCTTTTCACCCCTCCCCCAGTTATGGGTTAATTAGTAGAACTTTTTTTCAGTAAATCATTATCTCCAAAACGTTCTGACAATGTAAAAGTGTTTTCTGGCTTTAAATAACTTGCAATTGGTTGATAACCCGAAAAAAAAAACTCAAATCAGTCAATCAATCATGAGATTTTTACCGAATTCACTTTCCCCTCAATCCCGATGAGTTCTGGGTCACCAATTTCTTTTTCTGTGCCAATAATCGCTATGCTACCCGCAAAAACGGTAGCTACAGAGAAAACAACAAAACCACAAACTTATCCAACGTAAAACGTAAATGGAAGATTAGCGTTTAACGAGATTTTAACGGAACGCCTTCCTTTCCGCTTAAAGTCTAACCATGTAAATCTAATTTTCATATTAAGTGACCGGGACATGCTAAAAAAAAAAAAAAAGAAAAAAAGAAAAGAAAGAAAAGGATTAGCCCATCCCCCTCCTCGGCTTTTATGTCTATTGGTAGAGGTCTCCCACTTACAACTTGAAGCAGTATAGTAAAAAAAAAAAAAAAAAGAAAGAAAAAATAAAATAAAGATGACGATCCCAGTAGTGACAGGTGAATACTTCTCCCGGCGATGACGCTAAACTTTTGAAACTTAAGTTGAGACCAACAGTGAAGAAAAAAAAAAGGGTTAATTGTTTTTAAATGGCCCGGAACAAATCATCAATTTTGATTCGTCAGGCGGCAAGGTAAGCCTGATATTTTGTCTTCTTGAAAAGGTACTAAAAAGAATCTGTTTTCTTCATAGTGATCAGTTTTATAATTACAATGTCAAGAAGAGATTGTATCTACGCGGATGAGGGTTCCGGCATCCATTCGTTCAGTCGATGGCAGATTTGGCGGGAAAAGAGTGACAGGTATAACAGAAATATGATGGAAATAATTATGGATTAGGATTCCGTTTAAAATCTATAAACAAACTGTAACAGGAAAAAGATCTTTTAACAAAAAGAAAAAAAAAACAACTTTGAATCTTGTACATTCTGATAAACCACATGGAACCCCACCCTAGCAGCACCAAACCTGGATGTGGTGATAAAGTCATATCCAAATTTCAAGTGTCAGCTATCAATTTTTTAAATTTTCTTCAGAAAAATGAACTTCTTTGTGTTCTTGATGTTACAACTTCGTTTCAACTGACCGGACTATTTTCCCGCCATCTTCAGCTGTATAACATACAGAGAAAAAAAAGAAAGAAGAAAAAATCTATATCAGAAATCGATTATATACCCGAAGAAAATTGAACAATCAAAAACTATAGTCGATTTTGCTATTCCAGCTGACCATAGTTTAAAATTGAAAACGAAGATATATAATTTAAAAACGAATACGGAATAAAGTTCTAGAATATTGGTATTTGCTGTCACTTGATCTCGAGAGAAAAGAACGACTTACAACTTGGGAGGGGGAATAAAATTCAGTCAATAAAATCAATAATAATAATAATAATAATACGTTGAATACACTGAGAACTATGCCGGAAGTATAACCTCGAGTGCACAGACAAGTATCACAGTAAATCATCAGTGTCAGGAGACGTGAATAAATCAGTGAAGCTTATTTTACATACGACCGTCTTGAGTGACACGCGCTTGGAAAATAATCGCCCAAGAGCAGATATGAATGAATCCTGACAGAGCTTGCGATGCCTTGGTATAAGAACATCGTGAAGGCGAAAATACAGAGGTACCAAGATCCGACATGGATAATTGGAGAATTGTACCAAGCAGCCGCCGATCAAGTTAGCCCTTTTGTGGTTGGCGCACTCAGGGCTGCTTTTAGAAATCTTCCCGCTTTGCAAGACACCTTAAAGATACCTAAGATTATTGGGAGTGAGCTGGTGTCAGCGCTGCTTGGAACAGCTAAAAGTATTCCGTGTAATCGATCCTGAACAGACTTCATTCATTTTTGTCACCGACATGCCGCGGCTTCCCTTTGTCTTTTCTACAGATATTTCCATGGCAACTGCTCTGACGGGATTTTTTTCACTACATGAATTTTAGCGTTCTATTAGATTGGCATCTAGGTCCCATCCTTTCACTGTTGAAATAAATGCAACTGCCATTTCTAACACAACAGTTTCTTTTCTCGCACTCAACACCTGTGGAACTCTCTTCCATTTACTTGCTTCCTTGATAACTGCAATCTTCAAAAATTTAAATGCAACATCAATCGCCATTTTCTGTTTTCTTAAATCCCGTTTTTCTTTCGTCTTCAATCCTCTCTATGCTCAGTCTTCTCTTTCATTTTCATTCTCTGTAACCGTATGCACACTAGTGGCATTACCGCCTTGCTTGGGGTGAAATGTTTAAGAAAAAGTAAAAGTAGGAGCTGATATATGACCATCATCCGTCGGCCGAAACATCAAAGAATCAGAGAGAGTCTAATAATAATAATAATAATAATAATAATAATAATATACTTAGATGTTTAACCACATTTCGACAGTATCTCTGTCTTCGTCAAGTTATGTTTAAGAATTTCATACGATCATAAAAATATATAAAAAATAAAAATCTCTGTACAAATGTCGCTTTTAACTAAGGCGACAGAGCGAAGGAAACGTAGCGCGAATGGAATGCAACTGGAAAGGCAGTAACGTGATGGGGTCGGGCTCATCTTGAAATTTTGTGTTAGTTGATTAGTTAGAGCAATTTATCAAATAGTTTAATACCAATCTTATGGGAGGCTCTTGTCATTCTGTGCATCCCACCCGGTGGGGGCGAGGGCGGGGGCGTTAATAATTTGCATACATAATTATCTCCATGCCTTTTAAGGGTTGAATGGTCGGTGAATTCTAGATATTTTTTTTCAGAATATATACCTTAAGATGTTCGTTGAAATTACAGTCATTTATGATAAAACTTTGCGCAAGTTCTGTTGATGTCACATTGTTGTCCTTAATAATAATAATAATAATAATAATAATAATGTGCTTAATAATAATAATAATAATAATAATAATAATAATAATAAATGTTATGCTTCAGCACCAGGCATATCTCATACGACTTCTTATTTGATTGGAAGTAATGTAAATGTTTTGGTGAATTAAGATGGGTTGCAATAAATATCTCGTGCAGTACCACAGATCCACTTGTCACTTGTTTGACCATAACTAGGCGAATATGTTCCTTAAGGACTGACGGACTGTAAAACTCTGCTCATGAGCTAGCGCAGTGCGAGATAATCTTGACCGAGTGTCAGTAGAAAACGTTAAAATTTCCCTTTCTCTCTGTCGTGCGACGGTAGCCTAGGGGTAGGATCTCTGATTGATGTCAAATCGGTCGGGTTTCGATAACGGATTGTAGCAATCGGACAATATATCTGCTCCCGGTAAATCCGGTTGAGTTCTCATGAGAAAAAGGTAATTCTAAAAACAGTGGCCCCTACTGCTATTAACGCATTGCTCTTCAACTGAATTGAGCTCCCCGGGCCACTGGCGTATTTCGTATAGAAAACGCTAAGATTTCCCTTTTTCTACGACGATAAACCTAGGGGTAGAATCTCTGACTGATGCCAAATCGGACGTCTCGACACACTGAAGAGAAATGATACAGCGAAACAGTCTGTCTTTAGATGACAACATATACATATATATATATATATATATATATATATATATATATATATATATATATATGTGTGTGTGTGGGGGTGGGTGGGTGTGTGTGGGTGTGAATTTGAAAGATGAGGCTGTCAAGTTGACTTTGGATTGACATCTAGATATTTGAAGAGACCCTCAATCCAAGACTGTCTGAGCCGACAGTTACCTAAACTGAAGGTATTTCTAACGTGGGCCCCATACTAGGTTTGGGGCGTTGGCTCTATCAAAACCTGTCACCAAATCGGGTACACGTGTAATACCCGTATCAGACTGGGCGACATGAAAGATATATTGGGCTTCGTATATATGTCATGAGCACCAATTTGCTAACGTACAGATTTCTCACCGATCAACAGCAACAAGAATAAATTCCCTGATGCTGCACCAGACGCGGCTCCTGATTTTAATTGATGGGAGATGTTAACATGAGCAGGTTTTGTTTGGGAGAATTAAGATAAGCTACACTAAATAAACCCTTTGATAAGACACATTTGTTTTCTTGTAGCCTGATTTAACCAGTCGTGAATCTTCCCTAAGGCCAGATACTATGTGCAGCCCTGTTCAAAACTAATAATAATAATCTTATTATAATTCTGCTTGTCTTTGTCCCTCCCTTAGTTAGTACGACCGTTACGTCCTGCCAATAAATAGACTATACCGTTTTGATCGCGTGGAAAAACGGAAACGATATATCAGGGATACAATTTAGTTTCAGTTAGTAAATGAAAGGAAGAAGGGAAGAAGGGCAGATTGAATTGTTTAACGTCTGTTTCAGTGAAATGGAAAAAGTTGTCAATTTCAAATCTTTTCATTTGTACCCCCTTACTTCTTAAAATAGCGACCAGCATTCATGTTTCTGATTTGTTATTGCATTTTTTTGTTAAAGTTAAAATATTTAACGATGCAATAAGGACATTTCTACGAATATTTTATTGTAGAATTCACCATGAGCTTATTCAGTCGTTAACTTAAGAATTATGATTTATCTGAAAATTCAACTGGCAAACCGTGAAATTTTCACGTGTATTTGTAGTAATACTACTACTACTTCTAATAATAATAATGAGAAGAAGAAGAAGAAGAAGAAGAAGAAGAAAAAAAAGGAGAAAGTAGACAAAAAATAACAAGGAAAATGAAAAAAGTAGAAAATTGCAAGAGAGAAGAGCCAGCAAGAGAATAAAAAATGAATGAAAAAGAAACAAATATGCAATAAGAAGAAAAAGGTAGTAAAGCAGGAAAGAAGAAGAAGAACAACAAATATGCAATAAGAAGAAAAAGGTAGTAAAGCAGGAAAGAAGAAGAAGAAGAAGAAGAACAAACATGCAATAAGAAGAAAAAGGTAGTAAAGCAGGAAAGAAGAAGAAGAAGAAGAAGAACAAACATGCAATAAGAAGAAAAAGGTAGTAAAGCGGGAAAGAAGAAGAAGAAGAAGAAGAAGAAGAAGAAGAAGAAGAAGAAGAAGAAGAAGAAGAAGAAGAAGAAGAAGAAGTGACTTGTGGGGTTTAAATCGATTTGCCTTATTTGTCCAAATATGCGACCCAAAAGAACAGACAAGATTCACTTCCGAAAAGTTTGATTGAAACTTTGGGGATTGAACGTTGACTCAACAAAATTCATTTATTTTAACTTCTGTACGTACGGGATAGGTTTTTTGTTTTTCCATTTGAAAGAAAAACAACAACAAAATATAAACGATATCTTTTCTAAACAAAATTTTAAAACAAGTTATTTCAAGAATAATTCCAAGAAGTTTAAAAGTCAACTGGCGTTTTAACCATTCTTTTCACGTCTGAATTTTAAACAGAATACATGCATCTAAAGAATACACATGGCTGTGTTAAAAAATAAAAATCTACATTATTTTATTTTTTTTACAAATTTATAAGCAAAATTTTTTCTCTCTTTTTTATGGGAAGGGTTAAATTATTGAGCAAATCACAGGAAATTTACTAAACACAATATAAAAATGCAGGTTGGTATTTTTTTTTTACAAGGGTGGGGAGACTGCGTAGGTTGAACCCAAGAAAGTTATTGGTGCACCTCAGTGACATAGAATTGGGTTGGACACTTGACACAGGTGAAACGCTACATGATCATACCGACGCTTTTTTAATTCAAAAGAAAGTGTTAAAAGTTAATCTCTCTCTCTCTCTCACTCACTCACACACACACACACACACACACACACACACACACACACACACACACACACACACACAAACAAACAAACGATAAGTTTCTGCGTAGGCAATTTCATAGCCGTAAGAGTAAATATAGTTATTTTCATTAGAAACAAAGAAAAGAGTGTTGAAGTACTGCGTAATACTTCTATATGACAGTGAATGAACATGTGGAAGAAACGAGGCAAAATAGACATTATTTTACACAGGGATGCTGGGGTTGATTAGTTGATCGATTTGTTTTTTACGTCTTATCAACCCTTTGCGGGTTATTTAAAGCCAGACAATATTTTGAGATAATAATAATTTACTGATACAAATCCAACTAATTAACCCATAACTGAGACAGATGAAGTGAACTCACATCTGTCTTAAGGGTATTTACGCGTAAGTGAACCCTTATCAACCATTTGCTTGTTATTTAAAGCCAGAAAATATTTTGAGATAATTATGATTAACTGATACAAGTCCAACTAATTAACCCTTAGCTGGGACAGAAGAAGTGAACACGCATTTGTTTCGGGGGAATTTACGCGTAAGTGAACCCTTATCAACCATTTGTGTGTTATTTAAATCCAGAAAATATTTTGAGATAATAACGATTAACTGATACAAGTCCAACTAATTAACCCTTAGCTGGGACAGAAGAAGTGGACTCACATATGTCTCAAGGGAATTTACGCGTAAGTGAATATAACGAACCCGACTGGAATTTGAACTCGGCACTTCGATTAACAATTCCGACCCGTTTTCCATTGCAGCACGCACACATCCAAGTTTGCAACACCTGGTGTTCCCAAGCGGGCACCCATCTAGGTATAGAACAGGGTCGATATTGCTTACCTTCGGTGATTGCACGAGAACCGGTGTTTCAGCGTGATATAGCCGTAAGTTTGAAGAATTTTGAGAATACCACGGACAGAACATGTGAGCAACAAGGAAGTTTTAAAGAAAATGGAAAAAAAGAAGGACATTTATACTTAAAGTCAGAAAGAAACAGTTAAAATTTCAAGGACGCATAATGAGAAAAGCAAACTTTAAAAATTTGACGTTCACAGAATATATTAAACGCCTCCAAAATGAAACCTTGTTAATGATCTGAGAGACCCCTCACTGCCTTCCATCAACATGGCCGATGCTATCCTCCAGGAAAGTGACTCGTTGCACCTTCTCGGGCAAACATTCTCTGCTGACATGAAGTAGAAAGATTATATCAAATCATTTGCTAGGTCTGCTGCTAAAATATTTCGTTTACTGTGTCGTGCTAGATATTTTTTTTCTCTCCAGAATCTATCTTACATATCTATAAGTCTACCGTGCATCCATGCTTTAAATATTACTGCTACGTGCTCCCGTTATATATTTAGAGATTTTTGATAAAGTTAAAAAAAAATTCCGCAATATTATCGGACAAGACCTGGCATCTCGGCTTCAGTCGCTTCCTCACCACCGTAAAGTAACTTTCCTGCGCCTTTTCTATAAATACTTTCATGGTAATTGTTCTGATGAACTTTCCGCTAACTTAGCTTTCAGTTAACTTAGCTAGGGTATGTATGCTCATTGGCCCCTTTTATTTCTGTCCCTAATTTTCTTTAAGTTTAATTCCCCATCCCCTCCCTCGTTAGGTGGTTAGTGATGTCAGTTTCGCGTGAGTGGTTTCGTATTTGTTGTTGTGTTTGAATGAGTGCGTGTCAGTGTGTGTGCTTGGGATGAATGAATGTTTTATACTATTATAGACCCGCATTGATTTCGGCCAGTGAACTGATATTTCTGCCACATTTAGGGATTGTGTGTGTGGGGGGTTATTACTAATATTATTTTATTTAATTTCTTGTTAGTGTTATATTCATATTGTAAATACTCATTGGGGCTAGATTTTAGAATTGTTATTTTATTCCCCTCCCCCCACAGACAACGAATTGTAAATATGGGGACTAGTTAGTATTTACATAGAGACATTGAGGTATTATGGTGATTGTAGTAAGAAAGGTACGTATGAATGTGTTGTTTTGGTGTAATGAATATTGTTCGTACGATTGGGTCAGTGTTTGCGGCTAGCTAAGTTATAGTTAAGACAGAAGAAGACCGTCCTATCACCCAATCCCCCCTTCGGCCTTGTGCCACATTTCTGTGTATTAAACAGAATAAATATCACTTTCCGCTATGGTACCCAGACTTTAGGAATTTAAGCGCAGTACTAGATTAGCAACAAGATCTCACCAATGTACAGTTGAATGGGCTTGATGCAACCGCAAGTTCTATGCTAACAGTTTCTTCTTGTCGCTTGTAGAACTTTCTGTCGGCTTTATGCTTTCCAACCAATTTTGATCTTCAAAAATTGTAATGCAATGTCAATCGTTATCTACTGTCTTCTTAAATCCTCCTCTTTTATTCTTCTCACTCCTTTATAAGGTTTCTCTTTTTTTCTTATTCTTTCGCACTCAATAACCTCTTGTGTCTTAATGGCTTTACTGCCTTGCAAGGGGTGAAATGGTTAAGAAAATAGATGGAAGCAGCTTGAAAACTACTTAACGTGCTTGTGTAAATGGATAGCAGAACAGGGAGCGCGAAAGATACTAAAAGACAAACATTACTAAGAGCGACAAAAGACAGGAAGGTGTGGAGAGCTATAATTGCTCACGTCCTGAAGGAATACAACGCATACACGATGATGCTTAAAGGAGTCACTTGGATCAATATCTTCATCTGTATTGTTCTGGTCTGAAGTTCTCAAATCAAATAGTGTCGGTATTCCAGGAATTTGTACTAATATCCTGATCTTTATTGCTTCCACATTCACCAATGAAGACAACTTCGTCTCAGAAACAGAGAACCCTGTATGAGGTCTACTTGGCGCAAAAGAATCTAATTCTCAAAATTTCCAAGTCAGGCGACGGTCGTATTGGGGGAAAATAATTATATTCATGAGAGCACATGCATTTAAAAAAATGAAATAATATTAAATCATTTTACTTTTGAAACAGCCAGATGCAATCGGAAGTGCCATTTGCTAATGCAATCATCAGGAACTGATGTATTTTACTAATATATATATATATATATATATATATATATATATATATATATGTGTGACAAAGGTTCGGCCTATTTCCTAATAACATATGAGAAAATACAGACATTTTTTGAGGTCATATCTGGGTCGGGCTGAAACATTTACGCACGCCTTCGTATAAATATTGTAGATGGGCAAACACACAGACACAGGTGCGTTTGCATTGGCATATACACTATATATAAGAGGGCGTTTATTTATGATTGGACATGGACATATTTATTGCTTCTTTCTTGTTTTCCTGTTTTTTCAAATGGTAAACCTACTTAGGTACGACACACACATACACAGATAAAGAGAGGCGTAAGATGTAAGTACATTTGTTTAGACACACGCACAAACACACACGCGCACATATCTATCTATACACACACACACAGGGTACGATGGATAAATTGTCGTTTAAATTACGCAAAAATGAAAACACGGACGTCACGTTTTAACAGATATATTTTCATAAATTACACAAAAATATCTTGACATACTAAAGAGTAAATTTATTCAATAAAATCGCCATTGGCTTCAACCACGGCCTCCAGACGGCTTCGGAATCTCCTGTATCTCTTGTGGGCGGTCTTCTTGATTAAATTGGTGAATGCTGCCATAATCTTTGCCTTCAGTTCATCTTTGGTGCTACACGGATTTTTGTTGGTCTCTCGTTTAATTGCGCTCCACACATAATAATCTAGGGGGTTACAAGTCTGGGGAGTTAGGTGGCCAGATGTAAGGGGTGATGTGGTCGCAAAAATTGTCTGACAGCAATGAATGGGTTCTTCTGATTGTGTGGCATGCTGCAGAGTCCTAGGGTTTTAGACATCGGGTTTTCCAGCAGCCACCCTCTTGACCCAGGGCAGCACTACCTCCTCGAGGATGTAGGCGCCCGTGTTGACTCTGAAGCCTCGTGGGAAGATGACTGGAGGCTTAACGTTACCATCACTTGTAGTCACTCCAAACACCATAGTAATCGCCATTAGACTCATCCAACTCTTCCTGAATCCTCTGCACTGTCTTCAGAAATGTTCATATAGGAGCTTCCGTCGCGAATGACAAGCAGTACTGCATACTGTTTCCAGATTTCTGGTGGACTCAATTGCGCCATGGTGCTCTTTTTCTCACAGATAGTGCCCAACTATCCCTACTATACTGACTATACAACTGACACTACTATACTGTGCAGTCGACAAAATAAAAAATAAACAACGCGCATGGGCAAAATTAAAAATATAAAATGGAGACAATTTATTCATCGCACTCTCTGTGTGTATGTATGTATATATATATATATATATATATATATATATATATATATATATATATATATATAGATATATATATATATATATATATATATATATATATATATATATATATATAGAGAGAGAGAGAGAGAGAGAGAGAGAGATATGGTGGGAAAGAGACTATGTAACCAGTTTTGCAATTTAAAGGAAAAGAAAAAGCAAGCAAATAAATATAGGAAATCGTCTGCCTTGTATTGAAAGACTTTTTCATACCCATTTTTAGATATATTATTTTTAGAAACAATTGGTTACAGATTTTTTCCCCATTGATTACTGGCTTTTTTTTTTAATGCGAAACACTTGTTCTACGATCCTAAAAACTGTTCTTTTCCTCATCTTTTTGCTTTATTTTTTCTTCATGTGTTCTCTTGTATAAAAGATATGAACTTGGAAAATAATGGTAAACAGAAAAGGACAGAAACAAAGCAATAACAAACAAAATAAATAAAACAACATGGTCTCAATAATCAAAGCACAACTATCTATTAAAGTATGAAAAATTTGGCAGATTTTGACGGTATTCTTTTTTTTTTTACTAATGTTCCCCAATACATGCCCAAGAGTATATATACAACCTTGCATTTGGAAACACGAATTAATCAACATGTACCTTCTAAAATACGACTTGGCAAACGTGTTATCTTCCCTCTACAAATATGGAATTGGCTATTGCGCAACCCCTAGTAGAGAATATAGCCTGTGCCAAGTCATATACGAAAGAGTGGTTCAAAATTATTCACATAGCTGGTTCCAACAATCATTTAAATATTTTGGAATCAATCTGCCGGCAGAAGGTTTTTGTGAAGTCCCTTAATTTGTTGGGGGATATTTTATTTTAACTGTCCCTCGCTAATTATTTACACGCAATTTCCCCTCCCCTCGTTATAAGTATATATACGTATATGTTATTGATTTTAGCGTGTTTTTAACCCTTTTTTTTTTGCTCTTCATTTTCGTTGCTGTTCTTTTCGTTTAATTTATCAATTTTTCCAACGATTTTCTCCTGATGAGATGTTGGACGAAAGGGCCTTAGGGACTATTACCATTAATAAATTCCTTGTTTTTTAAATAATATATATATATATATATATATATATATATATATATATATATATGATTATGAATATGATTTTTGGCAAAAATGATATTCGCCAAAAGAGTGGCCAAATTAAAAGAGTGCTCAATACTATTTTCCCAGAACGAAAATGTAGAGCAAATTAAGATGTAAAATATCAATACGTCATATGTTTCCTAGAGGGCACGGTGGAGTAATGATTGAGGAATCCGAGAGGTGAGTTCGAATTCCAGTCGAATCCATTACGTTCACTTACGTGCTAATACCCTTGGCACAGGTATGAATCCTCTTCTCCCACAACAGTTATGGGTAAATAACAGGATGGACCAGGTTCTATAGCCTTGGATGTCAACTGGTCTACCGCAGAAAGAAATGCCAACCTACTGCGGGAAAAATATGCCTCGTCAGTCATGTATCGAAAGATACATGATCGCCTAAACAAGTATCACGCATGGCACATAACTGACTGACACGTGTTGTCGGATGAATCCATCTCGGTAGAAATCATGGTTGCAAGGTCAGTGTTTCTGGTATTTTACACACACACACACACACACACACACACACACACACACACACACACACACACACACACATATATATATATATATATATATATAATTTCATCCCAAACAAGGGAATAAAAACCTCTAAGATGCAGGGATTACTGAGTGTGAAAATAAATATAAGAAAATATTTTAAGGTGTGAGAACAATAAAAGAAGACAGAAGATAGCGACTGACATTGCATTTAAATTTTTGAAGATCAAAGAAGACTGGCAAGCAAGAACCAGGAAGAGAAATCCACAAGCGATGAAAGAAACTGTTAGCATAAAACTTACGGTTCCATGTAACAATTTCAACTCTACAATGATGAGACCTAGCCGCCAATCTAGTACTGTACTTAATTTACAGTGCTGTTCGATAGAAGTAACTCACCTGATTTTTTTTCTAAATGTTCTCTTCTCCGATGAAACGAAAATTGAGCTAAATTCAAATGATAAGCGATCTAAAATCCGCAGAAGAAGCATTGAAAGCTCTTTGAATTTAGCAGTAAGTACTGTCAAGCATCCGTTCAGTATAATGTTCTGGGGATGCTTTTCTTTTCATGGAACTGGTTTCTTAAAACCTATTGAAAAGACCCTCAAGAGCGAGCAGTACAAGAGAATTTTAGAGTCTTTTCTGCTCCCGTCTGCTGAAAGGGTGTAAATCGACCCCACCAAGCTCATTTTTATGCAGGATAATGCTCCCTGTCACAAATCAAAATTGATGAAGGAATACTTTGATGAGAAGCAGGTGAGTGTTATGACATGGCCGCCCCAATCTCCTGACCTCAACCCCATAGAAAACTTATGGAGCATTATAAAGTACAGGCTCTCGAGAAAGCAGTTGAGCAACAAAGAGGATTTGATTGTGCATTTCATATCCGAATGGAATTCGATGCTTGGAGATGAGATTTGCCAGAACCTAATCAAGTCAATGCCAAAATGGGTTGAAAACGTTATTCAAAATAAAGGGGGACCCATAGATTATTAAATATTTCGAACTATATTACCTATTATAAATAAATTATACCTCTATTATTCTTTATTTAAAGCTGTTTGGTTATGTTTCTATTGATTACTAGTTGCAGGAAATAAGTGAGTCCCTTTTTTTGCACAGAGTTTTTCCCTAAATCTCATTTATATACAATATTATAATTATCAATAGAATACTTTAAGGTGAGTAAACTTTTTTACTAGGTGGTCAGGAAGGGGTCTTTATATTAGTAAGATTAAAAATTTGTTTGATCCCCAAAACAAAAGGCGAAAAAATTTCTAAGTAAAATAAATCAGGTGAGTCACTTTTATCGAACAGCACTGAATATCTTTTACATGATCATGATTCTTGGAAATCGCTTTTCTCGTTTCTTCTTGCTTTTTTTTAAAAATTCTCCTTCCTTTCCCTTCTCACGTCAATGTAAGGCGGGCATTTCCTAGGATTAAGACCCAAAATAGATACGAACCTATCTATTTATCTCAACAAGTGTCTGTGAGTAAAGTTGAATGAGAATCCGATGGAATAGTAAATATGATAGCTTGTAAGACATTTTAATATTTATTTACTTTTATTGGGATACAATATAACAATAAATCAATAATAATGAAATAAAATAAACGAATTGAAATTTAATTTGTATCATGATACAGCTAATTTGTATTATGATACAGCTAATTTGTATCATGATACAGCTAATTTGTATTATGATACAGCTAATTTGTATTATGATACAGCTAAAGTAAAAATCAAAAGCAGAGCCGCTTAACGCGAAACATGCTTTGTCTCGCTAATATAGATTTTGTTATTGGGAAATAAAATTATTTTTCTGATGACTTCGGCTCAACAGGTAAACCTGTCAAAGTAGAAGTATTCCATACAGTCATATTATATATATATATATATATATATATATATATATATATATATATATCAATTCTCAACAAGTGAAGCAATAAAATCTGCTAGAATGCAAGTGTTTATTGACATAGCATTTGAATTTCTGAAGATGGTAGTTGACTGCTGCTGATTTTTTTTCTTACAGCTTAGCAACTCTTTGTGGGCTTATTTAAAAGTTAAACATATTTTGAATTGTAAAAATTATCTTTTTACGAGTGTATATTGCGTTAGCAATGATTTATCCAGATACAAGAAATGACAGGAAATCAGGCAGCGAGTTTGACAAACAAGTGCAAGAGAATAAACCACACACAAACACGTGCGCGCGCGTGCTCACACACACGCAGATATATACAGTGCTGTTCGATAAAAGTGACTCACCTGATTTATTTTTTTTTACTAAATGTTCTCTTCTCCGATGAAACGAAAGTTGAGCTAAATTCAAATGATAAGCGATCCAAAATCCGAAGAAGAAGCTTTGAAAGCTCTTTGAATTTAGCAGTAAGTACTGTCAAGCATCCGTTCAGTATAATGTTCTGGGGATGCTTTTCTTTTCATGGAACTGGTTTCTTAAAACCTATTGAAAAGACCCTCAGGAGAGAACAGTACAAGAGAATTTTAGAGTCTTGTCTACTCCCTTCTGCTGAAAGGGTGCAAATCGACCCCACCAAGCTCATTTTTATGCAGGATAATGCTCCCTGTCACAAATCAAAATTGATGAAGCAATACTTTGATGAGAAGCAGGTGAGTGTTATGACATGGCCGCCCCAATCTCCTGACCTCAACCCCATAGAAAACTTATGGAGCATTATAAAGTACAGGCTCTCGAGAAAGCAGTTGAGCAACAAAGAGGATTTGATTGTTAATTTCATATCCGAATGGAATTCAATGCTTGGAGATGAGATTTGCCAGAACCTAATCAAGTCAATGCCAAAAAGGGTTGAAAAGGTTATTCAAAATAAAGGAGGACCCATAGATTATTAAATGTTTCGAATTATATTACCTATTATAAATAAACTATACCTTTATTATTCTTTATTTAAAGCTGTTCGGTTATGTTTCTATTGATTACTAGTTGCAGAAAATTAGTGAGTCCCTTTTTTTGCACAGAGTTATTCCCTAAATCTCATTTATTTCTAAAATTATAATTATCAATAGAATACCTTAGGGTGAGTAAACTTTTTTACTAGGTGGTCGGGAAAGGGGGTCTTTATATTGGTAAGATTAAAAATTAGTTTGACCCCCAAAACAATAGGCGAAAACATTTTTAAGTAAAATAATCATGTGTGTTACTTTTATCGAACATCACTGTATATATATATATATATATATATATATATATATATATATATATATATTTGTTAAGTACTTTGGTAGTAATCACTCTCTAATACATGTTTTATTAAAAGTGACTGATAATTTTAGTCTTTTTTCCGCGTTTACAAGAGATGTCTTTTTTCATTTAGTGTATATAGAAATTATCATTCGAAGTACTTTCGGCTAATATATTAAACAATTCCAAGGTGTTTCGATGTGCTATTGCAGTTAGGCTGGTGAGACGCAGACATATCTTAATTACCGAACACGGCTAGTACATTATGGCTGTTTTTACGATTGATGTTACGGATGTTTGTTTTTTTTTACAATAAAGGGGTCTATTATTTTTAGTCGTCTTTCACAATTAGCGACGTTTATTAGTGTTTTTGTCGATATGTTACGTACCGAATTTTAGATATTTTCATGTTGGTTTTTGGGTTGGGGTGATTTTTGAACAGCTAATAAAAAAAAAAGCAATGTCCATCTTTATATAAGATTATGTCCACTGTTTTAAAATGCACAATGCTAGTAGCTCAGGTCAAAAGCCAAGTGTATATCGTATCAGCTTTCCGTCCCCACATGTGATAAAAGCCTTCTGACAATGCGTCTCCTCGGACAGCTGAAAAATGGATAACAAAAGCCCAACAAAGTCTGATAATATTCCCAAAGGAAAAAGCACATCCCACCATTATCGTGATATCACGGTTAATATTGTAGTTTAAGCGTAAACATCGAATAATTTCTTTTCTTTCTTAACTATACAATGAAAGAATCTGCATTCAGAATGTATGTAGACATTTTCTGGTAACAATCTGTGTTTTACGTAATTTGCTTTGGTTTGTTTTGTTTTACGGCATATCAACACCTCAATGGGTTATTTAATGCCGACAAAATTTTTATTGCTGTTAATGTTTTTCTTCAAAAATCTATTTCTGGGAATATTTTTCCTTGAAGAAATCTATAGCTGGTAATATTTAAAAGAAAATGTATAGCTGTTTTTATTTCTGGTATTTTTTTAAAGTATTGCTGATGATAATTTTTCCTTCAAAAATATTTCTGGTAATAGTTTTTTTTTATTACAAAGTATTTATGGTATTAAAAACCTATTTTTAAACAAGTTTGTGTGTTAACTATTTGCCCTTAGCTGGGACCCTAACAGGTGCTACCGCACAGGGTCAGGGTGGACCTGGGAACACCAGCAATTAAGAGGTGTTTCCAAGGTCCTCAAAACCTCCTGATCAGAGGCCTTGCTGTCGGACGTAGTTTATCATCTTACCCAGGACGATATTTTACGTAATATACGACACGAAAGTAGATTTCTTGACAAAGCCAGACTTACAAATTCTTTTACTGAAACAAAGATTTGATTGTCGCTTTCAAAGAAACGATTAAAAACCTCATCGAGTTATTATAACTTAACGCAATTTCTGTGGTTGAATGATAACGAAAGAGTTAATGATTTTAGTGCAGGTGGTAAAAACAGCAAACGAACGTTTCGGTGTTGGGTGGATGAGGGGACAAGTGTCCTGGCAATGGAATTAGTCACGTAAACATCTGTTTTGGTAAGTAAAATGGTTTACTTATCCGCTGATTTAATTTGCTACTTTTGATCGCCTCTTAAACGTCCGGTGAGTATGCCGAACAAAAGGCTGGGGGATCACAGAGTTGCAACAAGGTATAAGCTATAAACCGTGTAAAAACGAGAGTTATGAACATGGTTGCTATTTGCCTCAATTAAAAAGAAAATCCTTTTTTTTTTCATCTAAGATTACTTTGTGGTAACGAGGTCAACATGCGTCAAATCATATTTGCACAAAGGATGAACCAAGATAAATAAATATATTTGGATAGCCTGAAGTAGAAATGAATAGATTTACATAGATAAATATGAACAAACTGAGACAACAGATGCGAATAGACCGAGACAGACATGTAAACAGAATGAGACAAAAAGATGTGAACAAAGTGAGATAAACAGATGTGAACAGTGAGACAAACAGATGTGTAAAGAGTGAGACAAACAGATGTGTAAAGAGTGAGACAAACAGATAGATAGATAGATAGATAGATAGATAGATAGATAGATAGATGTGTGTGTGTGCGTTTATGGGCGGTGTAGATTTATTGTCACATTTTCGCTCTAGTAACATTAAACCCTGTGATCATGGGGTTTTCGGGAGATAATTCTGGTATCACTTGCACTGTTAACGTACACCACATGCTACAAAGGCACAATACTCTTTCGAGGCGAGGGAAAATTATTTGAAACCGGTAAAAAATACCATTACCTTACGACTTCTTGGAATAAACACTTAACAAAAAACAACAAATAAAACATTACAATTGTTATAAAACAAAACTTTAGTTGATGCATCTAGGGCAGCTATGATAGTTCGTTGGAAAATACCTGTAATATTTATTAGTATTAAAAGGTACATAATTAACAGGTAGAAAATTAATTTAATTAGCCATAGACACTCGTGCATAGGTCGATATTGAAACTATAGGATTATTCTTAATGGTCGAGCATTTTCAAAGTTTGAAACGTGACTCGAAATCAGTCACCTCCCCGAAGATTAATTTTTAGAATTTAAGAATAATTCTGCAGTGGACCTGAACCTAGTATTGCCTTATTTTGAAAATAGGTCTCCAAGGGAACCTTTCTGCCCTCAATGCAATCCTGGATTCATCAAAGACATTTATTTAAGGATAATGAATATTTTGATAAAATTAACAGCCATAGACTTTTAATATATATATATATATACATATGAAGAAATATAGTCTTAAAGTGTGCTATATTTATGGGATAAAGTGCTCAATATCAGAGATAGAGCGTGTGTAAATATAAAAGTGAACATAGAAGTCAACACTTAGAGGCGAAAGTCTGTTTCATGCTAGATGCAATCGGTGGCCTGACGATTGCATCTAGCATGAAACAGACTGTCGCCTCTAAGTGTTGACTTCTATGTTCACTTTTATATTTATATATATATATATATATATATATATATATAAACTTTCTATGAATATATGCGGTAATTATAGCAAGTTACTGATTTTTAGAAATTATTTATTCCCGATGTTTCTTTTGTAATAGTTTTAAACTTTAACGCAAAGTGGTAATTAATTAACAAGCTCGTTTTGCAGGTTTGTTTTGTTCTGATTAGTAAAATCGATCCTCACCAACTTCCCCATTATTGTGGTTTTTTACCAGACTAGTTAAGTTCAAGTAAGTCTTACAGGCGCACTCACGTTATTTATTTTTAAACAACCTTATTATGGTTATAAGCAAATTTAACTCCACGGTTTTAAGAGTGTCAGGAGATAAATGTTAAAAATCTCTCTAGTTTATATGCGATCTGGTACTGAAAAAATCTCGGCCCAACCAAGAAGCACTTTAAAATAATTTTTAAAAAAATTTGTTTTTAGAAAGCGAGTTGGGTCAAGAACCTTTCAGCACATTTCAGGTTTTAACCTAAAATCATAAATTTCATATATTAAAATAATGATAGGAAAAAATATATATATATATAAATTTCCATACTTCACCTGGATAAATCCGTTTTCGCTCCATGATGAATAACAAATGGTCATGAATATTAAATAGTAACGTATATACAATTTATTTATATGGGTGTCTGCGTACGCAAGCGTTGAGACCTGGTAACTTATGCCGATGCCTGTTCAGTCACGTATGAACAGTGGGAGAATAAACAATTTGTTTTGATCCTTGTGAAAAAAAAAGTACGTAAATATACAATCAGTGGTTCATGATATCGATAAGTTATTTGTAGCGTAACAAGTCAAAGTTCCATGTATCGATAAATCAACAAATCGCGAGTTAAGGGGGTTCTTTTGTATTTTTTTTTCCAGAGATACCGTCTCTTTTTTTTTCTTTTTCTTTTTTTTTTTTTTAAATATCAAAGCAGAAGAAATACCCACATAAAAAGATACGTGTTTTTATAATATATACATAATGAAACGGGAAGCATTTACTTGGTGGAACAATTCGTAGAAAAAAAAAAAAAAAAAAAAGATGAACTTTTCGTAGGTTTAAGTAATGTCCACGGTTGTAGGTGCTCCAGAGGTAATTGTTTGAAATATCTGTCGTGTGTTTCTTCTTCTCTCTTTCTTTTTACAGTTATTCCTTGGAAGCGGAGAGAGATTCCGGAGTCTGGTACTTGTTGCAATTCCCGGAAAAAAGCGGTTCCTATCTCCTTGGGTACAAGTTGTCGACACTTTTATGTTGAATAGTGAGAACAACTTGTTATTACTTGTACACCTTAGCATTTTGTTTTGAACTTTTTTTCGTCTAACTTTCCAGTCCGACTAAATAAGATCGAGAATACTTGACAATAACACGTTAGCTCCATACGCGACTTTCTAACACTTATTTTCTTAAATCACTTTTTCCTTTTTTTTTTTTAATACCTTCTCCGGCCAAAAAAAAATAAATAAATAAAACAACAACGAAAAGAGCCTTCTTATTCTCCCATTTTTTTTTTTATATAAATAAGATGTACCTGATGTACCCCCTTTTGCTCCCAGGGGTTGAATAAGTTAGAGTGATCGACTACTACATGAGTTTCGCTTAGCGGAGGACGCTGATTGGCTGAGCCGGCTGCCCCGGGAAGTTCTTAATAGTAAGTATACTAACTTTCTTTCTTTCTTTTTTTTTTAGTTGTTACTTGTTCTGTCTGTGTGTAATTCGAAATGTGGGTGATTCATTGTTGGTGTGTGTGTCCCACACAGTTGCCTGCCTCTCCAACGAGCGATAGCTATGAATGAAGGACACGTGAAATTGTCGCCTGGCCAAACTATTCGGCTATTTTTTTTTAACCACGAAACGCGCCCTTTAAGCACACGATTCTTTTGTCTTACCTTTTTGTTTATTTATTTAAATTTTACAACCGCCCCCACACCTAAACTCGTCTTAAAATACACCTACACTACCTTTTTTTAAACTGCCTCACCGTATTATGGAACTAACAGAAAGTAGTTTATTTTTAAAATTTTTTTAAGCTTTGCGTTTTTGCTTAGCTGTCCACTTTAAATCGTAATGAATGGGCTGCTTTTTATGGAGGTGAATTGTCGTACAGGTGACTTCTAATTCCCAAAGAAAGAAAGAAAGAAAGAAGAAAGGCGTGTATAAAAAAAAAAACGAAATAAAAAAAACAAAAAAACATTGAGGTAATGTAAGAAAGAACGAAAGAAAGAAACAAAGAAACAAAGAAAAAAGAAAGAAAAAACTCAAGGAAAAAATAAATAATGAAAGAAAGAAAAAAGAAAGGAAGAATGAAAAATTTCAAGGAATAAATACAGAATGAAATAAAGAAAGCAAGAAAACGAAAACAAGCAAGAAAGAAAACGAAAGAAAAAAAGAAAGAAAACTGTGGGTAATTAGACAAATAAACAAACGAACTAAAGGAATGAAAGAAAGTGAAAAAAGAAAGAAAGAAAATATATACAGAAAAATAATGTGAGAGGGGAAAGTTGTCGGGGGATTTCAAAGGAGTGAAAAAGAAATAAAAAAGGATGAAATGAGAAGAGAAAATATAGATAGATAGATAGATTAGATAGATAGACAGATAGATAAGAAATGATCTGACATAGATAGATAGATAGATAGATAAGAAATGATCTTACATAGATAGATAAGAAATGATCTGACATAGATAGATAAGAAATGATCTTACATAGATAGATAAGAAATGATCTGACATAGACAGATAGATATATAAGAAATTATCTGACGTAGATAGATAGGAATGAAAGATGGAAAAGAGAACATGAGGAGAAATATAGCACATTTAAATGTAAAGATGCATTGGCATGGCTGATTTTTACAAGGCAAGAACCGGACTTCAGTGTCTTTTTTAACATCGCATAAAATCCTTTCCGGACTCACACTCGAACACACACACACACAATGTCTAGAATCTCGTGGATGGGACGAGATGCTAACAGAAGTAGAATCTTTCGATTAAACAAAACTCAGAGACTTCAAGGAAATACGATGTGGTTCTACTGACATTCTTTTGAGAATACAATGGAAAATGTTAGCAATAAGGAAGTTTTAAGGAAAATGGAACCCCCCAAAATGCCCTTAGAATAAAGAATAGACAATTGAAATATCTGGGACACATAATGAGAAAAATGTTCGGAGAATTTGATACTCACAGGATATACTGATGCAAGAAGTACAAAGGGAAACAGCGAGTAATCTACACAACGAACCTGGGCAAATGGATAGCAAGGGAACAAACATTTCTTAGATACGAATGATAGGAAGCTGTGGAGAGTCATATATATATATATATATATATGAATTGGACAGAGTCCGACAATTTATTTAAAGACATTTTTTATATGTTTAACGTTCTTTTTATAGATACATGTATTTAAGTAAATGCTCTGTTTTATAATAAACAGTATTAAATAACATTTACCGGCCTGAAAATCTCTCGGACATTCAGGCCGGTAAATGTTATTTAATACTGTTTATTATAAACAGAGCATTTACTTAAATACTTGTATCTATAAAAAGAACGTTAAACGTATAAAAAATGTCTTTATATATATATATATATATATATATATATATATATATATATATATATATATATATATATATATATATATGAAGAAATATAGTCTTAAGATGTGCTATATATCAGAGATAGAGCGTGTGTAAATATAAAAGTGAACATTGAAGTCAA
The DNA here is from genome assembly GCA_964036315.1 of Acanthosepion esculentum. Taxonomy (NCBI): domain Eukaryota; kingdom Metazoa; phylum Mollusca; class Cephalopoda; order Sepiida; family Sepiidae; genus Acanthosepion; species Acanthosepion esculentum. Next base: position 35,456,584 of record OZ038498.1, read on the forward strand.
CACATAGTGGCGACAGGCTGTTTCATGCTAGACGCAATCGTCAGGCCTGACGATTGCGTCTCGCATGAAACAGCCTGTCCCCTCTAAGTGTTGACTTCCATGTTCACTTATATATATATATATATATATATATATATATATATATAAGAGAGAAACTACAAATGGAGTAAAAGTCCACAGTTTGTAGCATTTATTTTTAAATTGGTGTAGAGCAAATTATTATTATATTTTTATCATAAGAGATTATAATAAAAACATTTTCAATAGCTACACAAAAGCTCTCATGTTTCAATAGCATGGTTGTACTTCCTCAGGCGATGGTTGCTAACTGAAGAAGTACAACCAAGGTATTGAAACATGAAAGCTTTTGTGTAGCCATTTAAAATGTTTTTATTATAAGCTTTTATAATAAACACACACACACACACACACACACACACACACATGGACATATATATATATTGATAATATTAGTGTCCTGAAAGGCACTTTCCAAATATTTCCTTATAATTGACACATTATACGCAAGGCACGAATGTAGGGTTGTCAGTAAAAGGGACAACCTAACATGCAAATTACAAATTGGAGATGCCAAAATGAATTATATAGATGTAAGTCAGTTATGTGTCATGCGTGATACACGCTTGGGCGATCATGTATCTTTCGATACATGACTGACGAGGATGATTTTTTCTCGCGGTTGGTTGCCATTTCTTTCTGCAGTAGACCAGTTGCCATCCAAGGCTATAGAACCCGGTCTGTCCTGTTCTATTATTTACCCAATTGGGTGTGGGGGTGAGAAGAAGAGAAGTCATACTTTTCCCAAGGGTATTAGTACGCAAGTGAATGCAATGGATTCGACTGGAATTCGAACTCGGCTCTCCGATTCCTCAATCCGAGCCGCTATCCATTACTCCATCGAAGTTATTAACAGAGGACGGAAAGCGCGACACTGAAATTCGGAGGCGCATTGGGATAGCGAAGGATGCAAAAACAGAGACAGAGACAAAGAAAAGACCACTGAACGTAACATCAGCCTTCCATGGTAATTAATGCTCGACGATCTACTCACAGATGACAAAGAGTCTTGAGGCAACAGAAATATGCGACTACATAAGGATGCTGAGAATACGATGGACCAAGCATGTAAGCAAGTTTTTGAAGAAGATGGAAACAAAGGACATTTGTACTTAACACCAGAAAGGGACAGATGAAAAGACATAATAATGAGGAAAGAGGGCTTGCAAAATTGAATACTCACAGGACAAACGGAAGATTAGAGGAAAACAACGTATAATTTACCTGGTAAGCTTGTGTAAATGGATGGCGGAAGAAAGTTTAGATGAGATAAAAAATAGACAAAGTTTATTAAGAGCTACAAAGACAGGTAGTTGGGGTGAGTGATGAACGTGAAAGAACGCGGTATAGGGAAGAAGGCAAGCACACCGAAACACACACGCGACAGATGATTAAATTGATATGTAATGCAACATTTGATATATAGACTGAATGACATCTCGTCAATTAATTAGGAACGGATCCGCAGACGTGACAAACAATAATATTTACAGGTTTAAAAAGACTTTCTCGATTTGAGATGAAGCGATACAAATGTTCATTTCAGAAAAATAAACATGTTATGCAGTTTTAATTTCTCAAAATTAGTCCGTCGAATGTCAAAGTTATATATATATATATATATATATATATATATATATATATATATATATATATACAGTTATACATATATATATATATATATACAGTTATACATATATATATATATACAGTTATACATATATATATATATATATATATATATATATATATATATATATATATATATATATACATATGCATATACATACATATATACATACATATATATGCATATATCTATATATATATATCTGTATATATATATATATATATATATATATATATATATATATATATATATCTGTATATATACTCCACTTTATCATAGATATTCGCTTATATGTATATATATATATATATATATATATATATATATATATATATATATATATGTATGCCGAAAGCTAAATATGTTGTATATATATATATATATATATATATATATATATATATATATATATATATATATATACATACACACACACACACACACATACACACACACACACACACATATATATATATATATATATATATATATATATATATATATATATGTATGCCGAAATGTAAATATATTGTATATATATATATACATATAATTATATATATATATATGCCGAAATGTAAATATATTGTGTGTTTATATATATATATATATATATATATATATATATATATATATATATATAACATATTTACATTTCGACATTAAATAATGATATGCCGCTAACAAAAACAAAGAACCATAATAAAATACCTTTCCCAAAGGTATTTGCGTGTAAGGGAATATAACGGACGCAACGGGAACAGGATCTCAGCTCTCCAATTAACAATTCCGAGCCATTATCCATTACACCGCCCGCACATCCAAGTTTAGAGCACTTGGTATTCCATTATATATATATATATATATATATATATATATATATATATATATATATATAGTGTGTATATATATATAGGGCCGGCGCTAGGGTCTCGCCACACCCGAAATTTGATATGCCCCCCACCCACTACATGTCGATTTCAAAGATTCCCAACGTGGGGGTTAATGTTATTCTTTTTTTTAATAACCACTACTATTTTCATAACTAAATTTTACTCGAAAAAAAAAATGTTTAACTCGCAAATTTTTACATTTTCATAAAGATTAATTGACGACTCATTTACAAAGATTCCAACACAACACAATCGGGATTGTCTTAAAAAATTGGTTTCAAAACAGTATTTCAGTTTTCGGGAAAATTTTTTCATGTTTTGAAATATTTAAACATTTTTATTTATTAAGCGACCATTTTATCGGTTTTATCTTTCTAGAAATGTAAATAATAGGGAATAGAAATTTTAATTACCAGCCGTGGACTCCTGGTTAGTATTACCATGGGTTAAAATATCAGAAATCCTCCTTATTGGTTGCTCCCGGAAAGATGATTTTACCGAGGTATATTACCCTGTTAATTGATTTAAAAGAAATGTTCAGAAAGAATATTATAATTTAAAAAAAAATAAGCGCTGATGAAATTAGCACTTCTGTACCCACCTACGCAATAGGCATGGGGCCTTCACTCGGTTGAGGGTTTCGGGGTAGTAAGATTATTATAGTTGATGACTGACAATATAACTTAGGTAGAAAAACGTAAAAAGTACAAAAAGCAAAAAAAAAAAGCAAAAAAAGAAATACGATGCTGAAATTAGCCCTTTTGGGGCCCCAACCTCATCGGTGATTCCTGTATAGTACGCACCGCACTGGCCATGCAGATACACGATGTATATTATTAGTTGATGACTGACAATGTAACGTCAGTTTAAAAATAATTAAAAAAAACTGGCGGAGTTCAAATGGGGCCCCCCAAAAAACGCGCGCCTCACACCCCGGTCACGTGTTTCGGGGGTAAGAAGCGCCGGTCCTGTATATTATCGACAGCAAGTATTTTTCTTTTCTTTTCTTTTTTATTATAATATAAATAAAAGCAAAATAATTAATACGCATATTAATGACATTCTTTAAAACTATTAAACCTCACAAAGAATAAGTTGCTTTAGTCTTTAGGTTTGCTTGACTGGAAAATAAGAAATGGAAATATATGAACATTACTTTGGTTTCAACAACAGTCATTGCTGGGGAAATATGCAATGACTAGCATCATGGCCCGCCGTTGCCCGTGGTTGATTCAAAAATCGTACGACTCATACAGCAATCGCTTAAAATATTTTTGCCCTTCCTTGCCTTTAAAGGAGTGCCCTTTGCCGTGCTGATGTTGCTACATGTCTTACTTCTTGCCTATCTCACACTGCGAATTTTTTCTAAGCTCTATACTAAACATTAAATCTGTTACGAAAAAAGAACTAAACAAAATGAACACAAAACGATCAGCTTTAAAAAAGGACTCGTAACTGGAAAAACCGAATGAAAAAAGAATGTTCACAACAAATACTTTTTCACACCCAACCCAGTTCTGCGGAATCAGAGTCAACGTTATGTTTAAGCAAGTGAATGAGCCAATTGGAGTAAAGTGCCATGCAGATTTATATTTTTCCCACTTGTGACGAATGCAGCTATCAATTTTTTTTTGCATGCTAGCATGCTAGTTAACATTCGTGTCAGTCAGGTGTTGGCTCTCACGCTGACCAATAGAATCTTTCTGCCTATTCGTGGCAGCCAGCTATAGGCTCTCACTCTGGCCAGTAGAAAATGGCCGCAAACAACATGAAAACTGCCGTAGAAGCATGAAAAAATCGATTATTTCCACTATCGATGGGAGTTGGGAAATGCAAAGTCGGTCTTGGCCTTTTCGCTAACTTGGAGCATGTGCATGTAAATTTTGGTGCAAATCCGTCGAAAATTGCGGCTGTGCATTCGTCACACACACACACACACACACACACACACACACACACACACACACACACACACACACACATCCTGCCTTTTATAGATATAGATTTTCCCCAACAAGCAAACACTGTGTGTCATCATATATATATATGTATATATATATATATATATATATATATATATATATAGATGCCCAGGCGTAAAATATGTCACGAGTGTAGGGCACAGGTGTTGGTGTATTTGGAGGACTGATAAATTCTAAGAAATATTAACGAAGGTCATTGAATAGACGTACACAATGTATTGCGCTTCCTACTTATGTTCAAATAGATAAAGATTTGCATGAATGGAACACACATTCAGAAACATGTGTGTGTCAAGTGAAAGGGAGCGACCTCTTTCTTTGTGGTACTTTTGGCTTTCAGTTTTTTTTCGGAGTCGATCGATGAATGAAATATTTAGACGAGGTTTTCATATCAGACATCAAGGCCATATTATTGACTTCCTTTTGCCTTTCACATTTTCTATCTATCTATCTATCTATCTATCTATCTATCTATCTATCTATCTATCTATCTAAGTCTACCCATTATCTATCTATCTATCTATCTATCTATCTATCTAAGTCTACCCATATCTATCTATCTATCTATCTATCTAAGTCTACCCATATCTATCTATCTATCTATCTATCTATCTATCTATCTATCTATCTAAGTATCTAAGTCTACCCCTATCTATCTATCTATCTATCTATCTATCTATCTATCTAAGTCTACCCATATCTATCTATCTATCTATCTATCTAAGTCTACCCATATCTATCTATCTATCTATCTATCTATCTATCTATCTATCTATCTATCTATGCCAGTGTAAACATTCTAACCTGCCTATAAATACCTATTTATTGTTGTTGATACCCGTTTCCTTGCCTTTTTATTGCTTTTGACCACATTATTTTGGTCGTATTATTATCCGACCTTCATCGGGTGTTTGTCGTACTCATTAACCATCTGGGAATTCCGAACGGAAGATTTGATTTCGTGAACTTCTTATAGCTGTCTTTCCTAGTAAATTTTGATCTGGGAGTGTCCAACACTCCCGGAAGCCTGTCGAGTACGGTAGACACCTTATTTTTCTCATAAGATTTCTCTGACATTCTCGACGGTAGATGAAAATAAATATATTGTTTAATAAATAATCAGGGCATTTACACAAGTAAGGGTATCCACTAAAAATAACGTTAAAGCAAAAAACTAAATATCCAAATCGGTCGAGTTTCGATCCCGGCTTAAAGCAATCGGATGTCTAGCTACACTGATAAGCTGTGATACAGCAAAATAGGCTTGTATGTGGATGAATATACATACATACCTATATATATATATATATATATATATATATATATATATATATATATATATATATATATATATATATATATATATATATATATATATATATATATATATATATATATAATATGTAGAAAACAACTGAAAAGTTGCAAATTAAAAGAAAAAAAATTGAATGTTTTTTTGTGAAAGTATTTATTTATATTTTTATATATATATATATATATATATATATATATATATATATTTGATATTTCAGATCACACCGATCTTTCGTCAGAAATTAATTAAATAACTACATGCAGCGATTAACGACATCATCAAAAGAGGTTTGGATGCAGCTGGGTTCCCTTCCCAAATCGAACCCGTAGGCCTCGACCGTGGTGATGGAAAGCGGCCGGATGGCATTATCATCTTCCCTTTTAAAATAGGTAAGTCGTTGATTTGGGATGCGACCTGTCCAGATAAATTTTCGGCCGGTAATTTGATCAGGTCCGCGGTTGAGCCGGGGTTCGTCGCCCGAGACGCAGTGATAAAAAAAAAATAGCTAAATATTCTTCTCTTGCTGATAGATTTTTTTTTTTACTCCTGTGGCAGTGGAGACTTCAGGGGTTATTGGCCCTCGTTCGATGGTGTTCCTTGGGAGGATTGGCGCGATTGCATCTCGATTAAGGAACAAGCCTCGCGAAATGGAGTGGCTCTTGCAGCGTGTCTCACTGGCGACGGTTCGAGGTAATGCTTTCTCCATCATTGCGGCTGGCAGAGGATAGAAAAAAGTGTTTATAGTTACGTTGTTCTGGAATTGTCATCATTAGTCGACTGAACTTGCTTTGTTTCAATGACTTTTGTTTTGTTATTATTAATTAAATACTATATTTTTGTATGTTAAATAATAAAACTTTAATAAAAATTAAATAACTGTATTCAGAAGTTTGTTTTCAAGTAGCGTCCGTTACGAGACGTTGAACGTCACGTGATGTGGAATGCAAACGTGTTTGAATATTTCTAACGTAAATCTAACGATAATATTTTAGATGTTGTTTAAAAAGTTGTTTTTTTTAACTATATCTAAAGAAATTTTTTAACTATTGAAATATTTATACAGATTTAGCCCTAAGTTAAGTCTTTGTTTAACCCTAGTTTATATGTGTCTAATTTTAAAATCCAGTATTTCTCTTTTTTTCTGCGTGTGTATGTGGAACTAAAATCGGAATCTATCTTCTCATTATGCAATATATATATATATATATATATATATATATATATATGTATATATATATATATATATATAAGCAAGTCTTAAAAAGAGTCTGCCGTGTATGCACCACAGAAAGAAAAGAAGAAGCAATCGGATGTCTAGCCATACTGATGAGCTATGATACAGCGAAACAGGCTTGTATATGGATGAATATGCATACATACATATATATATATATATAAGCAGCTCTTAAAAATAGTCTGCCGTGTATGCACACCAGAAAGAAAGGTGCTAAACACCATATAATATGGTAGAGGATTTCTAAACAAAGTATCACCTTTCAGGTCAGCAGTTTCCGGCCACTACTATAAGATTCATGCCTGTCAGCTACCAACAGGCGGTCGGCAGCTGTAATGCGAAAATGGGAGCTTTTATTCCCCCAGGAAAGATTAAGATGGAAAAAATGCATAACCCAACCAATCTCACCTGGAGGTTGGAAAGTACCCATCCGGCCAAGATCAAAATAGAGCCGTATACACACAATTTACCCCTCCCTTATTAAAAAAAAAATCCGATGCGTTAAAATTCCTCAATGCCAGAGAGACACCCACAGCATAGCTTTCAAATATAAATATAAATAAGCAGCTCTTAATATATATATATATATATATATATATATATATATAATCTATTTAAAAATTATAACATAAATATGTTATAAAATCACTACAAAAATAGCCATTTTGTTTCAACACTTCTGGTGTCTTATCAAGTGATGGTGTTGAATGTAGAATAATTAAACAATAATAAATAAATAATAATAATAATATTCTATGTTCAACACCATCACTTGATGAGACACCAGAAGTGTTGAAACAAAATGGCTATTTTTCTAGTGATTTTATAACATATTTATGTTATAATTTTCAAATAAATTATATTTGCTGTATTGAGCACTCTTTTAAGAATAGTATTTTTTGGTTATTGGAATTTCTTCCGCATACACAAATCCTATACTTGGATATATATATATATATATATATATATATGATGTATTTATGTATGTGTGTGTGTGTGCGCGCGCGTGTGTGTGTGGCTGTCTTCTGAGGCGAATTTTGAGTTACAAACCGCGATGGTACAGCTCTCGTTTCGAATCAGATGTAGTTCTAACGGCTCCCCAAATCTGTATGCAACCCACCATGTTAGACAGAAGATGAGGTAGTTAAAATAATTCACATGGCCACTTTACGAATTTTTGGGGCGACATTTCTTCGAAATGGGGATATTTTTTATTACCACAGAATAAACCTGGTGCAAATGTGAGGCGAAAGTGGCATTTTCTTTTCTTGACTCAGCACCGTTTACCCTTTGAATCGACCAATTTTTCTAGAATTTATATGTCACAGGATATCGATCTCTAGAGCCAATAACCTATCAACACATCGATGCGCTCGAATCATTTAAAGGCCAGGGAATCTTCAGATCAATAAGAACATTCTGAATGAGGGCAATGCAGGATTGGTAGCTTGTTTTATATTTGCATCAAAGTTCGGTGGTTCGAATCAAGGAGAACGTCGAGGAGATTAATCTGAACAGACTCAGACAGACAGACAGACAGACAGACAGATAGATAGATAGATAGATAAATAGATAGATAGATAGATAAGGAACACACTGTTGCAGATAGACAGGTAGGAAGGCATGAATAAACTGAGATAGATAAATAAATATGAAAAGATAGATATGAACAAACTGAGATGGATTATACGCAAAACTGATTCAATAAAACCGCCATTTTGACTGGAGAAGTTCCTTCTTGAAATGAAACGTGTCTCTCCCCAATTTCCGTTTTATCATCCATTTGCACATTATTATTTTGACACACACGCACACACACACACATATAATTTTACCCTCGAACTATTGCAATGACCTGATAGAACAGATAAGGAATCTCTGTTAAGTGCAGACAAAACGATTTACATTTGGAAGAATGGAACATTATTTTAAAAATTCTTGTTTGAGTCGTACTCAAATAATGTAGTAATTAGATCTATCTATCTATCTATCTATCTATCTATCTATCTATCTATCTATCTATCTATCCTTTTCATTCTATGTATCTATCTATCTATCTATCTATCTATCTATCTATCTATCTATCCTTTTCATTCTTTTCATCTATCTATCTATCTATCTATCTATCTATCCTTTTCATTCTTTTCATCTATCTATCTATCTATCTATCTATCTATCTATCTATCCTTTTCATTCTTTTCATCTATCTATCTATCTATCTATCTATCTATCTATCTATCTATCTATCCTTTTCATTCTTTTCATCTATCTATCTATCTATCTATCTATCTATCTATCTATCTATCTATCCTTTTCATTCTTTTCATCTATCTATCTATCTATCTATCTATCTATCTATCTATCTATCTATCTATCTATCTATCTATCTGTCCGTTCATATCTGTGTGATTTTGATCATACGTATCTAGCTATTTTATGAGAAGCGCATATCAATATATTTATAACAGAACAATAACAAAAACTGCATTTCACAAATAAAAGGTCGACCAGAGTAGTTCTGGAATATAAAGTCTTTAGGGCGTTTTTATAAATATATTACTCAATATTAAGTTATAGAGCATAAATGATAATAATAATGATACTACTACTACTACTACTACTACTACTACTAATAATAATAATAATGCATACATACATGCATACGTGCATGCATACATACAAACAGCACAATACAATACACAGACAGAACAATCAAAGCTAATCGTGACAGACATCGTGATCAGGGAGCGCAAAAACAAAATATGCCTTCTTATTGACATGGCAGTCGCTGCAAACTGTAATGTATCTTTGAAGATCTTCAGATGAACTGTCAAAATACAAGGAGATTGAAATCGAAACTACAAAAGTGTAGCATATGAGGACATCAAAAATTTCAGTTGTATTTGGAGCCCTGGGATTGATTAGAAAACGTTCCGACAGGTTCATTGAAAGGATTCCTGGTAGCGCAAGCATTAAAAAAATAGAAAAAATTGTACTCTCAAGTACACCTCAAACCTTACGAAGGGCTTTATCTATGTAAAATGTGTGTGAGGTTGTTTCTTTTCTTTTGTTTATCAAAAAGTGGACAGTCGAAAATGTCATGATGTCATTTATGACATTGAGTATACAACAGAAACCAAAGGACATAATAATAATAATAATAATAATAATAATAATAATAATAATAATAAATAAATAAATAAATACATTTGTTTTACTTATCTTATGAATGTCTCGACTCTGTGGTTCACGGAATCACATCCAATTTGCTATCAAGTCTACCGAAGAATGGATTTGATTTCATGAAATTCAAAGTAGAGAAATTCAACTGCTAAATGCTATCTATCTATCTATCTATCTATCTATCTATCTATCTATCTATCTATCTATCTATCTATCTATCTCAGAGTGTTCATATCTATCTATCTATCTATCTATCTATCTATCTATATACATATATATATACATGTATACACCCCCCCACATATATATATATATATATATATATATATATATATATATATATATATGGAAACAGATATTAAAAAACTGAGATAGGTAGATAAGAACATACTATTACATAGATATGAATAGACTGAGACAGACAGACAGATAGATAGATAGATAGATAGATAGATAGATAGATAGCAAACTGGAATGTATTTATAGATTATGTGACGCTGGCTGGTTTAGCTACTGATCCCCGTAAAAAAAGAGAAAAAAGTCTTTGGAATTTTCTTTTCCAAATTAATCCAGTCATCAGCATCTTGTCGGCACCGACAGATTTGCGTAAATTAAAGAACTCAAAAAGGAGTGAATGGTTATAGAATCTATTTCAGTTTCCGAATCAAAGCATTTAGAATCTTTAATATCTTCGATCGGGTGAAATAGGCGCCAAATTGACGTGAATCACGTACTTGAGAACTTATCTAAAAAAAAAAAAAAATAAAGTCGCAAGTAGTATATTTTATAAATAGAAGACAGGTGGCTTGGCATGCATAAAATATTGAAGAGAAGCATTTGACGCTTGTAAATAATAAAACAACAACAGCAACAACAACAATAATAATAATAATAATAATAATAATAATAATAATAATAATAATACGAGAAGGAAACTGAAAGAAACTGGTACGAACACCACCCAGACCCGATTACGGAGATAGGACCTGTTACAATTCTATGGGACTACACAATACACACTGACAGAACAATCAAAGCCAACCGCCCAGACATTGTTATTAAAAATCACAAACAAAAAAAACGCTTCCTTATTGATATGGCAGTCCCTGCAGACTGCAATGTATCTTTGAAGATATTCGAAAAGCTGTCAAAATACAAGGACCTTGAAATAGAAATCTCAAAAATGTGGCACATGGGAACATTAACAATCCCTGTTGTAGTTGGAGCCTTAGGATTGGTTGGAAAAGATTCCAGTAGACTAATTGAAGGGATCCCTGGAAGTCTATGCCTCAAAGAGATACAAAAAATTGTTCTGACAAGTACAGCCCACACTTTACGAAGGGCTTTATCTATGTAATTTTTTTTTTGCAGTGGAAAGTGTCATGATACTATTTCTAACCTTAGGTTCCTGGGCGGGACCCGGAAAGAAATGTGTAAACGCCAGAAATCAAAGGAAATAAAAATAATAATATTGACAAGATAAACCGCTTCACGGTATATAATCTGCCTGTACTAAAACTGGTGTAAACCAACCCCGTACCCATCAGTGTCTACGTAGTGCAGGGTTAAAAGCTGAAACCGAAGGTTTTATTCTTGCTGCACAGGATCAATGCTTACTAACTAAAAATTACCAAGCACACCTACTGAAAAAATTGTGTTGACCCAAAGTGCAAATTATGTGATAAATATCCAGAAACAATTGACCATCTTGTATCAGGTTGCACGGTATTGGCACCAAGTGAATATAAAACTCGGTATGATAGAGTGGGCCAATATCTGCACTGGAAAATCTGCAACTTCTACGGGGAGGAAACTGAATAAATGAACACCACCCAGACCTAGTTACGGAGATAGGACCTGTGACAATTTTATGGGACAGAACTATCAAAGCTAATCGCTTAGACATCGTGATTAGATACCGCAAAAATGAAAATGCCTTCTGATTGATATGGCAGTTCCTGCATTCTGCAATCTATCTTTGAAGAACATGAAAGAAATAAGAAACTTTATTCAGTAATAAAGGAAGCCAATAAATTAAAAAGTGTATTTCAAGTGGGTGAAGAAGTGCGAATAAACCATAATACACTTACTGTAGCGGCAAAAAAATGCAGGCAAAAGCAAATTCAATGTACAGAATGCAGAAACGATGCCAAGATAAGCCTTTTCATAGTCAATACTCTACCTGTAATAAACACCTGTCTATATTTCTGAGATGAGGTATTATGTACACTATTTACATTATTCGGACTATTGTCCTCATCTTTGTCGCCATATTTATTACAACGTTTCGGCCGTTGTACGCTCCGGCCTTCTTCAGGTGGTTGGAATGTCGAACCGAACCCTTTATTTCGCTCACTGGGGTAGACTGTTCTAGTTCCACGTGCCATGTTTTAATGGATGTCAGTTATCACTTATCTCCTGCTAATTTCCCTCTGAAAGTTCTCTGCTGCCTTAACCAACGCCTTTATATACTGTGCCATGTGTCCTTGAGGACACATAGCACAGTGGATAAAGGCGTTAGTTAGATCCTGTGACAGGACCCAAAGACTGTGAGTTCAACACCCGGTTAAGGCAGTGGAGAACTTTCAGAGGGAAATTAACAGGAAATAACTGATAACTGACATCCATTAAACATGACACGTGGAAGTAGAACAGTCTATACCAGTGAGCGAAATAAAGGGTTCGGTTCGAAATTCCAACCACCGAAACGTTGTAATAAATATGGCGACAAAGATGAGGACAATAGTACGAATAATATAAATACTGTAATAAACAGTCTGATGTAGACAAAGCCCGTAACCATCTGTGTCTATGTAGTGCAGGGTTAGAAGCTGAAACCAAGGATGTTATTCTTGCTGCACAAGACCAATGCCTACTAACTAGACAAGCACACTCACTGAAAAATTGTGTTAACCCGAAATGCAGATTCTGTGATGAATATCCAGAAACAACTGACCCTCTTGCATCAGGTTGTACAGTGTCAGCACTTAGTGAATATAAAATTCGGCATGACAGAGTGGGTCAGTAACCGCAATGGAAAATCTGCAACTTTTACGGGAAAGAAACTGCAAAAAAAACTGCTATGAATATCATCCAGACCCGGTTACAGAGATAGGACATGTCACAATTTTATGGGACTTTACAATACACACAGACAGAACAATCAAGGCTAATCACCCAGACGTCGTGATCACAGACCACAAAAAAGAATGTGCTTTCGTATTGACATGGCAGTCCCTACAGATTGTAATATATCTTTTAAGATATTAAAAAGAAAGATCAAAATACAAGGATCTCGAAGTGAAAATCTCAAAAATGTGGCACATGAGGACATCAATACTTTCACTTGTAGTTAGAACATTCGGATTGATTGGAAAAGGTTCCGATAAACTCATTGAAGGGATTCCTGGTAGCTCATGCCTTTATGAAATCCAAAAAATTGTGATCAAAATAGTGTACAGCTTACACGTTACGAAGGGCTTTATCTCTGCAAATGTGTGTGATCTTAGTTTCTTTTTTCTTTTTTTTTTTCTTTTTTACAATGGGAAAATGTCATGAAGCCAATTCTGATCTTAGATCTCTAGTTGGGAAGGAAATGTTTATGCAACAGAAACCAAATGAAATAATAATAATAATAATAATAATAATAATAATAATAATAATAATAATAATAATAATAATAATTGTTGTAGTTGGAGCCCTTGGACTGGTTGGAAAAGATTCCAGTAGACTGATTGAAGGGATCCCTGTAAGTCCATGCCTCAAAGAGATACAAAAAATTGTTCTGACAAGTACAGCCCACACTTTACGAAGGGCTTTATCTATGTAATTATTTTTTATTTTTATTTTTATTTTTTTGCAGTGGAAAGTGCCATGATAACATTTCTAACCTTAGGTCCCTGGGCGGGACCCGGAAAGAAATGTGTAAGCGCCAGATATAAAAGAAAATAAAAATAATAAGAATAATCATCATCAAAACTGCCTCCTTATTGATATGGCAGTCCCTGCAGACTGCGATGTATCTACGGAGATCTTCAAAAAGCTATCAAAATACAAGGACCATGAAATCGAAATCTCAAAAATATGGCACACGGGAACATCAACAATCCCTGTTGTATTCGAAGCCCTTGGATTGGTTGGAAAAGACTCCAGTAGACTAATTGAAGGGATTCCTGGAAGCCCATGCTTTAAAGAAATACAAAGGATGTTCTCACGAGTACATCCCGCATCTTACTAAGGGCTTTATCTATGTAAAATATGTGTGTGTGTTTTTTAATTGGTCAGTGGAAAATGTCATGATGCCATTTCTGACCTTAGGTCTCTGGGCGGGACCCGGGAAGAAATGTGTACACACCAGAAACCAAAGGAAATAATAACAACATTAATAATAATAATCTCGCCTGCGCTGGTACCCATGTCGGACGCATTGATTTTGGTGATATTTTTTATTGAAAAGGATGAGGAAATCACGACAAATTACGGAAGTAAAAAATCAGCAAAATACCTGGGGAACCATCTTTGTATGAAACAGCGGACAGCGCTTTCGAAGAGCTTTGACTATTTCAGTTTTTTTTTTCTTAATAGTTGTCGCTTTTTAATTAAATGGAAAACATATTTCATCCTTCGCTTGCACTGAGTCATTGGTTATGACTCAGCATGTGATTTAAAAAATATGACATTTATTAAAAATCCACCTTTGTTTCTCTCTTTGTTGATTCACATCTATCTATCTATCTATCTATCTATCTATCTATCTATCTATCTATCTATCTATCTATCTATCTATCTATCGTTTTCATTCTTTTCATCTATCTATCTATCTATCTATCTATCTATCTATCTATCTATCTATCTATCTATCTAGCGTTTTCATTTTTTTCATCTATATCTATCTATCTATCTATCTATCTATCTATCTATCTATCTATCTATCGTTTTCATTCTTTTCATCTATCTATCTATCTATCTATCTATCTATCTATCTATCTATCTATCGTTTTCATTCTTTTCATCTATCTATCTATCTATCTATCTATCTATCTATCGTTTTCATTTTTTTCATCTATATCTATCTATCTATCTATCTATCTATCTATCTATCTATCTATCTATCGTTTTCATTCTTTTCATCTATCTATCTATCTATCTATCTATCTATCTATCTATCGTTTTCATTCTTTTCATCTATCTATCTATCTATCTATCTATCTATCTATCGTTTTCATCTATCTATCTATCTATCTTTTTCATTCTTTTCATCTATCTACCTATCTATCGTTTTCATTCTTTTCATCTATCTATCTATCTATCTATCTATCTATCTATCTATCTATCTATCTATCTATCTATCTATCGTTTTCATTCTTTTCATGTATCTGTCTATCTATCGTTTTCATTTTTTACATCGATCGATCTATCTATCTATCTATCTATCTATCTATCTATCTATCTATCTATCTATCGCTTTCATTCTTTTCATCTATCTATCTATCTATCTATCTATCTATCTATCTATCTATCTATCTATCTATCTATCTATCGTTTTCATTCTTTTCATCTATCTATCTATCTATCTATCTATCGTTTTCATTCTTTTCATCTATCTATCTATCTATCGTTTTCATTCTTTTCATCTATCTATCTATCTATCTATCTATCTATCGTTTTCATTCTTTTCATCTATCTATCTATCTATCTATCTATCTATCTATCTATCGTTTTCATTCTTTTCATCTATCTATCTATCTATCTATCTATCTATCTGTCGAGTTAACAAGTTCAGTTTTTTCATATGTAAGTGTATTCAGATTTATTTCCCTTAGTTCATACCTATCTCTTTCTTTCGATTATCTATCTATCTATCTATCTGTCTATCTATCTATCTATCTATCTATCTATCTATCTGTCTGTCGAGTTAGCAAGTTATCTCAGTTTTTTCATATGTAAGTGTATTCAGATTTATTTCCCTTAGTTCATACCTATCTCTTTCTTTCGATTATCTATCTATCTATCTATCTATCTATCTATCTATCTGTCGAGTTAGCAAGTTATCTATCTATCCTTAAACCTTTCCTATTTATTTATTTTCCATTTCGTTTTTCGTTCTCTGTGTTCCCTCAGTTGATAATTAGCGCCCTTATTTTAAACCGCGACATTAGAAGCTTTAAACATAATCTCCGACGTTGTGATTGCACTTAATACGCCGAGGAATATGAATCCCCTAGAATGAGTATTATACAATGCAAAGGTTTGATAAAAATTCATTCCGGACTTAGTAATAGATTCAAATGAACTGAAATAGCTTCATGATAGGTGATTACTTACTTGCAATGATCTATTTGTACGTCTAATGACTCATATTTTCATGCACCTGGTTGTGAGGACATTCCTCCCATTTTATCTCTCCCAGTCTCATTCTCTTCATATTCAAGAGGGTGCATCCGATCTTTCGCTGCTGACTCGTAGCTGTTTCTCTTTCCGACAGATTCCCAGGGTGATGCACAAGAATTGCTAGAAAATCTTCATATCGAATCAAGAAATCGCGAATGGTGGTCTCGGTAGATTCAAATCTCAGGTTCGCCTTTCTTTTCTTTTTTCTCTTTAATTCTTTTCCATTTTGTTTGTGTTTCTGTCAGCTATTTCTTTCTTTTATTTTTTTGATATTACCTTTCTTTCTTTCTTTCTTTTTTCTACGACATTTTGTACTTTTTCTTGTTTTTCTCTTTCTTCGACTTCTTGTTGCTTACTTTTTCCTATCTCCTTTTACTTTTACTTTTATTTTCTTTCTTTCTTTCTTTCTTTCTTTCTTTCTTTCTTTCTTTCTACACTAGCCTTCTTTCTTTCTTTCTTTATACACTAGTCTTCTTTCTTTCTTTCTTTCTTTATTTCGTTTTATTAATTGTTTCTTGTTTTTTTTCATTCGCCAGGTTATCTTTTTCATTCAGCTCTTTCCCCCTTATTGTCTGACACTTTAATTCAACTTTTTTCATCCACTCTTTCCCTATATTTCATTTTCTAACTTCACGTCGATTTCTTTCCTTCTTATTCAATTTCTTCTCTTTTTTTATTTCTCATTCAGTATTTATTTTTCAAATTTTTATTTCTTTTGTCCATTTTTTCTGAACTTTGGAGTCAATTTCATTTATTTTCATTAGTTTCCATTTTTCTTGATTAAGGTGTTTATTGCTTTCTTTATTTTTTTTACTCCTTTTCTTTGATTTTTTTTATCTAGCTATTTCCTTCTTTTTAAAATGTTTTAATTCTTTTTCCTTACTCCATTCTAGCCTTATTTAACCTTTCTTTCCCGGGCTTCAAATATCTTCTTTCTTTCATTTGTTTTCGCTTAATATTTCGCCATTTTATTTTTCTTTTCGCTATTTTCCTTCCTTTCATTTTCTTTCTTTCTTTCTTTCCTTTCTTTCTTTCTTTCTTTCTTTCTTTCTTTCTTTCTTTCCTTTCTTCTTTCTTTTATCACGTTTTCCAATGAAAGCCAAATGTGTACACATCTCAAAACTAACAAGGCTTTCCTTAGACACATAGAAAATAAACTAGAATAAAATCATAACGACCGGAAGTCTGTATTGTTAGATGGCCGTGATGACTTTATTCTTGCTTGTTAAGGAAAATCCAAAACGGAAGTAGAAGTTGGAAGACATGAAACCATAACAAGGGTCCACTTCCTTTTCCTTTCTTTCCCCACAATTTCCAATTTCTCATCTGCTACTCGCTTCGGAGTCTTAATGTGGTTGAAGTAAAAGTAATGACTTCAGACAAGGCATAACTTAGATTTCAGGGGTCACAGAAGGGGGCCAGTGTCTTGAGTTAGCCGCAGGTTGAGACGAGATGACTTTTCTGACTCTAATAGGTTGAAAACGAATAAATACGGAAACTGGAGGTAGAATAACAGAGAGTGAATGGCAAAAAGAAAAGAAAGAAGGACTAGGCCGAATAATAATAATAATAATAATAATAATAATAATAATAATAATAATAATAATAATGGAGGAAAAACGCCAGAAGAAAAATAATTCGATTGAGAATAAAAAGCTAAAGAGAAGAAAAAAAAAACGCATAATAGGCTGACTTTTGTATAAAAGAGAAAAAGCAAAAACCTAATAACCCGATTTTGCCAGCAACGCTTATATCAATTTTTGACCAATAACAATCCATTTTTTTCTGATTTCATATGCATTTCTATCGTAAAATTATTTCCCGCGCATTTGCATAATACATAATACCGCTGTTCTGCCAATTATGCTTGCATTAATTCTTTACCAATGGCGTTGCCGTTTTTCCTGATTATTAATGAATATGTATAGTGAAGCATTAGTAATGGATTTACATTATACATATAAATCATCTGTTCCCTCAGTAACACAAATTCCTGACCACTGACAATCCTTTCCATCTTGATTTTCAATGCATATAAATAATAAAGTGTTGTGGTAGGATCCACCTAATTTGCATAGTGGAGTACCGACGATATAAATATGGTTGGTACCGGGAAGACAGGAGGGGCGAATCTCTTGATTCGCCTCTCCGATACGGGCCGGTCGCAGGGATTCGTCCCTGCGCTGGTAGTATCGCGGCTACGTCTGACTAGCTATGACGAGCTCTGACCAGCTTGGACAAGCTAAGACCAGCCATGACCAGCTATGACTTGCTATGACCAGCTAAAGACCAGCTTGGACAAGCTAAGACCAGCTAAAGCCAAAGCACTGCGGCCCGGGTGAAAACTCGGGTCCATTCCCTCTCCCTTCCCACGTTAAATCCCGACCTTGTGTCACAACCTGGCCCTGTGGGAGGTCAAGTAAATCCAGAGGCGAATCAAGAGATTCAACTAGAGACTCTGCCCGACTGCGACTTAGTCAACACATTCTCCAGGAACGGTCTTCCCAGGATATACAAAAGACTATATGTAAATATTGTGTACACTTTCTTGTTTCAATACATTTTGTTCTAAGTACATTTTGTGTTGCATTATTATTCTATGCATTAATCAAGTTTCAACATAAAGACTTAGCAACACATTTACTTTATACCTATAATAGCCCTGATCATGCATTGCTTCTGTTTTTCTTTTTTTTTGCTAAGTTTCACCCAATACAATGTTCAAGAGTCACTCAAAGTAGAGGGTTACCGAATAAAGTGTGTGATATGAACGTAAATGAAAGAAATGGGAAGAGAATAATACGTAGATATGGCGGAGTAAGTTAACGATTGACCCCACATCTGAAGGGGTTAAAATAATATTTTCAGAGGAAGCACACAAGCGACAGTTTGTTCCACAAAGTAGCGGTTTTAGGGAAAAAAAAGCTTTCGGAGAGGAATGCCCTTCTTACCAAAAGGAAGTCGTAGGAACTGAATGGGATTCAACTCCATGGGCCAAGCAAGCAGGGTCTTGGCTGTAAATGTCTAGGTTTGTAGAACTTAAGAATGTTGTTTCGAACATTTACCGCGAAAGTAACGATAGAGTAGACTTGCTACTTTGCGTTTGTGGGAAAGGAGCTGTAAGGTAGAAAATAAGTCAACCCCCACTGGGGCGAATAAATATTTTCAATTCATATCTGTGGTAACCCCCCCCCCAAAAAAAAAACCCATTAATAATGTATTTATATTATGCATAAAATAGTCATATTCTGTCAGCCATGTTTGCAATATTTCCTGACCGCTGACAAGGTTTGCCTTTCTGATATTCAATACTTTTCTATAGCAGGTTATTAGCAATGCAATTACATTGCACACATGATAACTATATACTACCATCTTACATTACACTATATACATTATTCGGACTATTGTCCTCATCTTTGTCGCCATATTTATTACAACGATTCGGCCGTTGTACGCTCCGGCCTTCTTCAGGTGGTTGGAATGTCGAACTGAGCCCTTTATTTCACTCACTGGGGTAGACTGTTCTAGTTCCACGTGTCATGTTTAAATGGATCTCAGTTGTCAGTTATCTCCTGTAAATTCTCCTCTCCAAGTTATCCACTGCCTTAACCGGGTATTGAACTCACAGCGCTTCAGCCGATGTACGCTTCGGCCTTCTTCAGTGGATAAAAGCGTTGGTTAGATCCTGTGAGAGGACCCAAAGTGCTGTGAGTTCAATACCTGGTTAAGGCCGTGGAGAACTTGGAGAGGTGAATTAACAGGAGATAACTGACATTCATGAAACATGGCAAGTGGAACTAGAACAGTCTATCCCAGCGAGCGAAATAAAGGGTTCAGTTCGACATTCCAACCACCTGAAGAAGGCCGGAGCGTACATCGGCCGAAACGTCGTGATGAATATGGCGACAAAGATGAGGACAATAGACCGAATAATGTAAATAGTGTACATAATACCTCATTTCAGAAATATAGACAGATACTGTATTTACTATGTTTCTAATTGTGATAAATCAGTATTGTCGAATTCTGTGAAATTTGGAAATGAAAACCACTTTAAACTTAAAATCTGAACAATTTCGATAAGGAACGGAAAAATAAAAATATGCCAAATTATAGTCTTTAGAATACTTTAAAAATTCAAAAGAAACATTGATTCGCTTTCTACGGCTTATCAGCACTTTGCGGGTTATTTAAAGCTAGAAAATATATTTTTACATTGTAAGACTTTTTTTGAGACAATAATCGTTTAGTCTTATACGTCTTAGTAATTAACCTATTCATACTTTTCTCGAAGCCATTTGCACAGAAGTGAATATAACGAAACCAAAGGGAATTCGAACTCAGCTGACCGATTAAAAATTCCGAACCATTATCCATTACACCTCCCGCGCATCCAAGCTTACAGCACCTGGTATTCCCAAGCAGTCAATCATTTAGATACAGACCAGGTTCGACGTTGCTTAACTTCGGTGATCGTACGGGAACCGGCGTTTCAACGTGATGTGGCCAGCGTTAGGATAATTTTGATAAAACATTAGAAAGTAGGCTTGCTTACCTTACGTGCCAAAAATGTGTAGGACTATAAATACTAAGCATCGTAAGTGATCGCTCTGATCGAAAACGGCACTTAAAAGGGAACAACCCCTAGAAATTACAGGCCTATAACTTGCTTGCCTGTGATGTGGCATCTCACAACTAACGTACTGGCCAAAGATATCTACGACTCGATTGAATGGATGCTGAAATGAATCAGACGAGCAAGCGATAAACTATTCCTCAATCAAAATATTTTTAAAGTTATAACAAGGAAAACAATTGTACTTGAAATGGATAAACTACAAGACAACTTACGAGAATGATTCCACAAGTTTGAAAGCTTGAAGATATATATATAAAAAAAATGCTAAAATATAGCGATATACGATGATGCTTAATAAACAAGTTTGACGAATCAGCATTTAACTGGGCATGATAACCCAGAGCAAACTTGGATGGGGCATTCTTATCTATCTCCGATCAGTTTCAACCCAAATATTTTGGTCTGGGACGAGTGAGATTGTTTTGAGGGTTAACATTGATTGACTTTGGTTTGTACGAAGCTACTAATAGAACCCCGTCCCCAAGCACCACCAAAAAGTGAACACGCCAGCAGTGGTATTTAAGACTCGTTTTTTAAACTTTACAAGGGCGTTTTATTTAGGCATGACGCAATTTTCCGAGCACTTCTTTCTCTACAAATCTGGCCTTCTACCGTCCTATGTTCGTCTTTCTTGATGCACGCCAAGAATTGCATAAATACATGAGTTGTGTGTGTGTGTCTGTGCGCACGCGCGTTATCCCCGTTCAATGAGACGATTGGCTGTGAATCCGGTCGTGAAAATAGGTTAAAAATAGAATCGAAAGCGCGGCTGCACTTTTGCGACTATCCACGTGCAACTAAAACGATCTTTTATTGCGACCACGTTACAACTTGAAATATTCACAAGAACCTTAGCAGTAAATTGTGCGACTTTTTGTTTTGGTTCTTTTCTCTATTTTAAACATGTTTTTCTTTCTTTCTTTCTTTCTTTCTTTATTCTGTCTTTGTTTTTCTTTGTTTCTTTCTTTGTTTCTTTCTTTCATTTTTCTTTCTTTCTTTCTTTCTTTCTTTCTTTATTCTTTCTTACTGCCTTTGTTTTTTTCTTTCTTTCTTTCTTTCATTTTTCTTTGTTTGTTTGTTTCTTTCTTTCTTTATTCTTTCTTACTGTCTTTCTTTCTTTCTTTCTTTCTTTCTTTCTTTCTTGTAGAACTGGCGTACAAAAGAAAAGTCCATTGTTTTATTACATTTTACTAACTTTTTCTTTTTTTAAAATAGCAATATAAAATATGACAATAATTTATTGTCTGCTCACGCAAGCAAAATGGAAGAAGCCAACTCACGTACATATGTACGCACTCGCGGAGCAACATTCCAATCATTACAGCGGGGTGGGCGGGGGGTTTGTCGTGCAGAGACGCGAGTGTTTTGCGTGCCACGCCATTGAACAGTGGTTAGTAGAATTCTTCCGCGGGCCATTACTACTAGAACGAGTTTGATATATGCTCACTGGCTGCATTGTAAGTTCGATCCTCACTAGGTGCCTCACATTCTGAGACTCAAGTTAAGCTTAGCAAATACTTGGTTGAGTTCCGTACCAAAGTCGTCTCACAGACGAATTCGCGAGTGAATTTCGACAGTGACTGTCCATTGTTTTGGCCTTAGGCGAAACGATGTTTTCCTTAGTAAATAGCAAGCCAGACATAGAAACTGTCTAACATTATCTATCTATCTATCTATCTATCTATCTATCTGCCTATTTCGTTCATTCTGTTCATATCTATCTCAGTCTGTTCATCTCTCTCTGTTTTCTCCCAATATATATATATATATATATATATATATATATATATATATATATATATATATATATATATATATATATATCGCACAGATAGTGTTGATGTTAATAAAACAGTACTCGATGTAATACAACAGAGCTATTACGTATATGTTAATAAAAACATTGCGTTGTCAAGAGTCGTGCTATCGGCGAGGGATAATATCTATATTTATGAAATATATATATATATATATATATATATATATATATATATATATATATATATATATATATATATATATATATGACATTTATACTGTTCATATCTTTCTCAGTTTGCTCTTATCTATCTATCTATCTATCTATCTATCTTTAGAGTATGCTTGATGGCTGAGATAACACAATTTCCCCCACTGGCTTTTGTAATTGTTACTAGAGCTAAGATAAAATTCCAATTTCAAGTTCCTCTGATAGAAGAGTTCTCTCAACCTGAAAAGTTAGTGCGTTGCAATCCTATTTACATTCACGTGCTAGTAAAATTTATAATAGTGACATGTGCTAAATATCGATCTATTTCCCTCTCAGTTTCTGTTGTGCTATCTTGGGTGTCAATTTAAAGAGAAAGACAAGAGAAACAATGCATAATTTTATAATATTCTTCCTGTCCATTATTTGAATGAAACACTAAGTGGCACAAGGCAGTGCGTATTGAGCATTCGCTAAATATCGCGCTCAGTGGTTGATTGAGTGCAAAAAGCATTCCACTTTGAGATACGAACTTCAATTAATGATTACATTCTTCAAATAGTTGAGATAAAAACAAAGAAGATATAATCGATCGATCAATCGATTGAGAGGCTGTGAACAGAGACTGACAGGTACATAGATCTGAACTCAGCAGGTTCGTATATAGACTGGAAGAGATAAACAGATAGATGGGAAGATATAGTGATTTTCCAAGCGTAGGTTAGATGTGGCACAAGGCGGAAGTTACGGGGCACCCAATGAGGATCCAACTTACTACTTAGTCGTAATTGTTCTATCGAGACAAGCTCGCTAACCATTACACCAACTCGAGGGAAGATATAAACTGATGAGGTTAGATTGTTACTGATTAGATAAACTAATTAAGCTTCTAATACATATAAAGGGCGTACCAAAAATACTTTTACAAACTTTGGGGGTGGGTTCCTCACACCAAAACAAGGACAAAAGTCCGCATATCCTTCGTTTTTGACTTATTAAGTTTAAAGAAAATTCACGGTAGATGTCGCTGTGTTGCATGAAGACTAGGTTACATTTGTCATTCGTGTACATTTGTGGATAGTCTGTCGTCAACGTTTAATGAGTGTAGTAGTGAGTTAAACGAGTTTTGCGTTTAACAATGGCAGGATATTCATACTGTAAGTAGGCAAATATGATACTGAGGAAGGTGCTGGTTAGGTTAAAAATTATACTTTCCTTGCTTACACTGAAGCAACCTTATTAATTACCAGGAGTAGATAGGGTCTCCTATCGTCCGGTTCACACTCCTCCCCGATCTTAGTGGTTTATCTCTTGTTTCCTGTTTAGGATTGGGTTTCCGGTTCTTTCTAAAGGCTTCTCTTTCACTCAGTACGTTTATATGGACTTTTGTTTATGTTTTGGTGTGAGAAACTCGCCCCAAAGTTTGTAAAAGTATTTTTGATACACCATATACATACATATATATATATATATATATATATATATATATATATATATATATATATATATATATAAGAAAACTATTCCTTACCAACACGCATTGTCCTCTGACGGATTTTATCGAGGTAAATTATAAGGATATTATATCGCTACATGTATTCATAAACAGAAATAAAAATATCGTTAAATTATCCAAATTTTTAAATTTAAAAAACGCTTATAAATATTCTTAAGCCTGTGAGAATAAAGGTAAACTATGAGTGATGCGTTTTTTGTGATCCGTTATGTCGGCTTGAAATATTACTTTACCGTGCCAATATTACTTTACCGTGCCAACAGGCATTAGCATATTACTTTACTGTGGCTATATTACTTTGCCGTGCCAACAGGCATTAACATATTACTTTACTGTGGCTATATTACTTTGCCGTGCCAACAGGCATTAACATATTACTTTACTGTGGCTATATTACTTTGCCGTGCCAACAGGCATTAACATATTACTTTACTGTGGCTATATTATTTTGCCGTGCCAACAGGCATTAACATATTACTTTACTGTGGCTATATTACTTTGCCGTGCCAACAGGCATTAACATATTACTTTACTGTGGCTATATTACTTTGCCGTGCCAACAGGCATTAACATATTACTTTACTGTGGCTATATTACTTTGCCGTGCCAACAGGCATTAACATATTACTTTACTGTGGCTATATTATTTTGCCGTGCCAACAGGCATTAACATATTACTTTACTGTGGCTATATTACTTTGCCGTGCCAACAGGCATTAACATATTACTTTACTGTGGCTATATTACTTTGCCGTGCCAACAGGCATTAACATATTACTTTACTGTGGCTATATTACTTTGCCGTGCCAACAGGCATTAACATATTACTTTACTGTGGCTATATTACTTTGCCGTGCCAACAGGCATTAACATATTACTTTACTGTGGCTATATTACTTTGCCGTGCCAACAGGCATTAACATATTACTTTACTGTGGCTATATTATTTTGCCGTGCCAACAGGCATTAACATATTACTTTACTGTGGCTATATTACTTTGCCGTGCCAACAGGCATTAACATATTACTTTACTGTGGCTATATTACTTTGCCGTGCCAACAGGCATTAACATATTACTTTACTGTGGCTATATTACTTTGCCGTGCCAACAGGCATTAACATATTACTTTACTGTGGCTATATTACTTTGCCGTGCCAACAGGCATTAACATATTACTTTACTGTGGCTATATTACTTTGCCGTGCCAACAGGCATTAACATATTACTTTACTGTGGCTATATTACTTTGCCGTGCCAATAGACATTAACATAAAAACGGTAAAAAATTAAAAGAAAATGGTTAAATCAAAACCTTTTGTTATTTAAAATAAATAAATACATAAATAATTTATCAAATTGAAATAAAATAATAATTGCATTAATATGAAAAGTAAATAAATAAATATATATATAAGCAAATAAGAAAATTAAAAAATTAAACAACAGAAACATTTATTCACTTTCGTTTATTTCGAATTAAGTTACATCACTTATTGTCGCACGTAGTTTACCTTGACTTACACAGTTAGCTTTAAGACTATTTTAGAGCATTCTTAAATTTAACATTTTGAAAAGTTAACAATATTTTTCTATCTACTTTACCTCTGTCAATAAATACATGTTGCAAAATTAAATCCTTACATTTACCTTGATAAAGTCCCTCAGGATGTAACGTGTTGGTAAAGATAAGTTTTCCTTTTGTCTTTATTCATATTGTCTTTTGACAGATATATTTTATCTATATCTGAATTTTTATACAAACACACATACACACACACACACACACACACACACACACACACACACACACACAATATATATATATATATATATATATATATATACATATATATATATTACAAAGAGTCAATCATACCTTGACTTAATCAGCAATTTGAATGCGATTATTGACGAAATCACTTCGCTAATTGACAAACATAAGCATTCCACAACTGATAATCCCCCGAATGATAAATAAATACAATGGATATGGTACATCCATTGTATTTATTTATGAGGATCTCATCATTCGGAGGATTATCAGTTGTGGAATGCTTATGTTTGTCAATTAGCGAAGTGATTTCGTCAATAATCGCATTCAAATTGCTGATTAATTCAAGGTATGATTGACTCTTTGTAATGTAAATATATGCTGCCTATTATATTATATTATATTATATTATATATATATATATATATATATATATATATATATATATATATATATGTATATATATATATATGTATATCAAGTTTATTGATTAGTAGACTTATATGTAAAAAGATTGAGGTTGATATAAATAAAGATGTATGGGAACAGATAATTATGAGCAAAAGGCAAATGATAGCTATGAACCCAATGACACAGAATATTGATATGAGTGTAATATATATATATATCTATATATATATCTATATATATATCTATCTATCTATCTATATATATATATATATATATATATATATATATATATATATATATATATATATATACGTATTTCTAAATAATTCATGAATTTATTTATTAATTCAAACATTATTTTTAGTGGATAACCTTGTTTAAATTAGACGACCTTTTTTTTAATTTTTAACAGAGTGCAGACCGATGGACATAATACACAGTGTTTAAGTTAAGATAAAAAAAAGGGGTATCTATTTCAAACACAGGTATCTATTAAAAATAACGCTTAAAACAACAACAACGATAATAATAATAATAATAATAATAATAATAATAATAATGTATATAGATACATATAAGCGCAATGAAATAGATATGAACAAACTGAAATAGAGGCTCATGAAAGATTGAAATAATATGAACGGTCTGAGATAGATCAGTGAAGAGATTTAGATTAATAGATAGAATAAGTGAAAGAGATTAAGGTAGATAGATCGATAGACAGTGGACGTTATGGAGCTAGTATGTAATATTATTATGTATTTGTTTTTATCTAGTTTATTGTTGTTAATAGCGTTGTTATATTTTTGCGGTCATATATTTTATAGATAGATTGATAGATAGATATTAGGTCATCCCATAAGTTCTGTCCGAATTTTAACTTTTTGTTAAAATGAACGAAATTTAAAGAGTACTTTATAATGTCTAATGGAGCTGAGCATTATTGTTATGTTTAGATGCATTTAAACTGATCAAATTTTATTTCAGAGAACAATAAAATTAAATTTTCTGCTAACATGGAAGTACCCAAGAATCATTTGAGGCACATAATGCTTTATGAGTTCAAGAAAGGAAACCCAGCAACCGAAGCAGCTAGAAACATTCACTCGGTTTATGAAGAGGAATGTGTGAATGAAAGAACTTGTAGAAGATGGTTTGCAAAATTCAGAGGTGGAGATTTCACCCTTGAAGATGAAGATCGAACCGGACGTCCAGTTGAGCTGGATGAAAAGCTTCTTGAAGCAGCTCTTGAAGAAAATCTTGCTTTATCAGTTGAAGAATTGGCAGTGGTTCTCTGTTCAAACCATACAACTGTTCATCGTCATCTTCAACAACTTGGAAAAGTTCCTAAACTTGGAAAATGGGTGCCTCATGAATTGTCTGAAAACAACCTCAAATCCCGAGTTGACATCTGCTCTTCTCTCCATTCTCGCCAACTTCTTTCACATTTTTGGATAGACTTGTGACTGGCGACGAAAAATGGATCTTTTATCGAAATGTTAAGCGTCGTAGACAGTGGCTTGGTAAAGGGGAAGGACACCAGCCACAGCTGAGAAGGGAACTTCATGGGAAAAAGGTTCTTCTTTCAATCTGGTGGGATTGCCAAGGAATAATTCACTTTGAATTCTTACCACCTAATGCAACAATTAATGCTCAAATATACTGTCAGCAATTAGAGCGTTTGAACCAAGCTTTGAGGAAAAAAAGACCTGCTCTAGTGAATCGAACACGGGTGATGTTGCATCAGGACAATGCGCGACCACACACAGCAAGAATCGCGTCACAAAAGATCGAAGAACTTGCTTGGGAGAAAATTCCTCATCCACCTTATTCTCCCGACCTTGCTCCATCAGACTACCATTTGTTTCGTAGCTTACAGAATCATTTGGAAGAAACAGCTTTTGTAATACGGGAAAAGGTTAAAACTAACATTTGTGAGTTCTTCGAATCAAAGTCAAAAGAATTTTACAGTAATGGAATTAGTAAGCTTGTTAATAGATGGAAGGAATCATAGATAATCAGGGAAACTACATTGTTGATTGAATTTGTAATTAAATGTAACATTTGGTCACTTGTTTTCTTTATTCAAAATCCGGACAGAACTTATGGGATGACCTGATAGATAGATAGGTAGATAGATAGATAGATATGGACACTGAGCTAGCTAGCTAGATAGATAGATATCAACAAGAATTGGTAGTGAATGATAATTTTGAAGAAACCAAAAATGCTAAGATTAGTTATTGGTCATGTACGTGTACGTATGTATGTATGTGAGTGTCAAAGACACACACACACACACACACACACACACACACACACACACACACACACACACACACACACACAGATATACACACAGACACAGACTTTTTAGAGAATTTACTGCAATCTTAAACGAAGAAAATACAACGGATCACCATGTGCCCAAATCTACCGGGGCCCGTCTTTAGCTCCGTGCAAATGGCCTTTCTACTCAAAACTTGCCTGCCAGTGATTATTCTTTTCATATGCTCAATTCGATTAGCTTCCAGCGATTCCTGATTATCGAACGTGAAGAAAAACGGTTCGTCACTTGCCACACGTTTCTCTCCAATTTTCAGTTCTTTGACCTCGCACGATTCTACTCAGCGAAATCTCAGGAAATCATTTGTCGTCATTACAATTTACTTTCAGGTTTAATGTCGATTTGTCCAACGTACTTTTGTGCTTTGCACTTCGTGTTCTCTGTCGCAGCTGTTTTGATTTGGGTGTAATTTACCTGATGACAGCAGCATGTGCGACACCGCTTCCTTCAGCTATCACAGTGACAAAAGGCAAATGAGATAGACTGATAGCTATGAACACAATGACACAGAATATTGATATGAGTGTAATATACATACATATACACCCCCCCACACATATATATATATATATATACATGGCGTTCAAATCTCGGTATAGACAAAAAAGAAAATCATTTTGTATCAAAAGTTTCTCGATATCTTTGTTGTTTTTTAATCATTTCACTTCCTGTAAGGCAATAAAGCCACTAAGACGCGAGGAGTTACTGGTTGTTAGAGAATATGAGAAAAACTACTATTAAGGAAAGAGGACAATAAAAGAACAAGGATTCACAAGACAAAAGATAACGATTGACTTTGCATTTATATTTTTGAAGGTCGAAGTTGACGTGGAAGCAAGAAACAGGAAAAGAGCTCCACATGCGAGAAGTGCGACAGAAGACACTGTTACCATAGAACCTACGGTTGCATCTAGCCATTTCAACTGTAAAATGATGAGACCTTGACGCCAATCTAGTACTGTGTTTAAATGCATATTGAACTCTAGTCTTGAAAATAAAATAATAATATCTTAATCTCTTCAAGTCTCGGGGTCAATCTGTGATTGACACTCTCTTTACAGAAATAAGCTTTCTTAAAGTTGTACTAAACTTAAACTTAAAAGATTGACCATCGAATTCAGGTAATGGTCTATAGGACGCGTTTGTTAATTCCTACTCCACGGTGAAGTAACCTTATTTGGATTGTTTAAATGCACACTCACTCAGCCACTTACTCTTTTCTTTCTCAACCACCGTGATATGCCAGTGATGAAAGATCATGTAAAGATATATCTCAGGACGAATTGCGTTCGTGTCATTTGCAATAGAAATTGTACGAAGTACTTTTGCCGGGATATTTCTTTGAAGAATAAAATCTTAATCTTTTCAAGTCTTGGGGTCAATCATTATCTATCCTCCATATCCTGCTAATCTTCACTTCCTACTCTCTCCTTTTACGTTCATATCACATACCTCATTCAGAAACCCTTTACCTGGGAGGTCTCATAGATTTTACTGAGTGAATATCAGTACAGTATAACCCGGATATAAGAGACCCGGCTATAAGAGAAACCCGGATATAAGAGAGATTTTATCTGGTCCCAAATTAGAGCCTGTGTTAATAAAACAAAATAGACCAAACCCGAATATAAAAGAAACCCGGATATAAGAGACTTTCCCGGTCCCAACAACTCTCTTATATCCGGGTTACACTGTATATCAATGTTGTTGGTTTCGTTTTATCGTGCCTATAATCATTACGTCACTCCGTACGCGGGACACGCTGTAAGGAAAGAAAAAAATTTAATTATAAAGTCTAACTTGTTAGCTATCACTTTATAGTAGGTGTCCAGTTTTTCTAAAGTTATTGCTCAGTCTGACACAAGGCTGCAACCGAGGGAGTAAAGTGAATTTAATAACATTGTCCTGATAGGCTGGCTGGGTGACAGAACTAATTTCAACTCAGAACCTCAAAAGGGTAATCTCTATTTCAAGCGTCACGCCCAGTTTCTAATAAAAAAATTCCGAAATAGTTCCGTTTAGGTGCAAATGTACATGCTTAATTAAAAAATAACAAAGAAATTTTGATAAAATCTACCGTTTTTGGAGTTATCGACAATAAAAGTTCGGACTCATTCGCGTCGCGGTGGGTGAAGTTGAAATTAATTCTGCACCCCGATAGGCTACTTAAGTCTCAGTCAACGTTAAGTGCTTTCTTAGAAAGATGCTAAACATAGCTAAATCTGGCACAAGGTAAAAAATGTGGAGGACTATCTAGGAATCGAACTCATTATATACGCAATGGTCTAAAACATGGATTATCAAACTTTTTTTTTTATCGAGATCGTCTTTTTATAAAAGAAAATTGTTGCGATCTCCAAATTACGTTCGGAAAAAAATCACCTGGAATTGAATTTAAACTAAAATACATTAAGTCATTATTTTAAGATGACGGAATTTTTCGGCTATTACCAAATTTTCAATTTGTGGATTTCTTTACATTTTAAGTGTAGAATCATAAATTTCAAGCTGGAACTTAGTTTTATGTGCTGTATGTCTTCAAGACGCAGACAATCATAGCCGCCTACAATTCTTTGTAGCTTTAACCAATGTCTCTTGCTATTCCCCCAAGTCCCTGTTCTGTCATCCATTTACACAAACTCGTTAGGTAGATAAGTTGTTGTTTACCTCTGCTCTTCTTGCCTTCAATTTGTTCTGCGAGTGTTAAATTCTCCAAACCCTCTTTCCTTGAACCAATCAATAAAGACATATTACTGATACCCAAAGAGAGAAGACAAAATTTCTATATTAAAAAAAAACAAAAAAAAAACACCACCACCAAGACTTTCTTACTAGCCATTGACTAGTGGTCACCAAGCAGTTTGGATTTTTCAAATATATAACAATCAAGAAGCTTAGGGAATTTGATTGATTCAGTTTTTGACGGCTTATCAACCTAATAGCTTAGTGAAACACGCTTGTGGTATGTGTTTTGCTCTCACACGTGTTAAATACGCAAGGTATTGCTTGTGAGTGGAATTTTAGAGAAAAAGCTCTCAAAGCGGTTCGTTTGGAGTCATGCTAAATTTGTAAAAAGTTCGTAATGTCCTTTGGTATAAACGATCATTTTGGTTTCATCAGTTTATCTCTGTTTAGCCATATTCACTTTGTATTGAAGGAAAATGTTACTATGTACCGTTTGAGATAACATACAAAGTTCTCATGGGCTGATAAGAGGGCCTCCATTGCACCAGAGTAAAGGGAAAATAAATTAGTGGAGAGTACATCGAATGTGCCTGGCATGTCGTCCTGATTTCCTGATTGGCCGAATTCAAAATACATTTCTTTTTATAGATTTATTACAGATTTCGGAAATTCTAATATTTAGGTGTGTTTGAGGTGTGGGGGGGGGGGCATTATGTGTTTAATACAGGGAATAAATTATGGAAGTGATAACTGAAAGCGTTTTCTCTCTAGATTTGAATTGCTGGCGGAAAATTCTGTAGTCAAATGTTTGCAACCAGTCTCCAAATCTGTGAAATGCAAATGTTTTATTTTCTATTTATATCAAATTTTCTTTCTGGTTCTTCTCTATACAAAATACTTTCTTTCTTTCTTTCTTTCTTTCTTTCTTTCTTTCTTTCTTTCTTTCTTTCTTTCTTTCTTTCTTCAACTAACATTTCTTTCTTTCTTTGTACACTCAGCATTTCTTTCTTTCTTTCTTTCTTTCTTTATACACTAGCCTTTTTTCTTTCTTTCTTCAACTAACATTTCTTTTTTTCTTTGTACACTCAGCATTTCTTTCTTTCTTTCTTTCTTTCTTTCTTTCTTTCTTTCTTTCTTTATACACTAGCCTTTTTTCTTTCTTTCTTCAACTAACATTTCTTTTTTTCCTTTGTACACTCTGCCTTCTTTCTTTCTTTCTTTCTTTATACACTAGCCTTTTTTCTTTCTTTTTTCTTTCTTTCTTTCATTCTTTATACACTAGCCTTTTTTCTTTCTTTCTTCAACTAACATTTCTTTTTTTCCTTTGTACACTCTGCCTTCTTTCTTTCTTTCTTTCTTTCTTTATACACTAGCCTTTTTTCTTTCTTTTTTCTTTCTTTCTTTATACACTAGCCTTTTTTCTTTCTTTCTTTCTTTCTTCAACTAACATTTATTTTTTCCTTTGTACACTCTGCCTTCTTTCTTTCTTTCTTTCTTTCTTTCTTTCTACTTCTCTCATAAAATACCATGTAAAAAAACAAAAAAAAAAACGAAACAAAATCCCAAAACAAGAAAAATTATTGCTGCCACTACAACTACTCATAGTAGTAATTGTCCAGCTCCCTGCAACTAAATCTGCTACTGACGTGCCCTTGACATGTAATCACCAAGCTAATCCCTTCGCCGGCTATTATTACTGTAATGAGATCGATTCTCACCGAACGCTACACGTTTCTGGCCTTAATAAATCCTGGCAGTATAAACTTTAGGAAAGTACTGTGTCTCGTTTGGTAAAAATGCTGATTATTTAACTATTCACTTAAAGCCGAGAAACATACAGCGCCATCAAAGGAACCTTTTACATTTCAAGCACATGTATGTTTTATAGTTGAGACCGCTTAAGATACAATTGTGGCGACAAATTCTTCACTGGTTCCTATTGTATCTAATTCAATGCCTCTATCCACGAAGCTGCTACTGATAGTTCCAAAATCAATAATGTCTCTTCTGTCAGGGAAGAACGAGAAATGTACTTTTGTACTAATAAAATCAAAGATGACAATCGGTACCAATAATTAGCAGTAATGTTTTTAAGTAAATGAAAAATATGCTTAGAGCGTTTTACTTCTGTGTAGTGGTTAACAAAATATGAGTGAGTTCGATTCTCACTTAGGGCGCCTCATTAGTGCGATAATAGATTAATATTAGTAAATACCTATATGTGCGTGTAGACATACAAGAATGGGTCAATAAGATCGTTGTCTGACACATTGATTAGCGGAATTTTGATATGAAGTTTTCCTTGTACAATGTTCAGTTAATGGGATTTACGAAGAAGTTTCAAGGTTAAATGCGTTAACAAACAAAGATGTTAAAAAATAGACATTTGTTGGCTAATTTTTTTCGTCATCATTACGTTGTAGATTTATTAATGTATCTAAACATTCACCAGTAAATTAGGTGCATTGGCAAGTAATGAGATTAAGTTTAAAAATAAATATTTGCGTAAAATAAAATAATTTTTCAACTTGATGACTTACTTACATATATTCAAGAATATATATATATATATATATATATATATATATATATATATATATATATATATATATATATATATATATATATATATATATATACATATATATATATATATATATATATACATATAGATATATATATATATATATATATATATATATATATATATATCGGGGCAGATCTGAAATATCAAATATATATATATATAAAAAAATATAAATAAATACCTTCACAAAAAAACATTCAATTTTTTTAAAAAATTGCAACTTTTCAGTTGTTTTCTCCATATTACACACACACACACACACACACATACACACACACACACACACACACATATATATATATATATATATATATATATATATATATATATATATATATATATATATATGATAAAAATTTAGTTTTACGGTACGTCGTAAAAGGACACGGCACATAAAAGCAGAAGATATTGATAGGTAAAAGATTGCGTTTAAGCATGAAACAGACTGTCGCCATTGAGTGTTGACCTCAATGACCACTTTTATATATATATATATATATATATATATATATATATATATATATATATATATATATAATAGCTGGCCACTCGTATTCGAGGATACCCGTCAATTAGGGCGGCTAGCTAAGGCCTATTGCAGACGCTCCCTCAGGCATATTTATGTTTGTTCAACACCCAAAGAGCCAACCTATGGTTTATACTGCAACGATGCTGAGCAGACCTTAGTTACAGTTCCTGGAAGAGAGCGCGTTATCTAGCGTGATCAACAATCTGAACCAGGCCAGCACACTTAAACCTTCGATCACGATGACAGCTATGGACAGCTCCAAGGGTTCCGTCTAACCAATTACACTCGCAAGCCTTCGGTCTACCCGTAATATATTTATATATATACCTAAATAGAGACAGACGTGTTTATGACCTTTATATATATATATATATATATACATAGATAGATAGATAGATAGATGCGAAACAGATCCTGGCATAGCCACACGTCTCTCCATCAAAATTTAACTTTGCAAAATCATAGAAATGTGAATCCGGTAAAATTTGCCTAAATAAATATTATTAAAGACTCCAGTTGCATTTTCAACTTCTTTTTCTTATATATTTTTAACTGTATGAAATTTATATATAAAAAAATTAATTATATATATATATATATATATATATATATATATATATATATATATATATATATATATATATATATATATATATATATATATCATAAACACGTCTGTCTCCATTTGGTATAATAGTTACAACTGAACAATGCATTCTTTGAGGTTAAGTTAATCATATGGAAGTCATACGTAGCCTTAAACGAGACAGAAGAGGAGGAGGAACCGGCTTCGTGTAATCAGCTTCGCAAGATTTGAAAAACCACGTTGTTGACATTTTTGTCTTAATTATCCATTTGTACAAGTTGATTACTTTTGTATGTGTATGTATGTTTGTTTGTGTATGTGCGTTTGTGTGTGTGTGTGTGCCGTTTAACTTTTTTTCATAACTATTTGATTAGCAGCCTTCTGCCAAACTGCTCTAAGCACGGTAAACAACTACGACATCATATTCAGTGGCGTTTCCAGGAACGCTTCGTTTCTCACTCTGTCGACAATGAGTTCGATCTTAACTGGGGTCCTCTAGTATTGTGCGCCTAAATTCTGCTTGGTAATCAGCATCGAGTACAAACAGAACAGGAATCTCTCCACTCTTTTTTCCTCTTTGGATCAGTTGACTTTAAAGTTTAAACTATAGACCAGCGTCCGGAGCGCTGAGGACCCGTTCTCCTGACATTATCATTCTTTTGCACATAGACACATTGTAAGTGCATATCAGGGAATTCCATGAAGTCTGCATCTTAGTTGAGATGCTTTAGAATTTTTTCCCAAAAAGTCCACAATTACATAAACAGATTTATGTAGTGTTCGACATTTCGCCTGCTTGATATGAAGTGTTCGCCATTTAGTCAACTTGATCGCATTCGTAGGGTTTCAAACAACCGATGACTACTACTAATCCAATAGTTATTAGTTATGTTAC
>OZ038498.1:35498225-35560725 GCA_964036315.1 Acanthosepion esculentum
GCAAAATAATTTGACCCAAATAAACAAATAAACGACTTCCGGTAAAATAGCCGCCATAATAGACTACCCACAATAAGCTATATAAACACATTTTTACTACTTTAATAAAAACAACGATCAAAATAAAAAATAAAAATAAAATAAATATAAAGGATAAAATACAAAAATAAATTAAATAAAAACAAGCAAAATAATTTGACACAAATAAACAAATAAACGACTTCCGGTAAAATATCTGACAAAATAGACTACCCACTATGCACCACTGACCCGTATATATAAATAGCCGAGAAAAATAACAGCATGCGTGGCCTGACGATTGCATCTAGCATGAAACAGACTGTCGCCTCTAAGTGTTGACTTCTATATACACTTTTATATTTACACACGCTCTATCTCTGATATTGAGCACTTTATCCCATAAATATAGCACACTTTAAGACTATATTTCCTCATATATATATATATATATATTTATATATATATATATATATATATATATATATATATATATATATATACGGCCATGCAGATACACGATGTACATTATTAGTTGATGATTGATAATATAACGTCAGTTTAAAGATAATTTAAAAAATGGAGGATGGCTCTAAAACGGTGCTGTAAAAAATGGCAGAGGCCATAACGATGCTCCAAAAAAACGCCCCATCCCGATCGTGGGTTTTCGGAGTAGGACGCGCCTGCCCTGCTCAGTAAAGACTTCGAAATATGTAATGTAAATATATAATATCTAAAACAAAAATGTTGAATGTCTGCCTTTGTTCCAATGGCGGAGCTGCTGTCTGACATTTGATAAGGATTCTGCTGTTTGTGTCTGATCAGTGAGAATTGTTGATATGACAATCAATAGAGAATAAAATATGACCTTTTGTTAAATGGCCAGCGAATAAAAAAGAATGTATTCTGGGAGTTTGTACGTTGCAGGCAAATCGAGACTCCAGAAATAAACGGAACACGTGAGACTTAGTCTCTTATAAGACGATTGTGTGTTTGTGCTTCAAACAACACACGCGCGTGCACACACACGCGCAGGCGCGCACGCACGCACGCACGCACGCACGCACGCACACATTTTGATTGGTAGAATTGACTGCAGTAGACAAATATGAAAAGACAGTATCAATAGGGAGATATAAACGTTGGGATACATATGAGATGAACTCATTCGCATGGATAAATATGAAAAGAGCCTTATATATGAACAGATTGAGACAGATGGTCCGACCGACAGACGGACATATAGATAGATGCAAACAAAATGAGATGAGTAGAGAAAGGTGTTATATATATATATATATATATATATATATATATATATATATATATATGGGAAGAGTCTTAGATATAAATAGATATAGCCAGATAAATAGAAACAGATATAAGCTGTAATGTAGATAAATGTGAATAGATAGATAGATAGATAGTAGCTACGTAGTTTCAGATATGGAAAAACCGATTATTATAGATAAATGCAAGATGATTGAGATTGACATATATATATATATATATATATATATATATATATATATATATTCTCTAACAGTGCATTTCTTGCCTTGTTCAATTGTAATATACGAAAAAATGTTCGTGAATATGAAAGGATTATGATCAAAATAAGCAGACATAATGTTTGTAATTTATCCAATCAGACATGCTTAAAAGAGAATGCCTAAATAAACACACACACACACACATATGTGTGTGTGTGTGTGTGTGTGTGCGTGAAGAGATATGAACAGATTTACGCAGACGATTCGACAGACTGATAGATAGATGTAAACAAATTGATACAGGTATTTAATTGTGAATGGATAAATATATCGATAGATATGAAGAGACTGCGATAGATAGATAGATAGATAGATAGATAGGATAAGATAGGAATCACCGAAGACAAAAATGATGAGAAAAGGATACCCACCAATCTAGGAGTAAAGTTGAAAACACGGACAATTTTATTTTGAAACACAGTAATTTGAGAACAGTAATTTTTTTTTCATTTGAACATGAGCTATTGAAAGTTAGAGAGTGGTATCCCTTTAATTGTTTTTATCAGTAGAAGCGAAGATGGTGGAATCCGAAAACAATTGCAGTAATGAATACTTGGGTATCCAAAATTTCATGATTTTCGGATCCAGGAATGTTTTAATTTGCTCACAGAGTCGACCTGATTCTAAAATGGTACGTATATGTTCGGCTACGGTCTCTAGGAGTAAAATTGAAAAAGTGTGACACACTGACACGCTGAGATTCGCATTTATTATATAATAACGTCCGAAACGCCGTGTATATGGCAATAAAGATGAGGACAACAGTCCGCACAATGTAAATGCTGTCAATAATTGTGTAATATTCATCAATTAGGATGAACCCTTTTTTTAAAGGAATGCTAAATTTATGGGTTAAAGTGCTTAATATCAGGGATAGAACGAATATAAATATAAAGGGGACATTGATGTTCACATCCAGCGGCGATAGTCTGTTTCATGCTTAAATGCAATTATCATACTTAAAGATTGAGTTTAAACAGGAAATAGATTGTTGCCTCTTGGTGTTGATTTTAACACACACACACTCACACACACACACACACACACACACACACACACACACACACACACACACACACACACACACATATATATATATATATATATATTAATTATTTATTATAATTTTATCATATAGACAAAACCATTTTACTCACTACAAAGAGTGAAAATCGATTCTCACCCGTCGAAGTGCAGTTGAAATGCACTGAAACCAAGATGCATCTTTGTAGTGAGTAAAATGGTTTTTCTCTATATGATAAAATTATAATAAATAAATAATTATCGCTTTACTATCGGTATCGAGCCCTCTTTTGGATTAATGCTGTGAACGTTATATATTATTTTCGTTCTTATCGCATCGGATATATATATATATATATATATATATATATATATATATATATATATATATATATATATTAAATGATTCATCGAGTCTGAAACCTCTACAGAATGCAGAAAGCACTGGACGGCCGTTTCGTCCTATATTTGGGACTCATCAGCAGTGCGCATCCACTACCGAGAATTGAAACCCTGACAGGTTGTGAAGCAAACACCATACTAACTGTTCCAACGGGCCTCAAATTTCAAATGTATATCATTGCTTGAACCGGCTTCTAATCCTCTGGAGTGAGCGGCTTGGTGATAGTAGTCGTGGCTCCGGGGGACACCGTCCTATGGTTAAAGTGAATCTCAGTAGAGTTCCACCACGGGATATGTGAGTGAGCGGCGCTATATTGAGTCTGATTTGCTACCTCTTCGTCAGGATTTATTATGATGCATTTATTTGGAGCTGATTTACAAATATGGCTAAACTATAATTTCACGTTATAATTTCACGTACAGAATCTTTTCTAAAAATGTCGTTAATTGTTAATCTCATTCTCATAAATTTGGAATTATTTGGAACAAGATTTTTTCGTTTGCCTCTCCCTTACCCTCTTTTCCTTGTACTTATATACACAGGCGAGCAAGCACTCATATCGGAGAGTTACACAATATTGCCACCCCCACTCTCCAGAAAATTCGCGCTTAACTTTACAGGCGAATGTGCAGATGCAAGCAAACATATCAATAGTGTATAGCAAAGTAGATCCTCGATTTGAGCGCCAATGATTCATGCGTACAGAATCCAATAGGCAAATTCGGTACGCAACAACTTCCGGCTTTTGAGCGTAGTTTTATGTTTGAACTCAAAATCTCCTTCCTTTTTTTTTTTTCTTTTGGTATTAAAAAGAAATCATTAACAATTCCTGACACATGATTGCATTTACTGCGAAGTTATTATAGACTTCTTTGTATAGCTTCCACAGAACGTTGATCCAGATTAATCAAAAACAGCAAACTGTGGAATGTAACACGATTTTTACAATAAATAACTAAAATAAGATAAATAAATAATATTAGCGTTCTCCGCGATGAACATTTAAAGAAAATACACATGGAAACAATATGGAGATGAGTAATTCAAGTCAGAATCAAGCATCCGCCGAACGAACACACACACACACACACACACACACACACACACACACACACACACACACACACACACTATA
Organism: Acanthosepion esculentum; assembly: GCA_964036315.1. Lineage (NCBI taxonomy): Eukaryota > Metazoa > Mollusca > Cephalopoda > Sepiida > Sepiidae > Acanthosepion > Acanthosepion esculentum. Next base: position 35,502,358 of record OZ038498.1, read on the forward strand.
GATATATATATATAATATAATATATATATTATATATTATTTTATAATATATATATTATATATATATTATATATAAAATATATATTTAAAAATGCATATTATATGAATACACACATATGTACACACTCACACACATACACATATATGCATATATATGTATATTGTCTTTTTATATATATATATTATTTATATCTGAATTTTTACACACACACATATATATAATGTATATTAGATGAACACACACACGCATATATATATATATATATATATATATATATATATATATATATATATATATGAATGAAATAATGTCTATTATATGAATACACACACACACACGTATATATATATATATATGTATATTGTCTTTTTATATATATCTTTCATTTATATCTGAATTTTTACACACCCACATATATATATAAAATGTATAACGTATATTAGATGTACACACACACGCATATATATATATATATATATATATATATATATATATATATATATATATATATATATATATTAATACATGTTTCATTAAATAATATAGATAAGTGTTATCTATATATTTTATGTAAGTTTTTTTCATATAGTCTGATAAGCTTAATAACATTATCATTAAACAATGAAAGAAAATCACAATATTGATACATACTTTTTTTTAAATCCAATCTAAGCTTTCGGCTTACATAAGCCATTATCAAAGATGACAATTACACAATATATTTAAGCAATACACGAACAAGAAATTGATGATAGTCTTATTTGTTTACATGGATGATTATATATATATATGAAATAATGTATATTATATGAATACACAAACACACACATATATATGCATATATATGAATATTGTCTTTTTACTGGTATATTTTATTTGTACCTCAATTTTATACATACATACACACACATATATATATATATATATGTGTGTGTATGTATAAAATTGTATATATATCTTGTATACATTGTATATATATATACACACATACACACACACACACACACACACACACACACACATATATATATATATATATGAATTTATTGCATAAACGTTTTTAATGGATACATATATTTGAGTAGATGAGCTGTTTTTAGTTATCTATTAAACAGCATCTTTTTTTATTTCCCTCTACCGGCCTGAATATTCTATCGAAACGCGCATCTTTTTCTAAGAAGAAATCTCGAATATTCAGGCAGTAGACGGAACATAAATAAATATACTGTTTAATCAACAAAAACAGCGAATCTACTCAAATATTGGTTTGCTTAAAAAATAACGTCTAAGCAATACATTAAAATATGTCCGATTAATCAATAAAAATCCATTTATACATAAATACAGGGTGCGATGCGTAAATTGTCGCCATTATATATTTTTAATTTCTTTTGTTTTTGATTTTGGCGACTGCATAATATAGTCGGGTCAGTTGGGCACCATCATTGAGAAGAAGAGCACCATGACGCAATTTGATCCGCCAGAAATTTGGAAACGGCATGCTGTACTGCTTGGCATTCGCGCCGGAAGCTCCAATACGAACATTTCAGAATGTTTTGGGGTCAATCTGAAGACAGTACGGAGCATTCGGAAAGAGTTGTATGAGTCTAATGGTGATTACGAAGGTAATTGCAGTGCTCACTAGTGATGGCGCGTTATACCTCCATTCATCTTCCCACAGGACCTCAGGCTTAACAGAGAGACCTATATCAAAATTTAGATACAAATAAAATATACCAGTAAAAAGACAATATTCATATATATGCATATATATATATATATATATATATATATATATATATATATATATATATATATATATATATGCGTGTGTGTGTTCATCTAATATACAGTTTATATATATATATTTCACTGAATAAATTTACTTTTTGGTATTTCAAGATACTTTTGTGTAATTTTGGTAAATATATATGTTAAAATGAGATATCAATGTTATTTTGATTTTTGCATAATTTGGACTACAATTTATCCATCGCATCCTGTAAATATATACTTTAGATAAGAACGGGTTGGAATATGGAGATACGAACACGCTTGGAGAGCTAGATAGATAGATGTATAGAGAGAAAGTGAGAGAGAGAGATAGAGTGGATGAGAGAGTGAGAGAGGGATAGTGAGTGAGAGAGAGAAAGAGAGTGTGATGTGCTGTGAAAATATTAAAGATGAATAATATGGATGTTATTATATTATTATGTTAAGAGTGAGTTTTCGTGCTCACGCAAGTTAAATTGCTTCCGGACGGTAAATGACATCGACTGAGGTATCACGCCGATATTGACGAATAAAGTCGGAAAGACTGAAGCGATTTTGTGAATGGCAATGTGAAATTCTGATATTTATACAGCAGAATAGAAACGCTAGATTCGTGCATGTTTTTTTTTTTGGCATATCAACATTTGTTGGCTTGTTTAATGTCGAAATCTGATATTTTTATTATTATTATATTTGTGCCTATACGTAAACATTGATCGGATTCATACGTGAATTTATAAGTAGACATAGGTCGTGTTTAATACATTGGTCGGGTTCATACTTGATTTTATAAGTAGACAGAAGTCGTGTTTATTACATTGGTCGAATACATACTTGAATTTATATGTAGACAGAAGTCGTGTTTAACACATTGGTCGTACTTATACTTGAATCTATAAATAGATATAAGTTGTGTTTAATACTTGAGTCTAAACATTGGTCGATTTATACTTGAATCTATATAGTAAAATTCTCAGAACAATTCTGTGGATAAGACAAATTGGTATAAGAATGATAATAGGAAAAAATCTGAGATTTGCTGATGCGTTTTGTCTTCCAACTTTATAAAGGCAAAAATGAAAGCGAGTTGTTTTTGTTTGAATAGTTACATTAAATCCAAAATTGAAATAAGAGATAGACGCTTCAATTTTGCCGTGATGAAGTCGGAGGACGAAACACGTGGGCAAAATCTAAGATTTTTTCCTATTGTCATTCTTATACCACTTGAATCTATATGTGAACATTGGCTGGGATCATACTTGAGCGTTTAGATAAGTTTGGTCGAAATTAAACGCGAGGTTATGCATAAACATTGGTTGAATTTATAGGTTAAAATTGCTGATGGTAATACTTGAGATAAACTTTGTTCAAGAATATACTTGAATTTATATATAAACATTGGTCATGTTTATATTTGAGTCTATATTTCCCACCGCCGTAACGTTGCTTCCCTGTGCCTTTTCTATAAATACTTTCAGGGTAATTGTTCTGATGAACTTTCCTCTATGCTACGTTTACTTTGTGAATTTAAGTACAGTACTAGACTAGCGGCAAGATCTCATTATTTTATAATTGAATTGGTTAGATATACCGTAAGTTCTATGCTAACAGTTTCTTTTATTTCGCTTGGGAAAATCTCTCCCGGTTTCTTGCTTCCCAGTCAAGTTTGATGTATAAAGATTTAAATGCAATGTCAATTGTTATCTTCTGTCTTCTTAATTTTTTTTTCTTTTATTGTCCTCCCTCGTTAATAGTAGTTTTTTTCTCATATACTCTAACACTCAGTAACCACTTGCATCCTAGTGGCTTTATTGCCATGCTTGGGGTGAAATGATTAAAAAAAATACGTAAATATTGGTCATATGTATACTTGAGTCTATAGGTAGATATTGATCCTGCAATAATCCAATGGTAGAGTGACCCATTTTGTAGAGTTTCAACCATCTGCAGACAATCGGAAAGAAAGGGATATACAGGAACTGAAAGATGTCGAATGGTCCCTGTGTGATAATCGAAGTTAAGCAACGTCGAGCCGGGTCAGTACCTAGATGGGTGACCGCTTGGGAATAGTAGGTGTTGTATGCTTGGATGTGTGTGTGTGATGTAATGGATAATGGCTCGGAAATGTTAATCGGAGAGCTGAGTTCCAATTCCAGTTGCGTTCGTTATATTCACTTACGCGTAACTACCGTTGGCAAATGTATGGTTCCACCTCTTCAACCTCCAGTTAGGGGTTAATTATTAAGACTTTCTTTTTACAGTAAGGTTCGCGCTTGTGAAAAGGCCCGGGGGCCACTCCAGATAGAGAGTTATGTTAAGGGGTAGTTTATATAGGTAGGAAGGAAAGATAACGGTTAACTCTAGACTTGAACAATTTAAGATTGTAGTGATCGGGGAAACATCCACTTGGGAGTCGGTTCCACAAAGCAGCGTTTTGCGGGAAGAAGCTGTTCGAGTGGAACTTACTTCTCACTGATGGAATTATGAGTGAATGTGCGTGGTTTGCTACATGACTTTTATTACTAAATGATTAGTATTAAAAAAATTCATACTGTAGACGGTAACGACACAAAATAAATTGCACAGTGACACGAGCTGCTGTTCTCAGCCGTCGCTACACAGAAAGAGATTTCAAGACTCCTTTCCACCGGAATCAAACGTACAGGCTATAACCGCCTCTTAGTACGCTAGTCAGTCAGTTCGTACGTCCAACTCTATTCCACGAAGTCCGCCGAAAGCCTCAAGATATCTGTGCCGCTAACGTCTCCTTTTTATGGCACTCCGACACTGCAAAATTTGCATGCGTTGTTGCGCAATCTCGTTCTGAACGAGACCGGCGCGCATAAAACGCGTCTTCACACGCGGCCATGTTTCTTGCCGGATTCGCCACGCAGGCAAGACACGTTCGTACGCGCTTTGAGTTCCTGGGTAAGTCATCACACATACAGTTTGAAAATAACCAGCATAGGGTTTCTAAGCTGTAGAAAACGAATCAATCAGTCAATAAAAAAATGTATTGAAGGAGTTCAATAGTCACCTTTCATGGTATCTATTACATAATAGTTAAATGTAAAATAAATGTAATAGTTAATGTAAAAGTTTAAAGGACACAATTTATAGGACACTCTTTGTGCTTTTGAGATGAAACAACATTTTTTAACTTAAACCACGAGAAAGTTATATTAATCACATGTGTTTCCTGCTAATATCAACAGAGGAAAATGCTGCACTCAGATGTCTAAGTTAATGAGTTCCAAGAAAGATTTGCCGACTTTAACAACTTCGCGAATGACTCTGCGCCGAGGAGCAAGATGATAAGCGTCGATGTTGGCACATTTTTATCCAAATCTTGGTTCAAATTATCCCTGGATTAAATGTTTGGCTCCAAAGATGATATCAGTGTCCGGAAGCTCATATGCGGGTGAGCAATTATTTAGTATGATGAACTTCAATAACTTTCGACTTCACTCCCAGTTTAATGATATGCATCTAAATCTAATACTGAAAGTGGATATAATTCACTTTAGCGTGCCAAACCTTGATGCACAGGCCCATACTAATCAGTGTGCAACTTATCAGCGATCAATAACACTAGCATGAGATTGTTTAATGAAGGTAGATAGATACGTCAATTCGTTTACCTCTTTAAAATCACGCGAACAAGAGAGTAGAATAAACGGCCATTCTTTATCCCTCACCTCATATGTAATTGTCTTAATACATTTTTTCCTATTATATTTACTTTCGTATCACTGCTCTTGGGAAAGACCTGAGTCCAGTGCAACTCTCCACGTTCATGAGCTAAAAAGCAGGGTATACTGGGATATCTATTCTTGGCTGACAACGAGCCCAGGAGAGGGACCATTCTTAGTTCAAAACCGTGACTAGGTGGAGAGAAACCACTCTATTATATATTGCAATTCATAGATAGTGAGAAGGAATCAGTATTGCGTCATTACCGCCTACGACCTTGTGGGACATAAAAAATAAGTAATCATCTTATAGCATATTTTTAATTCCTTGCCTTTATATATATATATATATATATATATATATATATATATATATATATATATATATGTAAAGTGCTACAACCAGTTTTGTCGCACTTCAGTACCTATTGCATTAAAGATGTCTTCTCCTTTGTTGAAATTATACGTAGTTCTTCAACTTATGGTGGGTTCATATGTTCGTTTGATATCTGCTCCTTGTTAACCTGTGTTCTCCTGTCTGAGACTATTGAGATGTGCTGTGATATGTTGTATCGTACCTCTTTGTCTCCTCCGCATTTTCCTGAGGGTGTATTTGTGGAGCTTATGATGTTCGGGGTAGCTATGGGTTCGCCTTTGGGTCCAGCGTTGGCGAATATTTTTGTCGGTTTTCATGAGGCTTCCTTATTTTCTTGTATTGGTCGTCCTCTTATGTATCATCGTTAAGTGGACGATACCTTCTGCCTCTTTAATAATGAGGCTGAAGCCGACAAGTCTCTCACCAAATTAAACTTTGTCCATCTCGCTCTTAAGTTCAGCGTAGAAAAGGAGTCCAATTCTTGTCTTTCATTTTTGGATGTTCTTGTTCATAGGATCATTGATAAGTTTGAGCCTTCCATATTTAGGAAGGCTACCTTCTCGGGACTTTATACGCGTTGGGACTCTTTTTGTCCCAGACAACGAAAGGTTAATATATATATATATATATATATATATATATATATATATATATATATATATATATATATATATATATATATATTTGTGTAGTATATTATATCGTAAAGAGGTAATCATGAGGATGAGCATGAAAAAGTGAACTTTTCGAAAGTACTCGACACAGCAACATCAATTCTATCTGACAACAATTTAAACATAAGGATTACGTTATTCAATGAATTGTTAGTAAGTTAATGCCTTATTAAGTCTTGTTAGCGAACAGATTTCGTCATTAATTACATTAACATTGCTAATTAATTATTTGTATGATTACCTCTTTATGATATATATATATATATATATATATATATATATATATATATATTTGTCATCCACAGACAGACTGTTTCGCTGTTTCACAGCTCATCAGTGTGACTGGACATCCGGTTGCCTCTAGCTAGGATCGAAACCCGACTAAATTTGCGTCAGTCGGAACTTCTCCCACTAAGCCGTCAGCGCACGGTCAGGGATGAAGGTGAATTTTAGCGTGTTTATTTTTAGGTTTAGATAAACACACAGTGACTGACAGTGACTCAATTCTGCCGAAGAGTCGTGCAATATTAGCTTAAATAGTCACTGTCTACAAATTCACACCTCAAACCAGATGTATGCATGTATGTATGTATAAGGTATATTTCGCTAGCAAAAATTCTCTCAAACATGTTTAGTTAAATAATGTGGACAAGTTCAGTCTATTTTTTTTTTAAATCTTTCAAATTTCCGAATAAGTTGTTTTGTTTCATCGGTAAATTGTCCGAAATTCCTTTTAACCTTTATTTCATATTATTGTTTCTGAGTACTTTCGAATACTGCTACATTTGTTTTCAAGTATTGCTCTGTGTAGTGTAAAGTTACGCAACTGGTTTTTAATTCTCCCATTTCATGGAACCAATTTCATGTCACTCAATGTGACGTCATATAAATAGTCAAACAGAAATTTCTATGTCTTTGTATATGTACGTGTGTGTGTTTTTGTTCTTTTTCATATTAAACACAATTCAATACATAGTTCCCTATGGATAAAGACTCCTTATTTAATTTTTGCTACTTCCCTTTTATTACAATAGCCTCCAGAAATTGGAGTCTTGCCTTGCACTGTGTCGGTAGATCTCCATGAATATTTAAATGAGATCTACATATTTCTGACCATAGCTCAATTACATCTCATTTTAATATTCATGGAGACCTACCTGACACTATTCGTAACATACTTTTTGACAACACTAATATAATAGCATCATGTACATACAAAAAAAAAAGACTAAAAATAATGGAAACCTTATTAATAAAAACAAAAAAATCAACACTTAATAATAATATTAACTTTGAACAAGGACACAATATCTTGACCGTGTTTTGAAAAATGATACGTACAACAAACTATTTCTTATTTAACAGTTAAAATATTTAATCCTTGAAAATGGCTTAATGTATAGCCGAAAGTGCTCGGATAAAAAGAACATTCGGAGAGTTTTTATATAATTTATCATCTGAAAAGAAAAAAATTTAGATCGCATGAAAAATTGTATAAAAAACTAAATAAAAGCACCTTGTTTGTCATATTCAATGAGATGTGTATGAAATAAGGATTGCTGCCTAAATACACAAATATATATATATATATATATATATATATATATATATATATATATATATATACTATATCTTTATCCTCTCCCCAAACACACCTCTTTACTCTTGTTCTCTACCCTCAGTAAACCCTTACGTGTTAGTAGCATTTCACTCCAAGCAAGGCGGGTGTGCTACTAACACGTAAGGGGTTACTGAGGGTAGAGAACAAGAGTAAAGAGGTGTGTTTGGGGAGAGGATAAAGACAAGGACGGGGAACAAGATCAAGGTATCAGAAGATGTCGATTGACATTACACTTGAATATTTGAAGATTATAGTTATCAGGGAAGCAAGTAAGAAGAAGAGAATTCCACAGACGGGAAGTGCGAGAGAAGGAGCTGTTTGAGTAGAAGAGACGGTTACATTTAATCGTTTCGACAGAGAAAGGGTGGGACCGATATGGCAACCTAGTAGCTCGCTTAAATTCATGCAGTGTGGGAACCAGAGAAAGCAACTCGTCGGAACAGTCGCCCTGAAAATACCTGAAGAGACGGAGAGAAGCCACGGCATGTCCGTGGGAAAGCGACTGTAGACTAGATGGAAATAATTTCCATTTATTAAGAACTTTTGGTCTGAAGAGATGAATATGTAGAAATATTCCCGAAATAAAATATAACCGAAAATAAATCTTTAAGGTTTTCTTCTTCTTTATTATTATTATTATTATTATTATTATTATTATTATTATTATTATCTGTAGTTTACATTGAGCTCACTCTGGATTAATGTCCTCCTTGGTATTATCCCTACCAGTCACAAATTGGTAATATATATATATATATATATATATATATATATATATATATATATATATATATATGTATATATATATATATATATATATGTATATATATATATATATATATATATATATGTATATATATATATGTCTATATATATATATGTATATATATATATGTCTATATATATATATGTATGTATATATATATATGTCTATATATATATGTATATATATATATATGTATATATATCTATATGTATATAAATATATATATATGTATATAAATATATATATATATATAAATATATATATATATGTGTGTGTGTGTGTTTATGTATATAAATATATATATATATGAATATATGTATATAAATATATATATATATATATGTATGTATATATATATATATATATATATATATATATATATATATATATATATATATATATATATATATATATATATATATAAGGTCAGTTTAGAATTTCCTGTAGATCGATATTCATCTGAAGAAGAACGGAGGGTACAACGGCCGAAACATTGTGATAACAACAACAAAGATGAAGACAATAGTCCAAATATAAAAAAATGTAAATAATGATAATTCCTCATTCCAGGAATTCAGACGGAAAACTAAAGACAGTATTGTTGTATTAAGGAAACTTGACATCGCTTCATCTCCACCAGTATCGGCCATGACTAGAGTGAAAACTCGTTGAGAATAATAATAATAATAATAATAATATTAATAATGATAATAATAATAATAATTTATTATTATAACTATATGCATTCGCTTGTTCTGGTCAAATTTGTGATTCGCTTTGGTATCTAAACTTAAATTTAAGAAAATGTCTTTACAGCTGAAATTTGGATGACTCCTACTAGTAAGCTTTCGTTGCCTAACGGGTAATGCGCTGTTACAGGAAGACAGGTTTTCGAGTTCAAATTTCGCCCTAAAGCTTTTTCTTTATTTTTCGTTCCGCGCCGTTTACTCGTAGAATTGCGATAACAATCAGTGGAAATAAGATGGAAGACATGTTTGTTCGCACATTGGTGAACTACTGCATAATTGCAAGCGAAACGTTAGTTGTTATTTTAGCGCATGAGGTAAATTATGCCTGATTGCAGAAGAAGATTATAAATGCTGCAAATAAATACATGTGCAGGCTTATCACGGTATGTCTCCTGTTGGGAAAAGCGGGATGTCGCTCCCAAAGGCACCGATGCGCACGCATTCACGGACAGGCAGAGAGTCGTTCATATTCCCATCTGAGATGATCTCATGCTATTAACGGCGACGGTGACTAGATTCCGATCTCAGAATGTAGTGACGTCATTCGATTTGGTACACCATTTTGTTTGATACTAAAGCCTGCGTCTATTTGCTATCGTTTCTTGTGGGATCATTCGACAATTTAACGAAGCAAACTAAGAAAACGGATAGAGAAGAAATGCACTTTAAAAAGATCACTTGATGGATAAAGAACTCGAGATTATTGACAATAATTTTGTGTTTAATAACGTTGTGACTAACAAAATTGCGACATATCTTTCTTTTTAATAATAACAACACGGAAACAGCGGCAAGGAGGAAAAATCAAACAAACTCTCATCTGAGAATTGAAAAGGTGAATAAAAACCTATCGCAGATGACCTGTGATAGTCATAATTACACAGAGGACATCTAAAAAGAGTTACGGTATATCTTATCATTGTAAGCAAGAAAAATGCCTCAAAAACTGACCGCCCCCCCCCCCAACAAATATCGTCTTGGTGAAGAAATGCTTGTTACTGTATGTTGTAATCTAAAAAAAAAAAGGTTACTGAATAATAATAACCAAAACGAAGGTTGGAAATTGAAAAATAATATTTATAACAGGAACAACATACAAGATTCTCCAGCGGTGTATAGTAAGTAATCAACTGCTAGGGGTGAGCTAGAAGTGAATCAAAGTGAATCCCAAGTGGCGATATTCCCTAACCGCCCCACGCGGTCGGATGTGGCACAAGGCCGAGTTTATTGTGGGGTATCCGAGCCCGTAGGCTCGGTCAAAAGTGTCCCGTAGACCCCGTAAAAACGTGGTCGAGTCGCTGTCTCCTGAGACGAGACTTTGTCCTTCGACTTAGCCTCGTCTGGGGATCCTGTCTGCCCAGTGGCAGAGACTTTGGCGAAGATACTTGCAAGTGAATCGCAAGTGTCTCTACTGCATTTATACGGATTGGGACATACCCATTATAGTCCATAGGTACGGTGTAACACTGTATCAAAAAGGAATGGAATAATCAGGCGCCATGGTGACTGAGAAAGAATAGAAGTAAGAAAGGTAGTGTCGTGTTTGTAACAGTAAGGGACGCTTAGAACTGTGTCAAACAAAACAAAAACAAAACGGGAATCGACATTGGAATAGTTGAAAATCCGAGCAAAAGTTAAGACTCTACAGAGAGTTGCTGGGGTCTGTAAGGTTATTGAGAAAGGTGCAGTATATCTTAGGGGTCTTACTGTCATTTATTCCTCAATGATGACCTCTGTGATGAGCGCGCTCTTAAACTCATTTTGTCAATTCTTATCGATCCTCCTGTTATTTATAATTGCACTTCTTTCATCCATTTATTTATAATTGCATCTCTTTCATCCATATCACGCAATACATTCAGTAACCCTCTATCTGAATGGCTCTTGTGCCTTGTATCGTATGAATTCTAATATAAAGAAGATATCTGCCCAGAACAGGCAAATACATGAACAATAATAGTTATAATAATAAACATGCGGATGTACGGATGAAATTTGCAATTATTTGCAATTATTGATTTTTCTCGCTTATTCTTTTCATTATTTTTCATTGATCTTACTCTCATTTAAAACACTCGTTCTTATTATTATCTTCACCTTTTTCATTGATTATTCAGTACGTTTCCTAGGCTATCCATCACCTTTCTCAATATCTTCACAGACCCCAGCAAAATAATCTGTACTGTCTCAAATTTCCTTTTTTCCTTCTAAATGATAGTAAGTCTCATAAGATATCCATCACCTTTTTCAATATCTTCACAGACCCCAGCAACATGATCTATAGACCCTCAACCTCTTCTTCTTCTGATTGAATGAATGACAGTAAGTCTCCCAAGATATTCAACACCTTTCTCAATATCTTCACAGACCCCAGAAACATAATCTGTACTGTCTCAAATTCTTTTTTCTTCTTGTAAATGACAGTAAGTCTCATAAGATATCCATCACCTTTCTCAATATCTTCACAGACCCCAGCAACATGATCTATAGACTCTCAACTTCTTCTTTGGATTGAATGAATGACAGTAAGTCTCCCAAGATTATCCAGCGCCTTTCTCAATATCTTCACAGACCCCAGCAACGTGATCTGTAGAGTTTCAACTTCTTTCACATGATGAGTGCTCATCCTAGTGCTGGCCTATACTGGAGAATAAAAGACTTTCCTCAATGCAACAACACCTTCCTTAATATTTAAGTTGTTTTCAGTAACGCCATCGTCTTTATGGTTCCCTGTTTTCTTCTCGTATTTATTCCCTCCAATTCCTTTCATTTCCTTTCCAGTATCGTTCCAAATGCATCGATAATGGTTGAGATCAGAATTTTTTTAAAGTATTTTTGTTTGTAAAATATATAAAAAAATTTATATGATGCCAGAAAGATAGCTACTCGCGTGTACGAAATTTCCGCATCGCGAAAGTTACTCAAAACTCTTTTATAAGAAACTTAAAAAAATATGGGCCTCAAAACAAACAATAAAGCAGGCTGTATATTTAGCGATTCTTGATAACATCCAAAGATGAATCAGCAATATTATTGGTTCAGACCTGGCATCTCAGCTCAGTCCCTTTCCGACCACCGTAACGTAGTTTCCCTGTGTCTTTTCCATAAATACTTTCATATTAATTGTTCGCATGAACTCTTCGCTATGGTACCTAGACTTTATGAATTTAAGCGGCAAAATTCTCATCAATTCACAGTTGGTTTAGCTAGATATAACCGTAAGTTCTATGCTGTTATATAGGAATAAAGTATCACTGCCGAGACTGGAGTTTGAACACAGATCACCAGAGAGCAAACACAGGCGATCCCATTTTGAATAAGTATATCACGTGACGGTAAATGAAATGTATATATGGATTATTATTCGGTGGCTACTTTTCGAGCGTGTATTATCGAGCAAGTACTATCAGTGAAAGTGATATTCGAAGGCGTCTGACACCAGTATTGTTCAACGGCGTTACTATAGTTGTATCTGCGATTACGAAGTCTCCACTACGACGAGCATTACGAATGTGACAACAAGTATTCGTTGACATTAAAAAAGTGGCAACGGGTGTTCGTTGATATCACAAAAAATGCAAACAGTTTCTTTTCTTGCACTTCTTCCTTGTGGAACTCTCTTCCGGCTTCTTCATGTTTTCCAGCCAATTTTGATTTTGAAATGTCAATCGTTATTTTCTGTCTTCTTTACTCTTCTATTCTTATCGCCTTCTAATGTTTTTTTTCTTTTTTTCTACACTCAGTAACCCCTTGTTTCTTAATGGTTTCGTTGCTTTGCGTGTAGCGACATAATTAAAAAAAAAAAAACAAAAAAAAACGGACACCGAAAAATGATCTGTCCGCCCCATTTCCTCAAATCCGTCTTTCAATGACTGAATATCAGGATACCGATTTTGGGAAGTAGGTATGTCCGAGGAGTTTTCAGCGCCCACTTTTATCTTACTTGAAACAAAGTAAGGACATCATCTGCGGTTAAAGTGCTTCGGGTTTATTTTGAAAGCGTCTACGTTAACAAGATATTTATCGCATTTGACATGGAGTGAGGTTTAAGATAGGTTTAGAGAAATTAAGATTTCGTTTCCTTGAATTCGATGACAATGTTGTTTTTCTTTTCTTTTTCTTTTTCTATTAGTTTCAAGGAGATACCATTCTCGGCTTCTAATTAACAGATATCGTTTCTCTTATTTATATAGATTTTCAGTCGGGAAGTAGGAGAAAGATTTTGTTTTTTTTATTGAAGTGGGATTAGGCTATGGTAATCGGGTTTTCTGTCGGCTAAGTATTTAAAAACCTCATCAGCGAAGGGGTCGCGAAGGACAAGAGGACAGCTATAGTTCAACGGGTCCTTGTCTCAAAACAGTAAATAAGATCTTCACGAAGAGCTGATGAAACTTCAAAATCATATTTAACAAAAACAACAACACACACGGACACAGACAACACACACATGTATATATATATATATATATATATATATATATATATATATATATATATATATATATATATATATATATATATATATATATATATAGTTATATGCGGATCGCGCACAGAACGGCTTGAAATAGACTATCTCTGTGGATCAGTTTTAATAATTAATATTACTAGGATCAACTCGGCTTATATACCATCGGATCGATTACCTGTACTATATATATATATATATATATATATATATATATATATACTAGTAATAATCTTATAAATATAAGTAATTATACTTGTTCGAAAAACCTTCGGTGTCTTGAATTGCAAATAAACAAACCAATACCAACGGGAAAAAATGGTACAAAAAATAACAGAGAACATGTACGTCAGCCGAAAATAATCGTCTAGCATCCAAGTCCAGAGTCAAAAAAAAAAAAACCCGATACGAGTAAGTAAAATAACTAAATAAAGTGCTCAATACGCTAAGTAGAGCCAGCCTTCCCTGACGATCCTCGTAGGTGAAACCTTGATAGGTTTCTCTGGCTCTTTAGGTTTATATATATATATATATATATATATATATATATATATATATATATATATATATATATATATATATATAAAGAAAGAACAGTACGATTTATAATCCGGTGTTCTTATTGATATTTTTTATTTTTACAAAATAGTGTCAATGTAAATTTACAGAGCATAAATATTATAAATTAACTGATTTAAAATATGGTTTCTTCGCTACACAGGAATGACCATGTTTCAAAAACTGAAGCTAAAAACTTCAAATTTAATTATATAATTAAATTAAAAGCATTAGTTCTGTTTCATCTTCAAGCGAATTTTGGAATAACTTATTTTTAAATTTACAGAGTTTTAAACGGACATATAAATTCATAATTTCCTGTTACCAAGGATAGAGAGAAATCCAATCATTCAGACATTCAAGCGGTAGCGTGTTCCTTTTTATTAACTATTGTTGTATCAATTACGAGTTACGTTCGAAAAAGAGGTTAAGTTTAGGTAGGGTAGGGGTGTATTTTTCAACGAATTCTGACATCCGTTAAACGCGTGTCGTCTGGGCTTTTTCTTTTATTAACGACAAAAAAGTTTTTCGGCATTTTTTTCGTACTTGTATACTTAAAGATTCTTTCTAAAAGATGAAACAGAACTAATGCTTTTAATTTAATTATATAATTAAATTTGAAGATTTTAGCTTCAGTTTTTGAAACATTGTCATTACTGTGTAGCGAAGAAACCATATTTTAAATCAGTTAATTTATAATATGTAAGTGAACATTGAACTCAGCACTCAGAGGCGACAGGCTGTTTCATGCTAGGCGCAAATGCCAGGCCCCCTGACGATTGCGTCTAGCATGAAACAGTCTGTCGCCTCTGAGTGCTGACTTCAATGTTCACTTATATATATATATATATATATATATATATATGTGTGTGTGTGTGTGTATGTGTGCGTTAGTAGAAAAAAGGATTTTGGGGGAAAAAAAAGGTACGCATGTCGTATTTCTTCTCATCAAAAATTGATTAAGTCATTAATGATTGTCTGATTTTGCCGCCATAACAAGAGGCCCCTTTCGAGAGACGTGATGGCGGCCAGCGACATAATCAATAATAAACACGACTCTATTATGTTTTTTTTTTATCCAAATTATCTCAACAAAGATAACAAAAAACAGCTAGCAATTATTGAATTAATAAAGTGCCAACGCCCCAACACTAAAACACAAACACACACGCACGCACACACAATCAGGCACACAGACGTGCGCTTACATACGTAGACACTCTGTTTTGCAGACAAGACTAAAAGAGGAATTTATTGCTGATTGGAGCATTACTTATTTCGTAGTTGTTTTTATTTTATTTTTACTTTGGCTTCGTCTCTACTTACTCATCTTTTTTTTTCTTTGTTTCTTTGTTGTCGTCTGCTTTTGTTTGTTTTTTCTTCGTTCTCTTCTTTGTTTCTTTGATTAATTTTATGCTTCTTTCAACGTCTCTTGCTTGTTCATTCTTTAACTTTCATTAATTTTACTCTGTCAATATCTGCAATATCTTATTTTCATCATTCCTTTCTTTGATTCTTAGTTACTTTCTCTCTCTACGACATTTTTTGTACTTTTCTTCTATTTCTCTTTCTTCGCTTTCCTCTTACTTAGATTTTTTCAATCTTCTTTTTCTTTTGTTTGTTTGTTTGTTTGTTTGTTTCTTCTTTTAATCTTAGTCTATCTCTCTCGCTTTCCCTCTATCACATTTATCTTTCCTTTTCTTCTTTTTTTCTTTCTTCAACTTCCTGTTACTTAATTTGTTCCAATCTTTTATTTTTGTTTTCTTTCTTTCTTAAGTTTAATCTTCAATCCTTCCCGGCTAAATATCGTTTTCTTTCTTTCTTTCTTTCTTTCTTTCTTTCTTTCTTTCTTTCTTTCTTTCTTTCTTTCTCCTTAGTCTCTCTCTCTATATATATATCCCTCTATAACATTTTTTACTTTTTCTTATTCTCTTTCTTCGCCTTCTTGTTACTTAGCTTTTTCCAATCTACTTTTATTTTCTTTCTTTCTTTCTTTCTTTGTTTCTTTGTTTCTTTCTTTCTTTCTTTTATACATGGTTTCTCTCTCTTTCTCCATGATAATTTTAATTTTTTCTTCGCTTTCCTGTTACTTAGATTTTTCTAATCTCCTTTTATTCTCTTTCTTTCTTTCTTTCTTTCTTTCTTTCTTTCTTTCTTGTTCTCACCTTTTTCTCTATGTTTTCCCTCTCTTTCCTCTTTCTATTTCTTGAGATTAATTTACAAATATAACGAAATTAAAGATAAATCACACGCACTAATAATTTAACGGTATTTTTCTTTATTCTCGTTTTCCTCTTCTTCTTGCTTTCTTTTCCCTCTCGTTACTTTTATTGAGCTTCTTTCTTTCTTTCTTTCTTTTACTTAGACCGTTTTATACATCCTCCCCTTCTTTTTACCTCCTTTCATCTTAACGCAGTTTTGCACTGGCCTTTTGCTCTTCCCTCCGCATCATCTAATGACGTGTATTCTGACCTGCATCCCAACGACGTCATGTCAACTCACTACTCAGCTGGAACAGCCATGGCCGATAACAAAATCTAAAGCATAAACTCCGCAATAATTTACGTGTACAGCTGGTCTTTCTCATTTAACTTCCCCTGGCAAGCACCGTAATCACCAGGAAGAGTTCGTATCTGACAAAAGGGCGTCACCCGAGGGGCTGTGGTAAACAAGCTAATCTCGAAGGCTAAGTGCTAAGTTTAACGAATTCGCTTCTCATCAAGACACACTTTTATTGTGGCAAGAATATTTAAGACTACTACAGTATTTAGTACTACAATCATTTGCAAACTTATCTTTGGAATAATCCCCCAGTCCCTTTCAATGGGCAACTCCCTGTACCATCTCGACTTCATTCACTTTCCCACCGTCGTGACGTCACTTCTCTCTATCTTTTTTATAAATATTTTCGTGGCAATTGTTATGGAGCTTTCCTCAGTGTCTCGGGTGCACGAAATTAAGCATACTACTCAAGTGGCAACTAGGTCTCACCGTTTTATTGTTGAGGTAGCTAGATGGAACCATAAGTTCTATTCTAATAGAATCTGTTCTTGCACTTCTCGCTTGTGGAACTCACTTCCGGTTTCCTGCTTGCTCACCACCTAGAATCTTCAAAAATTTAAATGCAACGTCAATCAACAGCTTCCGTTTTCCTGAACTCTGTTCTTTTATTGACTCTTCTCTTCTCTTGCGTCTTAGTGACATTAACGCCGTGCTTGGGGTGAAATGATTAAAAAAATAAGTCATAGTAAATTACTCGGACGTTTCGCATAACTGGAACAATAGTAAGTTTGTCTGGTAAACTAGTTCGTAAAAATGATGAGTTCGGTCCTCATTTGGCGTAGTTTATTTAATTGTTAGAATTTTTGTTACAATTATTTGAAACAAAAGCGAAGAATAGAAATTTAGTAGCTTAAAACAGAACAAAAACACAAATGTTAGATGTGATGTTCAAACTAAGAATGTTAATAATTTATGTTAACTAATTTTTTCATCATATGCTAAATCTAAAATTTCCTGTTTTTTGGTGGGGTGGGCACCCTGTATTTGGAGAAATGATGATAATTACCGTGAAGGTAAGAGAAGGAATGCGATCACTTTCAAAATCGTAACATTTGGGAACTTTGGGTTTTAGGTGAACAAATATTACAAAAAGATAGAGAAGATTTAAAAAAAAAATACTTTACTTATGAAAAACTAGCCATTGAATTTAAAGTGAAAATGACATGGATAGGAGCGATCTCAATAATTGGCCCTCTGCTTCGAGTAGGCTATAAAGAAAGAAAGAATGAAAGAAAGAAAGAAAGAAAGAAAGAAAGAAAGAAAGACGGGAAGAAAATAATGGATGGAATAAGTGATAAAAGAAAGAAAGAAAGAAAGTAAAGAAAAGAATGGTTGGAGTAAAGGATAAATGAAAGAAAGAAAGAACGAAAGCAAGAAAGAAATTAAACTGAAGAAAAGGGGACAGGAGCGTAGAAAGTAACAATGACAAAAAAGAAGGAAACAAAACAATGAAAAAGGATGCAGCGAAGTTAAAATTAAGAAAAAAGACAGGAAGAAAAGGATGAAAATTAAAAGGAAGAAACTAAAATAAAGGAAAGTAAAAAGAAAGAAAAAGAAATGGAAACAGATCCAGAGAAATGTTAGCGTAATTAAAAATCAAAAAAGAAGGAACTTGAAAAAGAAAAAAAAAAAAGAACAGAAGAATAAATTAAACAAAAGAACAAAATAAAGAAAGAAAATAAACGATGAGAAAAATCACGAAAGAAAAAGAAAATCAGAATCGAGAAAAAAGACGAAAAGGACGAAGAAAGAAAAAGAACGAAGGAGAAAGACGCGGTTGTCACAACCAGGAAAAGCGGGAACGCCATGATAATGAAAATGAAGATCATAAAATTGATTATAGTGCCGACGATAATGAAGGCAGTGGAAGCAAAAGGGAGACGATATGTTATTGGAGGAGGAAAGTGAGAATGAAGAGCACCAGAAAAGAGAAATTTAAAAGGAAGTAACGAAAGCGTTCATTAATTGGACGCCATTTTTATATTCAAGTGGAAAATAATGAGACGATGCATTAACACTTCATCAGCGCGCCCTCATAAAAGCGGGCAGAAGACATTTGACCAAATTTGTTGTTATTGTTGCTGTTGGTTTTGTTATTATTATTATTATTATTATTATTATTGTTATTATTATTGTTATTATTATATTGTTGTCTTTTATTGGTGAAGTATTATGTATATTTATGAGCAAACAGGTGTGAATAGCGAAGAGAAACAATGGGGGATAGAAAACAATAGAGAGAAAGAAAAAGAGACGGAGGAGAGGATTAGATTTAAAAAATACAAACGAAATAAAGAGAGAGAAGAGAGACAGAAAAAGAGAGATTGGTAAAAGAACGAATAAGAGAGAGAAATGACGCAAAGAGAGACAGAAATAGAGAGAAGGAAAGAAAAAAAAGAAGAGAACAAGATATGAAATAAAGGAAAAATGAAAAAAAATGAAAGAATTAAAGAACAACGAGATTAAGCGAGAAAAAGAAAAAAGTAGCGACTAATAGGGAGTGGGCGAATGAAGAGAGTAAGATAGGAGAGAGAATGAAGAAAATAGAACGAAAAGCGGATGAAGAGGGAAGGAATGCGGAAAAAGGAAGGAGACTGGGAAATAAGAGAAAGCAACAAGAGAGTGTGAGAGTGAGCGAGACAGAGAGAGAATGAGATATAGTGAACGAGAGAGAGAGAGAGTGTGTATGTGAGAGAAAGAGAGAAAAAGAGTGAAGAGAATAAGATAGGTATAAAAGGAAGAAAGAAAGAGGAAAAAGTATTCCTGATTATATAGACAATGCAAGAATCCGGATATTTTTTGTACTATTGTTGACCCAGTGCAAGGCTCAAGCGCCACTCATTCTAGAGGGGTAATAAATGTTATTGTCGTAAGGGCGTAAAGAGGGGAGGCAAGAAATGCATATTATGAAGATATACAGGATAGATAACGAATGACTCTCGATTTGAAGAAATTAAGATTATAGTGGTCGGGGACTCATCCTCTTCAGAGTCTGCTCCACAGTTTTGAGGAAGAAGCTCTCCGTGTTGAACTTCTTACTTACCAAAGGAATACGAAAGGAATGGGAGAGAATTGACGCCGCATCTGTAGCATAACGGATCCAAGCTGTGAAGGTCTGAACTGGCGAAACTAACGAATGCAGCTCGTCTGAACATTCATCATGGAAATAGCGAGAATAGCGGGAGGTTACCAACGTTTCGTCTGTGGGAAAGGGGCTGCAGAGTGGAAAATAATTAATCACCCACAAGACCACGTTATCACTCTTGAATCCAGCCAAGGCTGGACAGTGAGGACTGGGAAGCAGCAGCCCAGATATGACGGCAATAGTCCATTATTTTTTTGTCTGGTGTGGGGCTTGTAAAGCTAAAGCATTATGGGAGGTGTCGGGTACTTACTGGTGCGGACAAGGGATCCGTCATTCTTCCAGCTTCTTTAACGATAGTACGAGTATATGAGATCCACTTGAGGTCTAGAGAAAGCTTTCGTCCCAATAGGCATTAATGGCATGGGGCCTCACTGTCAATGTTGAGAAAGCAATGATAATCCTGACTGCCTTAAATATCAGACGTATACACGAACCATATCATTTAATGAAGAAATTTTCAACTTAATGATATATCATATAGGAATGGTTTCTTTGCACAAATCAAGAGTCGACTCATACACGAATCATACATTAATGATTTCTCAGCCTATACAAGTATTTCGTGTTCAAGATGAATCTCTTTGACCAGTTGAATGATTAAATAACTGAACAGTCCAGTCGCATTCAAAGAAAAAGGAACCCATCTTATTTCGCAGTCAGTGTGGTATTAGTAAGTATAAATATTTACCTATCACCATGGATTTTGTCGGAGCACCAAAGCTAGCAATTGTACAGCTATAATGAGTTGGATCCTCACCAAGTGCCTAATTATATGGTTACCTAGTGTCAGACAAATCTGAATGCCTAAGTTGGCAACTTTGTCGCGCTGAACGTGAGCTAACCTGGTGAATTCGATCCTATTTATGTGCGCCAATTCAATGGCCTTGTGCTAGACAAAGGTAAGATTAATAAGTATTTACATCTCGTACCAGATGCGTCTTACGTTTGAGCAGCTGCTTAACGCTAAAATTGATCTAATTAATTGAGGCCTCCACCCCACAAAAAATTCTTCTTGCGTGTAGAACGGCATTACCTGTTGCACAATAGAGCATCTCAGCATTTTTGTGCCATCGGCGATGAGACTAGAAGAACATTAAATGTCCTATACAGAGTAACACCTTTGTATAATGAACGTTTACACTGAATTAAGGTAAATAGTGGACCCATGACGTGGGTCCTGATTTTATGGGCACCGTTTTATGGCGTTGCTATCTGAGATGCGACATATCTGTGTGAATACTGCATTTGTAAAAAAATAAAAAAATACCTTATATACGAAAAAGATTAGCTAGCCACATAAAGTAACCCGATAAATGAAAGTCCCAATAAGAAGAATCTGTGTCTTTTGGGTAAACATCGATTTCGAATCGATTCAAATGCAAACTGATTTCTAAAACTATAACGATATCCTTAAGTGTCATTGACGGTAAGTAAAAAAAAAAATGTCGTATGTCGGAGAGTGATGGTTAACAAGACAGTCTTCCAGTTCAATTACTTTGTAAAAAGAATTCGATCCTCACTGGCCATGCCATCAGTGGTCTTTGTGCTAGCCTTAATTTGGAAAATGACTGAGATCTTCTCAACGTAGGGCAATGGTTAGAAAGCTAATCACGCAGAACATCATTACTTTAGGGGTTTCGAATGGGTGGGCAAAACTTTTGGCCTTGTGCCAGACGAAGCTAAGCTGAGTAAATATAATGAGAATATTGGTGTAATTAATCAAGGTTAAGTGCAAAATGCCAAACAAACGGAATCGACAAAAGTTTAAATAAACAATAAGGAAAGAAAAAAAGAACAGAGAAAATAATACGAAGCAAACAA
Organism: Acanthosepion esculentum; assembly: GCA_964036315.1. Classification (NCBI taxonomy): domain Eukaryota; kingdom Metazoa; phylum Mollusca; class Cephalopoda; order Sepiida; family Sepiidae; genus Acanthosepion; species Acanthosepion esculentum. The sequence goes on from OZ038498.1 coordinate 35,524,563, forward strand.
TCTTTATGCAAGACAAAAGTAGGCAAAACAACAGAAATAAATACAAAAATTTACGAGGTGAAAATGCTGTTCACACGCAAAAGGGATACAGCCAAGTGATCGTAGCGTTCTGATTTCAAAACAAGGAAGCACATATTATGAGACCGAGAATGGATTCATTTTTATTGGTTAAGAAGAAATCCCAGCATGCATCTGTAGGATTTGTCTATTCATTTGGAGACGTGAATGATTTTAGTAGTTATTCCTTTTGATTGGAACCAACAAGAATATATATATATATATATATATATATATATATATATATATATATATATATATATATATATATATATATATATAAATGGATATATATATATATATATATATATATATATATAAATGGATATATATATATATATATATATATATATATATATATATATATATATATATATATTCTTTTAAACATGTTGTGTTGAATGTCAAAGACAACATAGTCCTGCATATTCTCTTTTGAATATTCAAAAGGGGAATATGCAGGACTATGTTGTCTTTGACATTCAACACAACATGTTTAAAAGAAAAGTTGCTGCCAAATTATACACACACACACACACACACACACATATATATATATATATATATATATATATATATATATATATGTATAAGTAGTTATTATTTATGCAGCTGGTATAACTATTTACTCCTGTCTTAGTAAAACTGCCAGCTACTCTTGAAATGACCTCCAATCAGTTGTTAACTGAGGTAGTCACTATCTTATAAATTTCAACACCTCCAAAATGAAACCGCTATCTTCTAATCACCATAGAGAACATTTTTGCTTTCTATCAGCATGGCTGATGCTAACCTCTAGGATGGCAACTCATTGCGCCTTCTCCGTCGCCCGTTTTACATTAACAAGACGTGGATTGATTATATTGAATCGATTGTTAGGTTTGCTACTAGGAAAGCTGAGAGTACTGTGTCGCGCCGGCTAATTTTTCTCCTCCAAATTCATCTTACATATTTATAAATTTACAATTTGACTGTGCATTGAATATTGCTGCTATATCTTGTCTAGTGCTCCTGTTCTATATCCCGAGATTCTCCACACAACCCCAAGGAGGGTTTGTAATATTTTCGGTCCTGAACTAGCATCTTGCTTTCAGTTATTATCCTGAAGCCGTGACATGGCATACTTTCATGTCAATCTGTGTTTAAAGCCACTAGTCAGAATTTGATTGGCTATCGACGCTCACCGTAACCTAACTGGCATTTCACCTAAAGTTTGAGCGAGAACACAATGAAACTTTCAGTCGTTGTCGGCCACTGTTCCTCGGGAAACTATTTAGAAATATTTCAATAGTTATGTGTCTAAGTTTATGAACACAGGCATGAATAAAAAGGTATTTATCAATAATCTAAAATAAAAAAAAACAAATAAAAAAAAAAACGTATCGACGCTCACACATTCCGGCCTTTGTATGCCGTATATCAATAAACAAAAGGCAAGGTAGCGTTGTTAAAAGGGGTTGGCTGTTAATTCCCGCTAATAATCCCTTACCACTGATAATTAAGAAGTTTGCGGATTAGACTAAACGGAATTAGCTTCGTTCGCCCCCAGGCGAAAGAAACTTCTCACGAACGCATTTCAGTCATGTTCCAAGACCACCGGTATAGGCGATAAATGAAAAAGTAATGTATTATATATCGTCAATAATAATAATAATAATAATAATAATAATAATAATAGTTGGAGCCCTCGGATTGATGGAAAAAGATTCCAGTAGACTAATTGAAGGGATTCCTGGAAGTCCCTGCCTTAAAAAAATACAAAAAAAATTGTTCACACGAAGGGCTTTGTCTATGTAAAATATGTTTTTCTTTCCAGTGGAAAATGTCATGATGCCATTTCTAACCTGGGGTTCCTGGGCGGGATCCGGAAAGAAACGAGTACACATCAGAAATCAAAGGAAATAAAATAATAATAATAATAATAATAATAATAATAATAATAATAATAGTTATTAATTTGCTCAACACATAAAATCATTGTGAAACACCTGGCAGTAGTGCTTATAATCATCAGAGCACAGTCCTTGGTATGGCGATAAACTACATCCGCATCCTGGGTAAGATGACAAATTAATTGCTGGTGTTCCAAGGTCACAAGTGTAGGACCACTTGTGACCCTGTGCCCTAGTAATGGTATGAGATTTAGTAGTTAGCAGCAGCCCTGGGACGGTGGTTAGCAAGATTGTTTTGAAGACGCCATCACTGCTGAAGGAAGTTTGAGATTTATATTTGGCGCAACACAATCTTCCTATCGCTATTTCTAACCACTTTGCTTGTGCCAGACTAAAATAAGTTCCCTAAATATCTAATAATACAACTAGGCTCGCTTTGTAGGCCGAATAGTTGCTCATTTTCCCCAGTGTCAACGGTCAGTGTTCGAGCTCATGTAAAGTAACAGAATTATAAATGCTGATTTTCAAAGCTCTTAGACCCTTCCCAAAATTGAAGATTGACGGAAGTTAACCCTTCTATTTCCAGTTGCCGCCCACTTGGACTTGTGCCGTATCAAATTGCTAGTTACAATCCGACATTACATACTGGCCTTGCCCTCAGAAGGTTGAGAAAGATTTAATAATAATAATGAAAGCAATAGCATTAAAAATAACATACTGTCATCTCGATTTCTGATTAAATTTGAATGATCCTTGCTGCTTAGCTTTCGTAGACTAATATTGGTCGTTTTAATCAGTAAATACGGTCACAGCGCTCTCCGACACCCCCGGTGCTATTTGAAGTTCTGAAATATAAGCATTAACATTATTTATCGACTTTCTCTAACTAGTACTCACAGAGACTCGAAGCGAGAGAGATGTGGCTCTACAGATGGATGCTGAGGATGCCATGGATTGAACCTTGGGCAACAAAGAAGTTTTAAGGAAAAAAATAACTAAAAGGAGAGTTGTACTTAGAATCAGAATAAGAGAAGGTGAAATTTCTGTGACGCATAATGAGGAAAGAGGGCTTCGAGAATTTGACACTCACAGAACATACTGAATACAGAGGGAGCAGGGGGAGGCAAAACGAGTTTGCGTGAATGGGTGGCAGAACGGGAACAAAGAGGAATAGTGAAGCGTCAAAGGTTACTTAGAACTACAGGGGGCAAGAAATTGTGGAAAGCCATGATAGGAATCGGAGAGCCGAGTTCGAATTCCAGTCGAATCCATTGCATTCACTTACGTGCTAACACCCTTGGGAAAGGTATGAATCCTCTTCTTCTCCACCCCCGACCAGCTATGGGTACATAGCAGGACAGACCGGGTTCTATAGCCTTGGATGGCAACTGGTCTGCCGCAGAACGAAATGGTAACCTACCGTGGAAAAAATCTGCCTCATCAATCATGTATCGAAAGATACATGATCGCCTAAGCATATATCACGTATGAAAACATAACAAAGAGGTTGCTTACCAGTGTTCCCAAGTGGAAGCTCATTAAAGTACTGACCAAGCTTGTCGCTACTTAACTTCGGTGATCGAACAAGAACCTGTGTTTTCAGAACGCTGCGGTCTTGAACCGACACTAAACATATGTTCAATAATTTGAAAGATTTTTTTTTTATTCTATAAATGATTAATGCTCTTATTTTTGTTGTTTTGATCAGTTTTTTTTTCGGTAGATACTTTCGCTGGCCGTCGTAATGTTGTCTGGTGCTGTAAAAGTATTGTCGCCATTCATTTAATTATTTATTCTGGTGCAGTCCGCTTTGCTTTTGTAGGGTGCTAATCCAAACCATTTATATGTACACAAAGCTTTGGACAAATATATATACTGATAAAAAGGCCATCAGCATGGAAAACCGACATTTATAATCGCAACCATTTTACATTAATATTCTTGGGAAATGCTGAACACCTAAATTTGTGTTCTCTCCTAGATATCATGAAAAGAATCCAACCACTAGAACGTATCATTGGTTGATAGGAAAAAAGACGGAACTTGATCCAACCAGCCCTCTATCCTATCTTACTTGCCAAGACAGTATCAGCAAAAAAAAAAAAACTGTTGCACTCGTTGTTAGCCTTGATATGATATATTCCATTACTATCTATTCGCTTAGGACGAAGGTCGATGCGCACCAAATCTCTAAGTACCGGTAATGTCTCTCGTTTCTCAAAATTGACCCATGAAAATTCTCTTTTTGGTGCGTATCAGATGTGGGGAGGAGAAGCCGAAAGATTGCCTTTCACCTGTTTTTTTTTCTCAGGGATTAGGTGTCTGCACAGAACGATAGCAGGGAAAGGCTGACCTTCGTTTAGACGTGAACACAGTGCGCGAAAAAAAAAACAGATTAAAAAAAAAATAAGGAGATAGATATGAACAGTCTGACATAGATAGATAGATATATAGATAGATAATGCAGAGACTAAGATAGATAGATAGATAGATAATGAAGAGACTAAGATAGATAGATAGATAGATAGATAATGAAGAGACTAAGATAGATAGATAGATAATGAAGAGACTAAGATAGATAGATAGATAGATAGATAATGAAGAGACTAAGATAGATAGATAGATAGATAGATAGATAGATAGATAATGAAGAGACTAAGATAGATAGATAGATAATGAAGAGACTAAGATAAATAGATAGATAATGAAGAGACTAAGATAGACAGATAGATAGATAGATAATGAAGAGACTAAGATAGATAGATAGATAATGAAGAGACTAAGATAGATAGATAGATAGATAATGAAGAGACTAAGATAGATAGATAGATAGATAATGAAGAGACTAAGATAAATAGATAGACAATGAAGAGACTAAGATAGACAGATAGATAGATAGATAGATAGATAGATAGATAGATAATGAAGAGACTAAGATAGATAAATAGATATATAGATAATGAAGAGACTAAGATAGATAGATAGATAGATAGATAGATAGATAATGAAGAGACTAAGATAGATAAATAGATATATAGATAATGAAGAGACTAAGATAGATAGATAGATAGATATATAGATAATGAAGAGACTAAGATAGATAGATAGATAGATAGATAGATAATGAAGAGACTAAGATAGATAGATAGATAGATAGATAGATAGATAGATAGATAGATAGATATGAACAGACTAACATAAATTTACAAATTTGAAGAGGTTAAGATAGATAAATAGAGAGATAGATAAATTGATAGATATTATGAAACTAACAAATTTACAAATTTGGACAGATTAAGATAGATAGATAGACAATGAAGAGACTGATAGATAGATAATGAAGAGACTAATATATATATATATATATATATATATATATATATATATATATATATATATATATATATAGATAGATAGATAGATAGATAGATTTTACATGTACACGAATATATAGTTGTTTTTAGCTGAAAATGTTGAGGGTACTGTGTCAAAATTTCTCCTGGGAAACAAAATATATCGCACTAACGCAGTCACCAAGAAGATACATAATTGGAACTGAGGGAAGGTAAGATCGTGTTGCACCAAGATTAACGATGCCCGGGATAGCGCTTGAAAATCTGCATTAAAAATCCTATTTTTCATCTGAGTCAGTGCACACGTATCTCAACAAGCAATTACCTTTCAGCTTCAAATTGAGAGAACGTTTATTGTTTTTTTGAAGAACAAATCCACCCGGCACGTCCTTATACAAACCTCTGTGTTTTTATTAAAAATATCCCATTAAATTTTCATTAAATATATTCATTAGATTTTCATTAAAAATATTCATTAAATTTCTCCCAACCCCTTAATTTAGGCTATTAACATTTTTGGACAAAGCTTTTCATTACTGAAAATTATAAACGATTATAAAAGAAAAAAAAATAATCGTTTTCCTGCCAACCCTTTTATTCCAGCCATCCCATCTATTCGAAACTTAAGCATTTTCAGGCACGTGAACTTATATAAATTGATAGAAGCTGATTTATAAATATTTGTTAAGTCAAAAATTAGTTTAGTAAAAAGTCACTACTCTGGTCGGTGGATGTGAGATTTCTGACTCACCACGAGAGGTGGGGTGCTGTTGTTAGTTTTTACGGGTTGGCGGAGGGCTTACAGCCATATCAAGTTGAAACACCAGAGACGATCCCAGAAGTGAAGTAACATCAAGACATCATGTCAGCAAATCAATTCAACGAATTTAGGGGTTGGATTTGAACCCTTACGTTTTTTAATTCAGATTTTTCCTAGACTACTATGTATAGCTGGCCACTCGTATTCGAGGATACTCGTCTATTAGGGCGGCTAGCTAAACCCTATTGCTCAGGCGCATTTGTGTTTATTCAACACCCACAGACCCCACCTGTGGTTTACACTGTAACTATGCTGAGCAGATCTTAGTTACAGTTTCTGGGGGAGGGCGTGTTATCTAGCGTGATCAACAATTTAAACAAAGCCAGCACGCTCAAGTTCTCAGCCACGATGACTTGTGACTTTGTGCTAGCACCCAAGGGTTCCGTCTACCCAATTTTACCCCCAAAGCTTGGGTAAACCCGTGGTATGGTTTTCAGGCGCTTTCCAAAGGTTCCGCATACTGGGATCGATCCCTCCAGTCCGATAACATCAGGCAGTCTGCTTCCTGATAAATCGACCATGGTGAGATTCGAAACCGGATCACATGGTCAGAATGAGAACATTCTAACCTCTCGGCCACGTGTCTAGACTAGACTAGTTGCCAAACAGGGTGAGAGAGTACATTGTGTCCTGTAATTCAACCCACAACTGGGAGAAAAAGAAAAGGATTCATAGCTTTCCTTTTATTTGTGTGAAAGTGAACACGATGGCTTCGGCCGGAATTTGGACTCGACTCGCCGATTCCATCTTTGACACCGATAACCGATACCCTAGGCGCACATCCTACAATTGTGGGGTACCCAGTAAAAATCGGGCTCTCTAGTAATGACACGCAGAAATATCTTGTTAACTACAGTTTTTTCATAGCGACAAAACATTGATAGAGTGACGCGCATGAAAATGCTGAGATAGATTTTTATTCAAAAAGCGAGAATCATATGAGTCTAAGGAAACACGGTGGAGTAATAGTTAGCGGCTCGGGTTGAGGAATCGGAGTTCGAATTCCAGTCGAGCTTGTGACATTCAGTTACATCCTAATATCCTTGGGAAAGGTACCAATCCATCTCATTCTCCCCACTCAACTAGTTGGGGGGGGGGAGAGAAAAGGTGGATTGTTACCTCCCCATCAGCGAGGAGAAGGAAAATCAAACCACCTGCCTCTTCAAAATCAAATCCACCTCTGAGACGGGGTAACCTCGACGTCCCAGGTGCACCCCCCTGGCAATGTCACTATGAATCACAATTGTGAGATGGAGGGGAGTGGTGACAACATCGGCGGTGCAAAATAAACCGAATAAAAATGAATGAATAAACAAACAAACAAAAAAATAGGTAGGTAAATATAACTATTCCTCATGGGTATCGTAGATGTTTGCGAGTCGTTTTCTGAAGAGCAAACCTACCGTGAAGCAAAACTCTAACCCAAGTTTGTTGATCTCTGTTTTTAAACGACTCATCAAATCTTGAAATTGTTTAAATCGAGTAGCAACGTTTTAACCACCAAACTATCAAAGGGATCGCACTAAAAAAAAATATTTTAATTTACTTTTATTTTTATCTTCACTAAAGCACACTACATTTGATGTAAATATTTAAAATAGAAACGCTAGTTTTATTGATAGATAGGTATGCGGGGTTAGAGAAAATCAGATCATTTGATAGGTATAATGGATATAGGTCTTGCGTGGTCCACTGATATTCAACCTTCGTCAACATGTGAGCATATGGGGGTTCGCATGATGGCAAATTGATAATTTTAGCCTTCCGATAACCCGGTTCGGGCGACCCCAATTCACTGTGCTTGTTTACGAAAATTGACATAAGATATATTTGAAAACCTGTTTCGCTTCACACTTCCTGTGTTCTCAATGCCTAAATTCTTTGCGGTTTGAATTTTTTTTTTTTAAAAAAAAGAAGCTATTATTGTTTTCACATATATGCGCTTGTATGTACTCAAAAGTTTGTATTAATGAATTTACTCCAACTTTGAGTCATTAACTACTGCCAGACGGCATTATTGTTTTCGTGAGAGTCGAGCGCTGAATTTCTTTCGAATATCTTATCTCCGACTTGGCAGCGAATACTGGACACTTTCCTCTCAGATGAAAAAACTGACACGGCGCTAAAAATAAAAGCGTGTGTGGGGTAGGTGGGTGGTTTGGCGTTTGATGCTAAAACATTAAGTTCAAATTTGGAGACTGAATCATGTTAATGATTCCTGATTCTCTGTCTTTGTACTTGATCTATTTACACTATTTAGACATGTCATATTCACGATGTTTCGGCCGTGGTACGCTCCGGCATTCTTCAGGTGATATTTCTTGGAATTTAGAACCGAGCCATTTATTTAGTCCCCGGGGGCAAATTGTTCTAATTCCACGTCTTTAGATATCTCAGTTTCAGTTAAGTCCCCCTGATAATTCTCCAAGTTTTGTTCTCTCTACCGTGGCCAGGGATTAAACTCACAACTCCTTGGATCAATCAGCTAACGCTTTTTATCCACTGCCATTGGTGAGTGAATTTTGGGGACTGATAAGCCTAATGTCTCAACAGCAATTTTTTTTTTTACCAGAGCTCATATTACACTTTTTTGTTATTTTTCTCTTGCTATCTCTACTTGTTCCCATATTGTTTTCATCTCCATGCTTGTCCGGCTTAGGGGATTTTTGTAGCCTAGCTGGTTCCTTAAGTTTTCGTATTTCTGAGTGATGCTTTTTGTTTATTATTTCAACTCCATACCACAGAGGGCGGTGATCTCCCTTTTCTCTCCATACAGTCATGCCTGATTTTTCTATTTCTATTTTCTATTTCCCCACTTGTTACGTCTTTACGGTGTTCCTGCAGTCTTATCGTCTTAGGTCCTTACGGTATTCCTGCAATGTTATCGTAAAATGAAGATCAGGACAACAGTTCGAATAATGTAAATAGTGAAAATTAGACTTGTAATGACAAAAGTACACAGATGTATGCTTCAAGAAAGCTTTATTCAACTGAGTATACAAGATTTGCGTATAGTGTCCTTTTATAGTCTCAGTAAATAGAAATATCTCTCTCAAAGAGGAGAGTAACGAAACAAGGGGAGACCACTCTTGATTATTTATAACACAAATATTAAGTAGACCAAACCTAAATAAAGCCGATGCTAGTGGACAGAAATGCATAACCGCTACTAATATCCAGCTGCACAGCTGTATTAACTAATTAAATTAAATAAACAAATATTGCATCATACTTGATGCAATCAGGCTGTAATGACAAAAGTACGCATGTGTAAGCTTTAAGAAAGTTCTATTCAACTGAGAATACAAGGTTCGCGTAGAGTGTCCTTTTATAGTCCCAGTAAACATAAATAGCTCTCTCAAAGAGGAGAGTAACAAAACAAGGGGAGACCACTCTTGATTATTCATAACAACCCCACCTCAGAAATAAAGACAGATCTGATCTATTATCCTGCCGTAAACATTTATTTTTGTTTTGATTTAAATATATATATATATATTTTGAGTGTTGTATGGCAGTAAATCTAACTGCATGTATGCTATAATCTTGGTTAATATAAGGCTTAATGCAACTTTGGGGGCTTGCACATGGTAGTTCAGTGGTTGTGGAATAATTGGCCAAGGTTAAGTGTAATCGGTAAAATGAGCAACAAACGGAATTGGAAATCTTCTCAATAAGAAAAATGAAGAAAAAGAACAAGGCAAAATAATGCTAAGTAAACACTATATATGCAAGTCAAAACTAGGTAAAACAACATTAATAAGGCAAAAAGCTCACACAGTAAGAATGGGGTTCACACGTAAAATAGATACCCAAGCGATTTTAACGTTCTGACATCAAGACAAGAAAGAACAAAAATATGGTGGTCTATTTTTATTGGTTGGGAAGAAATGCCAGCTTACATCGGTAGGATTTCTCTATAGATTCGAGGAGGGGATGTTTTTAGCGAGCATTTAGTACCGATTGGAACAAATAGTAGTTTGTAACTGTTGACCAGTGCCCCCTTTAAAGATATTTGTGCAGTATGGCGTCTCCTAGACCAAAATTGCATTTGTTAAGGGAGTCGAGTCAACGCAACAGATTTAATGTCACGTGTTTACGTTTTGTTGTTTACTTTATAGCAACGCCAGTCAGCGGAAGTAAGCCGTGGCGGAACCAGACAAGCGATGTTCAACGGGTCAGATTAAACTCTGTTTAGTTTTCAGGTTTTTTTTTTGCTTCATACACATATTGCAATTGCAGCTAAATATATATATAAAAAAAAAAAGCATATAAATATGTTGTCAAGAAAGATTTTTAAAAATGGCGTATATAAAATGTTTTGACTTTTTCCAATCAGGGTTCGAAAAGGTAAATCATCTAACTGACCTTTTAAAATTATTGTGACCATCACTGACAAAAAAGTCACCCACACTGAGAATCATTCACTCAATAATATCATCTATTTTTTTTTAAAGATTTATGTTTAACAATTACATTATAAATGTCCTTCTTCTTTACCTCCATTATGAAGAATAGAGCCACATCCTCACCATACGAGATGTTTCTGCCATGGTTTCTATAGTAAATTTTACGGAGTGAAGTTGCCAGCACCACCGGCAAAAGGATTTGAATTCAAAGCCATCCTTCTTCTATACTGAATATCAACCCAAACTAGACAGCCCAGCCTGCCCTGTGATTTAATCTATAATATTTTATTTAACCGGGCAAGAAATACATTGTCTCCAGTTTAAAAAGGGTCACATCTACGCAACGCAACTTAACCACGTTAATTTGATTTCATTCATTTTACTTACTTTTTTGTATATATATATATATATATATATATATATATATATATATATATATATATACATATAAAAGCAATAAGAAATGATGTGAAGACAGAAATCCTGTCAGTCAGTGGAAGTCTGAAAGAAAGGACATTTAAGGCAAGCAAACTTTGGAATAAAGTGCTCGATATCAGAAAGAGACAATTAATAGGATTAATACAAATATAAAATTTGTCACATGGCTAATTGGTGCTCTATTCAGCACCTCGACTCCAGAGTTTCGTGGACAAACCTTTATGTAATCGTTCGGTTCACTCGCCAGCATGTATGAGCGCACGCACACACACACACACACACGCACGCGCGTATGTGTACACACACACACACACACACACACACACACACACACGCACACATATATATATTGATAGATAGATAGATAGATAGATATACATATGTCCATGTCAATTAATCTGTAGTATAATAATGAAAAATCAACAAATATTTATTTTCAATAGAATCTCCTTCCTTGTCAAAGCACATTCCATACTGAAGATTAATCCCATAGATGAAACATTGTGAACATTTCCGATAAAATTTCATCCCACAACTAGGTGTCAGGCTAGTTGACTTATTGATCTAACTTTGGTCCATTATATATTCATTTAAATCCACCATCTATCAATCTGTATATATGCATATATTTACTTATTGGTCTGCATTCGATGTCCAAGTTCCTTTTTCATGTAACCACGAGCAATAATCCCTGATGCCAAAACTACGTCAGCCACGAAGCAAGCAGGTATTTAACTCAGTCCTTTTGAGTCTTCTTTGTTCATGTACGAATCTGTCGTTTTCAAAGCCTCTCCAAGGTGACCAATCTCATTGATGTGCGTCACAATTTGCATAGAACTAATTACCTCATTAAATTGTTGATTGATCAGATTCATCACAAGAGAAATGATTATGGCCAACGGGTTATAAGGCAGGCCAAACTTTGTATTGCGTGGTTGGTCGTTAGACGGAAGATTTCATTAGAGCTGAGGTCAAATTACAGCAAACCAAAAGGATACCAAATATTTACCCTTGACACGCTACACTTATATATTGTTTAAATTTTGCAATATTTATGGGAGAATATTGAGTATTTGAAGATATAGAAATCAACACTACATAATGACTGCCAGATTAAGTAATTTCCAGTTCATATTCTCCATTCCACACACACACACACACACACACACACACACACACACACACACACACACACACACACACACACACATATATATATATATAAGTGAACATTGAAGTCAACATTCAGAGGCGACAGGCTGTTTCATGCTGGATGCAATCGTCAGGCCGCCTGAAGATTGCGTCTATCATGAGTGTTGACTTCAATGTTCACTTTTATATTTATACTTACATACTCTCTATCTCTGATATTGAGCACTTTATCTCACAAATAAAGCACACCTTAAAACTATATTTCTTCATATATATATATATATATATATATATATATATATATATGTGTGTGTGTGTGTTTGTGTGTGTATCTTCATATCTTCATATATATATATATATATATATATATATATATATATATATATATATATATATACACAGGGTGCTCCAAAAATAGGTGTAATGTATGTGGAATAGTTTTATGTATCGGTTATATTATTACAACTGAGTATCTTGATGAAACATTTCCTGATATATATATATATATATATATATATATATATATATATATATATATATATATATATTATAATTAATTCTTTTTAAAATATGATTGCATCGCTACATAGGAATTACCATGTTTCAAAAGCAGAAGCTAAAAACTTCCAATTTAATTATAGAAATTAAATTAAATTAAGGTACTTTAATATGTATATATATATATATATATATATATATATATATATATATATATATATATATATGTGTGTGTGTGTGTGTGTGTGTGTGTGTGTGTGTGTGTGTGCATATGGGTAATCTAATAACAAAAACTTTAAAATCTTATAAAAGTTAAAGCATTTTGTAATATTTATTCCCTTCGCAAGACATATATATATATATATATATATATGCATCGTGGGAGGTAATGTTCCCTTATTTTCAAAATCATCATTTGCTCGAAGGAAGAAACATTAGAGCAGATATTACACTTTGATCTTATACTTACCCTATCTCACCACCTGAGCCAAACATCAAAATGACAAGCTGGCGTCGATATTTATGTACCCTCATTCGTGCTATGATGGATGCACTGTTGCAGGTTTGGAAGACCCGTCACTAAGTTTTCCTCATTACAAATCCGTAAAGTGCCCGACGGCAGAAACACGGCAAAGAGAGGGGAAAAAGTGTGTTATCTGATGGGCAGGTAAAGGTGGTATTTATTCGAACGCCTACTCGAGGTGAGTGTAGTTTAAGGCCGAGTTTAATGTGGCAACCCCACGCGTACAATTGAACTCGCGATAAAATTTGCCCTATCCTCTTTGGCACTACCCTTCAGACACCAGGGACTGATACAAGCCACGTCTAGGAGGAGACGTACTGCCTGACGTGACGACTCTCTAGAACAGTTTCTCAATCGGCGTTTCCTAGAACACTAATGCACCCTGAAATGTAGCAAAGTGTGCCCTAAGTTGGCAGAATATTAATTTATCAATTATTTTTATATTTAAAAAATCTTTATTTTTAAAAAGCTAGAGACATCTATCTAACACATATCTCCCATTTCTAAATAAAGTCTTAGTCATTTGATATTTCAAACTGGATCGTCTAGAAATTTCATAAACTTTAAGAATAAGCGCATAACTCTTTTCCTTTTGACTACCTAAAGGGATTTAAATCATTCACTATCGGCCTCTCTAAAAAAAAAGCAGATTCTTCATAAATCCCTTTAAATGAAAACTGTACCTCTAATTTTCCTTGGGAAAGCTAAACCAATACTTCTTATTTTTAAATTTTATGATTAATTTTACCTTATTAAAATTTTAAAGTGCGCCCCAGAATTTAAGTTATTCTACAAGTGGGTCCTGAATAAAAAAAAGTTTAAAAAACTGCCCTAGAAAGTCAAGAAACTCGAGAAATGTATACCCTTTTTTTTAATAATTTAAGTAATTTTAATAATAGCCTTTTAAATAATTTTAATCTTAATAATAGCCTTTTAAGTAATTTTAATTTTAATAATAGCCTTTTAAATAATTTTAATTTTAATAATAGCCTTTTAAGTAATTTTAATTTTAATAATAGCCTTTTAAATAATCTTAATCTTAATAATAGCCTTTTAAGTAATTTTAATTTTAATAATAGCCTTTTAAATAATTTTAATTTTAATAATAGCTTTTTAAGTAATTTTAATTTTAATAATAAGCTTTTAAATAATTTTAATTTTAATAATAGCCTTTTAAGTAATTTTAATTTTAATAATAGCCTTTTAAATAATCTTAATCTTAATAATAGCCTTTTAAGTAATTTTAATTTTAATAATAGCCTTTTAAATAATTTTAATTTTAATAATAGCTTTTTAAGTAATTTTAATTTTAATAATAGCCTTTTAAATAATTTTAATTTTAATAATAGACTTTTAAGTAATTTTAATTTTAATAATAGCCTTTTAAATAATTTTAATTTTAATAATAGCCTTTTTTAAATAATTTTATCCAAAGTAAGACAAAAAGCCGCAAGAGGTTACTGAGTGTTAGAGAATATGAGAAAAACACATTAAGAAGAGAGAACAATAAAAGAATAATAAAAGGACAACTATGAATAAGACAGAAGATAACGACTGACACTGCATTTAAATTTTTGAAGTTCAAAGTTGACTGGAAAGCAAGAAGCCAGAAGAGAGAGTCATAAATGAGAAGTGCAAGGGAAGACACGCTTAACATGCAACTTACAGGTACATGTCGCCATTCCACCTGTAAAATGGTGAGACCTTGCCGCCAATTTAGTACTGCGCTTAAATTCATAAAGTCTAGGTATCGTAGACGAAAGGTCATCAGAACAATTGCTATGGAAGTATTTATAGAAAAGTCAAAGGAGAGATACATTACAGCAATGGGAAAATGGCTAAAGCTGAGATGCCAGGTCAAGAAAAATAACATTGCAGATCATTCTTTTGATCTCATCAAGAATGTCTAAATATACAGCAGGAACACCATACCATATTTGGCAGCAATATTCAAAACCGGGATAAATTATTGATTTAAAAATATGTAAGATAGATTCTGGCGATAAAAATGGTCTAGCACGATTCAATAAACAAAACTTACTAGCAGTTGATTCAATATACTCTTTCCACTTCATGTTAGATGTCAGGTTTTGTTTATAGCGTCGTTACCTGTCTATATTTCAAGGACACATGGCACAGTGGATAAAGGCGCTGGTTAGATCCAGTGACAGGACCCAAAGAGTGTGAGTTCAATACCACGGTAAGGCAGTGGAGAACTTTCAGAGGGAAAAATTAACAGGGGATAACTGATAACTGACATCCATTAAACATGGTGTAGCGGACCGAGGGATGAAGATGTGAAGAGATATCAGAAGGTTAAGATTTCCTGCTAGCCGGTCCAGCTACTTGGGAATGTTGGACTTTAATTAAGTCTAAAGAAGACAAAGAAAACAAACAAGACCGATATATATATGGGTAAACAAATATATATTAATAACAAGTTACACAAAAACATGAACAGTTACATAGTGTTTGTATGGAGAAATTATATGTGTGTGTTGTGAGTGTTCGTACGTACGTGTATTGTTCTTAGCGTGTTCCCAGAATTTGGGAAACGCTGTATCTGTGAGAGGTCACATATTGGCCTAAGTGGAAAAAGAGAGATTTTACCTTGTCTCCACGCGCCGGGGCGGCCCAAGGCCTAAGACGAAAAAGAGAGAGAGAGAGGAAGGGTCAGCCAGTATTTATAGCCAGGGGAGAAAAGACCCCTGTTGAAGGATTAAGGGACTGAGGAGGAGCTAACTGCGACAATGGCACGTGGAACTAGAACAGTCTACCCCAGTGAGCGAAATAAAGGGTTCAGTTCGATATTCCAACTACCTGAAGAAGGCCGGAGCGTACAACGGCCGAAACGTTTTAATAAATATGGCGACAAAGATGAGGACAATAGTCCGAATAATGTAAATAATGAGCATCGTTACCGTCTGTCTTCTTAATCGACATTCTTTTATTGTTTTCTCTCTTTAATAATGTTTTTTATTCTTCTCGTGTTATTTCTCACCCAAGAATTCATTGCGTCTTCGTGGCTTTATTGGTGAAATGATTCAAAAACAAACAAACAAAAATAAAACAAATTCTTGACAGCAAGTTTTTTCCACATTTTGTTTACTCTATAAAAGTCTCCTTAAATCAAGTCATCTATCTATCTATCTATCTATCTATCTATCTATCTATCTGTCTATCACGACGTGTTTAATCTGTCTACCTATCTATCTATCACGACGTGTTTAATCTATCTATCTATCTATCTATCTATCTATCTATCTATCTATCTATCTCAGTCTATTCTATATCTATCTATCGCAGACTGTTCATTATCTATCTATCTATCTATCTATCTATCTGTCTATCACGACGTGTTTAATCTGTCTACCTATCTATCTATCACGACGTGTTTAATCTATCTATCTATCTATCTATCTATCTATCTATCTATCTCAGTCTATTCTATATCTATCTATCGCAGACTGTTCATTATCTATCTATCTATCTATCTATCTATCTATCTATCTATCTATCTATCTATCTCAGTCTATTTTATATCTCTGTATCGCAGACTGTTCATTATCTATCTATCTATCTATCTATTTTTTCTCTGTATTTTCTTTTCCTCATTACTGTAGTTGACCCTAATCCACTGCCATCATTAAAATATTCCGGAAGTCTCGCCTCTGGCAAGTGCCATTGTTTTCCTGTATTTTTCCATTAACACTTCCGCTCTTGGCTTCAATTTTTTTGTTCTTTAGGCAAATATTTAAATACATAAAAGCAAGTAAGAATTGTGAAAATAGCGTGGGGACGATACTCGTTGGGGGCAGTGACTGAGACAAATGAAGCCGTAACCATAAGTAAAGATAAGTAAACAAAGTTAAAATCTTCTTCTATGTGCCATGTCCTTTCAGGACGTGTGCGAGCCACAATTTCCTGCCCTTTGTTAACTTCAGTTTTTTTTGCTATCTCTCCTAATCCCTGTTCTGCCAACTATTTACTTAAGACCGTTAGGTAAGTTACGTACTGCTTTTCTCTGACCCTCTTGCCTTCAATATGTCATATGTGTATCTAATTTTCCAAGCCCTCTTTCCTTTTTTCAATTGTCTGTTTCTGAGTTGAATTATAAATGTCCTTTTTGCTTCCATTTTCTCTATAACCTCGTTGTTGATTACGTATTCAGTCCATGGCATTCTTAACTCTCAGAATGAAATCTCCTCTGCAAATGGAGAAAGTACACCGGACGGACACATTAGATTGGTTGTGGGGAGTGAAGGTAAGAGAGAAGAGATGAGTAAGGAGAGGACTAAGGGATTAGTGGTTAGTAGCAGTCGGTTCACCCAGTCAAGTATTTACTCTATACATTTGCGATTTTAATATTGGGTTGTACTTTACATTGACCGATGTCGTTTGCTGTTTTTAAGTAGGGCAAATCAGGTCGATTCGATTTAATTTAATGAAAAAAAATCTCAGTTCAAATAAAGGTCGGTATTAATATAGTAATACTTAAGCATTTTCTTTTTTAGTCCGAAGTCTAATAGTCAGTAGACACAGTTGAAGGGAACGCAATGCAAAAGGGAGATATAGAAGGAGTGGACGGCTCTTTGACGGCTGGGATGGACAGAGGGTTTGCGAGAAGAGCAACACCTATCAGCTATTCCCATAATAATAAATAAGTTGTATCCATAAAAATAAATAACGAACAAACAGAAAATATATTAAATTATTTGTCGTATTTAATCCATGTCATCTAATATATATATATATATATATATATATATATATATATATATATATATATATACTCTTAAGGCGTGCTATATTTATGGGATAAAGTGCTCAATATCAGAGATAGAGCGTGTGTAAATATGAAAGTGAACATTGAAGTCAACACTTAGAGGCAACAGGCTGTTTCATGCTAGACGCAATTGTCAGGCCTGACAATTGGGTCTAGCATGAAACAGCCTGTCGCCTCTAAGTGTTGACTTCAATGTTCACTTTATATATATATATATATATATATATATATATATATATATATATATATATATATATATATATATATAATACAATATAAAAGGCTCAAATACTAATATTCCATGGTTATAATTTATTACATTGGAATCATAATCACGATCCAATTCATCACACTTACAAATTCAAAAGCTTTTTGAATTTGTAGGTCTGATGAATTGGATTGTGATTATTACCTGGATGTAAAAAATACATATCTTATTCTATCCCTGACGATGATTGTATGAACAATCGAAAGCTTGTAGTAAGAAAAGACCTTATACAACTGGAATTTATAAACAGGGATCATAACATTCATCAACGGGTTCGAGGTTAATGTATTTTATTAAAATTGTTTGCGAGACTGATTCTTGGCATTTATATCATTAACTTCACTATCTGCTTTTTGAATGAATGATTCATGTAATATATATATATATATATATATATATATATATATATATATATATAGAGAGAGAGAGAGAGAGAGAGACCACTAATATTATCTCTCTCTCTCTCTCTCTCTCTCCATATATATATATATATATATATATATATATATATATATATATATATATATATATATGCTTGTGTGTGTGTGCGTGCGCGCACGCGTGTATGTGTGTGTCTCCATTTTTTTAAATATTTCTGTAATTTCTTTTACTTCTCGTATTTATTAAACTTAGCTTAGATTGGGCACCCAATGAGGATTAAATTCATCTTACAACAGTAATATCCCGTTAGACTAACTAGCTGGCTACTACCCTGCGTCAAGGCGTTTTTTTTTTTTTTGTGTTTTTATTTTTATTTTTTGTGTCATGTTGAGTGTTTCGGCTTCGTCCTCGTTTGGCTGTCAAACCGGAAGTGTTTCTCATTTAACCATGACATGTGTAAACTGGCAACAGGTGTTGTTTCAAATGTTAATCCCCCCGCTCTTTCTACTTTCCGGAATGCCATTTCCTTGCACCCGACTACTCGCTGTTCCAATTCACAAATATGCTGTTATTTTTGCCAACCGTTTACCGACATGTCCCCTACTTTTCTTCCACCTCCTTCCTTACCAGTGTTTTCTTCTACATTCAGTTGGGACATCGAAGTTTCACTTATATAAACAGAAGAAAAAAATTCTATAAGAACGAGACATAGTATGGCCAAGATACACAGGACAGAGTGAAATCATAAATGTGTACTTATTAAAGATAGATATCAGACCGTTAGATATACAGTGTGCCCCCTAATGATGGGCAACATTTTAAATGTAAGTATCTTGAATTATAAAAACTATATAGATTACCAAATATATTTATTACATAACTGATATACAAGAGTTCAACAACTCATCTAAGATTTGGCTATTTCTTACATGTATCTGATATATCGTTTGTTGACGGTGTAGTCTCATAATGTCGTGGACTTCAAAAGAAATTGCATACGTAGTGGAAGCATATTTCGCCAGCCAAAGATCCATCATTGCAGCCCAAGGGAAATTCCGACAGCATTTATTTACATCTATCTCTGTACGTAACCTTGTTCAGCCATTAGGATGAGTCATAATTTAAATTTTCGATAATTTTTTTGTAATTTTTCGGGGAGCAGTTGTAATTTTTGCAGATTACGAATTTTAATCTACAAATGTAATCTGCAGGACGAATGCATCATCTTGACTGCTGATCAGACGTGGCAGTTAAGAATAAATTTGGTGTACACTAATGTACATTATTTTTGTATTGCAGTCGTAGCATGCACAGCGTACAACGCTAGGCCCCATACAGCAAGAATAAGACATAAAAACGTTTGGGAACTCGGTTGGTCTGTTCTACCCGACCCGCCATATTCACCTGACCTTGTACCAACTGATTATTACCTTTCTCCATCGCTATAACAATCTTTACTGGAGAAAGCATTCTCTAATGAATAACAGATTACGGAATATTACGCCCAACTTATGAAAGATTTTTCCTTATCAGTGGCAAGAAGTCATTGCAAATAATGGCGAATATGCAGGATGTGCCATAATGGTGAAACACATTTTAAATGCAAGTATCTTGGATTATAAAAATGAAGTACTAAAATTTATTAGATAACTGATATACAAGAGTTCAGCATATTATCCAAGATTTGAATTTTACATCCGTGAGATGGACACCACCATAAAGAGAACATGTACAAGATCCCTTTATCATTTTTTTGGAGATAATAATGATTAATAATGAATAATGATTAATAATGAATAATGATTAATAATGTATAATGGAGATAATGATGATCCCTCTATCATTTCAAACAGAATGCGGTTTAACGTATTAACTTGGGCCTTCGTCAACAAAAGGAATATTAGATATCTGTTGCAAATTGCAAAGTCTTCGATAATGTCATTTTTATAATCCAAGATATTTGCATTTAAAATGTGTCCCAACATTATGGGTGTTGTGGGGCTCTCCCCTTTTACACAAGATGGAGTCGTCTAACGTATACTTATTCTGACAGGGTTGGAGATACGTTGAGTCAGGGTGAGAGATACGTTGAGACAAGTTTGAGATACGTCGAGTCCAAAGAGAGAGAGAGAGAGAGAGAGAGAGAGAGAGAGAACTACGGCTCCACTTACAGAGACTTGTACATATACTTTCTACTAACCCGCATTCCTGGACTACTAATCTTCATTTCAAGTTTGTATTCTTACGTTCAATAATCTTATTTTCCTATTTCAATTACTGGCGTTGTTTATTTATTTGTGCAGGATTCCTTCCCCGGGATCCACAACAATGGGATATCATGTATAATAAGCGAAAGCAGAAAGCGCCAAAATAGATAGGTTTTATTGATTAATTCATTCATATTTTACGGCTTATCAACCCTTTCTTTGCAGGTTATTTAAAGCCAGAAAATATTTTTAGATCGTGAGAATTTTTTGGAGATAATAATGATTTAGTGATAACAATCTTACTAATTAACCCATAGCTGGGAGGAGACAAGGTGGGTTCATACCTTTTTCCAGAGTATTTGAACATATAACGCGTAAGTGAATATAACGAACCCAACTGAAATTGGAACTCGGCCCTTCAATCAACAATTCCGAGCTATTATCCATTACACTACCCGCATAGCCAAACTTACAGCACCTGGTAATCCTAAGCAGTCACCCATCTAGGTACTGACCAGATCTAATCCGATGTTCCTTAACTGCGGTGATTGTACGGGAACCGTTTTTTCAACGCTTTTGGGCCGTAAACATTAAATAGGTGTGGGTAGGAGCGGTGATCTACTAAGAACTTTGCAAACGAGTGACTTGTGACCAAGCACAAACCAGGAACTGTCATAAGAAGTAAAAACAAAATAAACAAAACAAAAAACTAATATTCTTTGGGAATTTGAAATTAAATCGTGTCATCCAATCCAGGCTATGGGACTGGATAATAAAGAGATAAAATGAATCCCCTTAAGTGGAACCAGAACTAAGATAGACGGAACACGAATGTACTCGTTGCGTAACGGTTACCGACACGACAAGTTCGAATTCAGATCGTGCTCGTTGCGATCATTTTCGCACAAATACACTTCGGAATGGTATGAATCCATTTCTTCTTCCCCAGCTATAGGTTAAATAACAGAACAGACTAGGTTCACTAGCTTTTGGTTGGTAACCAGTCTAGGAGAAGGTCAATCCGAATACAAACCGTGTGTGTGTTTAACCTGTCTTTAGGTTGGGATCAAAGTGTACTCTATGTTCTCTCTTCCTCTTAACGTTATGAGGGATACCTATCGTAGGGGATGTCAACCCTGCGCCACCACCTTCCTCTTTTTCACTGGCGAGGGTGGATTAGTGGATACCGACGTCAGCGTCACACTGGTCACAGGAACCGGATAATTTTCGTCATTGGACTATAAATACGCGTATGACCATTCATCGTTCAACCAACCTTGTTTCATAACCCTTCTCCGCGGGAATTGATGGAACGGGGGCTGCTTGGTTAACCTAAATGTGGGTACTTGTTTAATTATTCGGTTTGGGCATATCGAGAGACGTGAAAACGCCGTGGAAATATGCACACGACAGTTGTGCTTCTAATTAATATCGTATTTTGAATGACCAAGATAATTCTTGCGAAGATGCGGGAAGCACGAGGAAGAACCCAGATAGCAACATTACCAAAATCACCTACACCTTTGAGCAAATTAATTGAAATAAAAGGGATAATTCTGCTATTATTTACCTTTTTTTTGTTTGTATTTTTCCAATGAGATATGACCCAGTGCACATGTTAGAACTTCATATGTCCATTCCACGAAGTCGTTCTTCGCAGATTGACCACAGATTCTCGATTGGATTTAAATCCGGAGAGTTTCCGGGCCAGTCTATATTACTTCGATTTGCTCACTGGTAAGGCTTGCCAGTGTGTTCGTGCAGCGTTACAATTGCCGTACGCTTCCTCGGAGTAACGCCCATCGCAGACAATCGCCGTAGGACAACTAATCGACAGTGGAGACAATAGTGTCTGGGCGTGGTGAAAATCTGATGCAATCACGGACGACGCAATATTTTTCAAGGCCAAAAAAATTTCATCATGCACCCCGACAATAGATTCATATTACTGCACACCACTGCACATGACCTAATCTGATGAAAAAAACAGAAATCGATTGCACTCTGTCACTTCAGTGAGTCTAAAACTGACCGTATGGGTGTAGAATACTGAGGAGAGTGCTGGAGTGTCGAGGGGACTTGTCACTTGATCCGCAGGGAGGGATTATCTGTTACTACTGATGGATAAGCAAAATCTAAAGAAGAACAATAATAATAATATCAACAACAATTGTCAAATTTGGATGAGGAGCAACGAAAAAGAAAAATGGATTGAGTAAAGCGTATTTGACGTTTTGTGTCAATTGACAAGGATACAATAGACAATTTGTAACGAAGGAGAGAAACACGATAAGACCCTTGTCAACTGTTGATCCTATCAGGAAAACAAGATGTTAAAGTCATCACTTCGGAGTTTGTCATTCGTGTTTGGGGAATTTCCACATGTGGGTAAAATTTTTTCTTTTCTTTTTGTGAATTTGTGGATACAATAATTTCATTGTTCAGGCGAAGTCGTCAGCCATTTCTAATTATTGGTTAGTTGGTTAACTGCAGCTAGAATTAAGTCAAGATTTTATTTTATAGATATATCGAGCTTTTTAAGATAAATTACATACGGGTGGTTGAATTCTATATCACATCATTTAAAATTACAAATATTACCTTTAGTTCTTATAGCCGAATATTCTACAAGAATACAGATCACACTAACAATGTTCTAAGTGACAAGGTTCCTGTAATTGATGATTAATTTCAAAATCTTTGACCATAAAAGATATTACAAGAATACATTATTTCCAGTTTGAAGATAATTACTGCAAAAAAACAAAAAAACAAAGCAAAAACCAACAATAGATAGATACAAAGTGACATTGGTAGATATATGTGAGTAAAGGATAGATAAATAGACAGACAGATAGATAGACACACAGATAGATAGATAGATAGATAGATAGATAGATAGATAGATAGGTAGATAGATAGATAGATGAAAACAAACTGATATAGATGTGAATAAATGATAGATGCATGGACAGCGAGACAGACAGACAGACAGACAGGTAGATAAATAGACCTATAGATGGCTAGATAGATGTGAATAGACTGAGTTATATACATAGATAGATAGATATGAAAAGTTGAAAGAGACATGAATAGACAGATAGAAGAGAAGGGACTGAGATAAAGGTGAACACCAGGATATATATATATATATATATATATATATATATATATATATATATATATATATATATATATATATATATGTATATATATATATATATATATGTATGTGTGTGTGTGTGTGTGTGTGTGTATTTCAGTCTCTATCTATCTCTCTACCTCAGTCTTTTGAATATCTGTCTATCAGTGTGTCTTTTCTATCTATCTATCTATCTATCTATCTATCTATCTATCTATCTATCTATCAAGTGAAAGCGAGACAAAGACAGATGGGGAGAGAGAGACAGAGTGAAAATGCAATATACTTTTATCTATACTCTGAAATATTTTCTCATCGTACATTCACCACTTTCTTGTCTTTCTATGCACACACACATGCACACACACACACACACACACACACACACACACACACACACACACACACATATATATATATATATATATATATATATATATATATATATATATATATGGAGAAAGAAAGAAATGGGGGAACGAAAAAGAGACTCTTATATGAAAGTGCGTTTAAATTTACGTGTTTGCTTTTGTTGCTAATCGTTTGCGTCCGTATATGCACATGAATATAATCGTTGTTTTTGTGTTTTCGCGTGTGCGTGCGTTCGTAATCAAACACATCTCTTTTTGCGTCGGGGTTGCTCGCTCGGCGACTGTTGTCATATCAGAGTGTGACGCCAGAAAAACACCGCTTGAAAAATGGCGATCATTCAATGATTCAATCACGATTAATCTTACGTTGCGGATTCGACCGACATTCCAACTCATGGATATTCATTAACCCCCCTCTCTCTTTCTCTCTCTCTTCCTCTCTCTCTCTCTCTCTCTCTTCTGAGAACACAGACATTATTACATTACTACTTTACATTTTCGACTTTTCAGTTGATAGGATGAAGTTTTCCACGTTTTCTGGAATTGTACATCAAATGTTTCACTGAACGATCAGAAAGAGCTTTGTTAAAAGATTTTTGAGCATTCTGAACAAATAGACATCAGTATTTATACCACTTTATCTATCTATCTATCTATCTATCTATCTATCTATCTATCTATCTATCTATCTATCTCATTCTATTCATATCTATCTATTTATCTATCTCATTCTATTCATATCTATCTATCTATCTATCTATCTATCTATCTATCTATCTATCTATCTATCTATCTCATTCTATTCATATCTATCTATTTATCTATCTCATTCTATTCATATCTATCTATCTATCTATCTATCTATCTATCTATCTATCTATCTATCTATCTATCTATCTATCTCAGTGTGGTTACTGCTATCCGAAGCAATCTACTTTCTCCATCTCTGTCCAAATCTATCTATCCAGTGAAAGAAAGAGAGAGAGAGAGAGAGAGAGAGAGGTGGAAAGACAGAGAGTGAGAGAGAGAGTGAAAGCGAAATATAATTTTATCAATATTCTTAAATATCTTTCTCACCGTATATCTTTTCTCTTATACTCTCTCTTTCCACAAATACACATAGATACAGACACAGAGACACGCACACACACATACACGCACGAACACACACGCACAAACACGCACACACACACATACATATATATATATACATATATATACATACATACATGCATATACATAATAGTAATAGCTGGCCACTCGTATTCGAGGATACCCGTCTACTAGGGCGGCTAACCAATCCCTACTGCAGACGCTCGCGCAGGCACATTTGCATTTGCTCAACACCCACAGAGCCAACCTATGGTTTATACTGCAACTATGCTGAGCAGACAGTTTCTGGGAGAGAGCGTGTTATCTAACGTGATCAACAATCTCAACACACTCAAAGCCTCGGTCACAATGACTAGTGACTTCGTGCTAGCACAGCTATCGACGGCCTACAAGGGTTCCGTCTACACAAATTCACAAGGCTTGGGTCAACCCGTGGTATGGTTTTCAGGCACTTGACAAAAGTGCCGCATGCTGGAATCGTTCCCGCTCCAGACCGATAATGTCAGTAAGTATACTTCCTGACAAATCAACTGTGGTAAGATTCAAACCCGGGTCTCATGGTCAGAAATCAAACATTCTAACCACTATATATATATATATATATATATATATATATATATATATATATATATATATATATATATATATATAGATAGATAGATAGCGAGAGAGAGAGAGAGAGAGAGAGAGAGAGAGAGAGAGAATTAGTAAATGATATACCACCATATTTATATCTAAAACGTATATTTAAGCTGCAAGTTTTGTTAAATTCAAACGAAAAAATGTAAGTTAAAAATGACAGACGTTGTTGAGTTTAACAAAACAATCTATCTATCTGTCTATCTATCTATCTGAGAGTGTTCATATCTATCTATCTATCTATCTCAGAGTGTTCATATCTATCTATCTATCTATCTATCTATCTATCTATCTATCTATCTATCTATCTATCTATCTATCTATGTGTGCGTGTGTGTGTGTGTTAGTGTGCGTGTGTGTGTGTTAGTGTGCGTATGTGTTTGTGTATGTGCGTGTTTCTGTGTACATGTAATCTTTAATAATGTTTTTAACGAAGAGCTGGTGATGGCACTGAATAGCATCACCTGCCACATTGTAGGTTTTCGCGAGGTTTACAAGAAGCTATAGAAAATCTCTCTTACATTGGGACGAAAGTAAACATATACTAGTGAAGGGGTTTTAGTTTTTAACAATATTGCGTGCACCACTGGACATTTCGACGGTATATCAAAGTAGCTTAGATATTAGATTACGCAAAAGACAAAATCCAAACGTAATTTAAAAAGTTCCACTGAGACCATAGAAGTATTGTATGACAACATCAGTCAGTTATGTGCCATTATGTTCTTTCTGCGGTAGACCAGTTGCTATCCAAGGCTATAGAACCCGGTTTGTCCTGCTATTTACCCATAGTTGGGGGGGGAGAGAAGAAGAGCATTCATACCTTTTCCCAAGGGTATTAGTACGTAAATAAATATAATGGATTCGACTGGAATTCGAACTCGGCTCTCCGATTCCTCAATCGGAGCCGCTATCCATTACTCCACCGTGCAGTAAGGTAATAGACAAAGAGAAGACCAAATGTGTAACGGCTCCCTTCTCCTTGTGCGTCCTGTCCCTTTGTCCTCACAATTGTGCGAGCTTCCCTCCGTGCCTGGGCCACCGCTTAGGCATGGTGTTTCTGGCCCAAGGAGATGTTCTGCTGTGTCGATTTCGAGGTAACACTCATTCAATAACCCTCTGCCTTGAGTGGCTCTTGAGACTTGTATTTCGTGAAGACTAGGAAATAAAAATGCATATTTTTGATGGGGGATTTCATTGCAAAAGTAGTGAAACGTAAATATGAGGAATCTGATGTATGAAAATCCGAAATAGGAAACAGGAATGTGCGAAGAGAAATGTTAGAAATCTTGTCAGAATGATACGAAATATTAGTTCTACGAGTTCTGTTGGTAGCCAGCACTGCGGGTGGGTCATCGGCAAGAATTAAAAACGCGTTAAAAGGCGGGATGAACCTTCTTGTAGCGTCAACGACCATCTAGCACAACGGTAAGTAGACTGTACCCCATAGCTATGTTTTCGACCGGTGCAATGATGGTACGGCATTGCTGGATAGAGAGCCTCCTAGACTGATATCAACAGCCGGTCCGATGGGCTCAAGAGCCACGTATCCATGACGAAGGCGTGCCGTCAATTTGGAGGACATCAGCTGTAGTTTGGTCTGGATAGGGATGGGCTTTGTCAAAGTCACACTAGACGCTTAGCTGCGCAGCGACCCTACGACCGCACTTGGTCATGAGACTGATGATGATGATGATGGATAGAAATTCGATGAAGTGAAAAGTCGTCAATTTTATTTTAAGCTGGTCTGGCACTTGGGATCGAACTCAGTACCTTCGTAAATTTGTCTGTATGATAGAAATTGGTTTTAAGTGCTCGCGTGATAGAGTGCGAGCGAGAGAGAAAGAAAGAGGAAGAGAAATAAAGATAGACAGAGAGAAGACAGAAGAAATGATAGAAAACACAAAGTAGAATAGAGAAAGAAAGAAAGCAAGAAAGAAAGCAAGAAAGAAAATAAAAGAACGAGCGAACGAAAGAAAGAAAGAAAGAAAAGAAAGAGAACAAAAGTGTGAGGATGCCTGTGGATAACGATCCTCATCGGTGTGAAAAAATAACGAATGAACGAACGAACGAACGAAAGAAAGAAAGCAAGAAAGAAAGAATGAAAGAAAATAAAAGAACGAATGAACGAACGAAAGAAAGAAAAAAAGAAAGAAAGCAAGAAAGAAAGAATGAAAGAAAATAAAAGAACGAACGAACGAACGAAAGAAAGAAAGCAAGAAAGAAAGAATGAAATAAAATAAAAGAACGAACGAAAGAAAGAAAGAAAGAAAACAAGAAAGAAAGAATGAAAGAAAATAAAAGAACGAACGAACGAACGAAAGAAAGAAAAAAAGAAAGAAAGCAAGAAAGAAAGAAAGAAAGAAAATAACGAACGAACGAACGAGCGAAAGAAAGAAAGCAAGAAAGAAAGAATGAAATAAAATAAAAGAACGAACGAAAGAAAGAAAGAAAGAAAGCAAGAAAGAAAGAATGAAAGAAAATTAAAAGAACGTACGAACGAACGAAAGAAAGAAAAAAAGAAAGAAAGCAAGAAGGAAAGAAAGAAAGAAAATAACGAACGAACGAACGAGCGAAAGAAAGAAAGAAAGCAAGAAAGAAAGAATGAAATAAAATAAAAGAACGAACGAAAGAAAGAAAGAAAGAAAGCAAGAAAGAAAGAATGAAAGAAAATAAAAGAACGAACGAACGAACGAAAGAAAGAAAAAAGAAAGAAAGCAAGAAAGAAAGAAAGAAAGAAAATAACGAACGAACGAACGAGCGAAAGAAAGAAAGAAAGCAAGAAAGAAAGAATGAAATAAAATAAAAGAACGAAAGAAAGAAAGAAAGAAAGAAAGCAAGAAAGAAAGAATGAAAGAAAATAAAAGAACGAACGAACGAACGAAAGAAAGAAAAAAGAAAGAAAGCAAGAAGGAAAGAAAGAAAGAAAATAAAAGAACGAACGAACGAACGAACGAACGAAAGAAAGAAAGAGAGAAAGAAAGAAAGAAAGAAAAAGAAAGAAAGAAAGATAACAAAAGTGTGAGGAGGCCCGTGGATAACGATCCTCATCGGTGTACTCGGGAAAATACTGACAAATAATTCTTGGAAAATATCGATTGAATTCGAAAACTCTTTATATGTCTGAATATATGTTGTCCCTTACACACACACACACGCACGCACACACACACACATACACACACACACACGCACGCACACACACACACATACACACACACACACGCACACACACACACACACACATATGCACACATAGAGAAACATACAAGCTCACGTATGCATATAACAGTTTGAAATCAAACAAAAGTAATAAAAGTTTCATACCTGGATATCTTCAGTATTATTTAGAATCGTTTAAAAAGATGCAGGAACTTACCTAAAAAAAGGAAAAAAAAATAATGAAAAATTAAATAAAAGATAAATTGTAACAAATTACCTTCAGTATTTTACAAAATGGAAACAGTAAACGACATCGGTCCAGTGACAGTCTGTGTTTAAAAATATTGGTTGCTAGGAGACGTAGGGGACACACCCACAGCTATAATGTTAGCATTTAATTTTCATAACGAATAATAAAATTAAAAAAAAATATATATGGAAAAAGGGGCATTTTTTTGTGTAAAAATATCTATTTCTTAGTAATTACAATGTGCATCTACTGTACACATATTACTGGCAGTAGATACCAGACTTAAATACGGAATTATATACTTGAATTTTTGTTTTAGCTTTTTTGATTTTAAGTAATTGGTTGATATTTTAAATAGTTTATTCACAATTTACACATTAACAGATGGTTCAAAGCACAATAGAGTATTGCATGCGGCCCATTATATGAAGAACATTCGTTTGTGTTCGTTAGATGACTATGGAAATCTGCCAATAATTGCTTTCACATCAAATGCATCTAACACTTCCTTTTCAATGTGATTCCAAATTCTTCTCAGACAGCTAATTTCTTAATCTTGTTTTATGATCTTTAACTCTGAATATGTCCTCATGAGCTCAGGTTGTGACAGAAGGTCGGTCTAATATGGGGATCCCGAGCGCGTACACCTGGGCTAGGAACAAAAATTGACCGAGACACCGCAACCGTCGAGCACCGATCCCTCTCTCTAGTGCAACGAAAGGGGATCGGTCTCGGGCAGCTGTTCCACCTTATTCCTTTTTATTCCTAAAACAATTGTCTGTGTTTGTTTCTTAACTGCATTTTTACTTGATATACGGGGTCCACTCCATCAGGCACCCATTTGTCATCAGGGAAGCTGCCACCCTTGTTAGTTCGTCACTGCATTCGGCATGTTTCTTTCCTAACAGAGTTTACTCATTCCCACTTAGCTTCAGAGGTCAGAGTTCAAGCGTGGGTAAAGTTAAGGGGTTTCGAGAGTTGAGTTTTAATGCAAACAAATGTTTCCATTTGGAAGACCGGTGCAACGCATTTTCCCAATTACCCATGTTTCCCCCACCTTTATCATTCTGCCCCAGTTGAGAAAGAAGACATGTATATAATGATTTATTTTATTCCACGTATTTGTTTCTATATAATTCCTGTATTCTAAGATGCTACAAGAGCTAAGACTACAAAGATATCTTGCGTTAGAAGCGTTATCCTTCAGAAATACACTAGTTTGAACGTTTTGTTTCTTTTTTGTATTTCAAAACACAATCGTTGTTCACACACATGTTACAGTTTTTGGGTACTCTATGTACTAGTGAGGCAACCAAATTGAGCTGACTCGTTTTATAGTTCACTAATAGAAGTTTTAACCAATCAGAAGGCTCTAAATATTCAATGCGACGTGTATAAAAGTAGCCATGTTTTTTTTTCCAATATTCACTGCCAACCTCTGATATCGAAGACTGAAGAATTACGGAACAGCTGCTGCTGCTGCTGCTGCTATTGGCAATATAGTCAGATCCAGTAGAGTGTCTGACTCGTGAGTGTTAATCTTTAACGTTGTTTCATTGAACAGATAACGTACTGCGCTGGATTCTATATTCATAGACTATAGCGAACATGGTCAACAGCACATGCACATACACACACACACACACACACACACACATATATATATATATATATATATATATATATATATATATATATACCGGGTGTAACAGCAAAATTGTACAAATTGTGCAACATCATAATTATCCATCCCACAAAATATATTAATATCTATAAACCCACTAAAATAATTGAGTTTCTTTTTTTCTGGGTTTTCAAATAAGACGTTTAGCCATCTTGAAACCAATTGTCGTAAGGAACACAGAAAAACTCTTCGTGTTATTCAGCTAGAAAGAGAGCAGGTTAAATTCTTTTGCGTCAGACCCAACTAACTGAGCAATAGTGAGAGGGAAAATATCATTCAGGCTTTCAGTAATGGTACCAACATTCATAATCTGGCTTCCATCTTCAAAGCCCATTCAAGAACCATCAAGAGAAAGGTTTGTTTTGTTTTACGTCATATCAACCTCAGTGGGTTATTTAATACCGACAAGATTTTTTTTTCTGGTAATATCTATTTCAAAAATATATTGCTACTAATATTTTTTCTTAAAAAAATGTATTGTTGATAAATATTTTTCTTCAAAAAAGTATTGCTGATAATATTTTTTTCAAAAATGTATTGCTGGTAATATTTTTTCCAAAAATGTATTCCTGGTAATATTTTTTCCAAAAATGTATTGCTGGTAATATATTTTTCAAAAATGTATAGCTGGTAATATTTTTTTCCAAAATGTATTGCTGGTAATATATTTTTCAAAAATGTATTGCTGGTGATATTTTTTTCAAAAATGTATTGCTGGTAATATTTTTTTCAAAAATGTATTCCTGGTAATACTTTTTCAAAAATGTATTGTTGGTAATATTTTTTTTCAAAAATGTATTTCTGGTAATAATGTATTACTGGTAATAATATTTTTCTTAAAAAATTCATTGCTGGTAATAATTTTTTTTTCTTCAAAAATGTATTGCTGGTATTAAAACCTATTTTAGCACTTTTATAGTGTTCTGACCCCAATTTGGGAGTTAACTATTTGCCCATAACTGTGACCCTAACAGGTGCTACCACCCTGATCAGTGTGGACCTGGGAACACTAGCAATTAAGATGTGGTTGCACGCTTCTCAAAACCTACTGATCAGAGGCTTTGCTGTTGAATGTAGTTTTTCGTGTTACTCAGGACGCGAATGTAGTTTATTGTCATACCCAACACAGTCAAGAGAACGGTGAATAAGTTTAAAAAAGAGGAAACTGTAGGGAGGAAAACTGAATCAGGAGGTAACAAAAGGAACCGAGATAATCATCATTTCAACTTAGAGCTAAAGAGATCAATTAGAAAAGATCCAACTCAATTCATAAAACATTTGGCACGTGAAAGAGGTCTTTCGTCTATGACAGTCCAAAGAGCAGTGGAAAAAGACTTGTAAACGAAATCGTATGTGAAATTTGTGACGCAACTTTTACTCCAGAACAGAAAGTTAGATGGTTAGATAGGGCGAAGATCATTTCAAATAAGTTTGAAAGTTATCCTGGAATATATATATATATATATATATATATATATGAACTTTATTTCAGTCCTTTATGAGCTTCCGATCCTTAGCTATTATTAATTAATGATGAACATGTCATTTTTGTTTATCACGATTCTTCTGTTAAGCTTAGAGAGTAATTATACATTATTATTCTTCAAAGTAGAGTCCAATAGTATTATAGAAAAAAATCCGGAGAATTCCAGTAAGATGCCTTTAATCATTTCTAAGATACAATGCTTCAGAGATTAATCTAACAATTAAACAATTTTGCTGTTACACCCGGTATATAGGGTTAGTAATGGTAATATTAACTGTTTCCTTACGAGGAAAAATCCAGCATTCATTGACGGAGCAGCTAGTACTGTTTCCGGTTGAAATTTATAAAATCTTTCTCTTCAAACACTTTTTTTTTTTTTTAGGAAAACAGGTTTCTCTAGTCCAGTGGATGTTATCGCTTTTTTCTTCCGAAACTTTTATTTGTTGTGGTGTGGAATGTCAACATCTATGTGCTATACATTCTAGTTGTTGCTGCTGTTGGTAATCCTCAAGTGATACGGTTTCAGTTAACGGGTACAGTTCTTTTAATACAAATAAAATTTATCATTTAGCTGATTGATGTTATATTCAGTACCACGACTGCAGGGTTTCTTAGACGACCATTCTTAATTGATCAGTCCACTTGTCAGGATGTTTCCGGCAATTATCTGCTGTTTTTCTCATTTTTCTTTACGCAATCGCAAGAAAATATGGAAACTCCTCTTTGTATAGACTACCGGGGTCTCATGGAGAGTGGCGGAAGAGGAAATGCAGTTTTTCTAGTGTTTTTTTGGTTTTATTTCCCGAGCGCTAAAAATCTCTTGAAATTTTCCAAAATCGTCATAATTGGAGTTATCGACAAGAAAAAATCGGACTTCTTGTTGGTCATTCGTCTCCCATTACTACCATAATGTTAACTCATTCACTGCGTATTACCTAAACAGGCGTAATCATAAAATTTGGCCTATTTACTTCTTTTACAGACTTTCCTTGCAGAAAATCACTACGCACTACCGTAAACTTAACACCTAACTCTAAAGTCAATCTTTAGGGTTAGGTGTTAAGGTTAGGGGTGGGGTTTTCTTAATTAATGCAGAAGAAGGGAACAAATTAAAAAATAAAATACATTAAATAATTTACCACGTTTGTGCATTCATTTTTTTTTTCAGTTTTAAAATATAAAAAAATGCTTTATTGTATTATCTAATTTGTTCTTTTAATTTGTCATTGCTATTCTACACAGAAAAAAGGTTTTATTGTATTATTTAATTTGTTTTTGTTTAAAGTTTTCTCTTATAAATAAAACTACACTTATAAAAAAAAAATGCTTTACGATAATGCGTAGTGATTTCAAAAGAGATATAGCTGTAAAAGAAGTAAATAGGCCAAAATTTATGATTGCACCAACAAAGTACTCAGCAGTGAATGAGTGAACATTATGGCAGTAATGGGGGACAAATGACCAACAAGAAGTCCGATTTTTAATTGTCGATAACTCCAAAACGGTAGGTTTCTTCATAAATATAATTGTTAATTCGAGTTCAGCAAGTAAATTTGCACGGAAATATGACAATTTTTGAAATATTTAAGGGTTTTTTAGCGCTCGAGAAATAAAACCAAAATTTACCAGTTTTTCTAGTGTTTCTTTTAGATTATTTTTTATTCTGAGTTTCCATATTTTATTTTAATTATTTAGTTATTTTTTATTCTATTTTATTTTCATTTCTTTTAATTTATTATTATTATTTGTTTTACAATGATGTTCATCCTGTACAAGGCCCAAGAGCCACTCGAAGTAGGGGGTTAGACAGTAAAGGCACAGTTTATGAGGATATGTTGGGAAGATAATGGTTAACCCTAGACACGAACGGGTTAAAATTATAATGATAGGGGAAGCATTATTAATTTATTTTGGGGTTTTCATTCTACGAAATATAGGATACGGAATCTACGTTTAAAGCAAACTGGCAGAAAGTTCAAATTGAAAGGCACCCGGTTAGAATCGAACTCACTACTGATTTACTCTGTGAGACGACACTTTCAACTTCGTTAATATGTCAGCTTTTTCCATGATTCAAATGTCTCTACAATGTACACTCTTTACTACATCGCTTTAATCATTTAAGCAATGTCTGGGGCACACACCACTGTGATAAAACAAACCACGACACTTATCGATCAACTGAGGGATTCACTCGTTTTGATGACGTCACCAGTGAGGCTTTCCTTTTTCTGGATTTGTGCGTGCCGATGACGCATACTGCAGCGTCCTTTAGAGTCCCGAACGTAAAATTAGAGATCTCTGTTAGCTGACGAGTTGATAATGGACGTCAGGAAGGGTAAAGGAAATGCAGAGGATCATGGGAAGGTAAGAAAGTAAATGTGACGGAAGTGGATTGTATGGAACGACTAAAGCTAAAAGGGGAATGATGAATGGGTCCAGTCCGTAGGACATGTGAAGCTCAGTACGACTGGGCTTGCTTCGTGGTTGAGACAGTTGTGAATTTTATAACGATACAAGAGGTCGGCGTGGGATCCTAAGTAAAAGCTGGTATTTTTAGTATTGTTTTTTTTTTTTTAGGTAGATTAGCAAGCTTATCGTGGTTAATGTGCTGGTAACGTAAAGGTTATAGTCGCCGGAAATGGAGTCGGCGGTCCGAGTTCAAATTCCGGCCTATTATGTTGTGCTGCTTTTACTAATATGCTCTTGAGAAAGGCATGAGACCATCTTTTTTTTCACGTCTGAGCATGTGTTAAATAGTAGAGCTGATAAGGCTTTCTAGATTTTGGCAGTTTCCAGCCTAGAGAGGAAACTCTCTGAATACCGTGGAGAAGGTAACAGGAAACCACTCCACTATTTTTCCTAAGTCATTACAGTCCCTAGATAACGAAGAAAAGGAGTCTGTGGAGCGTCATGATCACGTACATCCTGACGGGACATTGTATTATAAAGGCTTAACAAATACTGTATGTCTCAAAGAGACAGTAAATTGTGGAAAGCCATGATCGCCCACATCGGGAAGGGAAACAGTATTTTCGTTTCATCATTTCATCTACATACTCAAAAGTTATAAGTGACTCGACATTATTATTATTATAATTATTATTATAATTATTATTATTATTATTCAGGCTATATATCATAGTAATATCAATCATATTATAAGCAAATAAAAATTAATATCAATCATATTTATAAGCAAATAAAAAAATCTTTTCTTAGTCTGCGATATTGAAGAATACGTCTTGTAAATGCCGACTCCTCTCGCAGATTACGGTGTTAGTTACTAAGTGCCACAGTAAGCTAATCTAAGTATCTATATCGGGCGTTTGCCGTTGGATACTAATTAACAATATAACGATTATATTGTTGTAGCCTAGAAAGGGTTACTGAATGAGGAATAACCATAACGGAGGTTGGAAATGAAATAGTAATCTTTATAACATCAACAAGATACAATACTCGCTAGCGGCGTGAAGAAGATAAACCACTGCTAGTGGTGAACTACTTAGAGAGCACATTACCCCCACCT
>OZ038498.1:35565725-35575725 GCA_964036315.1 Acanthosepion esculentum
TTTTATCTTTCTTTTTTCTGGCCTTTTTCTTTCTTTCTTTCTTTCTTTCTTTCTTTCTTTCTTTCTTTCTTTATGATTTTATGTTTTTTTTTTTTGTTCTTTCTTCTCCCATCTTTCTTTTGTCTGGCTTCTTTCTTCCCTTTTCTTTCTTTTTCTCTTTTGTCTTCCTCCCCGTTTTCTTTCATTCTTCTTTTTTCTGCCTTCTTTCACGGATTGTC
Source organism: Acanthosepion esculentum (assembly GCA_964036315.1). Classification (NCBI taxonomy): domain Eukaryota; kingdom Metazoa; phylum Mollusca; class Cephalopoda; order Sepiida; family Sepiidae; genus Acanthosepion; species Acanthosepion esculentum. The sequence continues at coordinate 35,565,944 of OZ038498.1, forward strand.
TCTCTACTTCAGTTGTGTCTCACGTTTTCCTCTCTTTTTTAATTAGATCTAATCTGTCTTTTATTTCCACACCTTGCAAAAGCCGTCTTTTTGATAAACATTCATTCGTTGCTTTTATCACATTCCACCGCGCCGGTCGCCATTGCAGCCACTCCACACTGACTCATATCGAACGGCACACAACTTTCATTGAAAGACTTTCATCGTGAATCACAATAAAAAGGTCGACATTATTTCACAGATCAACATTCGGCTTACTTCACACATTCAAATAAGAAAAGATTATGAGAAAAGAAGCTGTAAATTGTGTGACTGCTAAAATATACTGCACATACTCATGTATAAGTCGAGTTATTAAGACCAGATTCCCTAGTAACATTGGAAGTCGGTAAAATTCTTCATTTTCGCATTTGGGATACAATCTATTTTAGACTGGCCACAAGGAGAAAAGATTTGGAATTGCAATACGCAAATCCCCAGATATTGTAACAGACAATATCGTACACCAGTCAAAATGACTGATGGCTGCCGACATCGTTGTTCATAGCTGTAGGATCCGAGTGGTATCAGATTGTGTCCCAGCTTGGTTTTCGTTCTGGTAAGAGATGCAAAGATGGCATGTATGCTATCAAACAGCTCCAAGAAATTGCTTATCTCTTTAATAGGGAACTCTATACCTGCTTTGTCGACCTCACTGCAGCATATGACAACATGGAGACTTCCTCTCCTCATCCATTAGAAAACCGCCTTCCATTCGCAAAATCTACTGAATGCATCGATCTAATAATGGAACTGTATCGATATCCAAAATCTTACATGTCTCGTGAGGAACCCAATACGGAACCATTTCAAACTTCATCAGGAATACAACAAGGGGGAAATGAGAGGGCCAGTCTATTTAATCTCTTTAGAGACTATGCCCTACGCATTTACAAACACAGAGATTAAGAGATGACCATTGATCATTTAACATTTCCTGCCACACCCAAAACGAATCTATAAGTAGAAGATATAATGATCCTGTTTTCCCTTCCGAGGTCAATGTATGATGATGAAGGGGGTTATGTTGATGACGTAGCAAATTCAAAATGAAATAGCCAAGCTCAGAATGGAACGTAGCAAATTCAAAATGAAATAGCCAAGCTCAGAATGGAACGTAGCAAATTCAAAATGAAATAGCCAAGTTTAGAATGGGACGTAGCAAATTCAAAATGAAATAGTCAAGTTTAGAATGGGACGTAGCAAATTGAAAATGAAATAGTCAAGTTTAGAATGGGACGTAGCAAATTCAAAATGAAATAGCCAAGTTTAGAATGGGACGTAGCAAATTCAAAATGAAATAGCCAAGCTCAGAATGGGATGTAGCAAATTCAAAATGAAATAGCCAAGTTCAGAATGGGGCGCAGCAAATTCAAAATGAAATAGCCAAGTTCAGAGTGAGACGTAGCAAATTCATAATGAAATAGTCAAGTTTACAATGAGACGTAGCAAATTCAAAATGAAATAGCCAAGTTTAGAATGGGACGTAGCAAATTCAAAATGAAATAGTCAAGTTTAGAATGGGACGTAGCAAATTCAAAAAGAAATAGCCAAGCTCAGAATGGGACGTAGCAAATTCAAAATGAAATAGCCAAGCTCAGAATGGGACGTAGCAAATTCAAAATGAAATAGCCAAGTTCAGAATAGGACGTAGCAAATTCAAAATGAAATAGCCAAGTTCAGAATGGGACGTAGCAAATTCAAAATGAAATAGCCAAGCTCAGAATGGGACGTAGCAAATTCAAAATGAAATAGCCAAGCTCAGAATGGGACGTAGCAAATTCAAAATGAAATAGCCAAGTTCAGAATAGGACGTAGCAAATTCAAAATGAAATAGCCAAGTTCAGAATGGGACGTAGCAAATTCAAAATGAAATAGCCAAGTTCAGAATGGGACGTAGCAAATTCAAAATGAAAACTTGACTATTTCATTATGAATTTGCTACGTCTCATTGTAAAGTTGACTATTTCATTATGAATTTGCTACGTCTCACTCGGAGCTTGGCTATTTCATTTTGAATTTGCTACGTCCCATTCTAAACTTGGCTATTTCATTTTGAATTTGCTACGTCCCATTCTAAACTTGGCTATTTCATTTTGAATTTACTACGTCCTATTCTGAACTTGGCTATTTCATTATGGACTTGCTTAGTCCTAAAAGGACTTTGATTAGTCCCAAATTCCACTTGAAATGATGCAGTTCAAATAAAAGTTTCGGAAGGAAGCAGCCATCAACAGTGGAATGAGCTTTAACAGCCATTGTACTTAAACATGTTTTCTTGAAAATTGTTTTCAGAGAAAGATCTTATACATTTCAATCGAAACCTGTACTGTCTTCTCGGTCAGTAAATGTCAAATGTTTACATGGAGGGAAACGGCTAATATCAATATTACCATTAATATATGAACAATTCTGGTAAGTGGGGGATAAGAAACATAGAATAATGAGAACAAAGTGGATGAGGAAAATTAAGAAGCGTAAAGAGTATATGAATGGTTACGAAGGCATCACGTTGAAACACCGGTTCCCGTACGATCAGCGAAGTTAAGCAACGTCGAGCCTGGTCAGTAGATAGATGGGTGACCGCTTTGGAATACCACGCTGTAAGCTTGGAGGTGCGGGTAGCGTAATGGAATTGTTAATCGGAAAGCCGTCTTCCAATTTCAGCTGGGTTCGTTATATTCGCTTGCGCGCAAATACCCTTGGTAAATGCATGAATCCACCACTTCTCAACCCCAGCTATGGGTTAATTAGTAAGACTTGTATCACTAAACCATTAGTATCTCAAAACATAAAATTGCGTACTAAACATTTAGATTCCGGCATCAAATAACCCATAGAGTTTGACATGACGTTAAACAAACACAAGCAACAGAAATTATATCTGAATTCTGTATATTTCTCTGGGTGCCGTTTTCTATTGTGGGTGCAGTGAATTTATGAAGACCAGCGACATTTGTTCTGTCGTACCTGCTCTTTCTTTCTTTCTTTCTTTCTTTCTTTCTTTCTTTCTTTCTTTCTACCCTTCAACCCTTTCTGTCTAAATGTCCATCTCTTTCTTTCTTTCTTTCTTTCTTTCTTTCTTTCTTTTAACTCTCTTACCTTTTCGCAGCAGAGTACAGGAAGTCGGCCTCGTGGCATCGTACGCACTCAAGTCTCCAAACGTCCTGGGTATGACGATAAACTACATCCGCGTCCTGGGTATGACGATAAACTACATCTGCGTCCTGGGTATGACGATAAACTACATCTGCGTCCTGGGTATGACGATAAACTACATCTGCGTCCTGGGTATGACGATAAACTACATCCGCGTCCTGGGTATGATGATAAACAACATCCGCGTCCTGGGTATGATGATAAACTACATCCGCGTCCTGGGTATGACGATAAACTACATCTGCGTCCTAGGTATGACGATAAACTACATCTGCGTCCAGGGTATGACGATAAACTACATCCGCATCCTGAGTATGATGATAAACTACATTCGCGTCCTGGGTATGACGATAAACAACATCCGCGTCCTGGGTATGACGATAAACTACATCTGCGTCCTGGGTATGACGATAAACTACATCCGCGTTCTGGGTATGATGATAAACTACATCCGCGTCCTGGGTATGATGATAAACTACATCTGCGTCCTGGGTATGACGATAAACTACATCCGCGTTCTGGGTATGATGATAAACTACATCCGCGTCCTGGGTATGACGATAAACTACATCTGCGTCCTGGGTATGATGATAAACTACATCTGCGTCCTGGGTATGACGATAAACTACATCCGCGTTCTGGGTATGATGATAAAATACATCCGCGTCCTGGGTATGATGATAAACTACATCTGCGTCCTGGGTATGACGATAAACTACATCTGCGTTCTGGGTATGACGATAAACTACATCCGCGTCCTGGGTATGACGATAAACTACATCTGCGTCCAGGGTATGACGATAAACTACATCCGCGTCCTGGGTATGACGATAAACTACATCTGCGTCCAGGATATGACGATAAACTACATCCGCATCCTGGGTATGACGATAAACTACATCCGCGTTCTGGGTATGATGATAAACTAAATCTACGTCCTGGGTATGACGATAAACTACATCTGCGTCCTGGGTATAATGATAAAATACATCCGCGTCCTGGGTATGATGATAAACTACATCCGCATCCTGGGTATGACGATAAACTACATCCGCGTCCTGGGTATGACGATAAACTAAATCCACGTCCTGGGTATGACGATAAACTACGTCCAACAGCAGGGCCTCTGATAATACATTTTTGGAAAAATAATGTTGCCAGCTGTACAATTTTTTGAAAAATATTACCGGTTATATTTTTTTTGAAAAATTAATATTACCAGCTATGCAATTTTGGAAAAAAATAATATTACCAGCTATATATTTTGGAAAAATAATATTACCTGTATGTTTTGGAAAAATTATACTACCAACTACACGTTTTTGAAAAAAATAATATTACCAGCTATACATTTTTGAGGAAAAAAGACGTTTCCAGTTATACATTCTTGAAGAAAAAATATTACCAGAAATAAAAATTCTTTTTCGGCATTAAATGACCCATTGAGGTTGATATGCCGTAAAACAAACCAAACCAAACCAAATCAAGTCGTCAAAAGGCATTTTTCTTACAAGACAAGCAGTCTAATCGACTTTTTAAATCATTGTCTACATGTTTCTTTTTTTTTCTTTTCGACATTGTCTTTCTTTATCTAATGCTTTATTCGTAAGTCTTTCTTTTTTTGTGGTTCTTTTATCCTTTGTCTTCAGCATTCTTCGCACCTTTCTTTCTTGCATTTGTTTGCCTATTATAAACTCTTTTAGCTGCATATCGCTTTTAACTATTCCGGTATCTGTCACTTCCCTGACGACAAGATGATCAAATTTCAACACTAAAAGGTTCGTTTATTTGAAATACTACATTTATTAGAAAATGTATTCAGTTTAAATACAGAAGGAGTAAAAAAAAAATGACTTCAAAGAGCCGGCTAAAATCTTTTCCTGTTACCAAGGGTTGTTGCCAGACAGGAAAATTACCCTTGCGGCACAGATGTCCATTTCAATGTCATTCAAATTGTGTGTGTATGTTCGTTTGCATTTTAAGTCAATGAAAACCTAAAAATATTTCTGCAATCTTTTTTAAAAACAGGTTTTCAAAATAAATTTGCCCACGATATGAATAGGAGCAGGTACTGCCTTTTAGAGAGGGAAGTTTCCAGTCGTCAGCTCTGACAATCGGACTGAACATTCTTGCTGTAACACTCTCGTTTGTATATGTTTGTATTACTGTTTCTGTTAATTTATTTGTCTAACTCAATTCCTCTCTTGTGCCTTTATTTCTGGCCGTAACAAGGCCACAACAATTTATTACCAAATAATTTCTGTTAAGTTAAAAGAATAACTTATAGTTAACTTATTTTTAGGGCTTAAAGAAATTAATGTTCTTTTCTGGTTTTCAAATTTATGATTTTATTGCTCACCCCACGGTAGGAGTTGTCTAGACTGAGTGAGAATTGTAATGAATTGTTTCAATCTTAGTCAAGTTGTGTGTGTATGTATGTTTTCATGTGCATGTTGCATGTGCTATATTTTAATTCACTATCAGACCCAGAAATGTTTCTACAAAATTTAAAAAAAAAACGTCAAAAGAATTCTATTTGTTATCGAATAATTTCCGAAAAGTTAAATAATATCTTATAATTATCTATTTTTTTTTACGATTTAAAATTTAATTTTTTTTTTTTCTAATTTCCAAGATTATAATTTTTTTTGCTCAACCCAGGGTAGGGATTGTCCAGACTGAGTGGGAAAATCCAATGGCTTAGGTGTATATTAAATGGCACAAGCATACATATGTCACTCACACACAACCCAGACGTACGTAAACGAAACTAACATCGTAGTTTCTATATCAGTACATTTACGAGTCATTTCAATGAATAATGTTCTGAATAGGATATGTGAGGACATTAAAATATTAACGAAATCAATGACATTTTCTCTTTGTTCATCGGATATTGGTTATCGACAAAATAAGCAAGGTATTCTGCATTATTTTGATCCTTGGTATTTGAAAATTGTCTACTGAAGGCAGGATCTATGTGTATTCAATCTTTAATTTCATATATTTATGCCTTCGTTAATAATCGCGTCTAAACACCGACGAATAGAAAATTCATTAGAAAATTATAAAACTATTATTGACTCATCAATTTACATGCTTTTTTTCCTTTTCAATTTTCGCCCAGGAAAATCATGCCCAACAAAAGCCCCCAACCCTAGTGATTGCGGAAAATAAAAATATTCATTACAAATCTAAGAAGAAAATCATCAAATATAATAATAAATTATATCTAATATAATCAAGAGACAAGCTTCTCAAAACCTTAGCACTCCCCCACCAAAAAAAAATCGGTTTAACAAAAGAAAGAATAATAGAATAAAAAAAATTACAAGAATAGAAAATTAAATAATTGTAGAATAAAATAATATAATGAAACAAATAGAATAAAAGAATAAAATAACGATTTAAAATAACGAATAAGACAAAATAATATCAGAATATTAACATAATAAAAGACATAACAATATAAAAGAACTATAAAATCAAAAACATAATCACAATAAAACAACAAAATTCAATGAACACGAGACAGAAAATACTCGAATATCAGAATGAAGGAATATCATATAACAAAATATCAGAATAAAAGAATAAAAGTAAAAAAGTATCACAGTATATATAAAAAAATAACAGATTAAAATAATAACCGTATTAAAGAAAAAAGCAGTATAAAAGGATACTAAAAAATACTAATAAAAGAACCAGACAAAAAACAAGAAAAAGAAAAGAATAACAGAATAAAAGTATATCAAGATACAAGTTTAATAGAATAAAATTTGACCTGGCATTTCGACTTCAGTCACTTTCTCACCGTCGTGACGCGCATTTCCTGTGCCATTTATATAAATATTTTCATGGCAACTATTCTGTTGAGCCTTTTCCTTTAGTGCCCCGACTGCCTGAATTTATGTGCGCTGCTAGATTGGCAATTAGGTCTCATCGTTTTACGGTTGAACTAGCAACTGTGTGTTCTGTCGCAGTCCTTAAGTGATGATATTTCATCACAACTAAAAATAGAAATTGCCATTTCTAGACAAAACCAATTCTGTGATTCTCCAAGAAAGAAAAAAAAAACTTTCTTTTCTTTTACCGCCCAAATCTCTGTGACACTAGAATTAATGTTCCCTTACCCACTAGAGAGGACAGTAGGACTTTTGATTCTCAATACAACAGACGTGGAAATTGAAATCAGTCTCCGTACCTCATATGCAGTTTAATCCTCTAAAACATTCAAGTAAGATGAACAAAAACGAAAAAAAGAGAATGCATAATGCACAAAATAATCAATGATACTAAAAGCATTTATGTACTGTGTCACATATCACAATTTAACACACAAAATAAAAAAATTATGTAAATTTATAACCAACCTATAATTACATGAAAGGGAATAAAGTCTCGATTCAATATTCTGTTGTTCCATGTTTTCCTCACAATTCATTTTTAGCATTAACCTGGAAGAAGGTTCTTCTGCTAAAATTTGGAGTTAGATAGTTAAAGTTACAGTAACTTGTTACGGTTTTTCTTTTACTACTACAATCTAAACCACATACACATAAAAGTAGTAACCCCACATACATAATTACGGCAGTGATGACATACACTACCAGTTGCTTAAGTTCTATTCTAATAGTTTCTTTTCTCGCACTTCTCGTCAGTGGAACTCACTTCCGATTTCTTACTTCCATACCACCTACTATCTTCAAAAATTCAATCGCCATTTTCTGTCTTTGTGTATCCTGTTCCTTTATTGGCCTTTCCTCATTTCTCCTCACTAAAGTCTTCTCTTTCGCTCCCTGTAACCCCACCGCGTCATAGTGGCATTATTGCCTTGCTTGGCGTGAAATGATTAAAATAACAAAAACACGAACAGAAATAAAATAAAATAAGATGAGTGAAGGACCGCAAATAGAAAATAATGCCAGTTTAAAAGAATAAAAACTGAATAAAAATATTTTTAAAAAATCACAGAATAAAAGATGACAAAAATTTGAAAATAACAATAAAATAATAACAAAATAATAATTAAAAAAAAAAACCCAGCGAAAACACTGTCTAAATTCCATGATAATATTTATTGTATTTATTATTTGTTTCCTTTTCAAAAATATTTTTCCTTTTCCCCTGATTTGCTGATGTTAATTTCAGTGCCATCCAATACTCTTCTTCGACTTTGACATTTTTCCTTCTTTTTTCTTTTTCTTTTTTCTTTTTCCGAATTGTTTTTCATGGACGCCGCGAAGCTACGCAGTGAATTCTTGATGAAGTAATCGTTTTGCTAAGTGTGAGTAATCATTTGTTTCGTAGACATCTCCACACAGACACACGCACCAGAAATGAGAAGCATAAATGAAGACAAACCGAAAAAAACAAACACATTTTTCTCGAGTACGCACGCGCGCGCATGCGCACAGACACACATATTCGAGATACAAACTTTTCTCGTACAATCGGCAAGGGAGTACTTATAAAAGGCTGTGGAAACTAAATTTTTTCGTGGTCAGATTCTCGAAATCGTCGTAATTTTGTTGAATTTTTTAAATCCAATATCCCTTCAGGACGTAAGCTGCTATTGCTCTACCGAACTCCCCACTCTTTAGTATCTGTGAATTGCTTCTTGGGAAAGATAGTGGCGAGGCTTCTCGTTGTCTTTTCCATTGATTTGAATTAAGAGTTCCCTGAAGGCTTGATAGCCAAGTTTATTCTGGTATTTGATCCAACGCTGGGGTCAGCACGTCCTATTACATCGTGTACTGTTTCAAATATAGGCTTTTCAGGCATTAAAATATAACTTCGAAGAGCTTCCTGAAAATTATGAAAAAAATTTCTTTTCGGGTGTGATTTTCGGATTTGTTGTTGTGTCTGACTTAGTTTGTGGTTGAGTGAGTGCTTGAGATGAATGAATGATTTATATTATTGATTTTGTCCAGTTAACTATGAGTAAGTTGCCTAGCATTCACTGACATATAGGTAGATAAATATTACATAGCAATCTGGCCTTGTTTTCTTCGTTCCTAATGATGTTTTCTGTTTGCCATCACTTTGTTTAGCATTTGGAAGACATCTTTCGTTTATCCAGTGTATCTTCGGATTTCGGTGTCACATTTTCCATATTTGGTTAAAACACTTCCCAGATATTCAAATGTTTACACTTGCTTGATCTAGACATCTCCAATTTGTAACTCACATCTGGAGCTTTTTCTTTTTCTGATCACCATACTTTCTGTCTTCTTGCAGCTGATGATTAGTCCTTTTTTCAATCTTTCCACTGTCTAGGAGGTCCTCTAATTTATTTTCTGCGTCGGCCATCAACACAGTATCATCTGCCTGTCGTATATTTTTTGTGTATGCATGTCAGAATAAGGAAAAAGAAGGGTGGTAAGCAGACAATAACACGGAAACAATATTCTGTTTATTGTTTATGTCGTATTGTTTATTTACGACCAAAACTCGGATTGAAAGTGTGATTGAGTGTAGGGCTTCACATTTCGGAGAATTAATAAAAACACAGTTATAATTAATTGTTATTTGCAGCTACAAATAAACAAGATTAATAAAAAAACATTATGACGAGTACGGAA
>OZ038498.1:35583225-35599146 GCA_964036315.1 Acanthosepion esculentum
GTTAGATCCAGTGACGGGACCCAAAGAGTGTGAGTTCAATACCTGGTTAAGGCAGTGGAGAACTTTCAGAGGGGAATTAACAGGAGATAACTGACATCCGTTAGACATGGCACGTGGAACTAGAACAGTCTACCCCAGTGAGCGAAATAAAGGGTACAGTTCGACATTCCAACCACCTGAAGAAGGCCGGAGAGTACAACGGCCGAAACGTTGTGATAAACATGGCGACAAAGATGAGAACAATAGTCCGAATAATGTAAATAGCTATCTCTTGTGTCTTAACGATTCTTTTGCTCGAGATAGGCCGAGTGACTAAAATTATGTGATTAGCAATTTCATGTGTTGCTACTGTTTAAGTTCTCCTCAACCGAGCTCTATCTGTAAATCACAAAACTTGAGTACAGTGAGACTCCGTCTATCCGCGTTTCAGCATTCGCGGCTTCAGACATTCGCGGATTTTTCTTTAGAACTTATGTACATGTTATTTGCGGAAACCCCGAATATTCGCGTGTTTTTCTGAAGAACATGTACAAATTATTTGCTGAGAACTCCCTGAGAATTTGCGTATTTTTTTTTTTCGATAGAACATATTTAAAATATTCTTGCATTATTTTCCTGTTATTTAAGTGACTTAAAACATATAACAGTTCATTTTTATGGTAAAAATTGGCAGAATTGTACATCTTCATTGTAAAAAAAACAAACGCAAAAACATGCGTAGTGCTTGGGCTTTGTTCTTTGTTAGGGGCTGCGGCTGGGGTCTTAAAAACTGGCGTATGCTAAGTCTGGGGGCATCACCACAGTTCTGTTTTCAGAAAATATTTTAAACTTTATATTTTATGTCTTGTTCCACATATTTTATACAGCATTTTCAATGGTTGTATCGATCTATGCGTAATTAAAAAAACGGTTATTGTACGTATGAAAGAAAATTTACGCTAAGTGTATGGTCACCAATACTATTTTTCAAAAATGTTTTTAAAAGGGTCTGAAATGTTTCTAAAATGTTTAGGATGAAAGTTTAAGGCATATGGGGTTTTAACAATCAAAATATGGACTTATAAGCACTTTTAGGGGGGTTACAAGTATCCGCGGATTCTAACTATTCGCGGCCGGTTCTGGTCCCTAGACCCCGCGAATACCGCGGACTCACTGTACTTCATAAATGAACACTATGGAAACTTTTTTAAAAATCATTTCACCATAAGTAAGGCAATAAAGCCACTAAGACAAAAGCGTTACTGAGGAGAAATGACAATAAAAGAAAAGCATTCAAAAATATGACGATTGACCTTACATTTAAAATTTTGAAGATGGTATTTGACAAGAAAGCCAGAAGAAAGTTCAACAGTCGAGAAGTGCGAGAGATAAGAAGATTAGAATGCAACTTATAGCTACATCTAGATATTTCAACTGTAAAATGATGAGACCTTGCTGCCAATCTAGTACTGCGTTTAAATTTATAAAGCCTAGATGCTACAGAGGAAAGTCTATCAGAACAATTAGCTTTAAAATATTTATAGAAAAGTCACAGAGAAGGTTTTTGACAGCAGTTGGGAAGTAACTGAAGCCGAGATGAACAGGAGTAGAGGTTTATCCCTTGTTTCCTGTTCAGCATTAGGTTTCCGGTTTTTTCTCGAAAGTTTCTTCCTTCTTCTCTCAGACCCCCTCCCTGCATTTTAGTGGCATTATCGCTTCGCTTAACGTTAAATGATTTTTTAAAAAATCTGGTTTTTAAAGAATCTTGCATAAACGTGAAATTGCTGCCTAAACAGATCTTATATATATATATATATATATATATTGAAGATATTTTTTATTATTACTATTTTTTCGCTACTTTTCATTTTCTTGTTTCTCTTTTCATTTTCCTGTTACATTATTGCAACTGCTGCTGCTACGACTATTACAAGTACATTTCTACTACTACTAATACTACAGCAACTACTATTTCTATGAATAATAATCAATTTCTGGTTATTTCCTTACTTTCTCCATCCCATTTTATTTCTTCTTCTACCGCCTCTTGTCTCATTTTTCCCTATCCTTCTCGCATTTGTAGCCACCCCGCCATCATTACCACGCGAAGTCTCTCGGTGTATGGACCCTGCCAAATGCCGATCAATAACCGCCGATGATGAATCAGTCGGCCGTATGTAGGTGGGGCTGAGATACTCGGTCGAAACTGAAAGGATGACGAGGACGGTGATCAGTCGACCTAGACGGCAAGACAGACGTGTTGGTACATATGGAGGGAAGTCTTTGCTTATACAATGCTTGAATTCAACTCTGCAGTCGATATCAGCCAATTTGTTGGGCGAATGAAAATTTTTCAGGACTCTAATACTTTTGACCTTACTCATCATTATACAAGAGGGATAACATCTTCATTTTGAATGACTGAAGTCAAGCAATATCTGAATCATGAAAATAGTATTGATAACTTCAGCAGGCCAAAACAAAAAGAGGCAGTTCGCCAATCTTCTAATTAAAAACTAGTCTGCCTTGAAAATCTACGTTCGAAATACTGTCTGCGTATCTTGGGTTCAAACACGCCACAGAAGTCTATCATTTACAGTTTCTCATACTTGTGAATTTACGACTTATCTGGTCAAGGCAGAAGGCCAGCTTTTCGATTATTGCAAATATCTTGTTTTTTTACGGTTTATCAACCTTTTGCAGGTTATGTTTTAGATTGAAAAATGTTTTTTGCAGAAAATGTTTTAGATTGTAAGAATTTTTTGCAGATAATTATCATTTTACCGATGCAAGTCCTACTAATTAACCCATAGTTGGGGGAGGAGAATTAATACTTTTTTCAAGGTTGTTTGCGCGTAAATAAATATAATGAACCCGACTGGAATTGGAACTCGGTTCTCCGAATTCCAATTCTGAGCTGTTATCCATTACAACAATCGCATATCCAAGCATACAATACCTATTATTCTTAACTGGTCACTCATCTAGGTACTGATCAGGTTCGACGTTGCTTAACTTTGGTGATTGTACTGGAACCGGTGTTTTTACGTGAATAGAATCATGGAATAGAAGCCCGGTAAAGAACTGTCAAATAGACGCGTGGAATAAAAGCGTAGAATAGAATCGTGCAATAATAATGCGGCTTCGAATCGTTGAATAGAATCATGGAATAGAAGCGCGGATTAGAATCGTCGAATAAAAGAGTAAAATAGAATCGTCGAATAGAAGTGTGGAATATAGACGTAGAATAGAATCGTCGAATAAAAGGTTGAAATAGAATCGTTGAATTGAAACGCGGATTAATATCGCCGAATAGAATAGTGGAATAAAAGCGTAGAATAGAATCGTCGATTAGAAGCGTGAAAAGCTTAGGAATTACAATTCTCTTTTTTTTTACCAATAGGTTAACCTGTTATAGATGAATTACGAGCTCCCAAAATATGGAGTGCGATTTATTTCGCTGTTCAGTTTAACAGGCGAAGAACTGATCGGATAAGAACGGTGATATCAGAAAAAAAAAATGGAAGTTTAAGAAAGTCGCCTGAAATAATAACTAATTACGTGGAAAATATAAAACTGTTATCATAGAATTCGGGCCGATGAATAGCTCGGCTGCAAACGTAACCTGAAACAAACTATAGCAGTGCCATAACTAAGAATTAAATGGGTTTAATAATGAAAGCAGAAATAGTTTTGCAGCTGTTGCTGTCAGAATCAATTTTTTCTTAGGATCGAATAAAATAAAAATAATTTCCCAATTTTTGATAAAAAGAAAAGCAACCCCCCCGTAACTGCATGACTTTCGGAGCAATTCGCATTCTTCAGTAAACACGAAAGCGCGAAATGTATAGGTATAGGAGACAACAACATGGCCCCCTCAAGCGATCGCAATTCCATTTATCGCAGTCCTTTTCAACAGCTATATTGGCCAAAAATGTCTGCTATTGTTTGATGAGAGAACGACATGCATATTCTGCGACAAAATCCATCATTGCAGAAGAACGAAGCTTCGGCTACAAAAGGTTTTCTTCCTTCGAAAAGAGGGCATAACAGCAATTGACACAAACAATTCCGAATCGCTATTTCCATTCAGATATGCGTTTGAGCACTCAACTCGTGACCTATTTATCCTGAGTTGATGCACAATACTATATCATTGCAAATCATGTTCTTTCGCCAAGTTGATGTCGTTTTTCTTATTGGAAGAGAGTCTGCTCAAGATGCGAGTGTCGGCATAAAACGAGGTTATTTGCTGATACGAACCTTTTCCTCGGGACCTGTGTCTTGAAGCATGAACCCAAATTATTTAATATCCGTGTAGAAGTGAGAGAACCACGATTAAGTTGTCTGTCACTTTTGTTTTGCTTTTTAAATAATTAAAAACAAAATACGAAGAGAGTTTCGAAAGTTATAGCTTTTTATTTATTGCCATGGAAGCGACAACAGATATAAAGGAGCACAGCTGGAAAAATATATTTTCTCGCGCTGCATTTTAGAGGCGCTCTCTATTTCGTGGGTTGAGAGCTGTGTAGGGTCACTGTGAACGTAAAGTGACACAACATGTCATTGTTACCAATGCAGTGTCCATCGACTAACTGTGCTTACATTCATTATTTGGTCTTCATAAACGTTTGAAGAACTTAACACTCACAGGATATATTGAGGGTAAGAGAGATAGCGGTAGGGAGGGAAACATTTATCGGCCGTGTGAATTGATGGCGGAACGGGGGTGGGACTTAGCAAAGGAAGAAAAACTGCTAAAAGTCGGAAGGCATAGGACGTTTTGGAGAGCTATAATCACCATGTCCGTGAATGTTAATGAGTACAGTTTTTTTTTGTTTGCATGCAGGAAGTCAATGATACAGGCTTCCTACACACTTTCATGTCAAAAGCTATATTTGGCTGCATAAAATGTGGAACGGTTTAAAAGATTATACATAGTTATTCAAATATAAAGTCAGTTCTATTTCATGTTGCTTAGGCGATCATTTTCTTTCGATTCATGACTGACTAAGCAGATTTTTCTGCAGTAGGTTGCCATTTCTTTCTACGGCAGTCTGGTTGCCAATCAAGGTTATAGGACCCAGTCTATCCTGTTATTCCGCTCATAGCAAGGCGGAGAAAAGATGGATTCATACCTTTCCAGAATTCCGTAAGTGAATTTAACGAACTTGGCTGGAATTCGAACTCAGCTTTTCTACTTCTCATTCGGGATATTCCCCGTACTCAAATTATTTGGCGAAAAATTAATGATTTTATAACTACTGTATTATTTCATTTTTTTTTCATGTAATGTTAGAATGTTAAATTTAGATTAGTTACAAAAAATGTTTCTGCTTGTGACTTTCGGGCTTTGAGTTTTGAAGACGCTATTCCTCAGTGAGAATTTCTGAATCTCATTTTCTTTTCAGTGAAAACTTAAAGAAAAAGGACAATTATTTTATCGTACTTTAGCATGCAAATCACAAAGAGACATTATCAAATTCTCCGTGTTCAATCCCACATATATTCGCCATGGTCATCACATTTTTCGCTCTCTCAAACATACATAAACACACGCATGGGTCACATAGATATAAAACAATCCCACTCATAGATATACAAACTGGGGCACCTCGACGTGGTGTAATGGTTAGAAAGCTTGTATTGTTAGATCAATTACGACTGCGTAGCGAGTTCGATCCTCACTGAGTGCTCCATACTTTCGGCCTTGTGCCACATCTAAGCTACGCTTAGAAAATAACCATAGATATACAAACTGTGCCCTGCTTCCATAGTCTAAACCCAATTTTGATGCTTTACATTTTTCCACGGCTCTTAACAATAAAAAAAGACCCTGGAGGTGTTTTGTGTGTGTAAATGCCAGCTCAGACAGTTTTACAAAGGTTACCTGGTCTCCTGAGAAAAAATAACAAGTACCACGTGATAGTTCTTCGGGTTTAGGCGAGAATTACACAGATGACGTCATGCTTCCCTTTTTCTGCAATGTTCCTCTTTCATATATATTTTCCCCAACTACCTCTTTTCTTTTTCTTTTTTTTTTTTTTATAACTATTTCTACTGTCGTTTAATGGATGCCTCTGGCCGCTAGGCAAGCTAATCATGACGACATCTTTCGACTCATCTTTCGACTGTTCTTTGAATACGCGAAATCGAACCCCACTGCCGGCTCACATTATGTTAGGCCGAGTTATTGAGGTCACCATTTGTTTTTGTGCTTGCAAAAGAAGGTAAAATATGTATTCGAAATATATATGATTGAAAAACAACTCAACTGAATTGATTTTATTTATGAAAAAAAAAAATTATATAGAGTGAATATGGTCGGTTGGGGAGTTATTTGTAGCATCCTTGGATGTGCGGGTGGTGTAATGTATAGTGACTCAGAATGATAAAACAGAAAACCGAGTTCGAATTTCAATCAGGTTCATTACATTCATTTGGGAAAAGTACGAATCCATCCTCTCTCCCTGTTATAGGATTTGTAGCTTGAAAAAAATCATTGTTATTCTCAAGAGAAAGAAATAATGCAATATTAACTCGCAAAAGTATTCTTACAATTCAAAATATGTTTCAGTTTTAAATAACCCACAAAGGGTTGATAAGCCGTAAAAATCAATTAATCAATTTGTGGCGGCTTTAAGAAAGATCTTGAACAAAAATCAACATCTGTCAATTCTTCGAAGAAATAGGAGTCATAATAAACTTTTCTAAAACAGAAATTATCATCTGGAATTGGAATGAAAGCAGCGATGGCAAATTCCTTGAATCCATCATAAAAATTCAGGATGTAGAATTAATACATAGTAAACACTTCAACTTAATCTTTTCCAAGACTGTGTCCTGTGCATATACAAGCACACATATGAAGGGATGGACACTGATTCTTAAAGAATTGCATATCACATCACAAACAAATCTACCAATAAAAACAGCATTCCTATTTTCCCTCCTGAGGCGAGTGTAAAGATAATAAGTAGAGGTTATGTTAATCTGATGACATAGGTATTCATAGTTGGGTTAAAAATGATCTTGAACCAAAATAAATTAACATGCCCTACCAATTGTTCAAAGAAATAGGAGTCAAGATAAACTTTTCCAAAACAGAAACTATTATCTGGAATGGGAATCAATGCAGTGATGGTAAGTTCCCTGAATCCATGATGTGGAAGCAATAAATAGTAGACGCTTCAATTTAATCTTTTCCAAGACTATGTCCTGCGCATATACAAGCACAGATATGAAGAGATAGGCACTTATCCTTAAAGAATTGCGTAAATACATTCCAAACGAATCTACCAATAACAACAACATTCCTATTTTCCCTCCACTGAGGCCAGTGTAAAGATGATGAGAGGTGGAGGTTATGTTAATCAGATGACATAAGTATTCATAGTTGGGTTAACAATGATCTTGAACCAAAATAAATCAACATCTCCTACCAATTGTTTCAAGAAATAGGAGTCAAGATAAACCTTTCCAAAACAAACTGGAATTGGAATGAAATCCATCATAAAACGTCAGGATATAGAATTAATAAATAGTAAACACTTCAAATACCTCGGCGTATGGACAAATTATAACAAATTTAGTATAGGAGATAAGGAAATTGAAGAGAGAGTAGTCTGTGCTAGAGATAGTTTCTCCCAACACTGCAAGTTGCTACAAAACCAAAACATTAGCCTAAATGCTCAAGTCAGGTCGAGACTTTCATATGGGTGTCATGCATGACGCCAAACTCCCCCAGAGATAAGGAAACTGCCAGCTGTATACAACCGCGTTCTCATGTCGATGGTTAAAGATATCTTCAGGGGAGTGAATCGTGTAGGTATCAGCGAGGACCATTCTGGCGCTACAGAATCACAATCAAAGAATATTACTAGAAAACAGAAACTACATCACTTGAGGACTTTCAGCAGTAGCAACAACTAAGATGGATAGATCATGCAACTCGAAGGGAGAATAATGACAATCAGGATACTGGCGTTCCACACTACTTCAAACGTAAGTCAAGGAAGGAAACCTCCATCAATACTGAAAAGAGCGATAACAGTTATTAACCTAAAGAAACCTATTTTCCTTAAAAATTGTTTTAACAGATTTTTTAAAAAATTCAACCGACAGCAAGCATAGTAAATATAAAATATTTCCTTATAGGGAAACGGCCAATATTATCGTTACCATTTCATAATTTATGACGACTTAAACACTTGGACATGGTGTAATGTTTATCAATCTTGGCTCGCGATATCAATTATGACTTAATTGTAAGTTCGATCGTCGCTGGGTTCATTATCGCTTCGGCCTTGTGCCACACCTAACATACCATAATTTACGACGGCGGAAACATTTCAACGAGATGAAGAATACACTATACATTATTCGGACTATTGTCCTCATCTTTGTCGCCATGTTTATCACAACGTTTCGGCCGTTCTTCAGGTGGTTGGAATGTCGAACTGAGCCACGTGCCATGTCTAATGGTTGTCAGTTATTTCTTGTTAATTCGCTTCTGAAAGTGCTCCACTGCCTTAACCAGGTATTGAACTCACACTCTTTGGGTCCTGTCACTGGATCTAACTAACGCCTTTATCCACTGTGCCATGTGTCCTTGAGGACATCTGTGTAAGAATTAACAGGAGATAACTGACATCGATTAGACATGGAACGTGGAACTAGAACAGTCTACCCCAGTGAGCGAAATAAAGGGTTCAGTTCGACATTCCAACCACCTGAAGAAGGCCGGAGCGTACAACGGCCGAAACGTTGTGATAAACATGGCGACAAAGATGAGGACAATTGTCCGAATTATGTAAATAGTGTACATAATGCCTCATCTCAGAAATATAGACAGAGATGGATAATTCTACCAGGACACGTGCCGGCCATTCACGGAAAGTCCTACATCCGCCCTTTTTGGATGCCCTGACGAGTTATAGCTGCTGGGGTCTGGTTCCCTATTTATATTATTCAAGCAGAACAAGATGTGAGCAAATAGACTCGCTTCAAAATTTGGAAAATTTGTATCTCATTTGTATCTCAATTTGTTTAGGCTTATGAATATACTTCGATAATTCTTATTCTATGTTGGGTTATTCTGGCATACGTTCTCCAAGAAGTGGAATTTTGTCACAATATGCATTTAGGAATAAGCAACCATTTACATAAGAGAAGAGCTGGTTCGATTAAAAAGAGGATCTGGTCAGAACGAGAAGAGGGTGGTTTAAATAAAGAAGAGGAAGAAATGGGAAGGAGAGGAAGAGAAGACAAAGGAGAGGAAGGATGGGATAAAAAAAGAACAGAAATCTCATGGATAAGGAGACGCGTAATAAAACTGTAGTAGTAGTAGAAGCAGCAGCTTCAGGATGAGGAAGGAGAGTGTGGGGCAGGGGAAGAAAAAAGTGGTGGGGTGGGGCAGACCAAATAAAATAAGAGGAAGAAACAAAAGTGAATTTAATAGCAAAGTTCAACCAGACCGCGTGAAAATGACAGCGAAAAAACGCCGGGTGATTCCTTTTGTTTTTTGCTTTTTTTCAGTAAGAAGATTCACCTTGTTCAAAGCCCCGAGGGTGGGGACTGTCGAGGTAGAGGGTTACGTTAAGGGGTAGTTTATATGGATAGGAGGGTAACTCTTGACTTGAACGGGTTAGGATTGTAGTGATCGGGTAAACATCCTTTTGGGTGTCTGTTATACAGAACAGTGGTTCGCGGGAAGAAGCTGTTTGAGTGGAATTTACTTCTCGACGACCGAATACGAGGTGAATGTGGGTGGGTTTGCTACAATGTAATGTCATGGCGGGTCCTAGCCGTGAAGGTTAGACCTGGTGGAACCAAGGAATGTAGTTCGTCTGAGTACTTTCCATGGAAGTAGCGAGAGAGCAGTGAGAGACTCGCCCATCCTGCCTGTGTGTGTATATATGGGTGTGTGTGTGTGTGTGTGTGTGTGTGTGTGTGTGTGAGAGAGAGAGAGAGAGAGAGAGAGAGAGAGAGAGAGAGAGAGAGAGATTCGTGAATGGAAAATAATTATTCTCCAACAAGGATTACGGAAATGCTTCTGGACTCTATCAAGACTGGAAAGTGATTCTAGAGACATCCTGTATTTGTCTGTGTGTCGGCCTTCTTCCTTTATAGATACGCGCGCACACAGAAATACAAAATTTGACATAGAAATATGCATGCATACATATTTGTAGATATCCAAACAAATACATACACACACACACACACACACATATATATATATATATATAGAGTGAGAGAGAGAGAGAGAAAGAGAGGGTGCGATGACTAAATTACGCAAAAATAAAAATAACATTGACATCCCATTTTAACAAATATATTTATCAAAATTACAGAAAAATATCTTGAAATACGAAAGAGTAAATTTATTCAATAAAATCGCCTGTTGACTTAAACTTTGGTCTCCAGACGACTTCGGAATCTCCTGCAACTCTTCTGAACTGTCTACATGTTTAAGTTGGTGAATGCTGTCATAATCCTCCTCTTGGTGGTGGGTAGGTGGCCAGATGTAAGGGGTGATGTGGTCGCAGAAATTCTCCTGCTTGTCTGTTATAGTGCAGAGTTCTGATGCCAGACAGAGTCTTCCATCAGCCTCTCTCTTCACACAGGCCAGCAATACCTCCTCAAGTCACTTGATGTAAGCCTCTGTGTTGAGTCTGAGCCAATAAATTCAGGACTTCTTTTCTTATCAGAACGATCAGGGTGAGTTTTCCGTGCTGCCATACCTTCGAATGCTCTGAACTGTCCTCAGATTGACTCCCAAACACTCTGAAATGTTTGTAGTGGAGCTTCCGGTGCGAATGCCAAGCCGTACAGCGTACCGTTTCCGAATTTCTGGCGGAGTGAATTGCGTCATGGTGCTCTTTTTCTCAGAGACGGGGCCCAATTGATCCTACTATACTGTGCAATCGACAAAAAATAAGTAAATAAATAAACAAATCGCATGCGCGAAATTAAAAAAAATATATTATAAAATGGCGACAATTTACCCCTCGCACTCTGTATATGTATATTTAGGCAGCATATCTTCATTCAAACATGTTTAATTGAATAATATAGACATATTTTTCTACTTATTTTTATACTGATCCTTTCCAGTTGCCTAATCAGTTTCTTGATGCTGAGATGAAATTCATCAAGGAAAGCAAGAAGCTAGTTAGAGAACTAGAAAGGACTAATATAAAACTAAATAGATATAATATGTCGATATTATTCAATGAAACATCTCGCTTGTGGAAGTCTCTCCATACTTCTTGCTTTCCAGTCAAGTTTGATCTTCAAAAATTTAAATGCAATATGAATCCTTATCTCCTGTCTTCTTAATTTGTGTTCTTTTATTGTTCGCTCTTCTTAATAGAGTTTCCACTTTCCTGCGTCTTAGTGGCTTTATTACCTTGTTTAGGTTGAAATCATTAATATATATATATATATATATATATATATATATATATATATATATATATATGTAAGCAAATATGTGGATGTAGATCCGACGTGACGCCAACGTGACCGAATCCCCACCAAAAGGGAACGCTGACTTTAGAATTTCAGTTGTTCTGTTTCTGATTAGTCTTGTGTCTATCGTCCTTTCATGTTGACTTAAATATCGTCTAATCCTAAGTATGTTTCTAATAACCATGTCCTGAAGATGGTCTACTAGACCGAAACGTCTGACGTCGACAGTAAAACAACATTAAAGCAGTAAACTTGCATATTCGGATTTTGTTTTGTCTTTCCATATTTTTCATCGGATGAGGTATTATGTACACTATTTACATTATTGGGACTATTTTCCTCATCTTTGTCGCTATATTTATTACAACATTTCGGTCGTTGTACGCTCCGGCCTTCTTCAGGTGGTTGGAATGTCGAACTGAACCCTTTATTTCGCTCACACATGGCACAGTGGATAAAGGCGTTACTTAGATCCAGTGGCAGGAGCCAAAGAGCGTGAGTTCAATACCTGGTTAAGGCGGTGGAGAACTTGGAGAGGGGAATTAACAGGAGATAACTGATAACTGACATCCATTAGACATGGCACGTGGAACTAGAACAGTCTAGGCCAGTGAGTAACTTATTTTAAAATCTACTGAGTTTTAAAGGCACATACAATTGTATGTGCGTTTAAAACTCAGAAAATTAAAAATAAGTTACTCCAAAATTCGCTTGAAGATAAAACATAACTAAAGCTTTTAATTTAATTATATAATTAAATTTGAAGTTTTTAGCTTCGGTTTTTGAAACATGGTCATTACTGTGTAGCGAACGAACCATATTTTAAATCAGTTAATTTACAATATTATATATATATATATTTTAAGACAATTTTATATATTTTAAGACATTTTTATATATAGGCATATTCATACCTATTCATATTCATAGGCATATTATAATATATAATTATAAATATAGGCATATTCATCTATATTCATATTATATTATATAATTATAGGTCTATTCATCTATATTCATAGGCATATTATAATATATTATGAAATGGACAAAGTCCGACAATTATTTTAAGATATTTTTATGTTTAACATTCTTTTTATAGATACAAATATTGAAGTAAATGCTTTGTTTATAATAAACAGTATTAAAGAACATTTACCGGCCTGAATGTCCGAGAAACTTTTATAAAAAAATATTCGTCCGCCGACAGGATTCGAACCGTCATATAGCCTGAGGTGCCTTTTAACCGATTCGGCCACAGAGGATCATTCGGTTGGCAAGGTCGATATATATATTTGAGAAGCAACCTTTCTTTTAAACTAGATACGGCAGACACAGAAGATTTATACATACATATATACATACGAAAAGAGTTCAGCAAGTCTGCCGTATGACACATAGCTGATGTTTGATCTGTAATTTATATTGTATAATGCTCGATCTATGCTATGTTATGCACTGAATAAAGTGCAAGGAAAAGGGAGGAGGTTATGTTGATAAATAAATGTTATTTGTGTAAAATAAATCCCTATTTTTTAAAATCTACTTAAGCTACGGACTTATTAATGCGCATTCACGCACCCCAGATATATATATATATATATATATATATATATATATATAGTTATGGCGATCATTTTACTATTTTAATAATAATAGGAATATTCATAAAAACAATCATACCTCTGCGTTAATACACTTATGGTTATCAAAATAATTATTTTAATTTTTTATATTTATTGTGTAATGTATTTATTGTTTTTTTTTTAAACATTCAGTCCAGTAGATGTTGTTAATACTGTTTATTATAAACAGAGTATTTACTTAAATATTTGTATCTATAAAAATAACGTATAAACAATAAATATATTAAAATAATTGTCGAACCTAGTCCATTTCATAATATATGACGCCATTTGTTTACGTTAAGATTCACTTCGAGTAGATATGAGCGTTCGAGAGAACTCATGGGAAATTTGTTGTTTACAGTCATTTGACCTTTGCTGACCAGTCGCTTCCTCTGCAGCTAAATATAATCTCTATATAGATATTTTCATATTACAATGTGTACTTTCTTAGGCTTCTACGTTTTATCTCCACCACGACGCCCCTTCTTTTTACGTGTAGTTCTCCCCCTCCTTTTACTAAAGACCCTGTAATAGCAAACATTTCGCCGCTTTATTCTGACGCTCTCTTCGTGAAGTTCAAAAAATTTACCACATGACATATATAGATTTATTTTTAAGCGGAAAACGTTTAATTAATTTCTTTCTTAAATAATTTAATTTGGATGTTTGATCATTGTTTTGTTTTTTCTTAGAATTTTGCTGCAGGTATTCTATTTTTTTTTTCCTTTTGATATCTTTTCGAGTATGTCCTTTCGCCATTAAATTTACAGCGCACGCCGGGAATTGTCTGTTCCTGAACTTCTATCACGGAAATTGCCGAAAGACACCCGACCTCATTCTTCCGACTGCACGAACTTCATTGACATAATTACAGTTATTGTTGGCTGGAGTCACTTTTTTTTTTATTATAACCCCCCCGCCAAAAAAAAAAAAAAAATTATCAGGCTATATTTCAACTTTAAATTATCTATTTTCTATTTTATTTATTTTTTATTCTTTCGGGCAAAAATCATCAAAAAGCTAACAAGGAAGACGAAAAAAATAAAAAAAACACAAAAAACAAACAAACAAAAAACAAAACAAACACGCTCCTTGTTTCCCTGAACAATAGACATCTGAAATAGACATAATCCTGCGCAAATTTGATATTGACTTAAGCTATATGCATGTAATTAATGGCATTATCTGTAGGAAATAGTTCCAAGCTCTTCGAAGCTGGTGTCTAAATGTAAAAGGGGTCATTAAAAACGCTTCATATGTCGATCAGTTTGATATGCAAAAAAAAAAATAAAAAATAAAAAAAAATAATAATTTGCTTTTTTTTAAGAATTCGTTACAAAACTTTAAATTTGGACCTTTAAACATAGTCTTTTCCGGAAACAAGTTTGTAAAAAGCAGGAAAAATACAAGGATTGAACTCTAATCCAACCAGCGTACTTCCGGAGTCAATTTGTTTTCACAGACAAACAGACTTTTTGCGTGTCTTTGCTAATAGATTAGCCGAACCGAATTGACGTCGCTGAGACTTCAAAAGGCAACTTCCCGATGATTTTTCTTCTTCTTCTTCTTCTTCTTCTTTCTCTTCTTCTTCTTCTTCTTCTTCTTCTTCTTCTTCTTCTTCTTCTTCTTCTTCTTCTTCTTCTTCTTCTTCTTCTTCTTCTTCTTCTTCTTCTTCTTCTTCTTCTTCTTCTTCTTCTCTTCTTCTTCTTCTTCTTCTTCTTCTTCTTCTTCTTCTTCTTCTTCTTCTTCTTCTTCTTCTTCTTCTTCTTCTTCTTCTTCTTCTTCTTCTTCTTCTTCTTCTTCTTCTTCTTCTTCTTTCTTCTTCTTCTTTTTCTTCTTCTTCTTCCCTTCTTTCTTCTTCTTCTTCTTCTTCTTCTTCTTCTTCTTCTTCTTCTTCTTCTTCTTCTTCTTCCTTCTTCTTCTTCTTCTTCTTCTTCTTCTTTCTTCTTCTTCTTCTTCTTCTTCTCTTCTTCTTCTTCTTCTTCTTCTTCTTCTTCTTCCTTCTTCCTTCCTCTTCTTCTTCTTCTTCCTTCTTCTTCTTCTTCTTCTTCTTCTTCTTCTTCTTCTTCTTCTTCTTCTTCTTCTTCTTCTTCTTCTCTTCTTCTTCTTCTTCCTTCTTCTTCTTCTTCTTCTTCTTCTTCTTTCTTCTTCTTCTTCCTTCTTCTTCTTCTTCTTCTTCTTCTTCTTCTTCTTCTTCTTCTTCTTCTTCTTCTTCTTCTTCTTCTTCTTCTTCTTCTTCTTTCTTCTTCTTCTTCTTCTTCTTCTTCTTCTTCTTCTTCTCTCTTCTTCTTCTTCTTCTTCTTCTTCTTCTTCTTCTTCTTCTTCTTCTTCTTCTTCTTCTTCTTCTTCTTCTTCTTCTTCTTCTTCTTCTTTCTTCTTCTTCTTCTTCTTCTTCTTCTTCTTCTTCTTCTTTTCTTCCTTCTTCTTCTTCTTCTTCTTCTTCTTCTTCTTCTTCTTCTCTTCTTCTTCTTCTTCTTCTTCTTCTTCTTCTTCTTCTTTTTCTTCTTCTTCTTCTTCTTCTTCTTCTTCTTCTTCTTCTTCTTCTTCTTCTTCTTCTTCTCTTCTTCTTCTTCTTCTTCTTCTTCTTCTTCTTCTTCTTCTCTTCTTCTTCTTCTTCTTCTTCTTTCTTCTTCTTCTTCTTCTTCTTCTTTCTTCTTCTTTCTCTTCTTCTTCTTCTTCTTCTTCTTCTTTCTTCTTCTTCTTCTTTCTTCTTCTTCTTCTTCTTCTTCTTCTTCTTCTTCTTCTTCTTCTTCTTCTTCTTTCTTCTCTCTTCTTCTTCTTCTCTTCTTCTTCTTCTCTTTCGTCTTTCTTCTTCTTCTTCTTCTTTCTTCTTCTTCTT
>OZ038498.1:35599346-35671846 GCA_964036315.1 Acanthosepion esculentum
GTTCATCAGGTACATGACCCGCTGTTCGCGCGTCTCTTTTGCCGAGTATCAATTTCCCCAAGCTCTCCTTCCACATTATATAAGGAATTTCAGCTGTCATTTTTTGATTCTGATTATACGTATACCTTTTGTTTCCATGCTCCATAAGACTTACCCGTAGTTTAAGCTCATCGACTATCTTTCAAATCAAACAAACAAACAACAAAAATCAGACAAAACCTAAATATAACATGGAATAAAACGGCCGTTGTAACTTCTTTTATACTCCCTCTGAAAAGGCAAATCTGTTACTTGTCTTATACTCCCTCTGAAAAGCTAAATCTGTTACTTGTCTTATACTCGCTCTGAAAAGCTAAATCTGTTACTTGTCTTATACTCCCTCCGAAAAGGCAAAACTGTTACTTGTATTATACTCGCTCTAAAAAGGCAAAACTGTTACTTATACTTCCTCTGAAAAGACAAAGCAGTTACTTGTTTTATACTTCCTCTGAAAAGGTAAATCAATTATTTGTCTCATACTCCCCCTGAAAAGGCAAATCTGTAACTTGATTTATTTTCAAATTACTACTGAATTAACAGTAACACTTACATCTCTGCTGCATCTGATACGTCTCATATATACGCCCTGTAGTTGTTTTGATGCTTGTTGTTATAGTCGTGGAGGAGGTTGCAATGAACCGTTCTCGACATGAACTGTGCAACACTTATTTCCCGTGAGCGTAATTGAATTCGGTTATTACAGTAATAAAATAGTTAGGTTTACTTGAAAAGTAACACGTGTCCTTTTACTCTGTGTCACAGAAATTTTGGCTTAACTTTATAAATCGATAACTACTGATAACACCGATTCGCCGACCGCTTATATACACTGGCCCTCAGCCGTACGGAAGTGGCATCAAAGTAATAGAAAGATTAGTTATTATTCAACTATCCGGCAGCAGACGTAATGTTGCAAGGGAGTTCACGTATACGTTGTTTATTTTATTTTACGTTCAAGAAAAATATTTTCAATGAATTAATTCAACCGATAAAAGGCCCAAGAGACACTCAAGGTAGAGGTTACTAAATGGGGCTGTTATAAGGGTGCACAACGAAAGAAAAAATGGTGCATATTATTAGGTTATTTCTTTAGATCAGTGCATGACAATAAGTTCAGTATGTATTCCTCTAGCAAGGAACACTTAAAATATTGATTCTGGCACAGCTCATAGAAATCGTGAGGGCAGAATTCATTACACTGTCGAAATGGTATTCCCGGCTAGCTTGATCCTTACGCCACGGTAGGCACCATATATATATATATATATATATATATATATATATATATATATATATATATATATATATATATAATTAGAAAAAAGAGTCTACGTATGCTTCATATAGTTTATAAAGTAGAGTAGAAAAGTTGGTTAATAAAATAAAGTCAGACGAAAGGGTACCGATGAAAACAGTACGAGAAACATTTATTAATATTAACCAGGTGAAAAAATGAAGCACGGAGACTGAGGTTCCAAGTTCGGAATTTTCGAACACGCCTGTGTACTTCATCACAGCGAGAAATGAGAGAACGGATATTTACTAACAATTCCACCCACAAGCAGGACTCTACCCAGCCCTAAGATCTAATGTTGGATAGTCTCCACCGTCCCTCTGTTTATTTCTCGCATCCGCTGATGAAGAACACAGGCGTGTTCGAAAATTCCGAACATGGAACCTCAATCTGTGTGCTTCATTTTTGTCACCTGGTTAATATTAATAAATGTATTCCGTACTGATTACATCGGCACACTTTCGTTTGACTTTCTTTTATTGACCACCTTATCTACTCTCTCTCTCTTTCTCTTTCTCTCTCTCTCTCGCTATATATATATATATATATAAATATATATATATATAAAACCAAGTGGAAAAACTTTCGTCTGAGGAGTTTCGTTCATTAGTCCTATATGAAGTCCTAAAGATGTGTGTGTGTGTGTGTGTGTTTTAATCAATTCGTCCCAAGCATCGCGATAACATCCCTAACACGCAAAGGGGCTACTGGGAGTGAAAGAGAATGGGAAAACTTTAGAAAGACCCGGAAAACCAATCCTAAACAGGAAACAAGGAATAAACATCTACACAGGTTCAAAAGACCAAGGAGGCGTATGGACCGGATGGTAGCCAAACCTATCTACGCCTATGATATATATATATATATATATATATATATATATATATATATATATATAAACATCTCTCTCTCTCTCTCTCTCTCTCTCTCTCTCTCTCTATATATATATATATATATATATATATATATATATATATAGGGTGACCCCAAAAAACGGGAATTTTTGAAGTGCATATTGCTAGACATGAGCAAGTGGCAACACTGCGAGACAGTGATCTTGAGCAAGTAAACATTTCGCCATTTTAGTAACGAGAATGAAATTCACAGTATCCCAGCTGAGATGTTGCAGCAGTCAATGAGGAATCTCAACAGCAGATTTCAAGAATGCATTCGTACAGGAGGACGCCATCTACTGGACGTAATTTTTTAAAAATGAAAATTCCATCATTGTTTCTTAAATGGCATGTTTTAAGGTTTCAATTACTATCAATTAAATATTTTTCTTCCATCACTCTTGTTTATATTGGATTGTTAAAAAGTTCCCGTTTTTTGGGGTCACCCTGTATATATATATATATATATATATATGTATCTCTCTCTCTCTCTCTCTCTCTCTCTCTCTCTCTCTCTCTCTATATATATATATATATATATATATATATATATATATATATATATATATATATATATATATATATATATATATATATATATATATATATATATATATATATATATATCAACGCGCCCTTCACATCCGTGTTGGTAAAGGCACGTTTCGGCTATAGAAACGGTTTCCCTTATGGAAAAAAAAAAGATAAAGGTTCGATTCCTATCGGAGGCACTTTCTTTCATTATTAGGATTTCTCTATTTAGGCGGGTTGTAATTAATTTTCCTATTTAATTAAATAAAAAACAACAACCCTAAAATAACGTTTTTAGTAACAAGAATTAATATCGAATAATAAAAATATCCATTACAAAATAATCGGTTACGAAACGGAAGATTGCAGATATAACTTGGTAGAAGGCCAACGAGAGATGTGTATTCTTTAAATAGTTGATTTGAACCTTGCTCTAAGAATGTGACATATAAATATCAAGTGATACGTAGGAGAAAAAGAGAATATAGAAATAGACAGTTGATAGAGAGTTTGCTCGATACATAGATATGAGGAGAATGACATTACTCTTCTTAGTGTAATGACTAACAGAAAATATCGACAGATCTATTGTAAAAAAAAAATAATAATAAATAAACGAAAAGCTTGAGGTGCACTGACCGAGAGAGACAGACGGGTAGATTGATTGAATAGAACAATGATGACGAACCAAACTCCAAGTGAAATAATCTTGCCGACCCAGTTTTACAAATAACATAAGCTCACCGATTTTTGGCTCTGCTAAATATCTGCAAAACGCCGTCAAAGCAAAAGTCTTTATACTTATTTCAAAATAAAATTCTAGCATTTGCCTTGATAAATTCTCACAGAGGACGAAACGCAAGAGCTAACTTTTTCCTTTTGCAGCTAAGTTTTTGTGTAAAAATTTCAGTTAGAGTATATCTGTATAAGGACAATATATTTTTATTAATATTCTCCTTTTACAGATATACTTTATCTGAAATTTTTACACACACACATACATATATATATACATATATATATATATATATATTTAGATATAGATAATATTAGTGGTCAATATATATACATATATATATATATATATATATATATATATATATATAAATTTCCAAGAGGATAGAATCCAGGTAGAACTCAATGTCTCGGATAGAGTAAAAATATAATAAAAAAGGCTCAAACACTTCGAAAAATAATTCATATTTATCTGTATCTCACTCATTTAAGCCGTTATTTAACTCCTCTCTTTAAAACTCCTCTCTGTTAAATTTTAATCCCTACCTTCACCTTTAGGCCTTCCTGTTCTTCTTTCTTCTGTTACACCTCTCTCTAGAGCTTTCATACATTTCCCTCTCACACTTGTTTCCCACTCCCACACATACACTCTCACTAAAATTTTATTTTTTTATACCCGGAGTTTTATTTTCCGATTTCTTTTTGAATTTGTAGGTTTGATGAATTGGATCGTGAATACGATTCCAATGTAATAAATTATAACCATGGAAAATTAGTGCTTGAGCTTTTTTTATTATATTTTATTATATATATATATATATATGCAGTGTTACATTATATATATATATATTATGCAGTGTTACATTAGAATATTTACATACCCACAACAAAACTGGACATCTTGTTTGAACGTTAAAATTTTTTTTAACGTGTCATCAGGCGGGAAATCACGATGATACTTACCTTGTATAGAAGTCAACGGTTATCAGCTAGACCGTTCTTCCATAGTGAGGCCCTACCAGTGCACCGCGGTAGGGATGACCTCTGTGATCACTCCAAATGGGAGCGAAGCGAATACGCTATTTCTAAGTTGCAACAAGACGTACAGTTTTGTAGTAGGTATATGAACATTCTAATATAACACTGCATAATAAATAAATATTTATTAGTCTACTTTTATATTGAGCTCTGTTTTAAATCAATGTTTTGAACGCTGAAATCTTACCCTTGGTTCTTTTCCATTTGTGTGTGTGTATATATATATATATATATATATATATATATATATATATATATATATATATATATATATATATATATATGTTATGGTCCAAGTTCCTTGTACCACGGTGATGGTCCAAGGTAGATCCAATGAAGTATAACTTGAACACAGGTATGGAATAACACAGATATATTACAAACAGAAATATGTACAAAGAAGTAGAAGTATTAGTAATGACTATCAGATTTGGTTAGAGTGAACTATTATTTTTTTCACTTGGAGTTGCAGAGGACTTTTGTATTGTTGATTACAATGTAACCGAAGTTGGAAGGGACATGTATTTATACTTTATGTTTAAATATGGCAGATTGTGAGTATTTTGGTAAAAAGAACAAAGCCGTCAAAATATATTTCAGCATTCCATTCCAGATGATGAACCTGCCATCTATGTGAGCCATATGCAAATATATAACACAAATGTACATCAACCTTTCTAATTCCCGTCAGATTCTGCTCAACAATGCAACACAACTTTGCCGCACAAAAAGCAATTAAAAATCCTGAAAGCCTTTTATATCAAAAGACGTCTTTGCATTTTAACTGTTCGGATGGCGTAAATCTCTTCTTTTTTTGTATTCTCTTTCAGCTTTTCCTGACAAAATATTTCGTCACTGTCATATGATGCTTGACAGAGAAAGGTCTTCAAACGGATTCTGCAGTTGACCATTCGATAACTGATTTCATTATAAAAGAGATAACATTTTTTGAAAAGATCAAACGCTTAATTATTTACTTATCCATCGCTAAGTAATACGTGCAATATTTAAAGATATAAGGCTAAACTCGTACGCTCTGTAAAAGAAATCACGCTTTTATGTGAATTGTTTTGGCACCTTAAACTCCGCGATATGCCCAAAAAATGCTAAAGGTGTCTTAACTATAGTTTGTTTATTTTCAACTAATTTCCTAGCCTTGATATTTTTCTTCTTTCAAGCGCTGTTTCCTTCAGCCGACCACAGGTGATTATCTTTTAATATCGAATCTTACTTCTAGGGGGCATGCTATTTCTTTCTTATACACGTCACATCCGGTGCTTGTCCTTGTGACTTCTGTTGACAGTCCGCCTCGACTTTCTATTGAACGGAGAGAATCTAGCTCACGCTTTCATTTTGGAAATTCTATAATGCAACGTTTCCTAATATGAAGAACGGTGAAAAATCGTCAAAGTAAGTGTAAATTGGGATGGATTTAAAAAAATAACGTTAACTTTCTTCTTCTTTTTTTAGGTGAAAGAAGTGTTTTGTTGTAGAATAATAGCTTGGTGTGCATTTAGGGAGGCAGAGGGACTCCAGCATCTGTTCTCTATTGTTAAACATTTTTCTTTTCACGTGATGCTGGAGAGATTCTCATTCGAAATTACGTTTAATTCACTCAAGAAAGTTCTCTCTCACTCGAAATGCTTTCCTGCTCCCTTTTCAAGTTCATCAGTTTTGGTTAATTCGGTGAGAATGTTCCGGAAATCGATTTGAAAGAGTATCTCTTTCATCGAAGATCCAAAACGAAGCCACTTCTTTCAGCTCCGAATGTGACAAAGTTGCTTTGATTCGTCAGAAGCCATTTTATTCATGGCCCGGATGGTTCTTTATTTCAGATTCCTATTCTTTCTGTCCTTCATTCCTGCGTACGCACGTTAAGCCTTTATGATAATATTCAGTGCTTAATCCGCTTAGTGAAGGATAGGATACAATAACATTCATTATTTCATACTAGACCCATATTTTCCTGGTGTCAGTTTAAACTGACTTTTAATTTTTCATAAATTGTGAAATTTTCTAGCATATTTGAGTAAAATTTTCACTTTCCAAAATTGGGTGATTTACTTTTTAAGCCCCGCGCTAAGTATCTAATAAAAAAATTTCCGTAAAGTTATATTTAGGTACACATGTACATGCTTAACTCGAAAATGACAAAGAAATTTTGATAAAATCTACCGTTTTGGAGTTATCGACAATAAAAATTCGGACTCATTCGCGTTATGACACGGCAATCATTACTAGCGTTGTTTGCATACATTCGCTGATTTGCGCGGAAGATTACCTTGTTAACGGTGTTTTTACTGCTCTTTCTTTTCTCTATAACTGAGGAACTGTGGACTCATTGCATGCGCTATCATCAAGACAAGTAAATGTTAATTCCGCAGTAAATATATGCAAACAACGCCAGTAATGGCTGCCGCGTCGCGAATGAGTTCGAACTTCTATTGTTGCTAACTCCAAAACGGTAGATTTTGTCCTTCTCTTTATCTTTTCCTCAAACAAGCCTCTTTACTTTTGCTCTCACTCACTTGCGTGCTAGTGGCACTCCCGCCTTGCTTGGGGCGAAATGCTTAAAAAAATCTCAACAAAATGGCGCACGCTTTAATAATGAACGAACCTGGAGAGGTAAAATCAAAAGAAATGTTTTGTTTCTGACAGTAGAAATGTTTTTCTTAATATTGCGCGAATCTACGCCTCGTACTTTGAAATAATAAATCATGCAAACTATCGTTTGGCTTCCAGTCAATAAAGGAAAACGAAAATGATTGTTTTTCTTTCGTTGAAATATTAATTTGT
Source organism: Acanthosepion esculentum (assembly GCA_964036315.1). Lineage (NCBI taxonomy): Eukaryota > Metazoa > Mollusca > Cephalopoda > Sepiida > Sepiidae > Acanthosepion > Acanthosepion esculentum. The sequence goes on from OZ038498.1 coordinate 35,606,673, forward strand.
ATGTTCATATGAGAATAAAAAAATCTGGAAAAAATATTAGGAAAATAACCGTTTGTTATGCAAAGATTTTTTAAAATTAATTTTAAATAAATTCAATTAAATATTTCAGATTAATTCGTCGATTCAATTTTGCAACTTGTGCAAATACGAAAACGATGATGACAACGACGAGGAATGAACGAAACATTGCAAACCAAATAGGAATTTTTAAAAAAATGGAAGAAGAGAATAGAAAGAGACAGTAACGACGGAGAAGAAAGTGAGGATGAAAATGAAGAAGAAAAGAAGGAAGAGAAAATGTCGATAAGGGAATAAGGGATAAAGGAAATTTTAAGAAAACAACAAAGACTAAAAAATACAGAGAATTAAAAGGCTCAGAAAATAAGATGCAAAATAACAAGTAACAAACAAAAAATAGACATGGAAAAAAGAAGTGACGAAAAAGAAAAGACACGAATAAAAAAGAAAAAAAATGACAATAAATGAGAAGACAAAGTAAGGAGGAAAAATGTGATAAACAAATAAAATGTTGTAACCTAGGGAAGGTTACTGAATAATCACCAGAAGGTTGGTAATGAGCGATAATACTTAGGACAAGAACAACACATATAAGATTGGGCACCTCGACGTGGTGTAATGGTTAGAAAGCTTGTCTTGCTAGATCAATTACGACTGAGTAGTGAGTTCGATCCTCACTGGGTGCCCCATACTTTTGGCCTTGTGCCGCATTTAAGCCGGGCTTAGAAAATAAATGGCGCCTCGGCGTTAGCAAGCTGGTCTTGTTACAACTGAATAGTGAGTTCGATCCTCACTGGGTGCCTCATACTTTCGGCCATGTGCCACATCTAAGCCTAGAAAATCAACATATAAGATTCGCTAGCGGCGCGTAGAAGAAGTAGTCAATTGCTAGAAGTGAGTCAAGTGAATTTCACAATGAATCTCCAACTTCAGGATATCCACCAACCGCCCCACGCGGTCAGATGTGGCACAATGCCGAATTTAATGTGGGTTATCCGAGCCCGTACGCTCGGCCAAAAATTCTCCGTTGGGTACGGCTAGCTGTTTCCCGAGACGAGACTCTGCCCTTTAACATAGCGTCGTCTGGGAATCCTCTCTTCCCGTTAGATAGAGAGTTTGACCAGCACATCTGAAGAGGAATCTCCAACTGCAGAATATTTACCAACCGCCCCATGCGGTCAGATGTGGCACAAGGCCGAATTTAATGTGGTGTATCCAAACCCGTAGGCTCGGCCAAAAATTCCCCGTAGACACCGTATAAAACCGGAGACAAGACTCTGCCCTTCGACATAGCCTCGTCTGGGGATCCTCACAGAGAGTTTGACCAGTACAGCTGGAGACGAATCTCCGACTGCAGGATATCTACGAACCGTCCAAGCTGGTCAGAGTAGCACAACGCCGAATTTAATCTGGGGTATCTCAGCCCGTAAGCTCGGCCAAATATTCCCCGTAGACACCGTATAAAACGCGGTCAGATAGCTGTTTACCGAAACGAAATTCTGCCCTTCGACATAGCCTCATCTAGAGATCCTCTATGCAGAGTGTTTGACTAGCACAGCTGAAGACGAATTTTTAACTGCAGACCAACATACAGTATTTACTACTGTATTTATGTGACGGGGGATATACCCGTTATCGTCCGTAGGTATGCTATACATAACGAAAGAAAAAGAACAAGAGACACACAAAAAAGAGAGAAGAAAATGAAAAGAAGAAAAAGGAGAAAGTGACGACGAAGAAAGAACAAGAAAAGAAGAAAGGAAGGAAGAAGATTATTGCGAATTTTTTTTAGCGCTTTTTCATTTTTTTTCCATTTGAAATATTTTATTTTTTACTGGGATGATGACATCGAAATTACGAAAACTACCATAAGCACAAAAGGGATTGAAAAAATTAAAAAAAAAAAGTAAACTTATCTTTGCGTTTTATCACGCTCCCATATGTTTCGTACCTGTCCCCATCAATATTTTTTTTATTAATGTGTTTTTAAATAAGAAAACATTTAACCCTAAATACATTTTCTTTTTTTGCCTTCCGTAAAAACTAAATCCCTATCTATAATCACTAGGTCTCATCACGTATATTTTTTCTCAGAGCTTATGCGACCAAAAGCTATTTTAAGCAATTACGCTTTGTCTGCTTCGACTCAGTCGTGAGTTCAAGTGCAAGTGAGCCGGAGTGTCCTCTAACCTCCTTAATTTGTTTCCAATCTTCAATCATCTCTTTTTCATGTACATTTTCATTCACTCTATTCTTTCCATTCTTATTTCAACGTCATTGCGTTTTTTTTTTCCAAAAAAAATTTCCTCAGCCGCACTGACGACCTTGTGGTCTATTCCCAGAAGTTTAAAGTCTAAACCCAGACAAATGAAAACAGAAACAAAAGAAGTCAGTGGGGACTTTTCTCTTTCTTCTTTTAACTGGGTGTATATTTAGACACAAAATTACCCGGCATTACCTTAAGGTAAACTGCTTCAGAACCAAATAAACGTTATTTATAAATCATTCCCCAAAATATTATTAACAACTTCAAATACATTACATGTCACCTCATTAGCCACTGTTTCAAATACGTCGGCGTCTGGATCAGTTTATAACAAATTTAGGATAGGAAATTGAACGAAGAATAGACTGAACTAGGGGTAGTCTTGTCCAAAGATGTTAAAATCACGAAATATTAACATAAGAAATCGAGGTCGGATCTTAACCTCATAGGATTGAGGCCATTCATATCGGTAAAACACAATCTTCCTATTGACATTCTGCTTTTCGCTAATATTGAAGTAGGGAATATGCAGAGAATATATATATATTTAGGCAGCATATTTGAATTCAAACAGGTTTGGTTAATATATATATATATATATATATATGTGTGTGTGTGTGTGTGTGTGTGTGTGTGTGTGTGCAGGTATGTAGAAAAATAGGAAAGAACACGTTAGGTAAATAATCCGGAGTTCTTTAGTATTTTTGTTTTTATTTTTAAAAAGACAGTGCTCCATACGGAAGTAGAGCTTATATTATAATATTTTAAAAAAATATGATTCCTTCGCTACATAAGAGTTCTCATGTTTCAAAAGCGAGAGCCAGAAACCTTCAATATAATTATTAAAATTAAGTTGAATTAAGGTATCAAGTCCTGCGTCATCCTCAAGCGAAAATTTAGGAACCTAAATTAGATTCCTAGATTTAGATTCCTAAATTTTCGCTTGATGATGAAGCAGGACTTGATACCTTAATTCAACTTAATTTTAATAATTATATTGAGGGTTTCTGGCCCTCGCTTTTGAAACATGAGAACTCTTATGTAGCGAAGGAATCATATTTTTTTAAAAATATTATAATATATATATATATATATATATATATATATATATATATATATATATATATATATCAATACTATTCAAACAGGTTTGGTTAGATAATTTAGACATATCATGTCTTTTAGTATTCGTTGTGATCCTTTCAAGTTCACAGATTTATTTTTTGTTAGATTTAGAAAATTGAGTAAGGAAAACTTTGCAAAATAAAAGCTATTCAAAAGAAAATTTTGTTATTTTTCTTTTTCAATTTTCTAAGTCGACCCCAAAAATTAATCCGCTGACTTGAAAGAATGACAACGAAAACTAATCGACATGATATGTCTAAATTATTTAACCAAACCTGTTTGAATAGTATATATATATATATATATATATATATATATATATATATATATATATATATATATATATATATATATATATATATATATATATATATATATATTAAGACATTTTCTTATGTTTATACGTTCTTTTTATAGATACGAATATTTAAGTAAATGCTCTGTTTATAATAAACAGTATTAATAATATTTACCGGCCTGAATGACCGAGAAATCTTCATACAAAAATATGCGCCCTCCGACAGGAATCGAACCTGTATCCTATACGGAATCGTTATATAGCCAGAAAAAAAAAATGAAAACACAGAACAAACAGTAGCCAGGAGAGCTTCCAATGCTGACTTAGGGATTCTCAAATTCCTGAAGAAACCGGAGGCCCAATCAATAGCCCTCGGCAGGAACTAGCTTAATTGCCGTCCGATAGGTCGGCAGGAAAACACGGCGGAACACAATATTCCTGAATATCTTCCTTTTGGAGACACACCGTTAAGAAGAAGAGCTATAAACCTAGAGTATCCATAAATTTTGTCCTACCCTCTCTTATGAATGTTCAGTACTTATCCCATCAGCCATCGGCCTGCTTAGACCAAAATTGGCCCACCTTCTTACATATGAGTCCGGGAATACATAACATATAACATTTTATTGTTTTGGTGTTTACTATTGGCCATTTTGTTCAATGCGATAGTCTTTTTTGATAAATGTATTTTTCATTAAAAAAACATAAAAGTAACCTAACGTTACGCCTCGATTGAGATTTTTCTTTTTCAATTTATTGCAACAAGAGTTGAGGTAACAGGACAGGTTCCAATTAGCCGCACACAACTTTCCGTCAGACCCGAACCGTAGCTGAGCGAAGTTGACATTTTGTTCTCAGTTTTAATTGTATTTACTTCAAACCGCAGAATTTTTTTTTCATTTGTTTGCGTCTTTTGAAGGCGACTCCGTTTGCTCACATCTTCGAATAAACAAAACAGACAAACACCTACCGTGGCGCCGATCGTGGCTTTTTAACAACAATGTCTGGCTAAATTTCACATGGTCCCATTATAATGTTAAATTGTACAAGATTTCTGTCATTGACTCCTCACCCCACCCAGGGACTATTCCCTTACATTCTTCAGGAAAATATCCATGGATTCGATTATAGATGCTTCTTTCTTTCTTTCTTTCTTTCTTTCATTTTGATTTTTTCTTTCATTTTTATTTTGCTTTCTTTTCCTTTCTTGTTCCTTGCTTTCGGTTTCTTCGTTTTTTATTGCTCTTTTTCTTTTTCTTCTATTTTGATTTCTTTCATTTTTATTCCGTTTTGTTCTATTTTATTTCCTTTCTTTCTTTTTCATTTTTCTTTTTTTCTTTTTCTTTTTTCTTTCTTTCTTTTTCATTTTATTTGAGTTCTTTTTCATTGCTTTCTTTCTTTTTCTCCCATGTTGATTTCTATCATTTGAATTATTTTTCGTCTATTCTTTCTTTCTTTCTTTCTTTCTTTCTTTCTTGTTATTCCTCCTTCTCTCTTTCTTTCTTCATTTTTTCTTTCTAGTTACGTCGATCATGCTATCACTCGCTCTCTAACAAAACAAAGCTCAAATGGCGAAAGAGAATTTCTCTTTCTCGAAACTAGTTTTGGAAAATAATTAAAAAAAAAGGAAATTGACGCTTGAAATAAACATTAAATAAATCTTCCCGCACTGGAGTTGATTTTAATCAAAACCGTCTCATCTAAGGAATTTCAAAATTTCTCACATGACAACGCAGATTTGAAAATGAACTATAGGCACGAACCTGCCAATTGATAAAGTGGCCTGAACCAAGAAGAGTTTAGATATGATCTGAATTCTGACGCAAGTGTGTTTCAAGATATGTAATTAGTTTCAGTGACTGTAGGGTGGTATTTTGTTTTCAAAGAGCACAGATGCTCTCAATAATTGGCAATGAAGACTAAACTATTTTCATAACTCACGGGCTTAACACAACAAGGGCATATAGCCTCCATGTTGCTGAAAAAACATTCACATTTATACGAGGGTCATTCAATAAATAAGGTAAATTTTTCGGTATGAGGACTTCTAATACAGATAGAAGCTTACTCTTTTTTATTTTTTTTTTGTTTTACTTCTTTTTCACATGGATTTAATTTCTTTTGCAGATTAAAAAAAAACTTTGAGAGTTTTGGCGATTAACAAAGACGGCAGGCCAAGAAGCATGCTCCAGGATTGAACAGCGGTCAGTTATCAAGTTTTTGGTTGCTGAAAGGTGCAAACCAGTTGAAATTTATAGGAGAATGTCAACTGTGTATGGTGTCACATGTTTCAGCCAAAAAATGTCTACAAGTGGGCTAAATTGTTTAAAGAAGGACGGAGCTGTGTTGAGGATGAAGACAGGCCTTGGAGGCCTACAGAAGTGAGGTCTCCTGAGGTGATCGAATCAGTCAATGACCTCATTCAGTCTGACAGTCGATGACATTGCAAGGACTTTGAGCTTATCTGTTGGGACAAACGCAGGGGTCATCAGTCAGAAGGAGTCATCTTGCATCATGACAACGCAAGGCCTCCCACAGCAGCCCAAACGGTGCAGACCATCAACGAGCTGGGCTGGGAACTGCTCCCTCATCCCTCTTACCGCCCAGACCTTGCCCCTTCAGACTTTCACCTGTTTGGTCCCTTGAAAGCGTTCACGAGAGGCACGAAGTTTAAAAGTGACGATGAAGTCAAAAGTGTTGTGAGCGACTGGCTGAGACATCAGTCCAAATATTTTTACGCTGAGGGAATACGGAAACTTGTGCACGGATGGGAAAAGTGTATGACAGTGCTGGGAGACTACGTTGAAAAATAAAATAAAAAGTAAGCTTCTATGTGTATTAGAAGTCCTTATACCGAAAAATTCACCTTATTTATTGAATGACCCTCGTAGTTTGCATGCCAGAGCTCAGTTTCTGAGACGAGTTAAAAGTTAGGGCTTTATTTAGAATATTGGCGCAGTACAATCTTCCTTGCTATTGTGCCGTATTGACATTCTTCTATTTCGATCAAATTCAAACACTATTGACAAGTTTTTTTATTCTTCTGTATCCCATGATCTCCATTATTTCTTTCCTCCTCAAAACAATATCGTTTCATAGCTGATCTGCATATATTTTTGTTGGTCTATCTCACTCTTCTGTTTTATATGTTTAGGCTCCTACGGGAGTACTTTAGCCATCAGTGTTGTTCATAATGACGGTAGTCTTTGAGTATAGAATCCAGAGGTTGGCAGTGAATATTTCGAGGACAGTAGGGAAGCGTAGTTCAGGTTAGCAGTGGATATCTCGATAAAGTAGCAGAGCGTAGTTCTTCCTTCTGTTCTTTTGTCTGACAGGTTGGCACTGGTTATTCGGAGAGAGTAATCAAAATGGCCGCTTTTATAAGACGGATTGAATATTTCACATCTCCTGATTGGTTAACCTACTTTTGGGGAACTATAAAGTGAGTATTGCGTTTGCTCACTAGTATATAATGGTACACAAAAATTGTAGCAATCAGCCCTACTTTCTTTTTCCAGATAGTGTCCAATGAGTCGAAGTCTGTTAATTCTTAGTGATTTTCTTTCACTTGGCAGTTTTTTTTTCCACAGAAAACTTTCTTTTTCTCATGTTCTATTCGGAATTGTATCGAGCTAAACCTTCACATATATATATGTACCTTCAAGCCTATCATTCATCTTTTTGTGGCAAGTTAATTATTTCCCACCCTGCAACCGGTTTCCTCACAGACGAAAAGTTACTAGACCCTCACTGTTCTATCGCTGGTATTATGGCAAATGTTCAGACGACCTACATTCCTTAGTCACATCAGTTCAGACCTTCACAGCAAGGACCCACCATACCACGTATACGGCGCCAAATCATCCTCATACCCTTCGTATACCTTTCATAAGGAGGAAGTTTAACTTAGTTTCTTCCCCAGAACGGTCACTCTATGGAACGAACTCCAGCGAGAATACTTCCCTGACGACTATAATCTTAACCTTTTCAAGTCTAGGGTTAATCGATATCTATTCCACATATACGTCTTACCTTCTCCTTCCTTACAGCCTTACAACAAGCGGAGTGGTAGCACCTGCTGGGATCCTGGCTATGGGAAAGTAGTGAACCTCTCAAACAAAAACAAAACACTATGAAAGTAGGAAAATACATTTTTAGTGTAAAAATACCAGCAATACATTTTTATATGAAAAAGGACCAACAATACATATTTATAGTAAAATGACCAACAATACGTTTTATCTGTAGTTGAAGGCATACATCTGCGTTCAAAATATATAGATTTCGGCATTGTATAACCCATAGAGGTGTTGATATGCCGCTAAACAAAATCAACCAACCAACCTATCAACTTACAAAAACCGGCTTACAGCCATATCACGTTGAAACGCCAGTTCTCATACGATCACCGAAGTTAAGCAACATCAAGACTGGTCAATACCTAGATGGGTTACCGCTTGGAAATACCAGGTGCTGTAAACTTGGATATAGACAGCGTATTATTCGTAAAATTACTGGGTCATTTACGTATGGAAAGTCACTTGTTCTTACGATCAGAACATATATACATAAGATCAGAATGTTACTCGTCTGCTGAGGATCTATAAAGTATCTGTGTGCTACGGAGTTATTGATTAATTCGCATGTTATCCGATATAAATAGGTGATTATATACACATGATAATAGTTGATGTTTATATTTACATATAATATTTACGTGTGAGTTCAGAGATTCAAAATAGGTTTAACTGAGAGTTAAACTCGCATCTCGTACCTCTAGAACGGGGGGTGATAATGGCTACCCACCCACAGTCTATCCTTTGTAGCTATAAGCAAAGTTCCCTTACTATTACTCCCAGATCCAACTTGTTAGGTAGGTTAATCTATGTTTCTCTATACCCTTAAGTTTTCAGTTTGTCCTGTGAGTATCAAAATCCTCAAGCCCTTTTCTTCATTATGTATCGGATATATTCTCAATCTCTTTCTGTCTTGTGAGTGTTAAATTCTTCAAGCTTTCTTTCTTCATTATTGTTGAGTCTTGACTCATTGTTGAATCTCGCCTATTGCATGGAATAATAATGCAACACGAAATGTACTTAGAACAAGAATGTATTATAACAAGAAAGTGTACACAATAAGTACATATAGTATTTCTGTATATTTCTGGGAAGACGTTCCTGGAGAATGTGTTGACTAGTCGCAGTCGATCAGAGTCTCTAGTTGGATCTCGTGATTCCTCGTCTCGTCTTCCGGTACCAACCATTATTTATATAGTTGGTAGTCACCTATGCAGATTAGGTGGATCCTACCACAACAATTATGTATCCCATATATTCCAAGTTTCTATCTTGTGAGTTAAATTCTTCAAGCCTTCTTTCTTCAATATTTCAAGTCTCTATCGTGTGAGTGCTAATTTCTTCAAGCCTTCTTTCTTTATTATGCATCCCATATATTCCAAGTCTCTACCTTGTGAGTATTAAATTCTTCAAGCCTTCTTTCTTCAATATGTATCCCATATATTCCAAGTCTCTTTCTATCTTGTGAGTAGCAAATTCTACAGCGCTTTTTTCTCATTACGTGTACTGCCATTTCTTTCTGCGGTAGACCGGTTGTCATCCAAGGCTATAGAACCCGGTTTGTCCCGCCATTTACCCAAAGCTGTGGGCGGGGATGGAGAAGAAGAGGATTCATACTTTTCACTCGAGTATTAGTGAATGTGATGGATCCGACTGGAATTCGAACTCTGCTCTCCGATTCCTCAATCTGAGCCGCTATCCATTACCGTGCCTCCTGTTAAGTAGCCTACGATATAATACACAGCAAAACAGTGTCTCAACCAGCGTCCCCTTTGGGCACAAACTTTTTGTCAACGGCCCCCTCCCTGTAAAATTAAATTTCGAATATTTTTTATAAAGCATTTCACCCCAAGTATGGCGGGAGTGCCACTAGCACGCAAGGGGTTACAGAGAGTGAATCTAAGAGTAAAGAATGGTGCTTGAGGAAAGGATAAAGAGAAGGACGGGGGTCAATTTCAAGGCATCAGAAGATGTCGATTGACATTACATTTGAATATTTGAAGATTATAGATATCACGGAAGTAAGAGGAAGCGAGTTCCACTACTGAGAAGAAGCTATTGGAGTAGAAAAGACGGTTACATTTAACTCTTTCGACAGTGAACGGGTGGGACCGAGATGCCAACCTAGTAGCACGCTTAAATTCACACAGTCGGGGTACCAGTGAAAGTAGCTCGTTAGAGCAGTTTCCATGAGAATATTTATAGAAAAGAAAGAGGGAAGCCACATCACATCTGTGAGAAAGTGACTGTAGACGAGATGCCAGATCAGGACCTATCACATTGCATATCCGTCTCTGGATTTTGTCGAGAAACTCGAGATGAACAGCACGGCCACCAGACCATATATGGTAACAGTATTCCATGCATGGACGAATGATAGATTTGTAGATGTGAAGGATGGACTCAGACGTGAAAGCCCTTCTGGTGGGACACAGAGAACCAACTTTCCTTGCAGTAGATGAAGCTATTGATTCAATGTAGTTGTTCCACCTCAGGTCAGTGGAAAACGTGAGACCAAGAAGACACAGAGAGATGCTCTCCTGGAGTTGAGCATCAGCCATGCTGATAGGAGGCAAGGAGGTTTCTCTACGTTGGGTAAATGAGACCAGTTTTGTTTTTTGAGGCATTAAAGTTTGCAAGCCATTTTCTGCTCTAGTCAACCACAGAATGGAGTTCCTTTTCGAGATATTAGACTGGATTCGTCTTTTATAGCTAGATAATACTTAAGTATTAATGCAAAAATAATTTTAATATTGTTTTCATTTCCATTATAAATAGCAATGATTATAAATATTAAAGGAAACAATTTTTATTTGATAGCTTATCTCAATGTTTTCAATGCGATGGTTGACTTTGGTGCTCTTACTCTAGGTTCCATCCTGCTTAGAAGTAATCGTAGATATCCTTGTTTTGTAATTTGCAGGCAATTTCCTTGTTTAGTAAGAATGCGTTGAAACCACATTCAGCCATATTGGAAGTTGGAAAAGCAATGAAGAAATGCTTAATAGCTTCCTACAGCTTTAGATACCTTTCAGAAATTTTCTTTTGTAGCTAATATTGAATAAATTTTGAAAATTTGAAAAAAATATGGATAAATGCCCACCTCTGAGTATGTTCACCCCCACACAAATGAATGAGTATGTTCACCCCCACACAAATGAAATAAAAACTTCCAGTGCCCCCTTTCAGCATAACAGACACCACAAGGGGGCGCTGTCTCCCACGCTGAGAAACACTGTAATAAAGTAATAAGACAAAGACGGTGATAGAAAGAAATTAGAAGTAGACAAGATTTGAGTGAAAAAAATTTCACCGTATAGAACATCTGTAAGCTGGAGAACTGGTGAAGATATTTTCAAATTCTGAGGTGAAGTATTTTTGCTTTCACATGTATTTTCTCTGTTTATTTTGTTTTAGCCGATATAGGGCCGTTAAAATAAAATCCTAACAAAAAAAAAGAAGAAAAAGAAACTAACGTAGGAGTCAAAATACTTCCTTCAAGAACCTAACACTAAGAAATTAGCGGTGTTTTTTTTATGAGATTAACTATTTTCGCTCATATAAAAAACGAGCGAATATGAATACGATGTGATATAAAATTGACTATAGTTGGTCAATAGATTTTTCTTCTTCCATACACTTTACATCTCTTTCAAAATCACACAAGGCATTGACAACCCCTGTGTAGATTTTCCATCGCAATAAATAAATTCTCCTTGCCTTAATAATAGATTTTAGATAGAGCAGTAAGTTACAAAGGCAAATTAAATTCATGCTGTGGAGAGACATGCTGAGTTCTGAGAAAAGCCGCAAATCCTAGCGGGAAAAGGATTTCATTTTGATAATTTTTCTGAGAGAGAAGAAAAGAAAACTCGTTAAGAATACGGTCTTTATCTTTGCCACCTTTTCATACTGAGCACCGGTCGGAGTCATCGGAGTCTTCAGCATCTAGTCTCCACTACTATAGCTCCGAGCAAGACTTGTTTTTACCCATTTTTCTTCATATTTCTTCGTTTCAAAACGTATAACGATGAGTATCTTGCATGAAAATTAGATAATTATAATTTTTTTTAGTGTACCAGACTCTTCACATATTTGGCAGGAGTAGACACACACACACACACACACACACACATATATATATATATATGCATTTGCATGAATACGATGTGCAAGCAAACATTTTGCAGAACTGAAACATATTGAACAATGTCATCTCTTCGTAAGTGAAATTACCAAGTGTTTTCCCATGTCTCGCCGGACATGCCACGCATATCTCATAATCAGTCAACCGTGTAATAATGAATCACATTTTTAATGTTTGTTTTTCATTGAGGAAGACATTTTCGTAAATACTTAGTAGCACCTCATATATACATATATAAATACACAAAACACACACGCCCCCCCCAGTTTTGGTTGAGTTTTTTAGTATTCTTAAATTTTTCCGTATGGTAGGGGTAAGTAAGAAAATTGGCCGTACTGTCTATTCTCCCACTTCATTATACACTACGGACAATTTTTAGATTCACTTACTCCCATCAAACGGATATATATATATATATATATATATATATATATATATATATATATATATATATATATATATATATACTTTTTGTCATCCACAGACAGACTGTTTCGTTGTTTCACAGCTCATCAGTGTGGCTAGACATCCGGTTGCCTCCAGCTAGGATCGAAACCCGACTGAATTTGCGTCAGTCGGAACTTCTACCACGGCAGGGATGAAGGTGAATTTTTAGCGTGTTTATTTTTAGATTTAGATAAACAAACAGTGACTGACAGTGACTCAATTCTGCCGATATATATATATATATATATATATATATATATATATATATATATATATATATATATATATATATATATATATATATATATATATATGTTGAAATTCATCAAGGAAGGTGCCGTATTTTTTCGATCTCCACCGAATTGCGAAAACAAACTTAATGCCACTGTAATCGTTGTGATGGTGATTTTTATAAACGCGTGAACGGGCTCTGTTGCCATTATTTTAAAATTAAGCGTTGTGGTTACGATGTTTTTGTAAACAAGCGTTCCCAAAGTAAGGGGGTTAACCAGAGATGCCTTCTTTGATGAATTTCAGCAGGAAAAAGATAATTAGAAAACTAGAAAGGATTATTATAAAAAATAAATATTCATAATATGGCTATATAGTTAATGAAACATGCTTGAATGAAGATAACCTGCCTAATTACACACACACACACACACACACACACACACACACACATATATATATATATATATATATATATATATATATATATATATATATATATATATATATATATATGTATGTATGTGTGTGTGTGTGAATTGGGATTAAGTATAGATCAAATACGGTTTAGAATCCAGCAAAATGATAGGAACCGATTATAAATTTAACATGTTTCGCTTTTTATTTCATCTTCATCAGAAAATGAAATATGAAGGAGAAAATTAGAAAAACAGGTCCGCCTAACCAATGGAAAACAAAGACAAAAATTAAATATACCGGGATTTTCTTTTCTTCTCCATATTTCCTATTCTGATGAAGCTTACATAAAAACCGAAACACGTTATATATATATATATATATATATATATATATATATATATATATATATATATATATATATACACGCACACACACACACACACACACATTTATATATATATATATATGTATATATACAAGTATAGGATTGGTGCAAACGGAATAAATTCCAATAACCAATAAATACTATTCTTAAAAGAGTGCTCAATACAGAGTAGAACAAATATGATTTATTCGAAAATTATACCATAAATATGTTATAAAATGACTACAAAAATAGCCATTTTGTTTCAACACTCCTGGTGTCTTATCAAGTGATATAAAATGAAAATTGTAATCGGTATGGAATTTCCAAGCGGATAAAGATCCAAGGAGAGCTCTATGTCAGAGACAGAGCCAAATTATTAATTAATGAATATAAAACACTTAAAATAACATAGGTAATTATCTTTATTTCATGAAAGTCATAAAAATAGCCTTCAATCTTTCAGATCTGCACTTTCAGCGAATATGTTAGTCAAGCTAATTTACGTGCTAACGAAGATTGTCAGTATATTTTTTAAGGAAAGGGATTCTATTACTAAGTTCTTAAGTGTAGAATTTTACTGAAAGAATTCTTTAACGCCTTTTAATTCATTTCGTCTGTTTTTGTCGTTAATATGAAGGTATAAATATATCCAAGATATATTACAGATTTGGAAAAATTGCTTATAATTTTTATTTTCTAAGTTATAATAATTAGATAAAAAAGGAGGAGCCCCATAGCTACACCATCAGTCTATTGGTAAATGTTGCCATATGCTCATAGAAAGGTACTTGGTCGGTAAGGGATAGAAGGTTACTTCAAATTGTTTGTTTAATATTAGGAGGTTGGAACGAAACACTTTTATAGACATCATGTATTATTGTACTTTCTTGGCATATTGATAAAGAGACCTTCGACGTTTAACGAGGTAAGAGTGCCACAAGGTTTATTTGAACGCAATAATTGAAACAATATTCCTTCGTAGCAAGTACGATGGAATCAGTTGGTCAATAGATTTTTCTTCTTCCATAACTGATGTGAAAGAACAGAGACATGTAAAATCATGGCGTAAGAAGGTGAAGCCGGTCATTTCATATCTTTAGCCTGGGTAACAAGTATGTACAATTCTGAGGGTTTTTTGGCAGATCTCCCTTCAGACCTAGAAACAATAATAAAATAAGCGCATTTACTGAGATCCGTATAGAGTTCTTATGTCTTTAAAACTTAGTTTATTCAACAAAAATCCAGTTTTGAATTATTGTCGTGTTTATATTAACTATATTATTAACTTCTTCTTCTTCTTCTTCTTCTTCTTCTTCTTCTTCTTCTTCTTCTTCTTCTTCTTCTTCTTCTTCTTCTTCTTCTACGCCCTGTGTCCCTTCAGCACGTGAGCGATCATGGCTCTCCACAACTTCTTATTCTTTGTAGCTCTTAGCAATGTTTATCTTTTTACTACCATTCCCTCGTGTTGGAGTTTTTTGGGGTACGTTATATACTAGTGAGCCAACCAAAATGAGCTGACTCATTTTATAGTTGACCAATCAGAGAGCTTAAAATATTCAATTCCACGTGTATAAAAGCAGCCATGCTTTTTTCTTTCTCCGAAAAATATTCACTGCCAACCTCTGATATTGAAAAATTACTGAACAGCTTCTGCTAGTGGTATTGGCGTTGTTTCATTGAACAAATTACTTACTGCGTTGGATTCTACATTCACAGACTACGACGAACATGGGTCAACACCCCGTTCTACCGTCCATTTAATAAGAACTCCTTAGGTAGGCTACTCGCCGCTTTCCTCTGTCTGTCTTGCCTTCACTCTGTCTTGTGAGTATCAAATTATCCAGGACTTCTTTTCTCATTATGTGTCCCAGAAATTTCGATTCCTTCTTTCTCGTGTTTATTTTCCCTTTGGGTTTCGATTTTCTTTAAGACTTCTTCGTTTGCAGTTTTTATTGGCTTGCTTTTGAAATCATCCAATACATTTCTATCGTTTTTTTTTAAGCGTTTCACCCCAAGCAAGGCAGGAAGCCACTAGCATGCAAATGGTTACAGAGAATTGGAGTGAGACCAAATAGGAGTGATAGAGGAAAGGACGAAGAGAAGGATAGGGGATAGACCAAGGCATCTGGAGACGTCAATTGACATTACATTTGAATAGTTGGAGATTATAGCTATCAGGGAAACAGGAAAAGGAGAGGGTGTTCCAAAGGCGAGAGGTGCGAGACATGAAACTATTGGAGTAGAAGAGATGGCTACATTTAACACTTTTGACAGTGAAAGTGTGTGAGCGAGAT
The DNA here is from genome assembly GCA_964036315.1 of Acanthosepion esculentum. Classification (NCBI taxonomy): domain Eukaryota; kingdom Metazoa; phylum Mollusca; class Cephalopoda; order Sepiida; family Sepiidae; genus Acanthosepion; species Acanthosepion esculentum. Next base: position 35,622,362 of record OZ038498.1, read on the forward strand.
GCCAGCCTAGCAGAACGCTTAAATTCATGAACCAGCGAAAGCAGTTCATCGGAACAGTTACCATGAAAGTATTTGTAAAAAAAACAGAGGGAGGCGACGGCGTGTCTGTGAGAGAGTGACTGCAGACGAGATGCCAGATCAGGGCCAATTACATTGCATATCTGTCTCTGGATCTTATCAAGAACCTTGAGACAAACAGAAGGGACACCGGACCATATATGGCAGCAGTACTCCATACAAGGGTGAATGGTTGATTTGTAGGTTTGAAGGATCGACTCCGTCGAGAAAAATTTCCTGGCGCGGCACAGGGAGCCAACTTTCCTTGCGGTGGACGAAGTTCTTGACTCAATGTATTTGTTCCATGTTTTGTCAATAAAATGCTAATGTCGAATGTGAAAAATGTAGTTGGAAGTACAAATTATGATGAGAAGAAGAATAGATAACGATTAATCCATAACCTGTCGAAGTTAACATTGTAGTCTTCAGGGAAGCACACACGTGGGAGTCTGTTTCACAAAGTGGTTGTTCAAAGGAAAAAGGAAAAAGAAAAAAGCCGCCAGAGTGGCACTTACTTCTTACATTTGGAACACAGAAGAAATGAGGATAATTCGATTTGGTGGAAGTGGTAGCGCGAGGTCTAGCTGTAAAGGACTTAATTGATGGGCATAAAGAATGGAGCTAATCTGGACACTCCCTCTGGAAGGAGGTTACAGCGTGGAGGGAAACTTGAACCGTGCCATTCTGTGTCCAAAACACTGTGCTATCCATTTTGTTACCATTCCTGCAAAACGAAAGTTATGTGTTGCACCAGCAGAATAATGCCTGCCTAACTGATGTCTGTGCTACTAAACATGCTTTGTAAGATGTTAGACGAGACTGCCAACTGGCAAGATCTGTCCCCACCATTGAACATGACGCTTGACTTGATTAGTTAGCCCACCTACAAGTCTTGAAACAGGTGCAAGAAGCAGGATGATATATATCATCTGCAGGACCACAAGCTTGCAAGAGCACACGCCTCTTTTAATACCCAAGGCAGATATACATTGTGTTAATAAGAGTTCTCATGACTGTCGAGACAGACTATATTTTGGAACATGTGCTTGTGCTTATCTGTAAATTTGAATACTTGTTGAAATCCACTATATTTTACGTTTATTATGAGTAACTTGAAATACATATTCAGCGTCATGTAGCTTTATTTTCACTAAATGGATATAAGACTCAAGACGGCGTTCTCTTCAACGTTATTTCTTCTTCTTCTTCTTCTTCTTCTTCTTCTTCTTCTTCTTCTTCTTCTTCTTCTTATGATGATGATGATGATGATGATGATGATGATGATTTGCGGGTGGCTCGGAATACGAAATCTGAGAGCCAAGCTAGAATTTCAGCCATGTTCGTTAGGCACAAATATACTTGAGAAAGGTATAAATGCATCTTTTTCCTCCTAGCTATGGATTAAATAGTATACCGTGTATGTGGAAAAGTCATTGCTATCAATATATATATATGTGCACATCTATATATATATATATATATTATATATATATACGTACACATCAATATATGTGTATATATATATATATATATATATATATATATATATATATATATATATATATATATATATATATATACGTACACATCTAAATATATATATATATATATATATATATATATATATATATTTTGAAAGATAAAAATTATTAAAAAAATTAATTAAAATCTTCAGACATACTGGGTTGTAGATTAATATTCTTATGTTTTTATTATTATTATATCATTTAGATTCCTCGACTAGTTTCGGCCAACATGGCCATCATCGGGAGAAAAAAAATGTTTCTGCTTGCTGGTAGCAGTCAACTACAGAAATATATATATATATATATATATATATATATATATATATATATATATATATATATATATATATATATATATCACACAGAATCCGCCCCAAAATATATTCACATTTCAGGAAAGAAAAACTTGTATAGATATTGTAATGCTAAATTTATTCCGGCATCACGTGATAAAACCAGGTTACCTTTGAAATTACAATCACAAAGGATACTCAAAATGGTGGCCTTTAGATTCCTGACATTTATTAGTACGACGAATTACTGCTTGAGCAACGTTGGCCAAAGTGTCCAGTGGTATTCCTGTACATGCATTTTCATTTTCTTGTCCCATGGCCGCCAATGTAATGCCATCTATCGAGAAACTATCGTAATACAATGAACTGTTATAGCAATTTGCTAAAACTACGAAAGACAAGTTTTTCTTTTCCTGAAGTTTGCATACATTTTTTGGGGTGAACTCTGCATATATATATATATATATATATATATATATATATATATATATATATATGTATGTATGTATATATATATATATATATATATATATATATGTGTGTGTGTGTGTGTGTGTGTGTGTGTATTAGAGATAAATTGACATGATTTGTTTCATAAATTTTTCATTTTAGCAATCGTAAAACTTTCATTTTTTGATGCTTCATTGATTTAAGTGACAATTTTAGAAGTACACGAACGGGCAAATTGTTTTATGCTTACACAAAGTAAACAGAAGCAACCGAAATTGAAAGGAAAGAAATAGTAGTCAAAATGAAAGATATTTGACAGTAAATCGTGTAAAAACATTCTAAGATTACGTATGGATTTCTTTTACGTTTTACTTTTATTCAATTGAATCTTGTTCGCTTAAATGTCTAGACTGAAATGGCGTTTAAAACAATTAACATAAAACTATCTTTTATTTCAATCTAACGAGTGAAATTCCTTAAATCAACTCCTGACCGTTAACACTTATTGCTGAGCAATGATGAAAGGGAAAGAAAGAAAAATATCACTAGTACCTTCCAAGAAATGACGAAAAGCGAAGCCATTCCGATCTGTCCGGGGCAGCAAAAGAAAAACATAATCTAACGTGGAAAGTATGAACCACAAGCAGACAGATTTTTCCCGCCCTTTTATCTAATCGCCGCCATTAAACCAAGAACATTGACAAAAGCTTTTGTTGCTGAAGCTGACCAAACCGGCTTTTAAGATTTTCGTTATGTTACATCAGTTTCTAAAGTTCTGTTTTTCGTTGATGTGGTTTCTGTTAAACAATTGAAAAGAAAAGTCGAAATCATGTTTTCATAATTCTTACGTAGATCGGCGCCTATTTGCCTGGCTTTTCTAGTATTTCCTACGGAATGCAACAGTAATTGTTCAGTGCTGACACACGAATTGAACAAATAACCACTGAGCAATGGTTAGCAAATTGGGCCTGCAAACAAGTACTAATGAAGAGAGTTCATTCCTCAGTAAAGTTTCCAATATTTTCTGAACGTTAGCTAATCCCTTCTACAGTTGATATATGTATATAAAGGGAGCGGTGGCTAAATTGTCGCCATTTTATATTTTTAATTTCGCGCATGCGTGTTGTTTGTTTTAGATTTTTCCGACTGCACAGTATAGTAGTGTCAGCTGGGCACCGTCTGTGAGAAAAAGAGTATCATGACGCAATTCACGACGCCAGAAATTTGGAAATGACATGCTGTACAGCTTGGCATTCGCGCCGGAAGCTCAAATATGACCATTTCAGAGAGCTTGGGTGTAAATCTGAGAGCAGTGCAGTAAACTGCTCTTTCAAATTTTAGCTTATTATTTAGTTTAGTATTAATTAAGTCTTTATATATACTTAATTATATTATATATATTTACATATTTACACACAGTACTAATAATATATATATTTTTCGTTTGAATGATTTACGTTACATAAATTGATTACGCACTACAAAATTGACATTAAAATAACCTGATCCTAAGTGCGAAATTCCTGATAATAACTGTGACATTTACTCTTATTACTGAACAATTTAGTTCATGCCACTTTTCTCCAGTACAAGAACGCACATTTTTCAAATTTAAAAAATTCAACCACAGCGTTGCGTTTGCACGCTCCAAAATTATTCTAACATTTAACAATATCTCATTGCTAAAAAAACACTCTTTCGGACCGTACTACCTTTCGATGTCGCATTACTATTCGGAATTTAATAAAAACACACTAATATGTCTACCTGAAGATGGTCGTTTGGTACGACTGAAAGCCCGGCTCGTAGAAAAAATAACACCTGATAAACCCGGAATTTATGAACAAGGATCACACCATTCATTAACAGATTCGAAGTTGATTGTATTTTATTAGTAAATATTGTTTGTGAGAGTGATTCTCGCCGTATAATTAGCTTCAGTATTTGTTTTTCGTTTGAATGATTTACGTTACATATATATATATATATATATATATATATATATATATATATATATATACATATATATATATATATATATATATATATATATATATATATATATATATATATATATAATTATTAATTGCTCCGTTTATTACATTAGGCTCTCGGGATTTATATCCTCCCTGGAATTATCAATACGGATTACCAATTATATATGACGATCCGCTTAGGTGAAACTTTGGTAGGTTTGTTTGACTCTCTAAGTTTAACTAGGTCTTCTCTACTTATTGTATTGAGCACTTTAGTTAGCTGCGTATTCGTATCAGGTTTTTTTTGGGGGGGGGCTTTGGACCTGCATGCTGAACGATTGTACTTAGCTCTTTCTTTTTTATATATCTTTTTATCCTTCGATATTGATTTGATCATTTGCTAATAAAGAAACCGAAGGTTTTCCGAAACGAGTGTAGTTACTTATATTTATAAGATTACTACTACTACTACTATATATATATATATATATATATATATATATATATATATATATATATGTGTGTGTGTGTGTGTGTGTGTATTTATAAAGACTTAATTATATAAATATTAATTATATTATATAAATATTAATTAATTATATATATATATAATTAATATTTATCTAATATAATTAATATTTGTATAATTAAGTATTTATATATATGTATATGTACATATATATATATTATCATTATTATCATTATTATTAATATAGAGTTATTATTAGTAACAGAATAACCCCCAGCTATGGCTTAAATAGCAGAGTCTGCTGGATTTTCTACACTTGGATTGCAATCTGTTTTCTTTCTCTTAAACAGTGGGTTGTTTACCACGGAGATTTCAATGGCGAAATACTACCCGATTTTTCGCAAGAAACCCTGGCAATTCACAGATAATACAAAAAGTGAATCTGTAGGGAGGCTTGAAGGGTCACGCCATTTAATAAATAGAATAAAATAATTCACTTAACTTTTATGACTCATAATCGAAGCTCCATGGATTTTTTTTTTTTTGGACAGCCAATATTCAGATATATCTTGCCGAGTTATGTTGATATATATCTTTATTTTTTTGATATCGGGTGATCATCCCGGGACAACTGCCCTCGGATAATTGCCTCCTCCACGGAACATAAAGAGAAAATTAAGAGAAATAACAACTTCGCGGTGGATTGGGGGGATAAATTGTAATAAAACTAATTATTGTTTTATTTTCTTGTTTTATCTGATATCCAATAATAAGATTTATATGTCTATATCACTGTAATTAGTGATTTAATTAATAAACTCTTGGGTGTTAAAAACGTTTTCTCTTTATTTATTTCTCGCAGAAAAAAAGACCTTTGGGCAGAGCATGGTTTGTAGCAATGGTATAATCATTTTTGTGGCCAACTACTTCATTTCAACAAACACTAACTTCGGATTTTCATTTGCTATGCCGATGTTTCTCACATTCAGAAGATATAGCACTATTTGCCAGTTCTTTTGGCTTCACATAGATATAGTCATCATAAATTAGATTCCTTTTAACACGTTCACTTTGGTGATATATTTAAAAAAAATGGTGCTACTGTGGGTTTGAGTTGTGATATGAACACGTGTGGTCTTCTGAAATAAAGTCCACTTCAAACATGGCGGACTCAAGATGAGTCCACCCAAAAGAAATGTAAAAGAAAACAACCAAGAACCGATATATACGTACAAACAAGTATATGTATTAAACAACAAAAAATGGTTTACAAAAGACAAAAAGATTAACGTGTGTGTGTGTGCATCAACGTAAAGAGTTCGTGTTTGAATTATCTTCGTAAGTACGTGTGTGTGTGTGTGTGTGTGTGCATAATGTTCATGGCGGCTCCTCACAAGTGGGAAACGCGTATCTCCATGAGAGATCACATTTTTCAAGTGTGTCCGCTGAAAAGTGGAAAGAGAGAGAGAGAGAGAGAGAGAGAGAGAGAGAGAGAGAGAGAGAGAGAGAGAGAGAGAGAGAGAGAGATTGAGAGAGAGAGAGAGATTTTCTCAAGTATTTATAGTTTAGGGAGAGCGCTCTCTAGAAACAATTTGGACAATTAGGAATTTAAGGAGGAGTTAACTCCGACAATACTATAGAATGATATCTACTGTTCATTTTCTACTAGGGTATGACATTTACCAACTGTTGGAAGCATGAAAGGGTTAGGGTTAGGAGTAGGATCTGGGGGCTTTCTTTCCGGGTTTTTCCCGTCGGGATAGATGCTGCAGTTAGAGTATCCGTTCCGTTCTGGAGGATTTCTCTCTCCCTTGCGCTGCACCCCGCCGTTGCGTAACATCTGTTCCGTAGCAGTGGTATAACCTGCTATGACCAGCTTAGACAAGCTATGACCAGCTATGACTAGCTTAGACCAACGGACAAAGTGGAAACACTCGGGTCCCCTCGTTAAAATCTGACCTCGTGTCACAACCTGGCTCAGTGGGAAGTCAAGGTTTATCTCTGGTTGGGGTTAGTGTTAAAGGCAGTCAACAGTTAATTGGTTATGTATTAAAAAATCATTAACATAAATCTCACACAAAAAATGTAAAAAATCATCAAATAGAGATATTAATGTTTGTAAACTGATTTGATGTCATTTTAAAAAACAGTAAACTGGTCTCATCGTTTTTTCCCGAGCATTTTCCAGGAATAATGTGTTCATCGTCATTTACGGTAGGTCGCAAATGCCTTGCTAGATGTCATACTATAATAGCATCTAAAAAATTATATACTTGGAGAGTTTTAAATGCACTGTGATCAGTTCAAACACTGAATTCAGACTGTTGGCTTGTTGCTACTCTTCAAACCTGCCAGTTTGTGAGGTCAGGATGATCCCATAAAATTCAAAATGTCTTTTAGAAATTTATCTTTGTTATCAAGTCAAAACAAAACTTTAAAAAATGCCCTTTCCATTTTCGAGGGCGGTTGTCCTATGGGGGAAATTATCCAAGGGGTAGTAGTCTTATAACCCATTTTCCTCCTTAAAAAAAATTACTTTTTGATGATGTAAGATGTCTGAAATATTTCTGTAGATGAGGTAAAATTAAAGTTCTAATAGGGAATGATAGCGGGTGCCAGTTGGAAAGCACATTCCATCTTTGAAATTTGGGCGACATTTGAAATCCCTCGATCTACGGTGTTACGTGTGTACCAGGAATACTCGAAGGCATTACCATCAACCATGCACAGAGCAATGCCCGTCGATGGGTCCTTAATGATTGCAACCAGAACCATCTGGCTAGAATTGTTGTCAAGCAACATTGACTCAAATTCTGTACACATTCAATATTGGTGATACCAGGAGGTCAGTTCAGTATTTTTAGGTTCCAGGAAATATGGGAACAGAAAACCCACCAAAATAACCTGTTAACAACATATCGTTAAGCTTAACAACTTATCCTACTTTGAGTGGCCACCTTTCCAATGATGTCTCTAGCTTTGAACAATTCCCAGTATTATTTAAAAGCGGGATAATGATACTGTCCTTTCGGCCTGCGAAATTGTTTTATCGAGTGATACGATGAGACATCACAAGTGGAGATATAAAAGTAGGTATACAGTAAAAAAAAAACATGCACAGAAAGTATATCGTATTCATTATACAAAAATCTATAACATAATACTTACAGTATACCTACTTTTATCAATCTGGGTAACCTACATGGAATTCTGAATCAGAGCCACTAATATAGAAAGTCTTCAGCAGTCAGGTTAGGTTTAAGGTTTCAATTTCCCCGCAAACAATTGATTAAAGCATTGGTTTGTGAATTTGGTGACATCGTAATTGTGAGTTCAATCTTTGGGCTGGGCAGTGTACTTGGACTTGGTGGAAATGAGGCAAACAATAACTGATCAGTATTAGAGTAATAAGAACTAGATAAGATATCCCTAGATATGAGCAATGAAACAAGAACAGCAGGCTACCCCTGTAGATTAATTAAAGGGTTTAGGTCAGAATTTCCTGTAGGCCTACCTGATGAAGGAAGAGGGCACAATAACTGAAATGTTATAACAACAAAGATGAAGACAGTAGTCACAATGTAAATAGTGACATTTGAGTTACATAATAAAATTTAATGCCACCAAATAAGTTAATGTAAATATATCTAGCAAAAACAAGCTGAAATTACTATGGTATGTTTATCATTAGCAGTACAACCTGTCTTCGACCGGAAGACGGGTTATATTGGGAATTTTTGCCGTTCAATTGGAGCAGTTTAAGTTTAAATTCAGCCCACCCCAAAAATCAATATTAGTAACAACAATTGGGTGCAACTGAGGTACATCCCCAAAATGGGGGCTTAACAATTTGAATAGGGGTTGCCCTGATAAGGGAACTTATAATAATAAATAATATTATTGTAATTTAAACTTTTTATGAAAGTTTTTATCAAAGATATATATCCAAGAACAGATAGTAAATAGTAAAACGTTGCTGAGAGTTATAATGGACAGGAAGTAGTGGAGAGCCATTGTCACCAACAATTTGGACTTAAAACTAGCACTGAAGAATTATCTATCAAACAAAAAAATTTCATCAAAATCGAATGAAAACTGAAAATGTATAAACATCTGCTCTCTGTCTCTCACACACATTTTGAGAATTCTAGATATATGATACAAGTATATTCTGAAAATTTTATTTGATCTCTTAGTTAATGTGCAAAAATCAATATTAATAACAGCAATCGGGTACAACTAAGGCACATCCCCAAATGTGGATTTAACAATTTGAATGGGGAATGGCACTGAAGAGGGCCGTTTTCGCGTTCTCAATCTTGCAAGGAAGGAACCTCTTTCAAGGACCGTCATAATAATAATATACGATAATTTTTATTTATAATATAATTTTTTTTTATTACGCTTATCATCTTTTGCGTTAGATTTCAACTCTCTAAATTGATTGTACGCTGTTTTTTCAGACATTAAATTTTGCCTTTGATTTTTGTGCAAAGTGTAAAAAATCAGTTTTTTTTTTTTCAGAGTTGTAATTTTTTCCAGCCAATTTGGACTCAAAACCGGCACTGAAGAATTATCTAACAAACACACAAAAATAATCGAAGTCGGATGAAAACTGTGGAAACGCATAAACAACATCCGATCACAGACACATACACACATACATACACACATATTTTGTGAATTATAGATATAGATAAGACGAGACATCACAAGCGGCGGCCTTTTTAGCTTCAGAAGTTGCCGGAAAGGAAGAAGAGTTTATCACCGATTTTTGCTTACAGTCTGCACTCTTGGTTTGAAACTAGAATTTTCCAGCTCCACACCAGGCTGGAAATGGGATTCATAATTTTCCAAAAGGAGAAGTAAACGCAAAAAGCTCCAGACGAAACTCGAACCCGGTGTGCCGATATTGTTTTCTGAGTCAGTATCTGTTACTGAATTCAGCATCAATTCACTGTGGGTTAATTTAATGCATAATTTTCTTTCGATAATGTTGTGCAAGTGTTTTTTTTTTATCATAATGTCTGTGGTATGAAAATGAACATAGACTAAGAGAAAATAATTAAAAGCATGTTTGATAATTTTACGCTGATGATTATAATCGACATTAGACAAATGTTAATGCTTATAGAGACACACAACATTTTTGCAGCTGTTAAACGTTTGCACTTGTTACAAAGACAGGGAATTTGATTCATTATAACAAGACTAAGGAATATTATTAGTTAATTATTAATAGTTACATAAATACAGCGTTTATATGCTGCTGACTCCCGAAGCTGGATTTAAGTAGATACCTTTGTAAAGGTAGGATCTTACCTGTTGTAGCATACCCCCGGACAATAATGGGTATGTCTCCATTCACATAAATATAGTAAATATGTATGTTGGTCTCCAGTTGGAGATTCGTCTCAAGCTGTGCTGGTCGGATTCTCTGCCTCCGGACAGAGAGAATCCCCAGACGGGGCTGTGTCGAGGGGCAGAGTCTCGTCTCGGGAAACAGCTACCCGACCCCGTTTTATACGGGGCCTACAGGGAATTTTGGCCGAGTCTACGGGCTCAGATACTCCACATTAAATTCGGCCTTGTGGCACATCTGACCGCGTGGGGCGGTTGGTAGATATCCTGCAGTTGGAGATTCATTGTGGAATTCACTTGACTCACTTCTAGCAGTCGACTACTTCTTCTATGCGTCGCTAGCGGATCTTATATGTGTTGTTCTTGTTCTAAGTATTATCGTTCATTACCAACCTTCGTGTGATTATTCTATTCAGTAACCTTCCCTAGGTTACAACATTTTGGCGACGAGGGTTAGCCAAAATTACAACATTAACCGTTTGTGAACTTTATGAAAATGTTGAGTATAGTTTTCTAAATTCTCAAAACTCAGAGATGAAATATGACAATGAGTTTAGTTTAGAGAATTGAAAAATGTTTAGATGATTTCAATTTTTCTCTTCATTTCACGTCCACATAACCGAAATCTGATGAATTGAGGTAAGGATAACCGAGGATGTACTGTAAATGGTTCCACGTAATGGTTTCACGAAATTATGACAACAAAATTATAACGAAAGTAATATCTTTTAAAGTACATGACCTTAGACTATAGAGAAGCATAGATTCCATATCTCTTTGTCTCTCCAACTAACCAGTATCCCACTACAAACTGATACTGTAAACAATTGGAAAAATCCTGCGAATTTTAAAATTAAAATTCTTAGGTTAAATTGGTCACTAACTAAAGGTATCTTAATTCCAAGTGTAAAGAAAAATTTGCTTTGTTTAATGAAAATAAGCATTGAGCGCTCTATGTGAGTCAGTTTTAACATATTTCAAAATCTATGTTGTGTTAGTAGGAATCGCCTGGATTATACCAACGGATTACTACCTATATATATATATATATATATATATATATATATATATATATATGCCCGCGCACGCGCGTCTGTGTGTGTGTGTTCACAGAGTCCGCCCCCAAAATATATTCACATTTCAGGAAAGGAAAAACTTGTATAGATATTGTAATGCTAAATTTTTTTACGCATCATGCGATAAATCCAAGTTACCTTTGAACTTTACAATCACAAGGGATATATATATATATATATATATATATATATATATATATATATATATATATGAGGAGGCATGGTGGAGTAGTGGACTGTGGCTGGGATTGAGCTGAGTTCGAATTCCAGTTGAATCCAATACATGCTACGTGCTAATACCTTTGGGAAAGGTATAATCTTCTTCTTCTCCCTCCAGCTATGGATGAATAGCAGGACAGACTGAGTTCTCTAGCCTTGCATGGCAACTGATCTAGGATAAGGAAAACTCTGAATTCAAAACCTGAGGCGGTTTGTTTGGGGACCTTGTGGCACGTAGTGCACCAGGTCTCTTTATTCGGCCCTTCAAAAAGTGTGGTTAGTTCTGCACAAAGCCTTCTCCACCATAATCAAATCCGATATGCAGCTGTCTGTCTGAGCTGTCGGCTCCTCATATGCCGAATACAGCCGGAAATTCCACTATATATATATATATATATATTAGTGAAAAATATATGGCAAAGTCGAAAATGTGTTCTTGTGAGGCGTTTCGACATTTAAGACTTCATCTGACTAAACGCGTCACAAGAAAACTTTTTCCACTTTGGCATACATTTTTCCCCAATATTGTTCTTGATATATAAAAATATATATCGTTACCTAATATATATATATATATATATATATATATATATATATATATATATATATATATATATATATATATATTATATATATGTAAGTATATATATGTATATATATGTATGTGTGTGTATATATATATATATTATATATATGTATGTATGTATATATATATATATATGTATGTGTGTATATATATATATATGTATATATATATGTATGTGTATATATATATATATATATATATATAGATATATATATATATAGATATATATATATAGATATATATATATATATGTACATTAATGTCAACATCCAGCGGTAACAATCTATTTAATACTTAAACGCACACTTTAAGTATGATTATTTCTTTTAAGCATGAAACAGACTATCGCCACTGGGTGTGGACATCAATGTCCACTTTTATATTTACACTTGGTCTATCCCTAATATTAACCACTTTAACCCATAAATATAGCATTCCTTGAAACTATATGTCCATCATATATATATATATATATATATATATATATATATATATATATATATATATATATATATATTATATATATATATATATATATATATATATATATATATATATATATATATATATATATTAATGTTATTGCTCTAGTTTACCAAGAAGGCGCCGGCCGGTTAGGACTAAAATAATAAAAAAAAAATGCACCTTCCTTGCTTTTACTGATGCAAATTTGCCAAACACAACCTCGTAACATCGAGGTCAACAAAAACTGTCAATGTTGCCAGATGATTTGCACTTAATTCTTAATTGATGAATATTACACAAGAAATTACTGACAGCATTTACATTGTTTGGACTACTGTACGCATCTTTATTGCCACCTCCACGACCGTTTCGGCCGTTGTACGCGGCGGTCTTCTTGTTGGAATTTCGAGCTGAACCCGTTATTTAGTACACGGGGGTAGATTCTTCTAATTCCGACAAATATTATCTGAAGAAGGCAGGAGCGTTCAACGGCCGAAACTTCGTGAATGTGACATTAAAGATGTCACAACAGTTCGAAGAAGGTCAATTGTGTAAATATTTACAATACCTCATCTTAGAAATTATTTCTTCAGTGGCGTTGTGACGCCACCCCACAAGTGACTTCCATGACATGTGACCTAGTTGCTTTCCCGAGATAAGTCACTTCTGTTACCGCATTTATTGTTAATCAAGATTTTGTCGATGTTTTGTCCTTGTTCCTGAATCGTGCGGTTTAATTTTAAAACCGAATAACAGATCGATTAAAAATTTTGAAATCAGAAAGAGGAAGCAATTCGTTTTTGCTTTTATTTATTTTCTTATTTTGCAAAGATATTCCAATATTTTAGAAGCCAACATCGGTTTCGGCGCCAGTGCTAGAGAGATAATTCTGAAACAGAAAAAATGGTTACTGACATTGCCTGTAAAAAAAAGCCCTTGGCGTATTATTTACATTATTCGGACTATTGTCGCCAAATTTATTACAACGTTTCGGCCGTTGTAAGCCTTCTTCAAGTGGTTGGAATATCGAACTGAACTAGACTGTTCTAGTTCCACGTTTTAATGGATGTCATTTATCAGTTATCTCCTGTTAATTTCCCTCGGAAAGTTCTCCACTGCCTTAACCGGGTATTGAACTCACACTCCTTGGGTCCTGTCATTGGATCTAACTAACGCCTTTATCGCTGTGTCCATGTGTTAGTTAGTAAACATTTTTCAGCATAATTTTTGTTTTTTGTATTTCCTGGCGGAAACTTTGTGCTTCATGGAACACTGACTAAAAATTAGTGCCCTAAAGAATCGTTGCCAAAACCTGATGCTGGAACGGAAACAATATTTTTCGGTGATGGCCACAAGGCTAATAATGGCGGTAATAAGGACGCAGTTATTGAGTTGAGATGTGAAACTTATTAATTGTAGCAGCAAGATCAGGGGGAGATATTGGTAGGGTCAGCAGGTGCGGGCACAGGTGACGTGTTGCTACTGGTTGAGGCTCGTCGCGTAACTATCGACTGTCGTTTGATGGGCGTGCCGTATACGGAAATATTAGAATGCCCTTTGCAAAGGTTACTTAGTGCATGTTACTCAAGTGTTAAACTTGGGTAGAAGTTATTGCGGTTGTCTGTGCTCGAAAAATACATGAAAGATAAAGATCTTAAAAGGATTTCTCTTTTAACAACATTATTATTATTGTTGTTGTTGGGGTGAAAGCAGCACACGAAACCCAATATACCTATCACGATATCCAGTTTGATGAGGGTATACCGAGCACATGCATCACAGCCAAGTGTGCGCTATGGTGAAAAACAAAAAAAAAAAAACAAAAAAAAACAAACAGCGCATAATCTTGCAGCTGATGTCCGGTTGGAAATACCTTCAGATCGGGTAACTCAGTCCGATAAGACGGCTTCCGATTGTAAGTGTTCCCTAGTATCTAGATGTAACCCCCTCCCCCCCCCAAAAGCTGGTTATCATCCGTCCATAATGCTCTTACACTACTCTTGCTCATACACAGATATCCACAGTGCATCAAGACTTAACGAGCATGTGCAACCGGCTATGGTCAGGCACGGTGGAGTAATGGCTAGCGACTCGGATTGAAGAATTGGAGAGCTGAGTTCGAATTCCAGTCGGATCTATTACATTCACTTGCGTACAAATACCCTTGGGAAAGGTATGAATCCTCTTCTCCATCCAGCGATGGGTAATTAGAAGGACAGACTGGGTTCTTTAGCTTTGGGTGGCAACCAGTCTAGGAGAAAGTAACTCTGAATTCTAAAATGTATGTAGCCCTGGTGTAGCGCATACTATACAGCTAAAGGAAAGGATCGTTCGCATTGGCTCCATGATCCCGACTACGGTCGAAAAATGATGATGAAGGCGATTGACAAATAATTCTGTGGTACTGAAGGGGATCTTTACCATGAAAAAAGCACGTACATGATAACATGAAATCCAGTCGAATCCATTACATTCACTTATACCCTTGAGAAAGATATGAATCCTCTTCTCCCCCACCCCTAGCAAGACAGACCGGGTTCTATAGCCTTGGATGGCTGCAGAAAGTAATGGCAACCGCCTGCGGGAAAAATCTATCATGTATCTAAAAATACACGAGTGCCTAAGCGTGTATCACGCATGGCTGATAAGTCAACATATCGTACATTTCATTATAACACATCGGGTAAGATATTCAACATTGTTTTCAAATGATTAAATTTAATTAATTCATAGTACATTTATTTAATCTGTTGCAGTTATTTAGACTGAGGTAATTTAGTTAAATTACATAAACTGAAAGCATTTTCCCGGATGTTCAGGAAAATTATACAAGATGGCAGCATCCGTCTTATAGCAGACAGTAAACAGCATGCCGTAAACTGTGAAAAAAAAACAAAAAAAAATATTACGAAATATTTAATTAGTGCCAAAATGCTCATAAAATAATTAACTTTTTTTAAATTACATTCACTGCTACTTTGTATAGTACCACATATGGTGTAAAAATGATCACGTTCTCTGGTCAGTCACGTAGGACAGGAACTGATTCGAGTGCGTTGACTAATAAAAATTGAAATAGATGCATATGTGTGTCAGAGGCAAGACGCAATATACCACAAGCTGATGGAAAATTACATTAGAAACAAAGAAATGAGTACTGAACTGTTATATAATATCAGTCCAATGTATGCTGGACAATCTCCTCACAGATAAAGAAAAGACTTGAAGCAACAGAAATATGGCTTTACCGAAGGCAGCTAATAATATCATTGAATGAACACGTGAGCAACGACGAAATTTAGAGAAAATTTCTAGGGCACATAATGAGAAAAGGGGGCTTCGAAAATTATATAGTTACAGGGCATATTGAAGGCCAGAGTGAGTAAGGGAAAGAGCTAATAATCTGCCTAACGAATTTGAAAAAGATGGTTGGCAGAACAGGATTTGGCAAAAAGACAAAATTTACTAAGAGCTCCAAAGGATAAGAAATTATAGAGGGCCCACCTCCTGAAGGTATATGGCACATAAAAGAAGAATAAACGATCATGGCTCTCCCTAATTTCCTCCCGTTTTTCTTTTTGCTCGAACTAACTCTTAAGACTTTGCTACATCTCTTTATTCTTGTTCTTCAATCGATTCACCCAAACTCGTTAATTAGGTTAGTCGCTGATTTTGCTTGTTCCTCTTGCCTTCAATATACCCTTTGTGGTGTTAAATTCTCCAAGCATTCTAACCACATTATACGCCCCAAAGAATTCAGCTGTCTCTACTTTTTTATATTCCCTATAAATCCTCCTACTTATTTGCATGCTCTCTCCACGGTATTCTCAGCATCCTTCTGTAGAACCAAATCTTCAAGCCTATTCTTCAGCTGTGAGGAAATTGTTCAACATTCAATGTTATACAGGAGATTCGATATTACCCAATAGTCCAGCACTTTTTATTTATGTCGATGAACTTTTTCATAGCTCTTAATACTTTGCTTAATTTCTGAAAGGCAATATTGCTCTGCGCCTACGGATTTCTGTTTGAGATTTTCCTTTACTTGTACTCACGGGATAATTCTCTATCTGTTTTATTTTGACGTCCCCAGTGAGTAGCTTGCTGTTTAGCTTGTCTCTTTTGCAGATAACCATGCATTCTCTCTTGTTGCCGTTAATAGTTAGTCCTTTATTCTTCCTTTCCTTATCGAAGAGTTTTTTTCAGTTTCCTAAGTCAGAGCATTAATCTGAAAATAAACATTTAACAACAGAATGGCTGAAGAGTTAAAATCGATATTTTCCTATTTTTCAAATTGTAAATCTGAATATTTGATCTAAACATATGAAAGTATTGAATTCAGCCATTCAGGTCCATTGTTCTTGAATAAATCGATGACCTTTTTTGATATTTAAGGAAGTGACAACAACGTAAATTTAAATATTCGATTTAGACATTCTTTTCAGGAGACGATTTAAGATGGTCTTAACGTGCCGTTTGCAACAACTCGACCTTTTTATGTTAGCAATGTTCTTACAAATATAGATGAATTTTAGAAATGCTGCTAGAATCAGTTTTCCATAAAAATATAAGTAATATATTATAAGTAAGAAACCATCTAGCGATCAACCAACCTGGAGAAGACGCTCGAGAGAGAAGAATGCAGCTTTGTTATGGAATCGACTCCGTCAACGAAGAGACCCTCGGAACGAGGGTATAATACAACATATAGATATAGATAGATATATGTGCTATTCATTTAATTGTTGCTGTTGTTGAAAGTCATCAAGTGATGATGTTTCTGTTATTTGCTACAGTTCTTTGTTTATGATTCTGCAGCGCCAGTCCCTGGGGTTTGAAGAAAGATGATCCTTACTCAAATCTATAGGCTTCATTCATGAAATTCGAAATAATTTTAAACCCTGAGCTGAGAAAGTGATTGTGCAGATGTGACAGTTTACATATTTCTGAACTAGTTTGACACCATGCATGACATCCATGTGATGAAGTTCTGTAGTCATGCACGTGTATATGTATATATATATATATATATATATATATATATATATATATATATATATACACAATCGGAATTAAGCTAACATTTTTGAAGGTGAAAATGATCATTTACATAATGTATCTTAATTCCAATTGTATGATATATATTGCTCTGTTTATTATTAAAATATTAAGCTCTATGTGTGAGTAGGTCTTAACATTTAATATTTTATATTGTGTTAATAGGCTTTACTTAGACTATATACCAACGGATTACTACCTATATAGAAAGGGTTTTCCAACAACTTGGACCAATTTTAAATGTGAATTAAGTTTAAGCGTCTAATGATTTTTTGTATTTTCCTTTCAGATTTGGCTGACGTTTGGGCAATATTATTTTTCACACATAATTGCCATGACTTAATTAACATGATCCAATAGAGAAATAAATAAATTTTCACCAATAACACTGGTTTATTAACTGCTGACTTTGATCCGTCTTAATGAAACCCCCTCATATATAATTCTTGATTAAACACCCTTTATATATATATATATATATATATATATATATATATATTGTATCCTCGTTATTATTTAGAGTTAACAATTAATTAAAATATAAATGTCGGTATATCTAGATGGATAATTGTTCGGGTCAGTTGAAATCTATTTACTATGGGAAGTGTTAGGAGGCATTCTTATCGTTAATCAGAGAAAATATTTCAATGTGTTTTTTATATACCTCGTATTGTCATAGCAGTAGATTTATTAAGTTGAAATGTGCTATGATCCTGGAAGAAATATAGGAGATTCATAAATTAGTACACTTTCTATACACATTTTTTCTGATAATAACTTAATTTCTTTTAAGTAAAACTACATTTTTTAAATGGAAATTATGATCAGATTCATTACAAAGAATGACTAATGTATCGAGTATGTTGCTTTTCAAAAGATACCATTTGTGTTCATATATTCCATTAATTTAAATTCCTGAAGTTTCACCTAAAGCAAAACAAAACAAAAAAAAATTAAAAAAATATAAAAAAAATAAAAAAAAATAAAAAAATAAAAAATAAAAAAATAACCGTATGTCAACAGTGATTTATTAAATCCTCAACATCGTAATAGCATAGGCTCAGATAATTGCATATTTTATTGCCAGTGTTCGCGCCCAGATAAAAGCAACATTTAGTAAATCTGACAGATTGAAACATTTGGTCTTATACCATACTTTGTGGAACCGACTCCCAAAAGAACATTTCCCTGATCACTACAATCATAACTTGTAAGAGTAAACCGTTATCTTCCCCACATATACCCATAAACTGTGACACTTTATCTGTACCTCTCTACCTTGAGTGGCTCTTGGAACCGACTCCCAAAAGGACATTTCCCTGATTACTTCAATCATAACTTGTAAGAGTAAACCGTTATCTTCCCCACATATACCCATAAACTGTGCCTTTTTCTCTGTAACTCTCTACCTTGAGTGGCTCTTGGGCCTTATGCAGGGTGCACATCACTGTAAAAAATACCAATCTTCTTTCAGCGAGTGTCGATATTATAATGTAACTCGATTTCTGCAAGTGGAATTCAAGGCTCAATTCATAAGAAAACAAAAAAACTTTGAAGTCTTTCGATTCCCATGGAAAAACGTGAATTTATGGGCGTTAGTCATTCACTTTTCTTTAGTTTGCATGTCTGACCCGTGTAAAAAAAATAATTTTTTTTATGCTATACCCACGCATTGAGAGATTTCATTCTCAAATGTGATCGGCTAAGACCAGTTTTTTTTTCCCTTTTCTTTTTTATTTGTTTATCGAAGTTAAGTGATCAAGCGCTTTTGAAAATAAATGATAGTTCATTCATTTTCTGAAGCCAAAAAAAAAAAAATAAAGAAAGGAAGGAAGATGAGGAAATAAGCGTAAAAGATATGTGGGAAAGAAAGAAAGTCAAAATAATGTAGAAAAGAAAGAAAGAAAAAAGAAAGAAAGAAAGAGAGAAAGTGAAAGGGTGAGAAAAATAAAGACGGTGTTACGCAATAAATAATGAGTAAAAGAACTATGCAAAAGAAAGAAAGTAAATATACAAGAGAGAAAGAAAGAAGAGAAAGAAAGAAGAATAGAAAAGGTACCATACAATAGCGAAAGAAAGATAAGAAAGAGAGAAAAGGAAAAAAAAAACAGTGATGAAGTAGAGAAAGAAATACGAACGAAGAAAGAAAGAAAAAAGAAACAGGGAAAATAAAGTAGGAAAGAAAAAAGTAAGTAAGTAAGAAAGAGAAAGGGTGAGAAAAGTAGAGAGCGTGTTGCGCAATAAACAATGAAAAAAAGAAATGTAAAAGAAAGAAAGTAGAAATCATACAATAAAGAAAGAAAGAGCGAAAAGATATCACATAATAATGGAAGGAAGAAAGCAAGAAAGGACAAAAGAAAGGAGTTACACAAGGACGAACATAAAGAAGAAAAAAGAAAAGGAATTATAGAATAAAGAAATAGAGAAAGAAAGAAAGCAAAATACACCGATTACAATTACAGCAAAACCTATTGCATGTGACACTTGTTGAGTTCTTGTAGCTACAAGACTTGATAATCACTCAAGTCTGATAGTGAGCGTAAAAGATTGTCCGTCGACAGTCGAAGCCGGCAGAGTGTCTTACTAAATAAACTCATTAATAATCATAGCTGTGTGGATGTACACGTAGCGTAGAGGTTATCAGCGTTGAAAGTGAAATCGCCAAGCCGGGTTCACTTTCGAAGAACTGCCCGCGGGAATGGCAAGAATGGACGCTTATACCCCAATACTACCTATGGGTTAAATAGTAGGACAGGCTGGGCCCTCCAGCTTTGGTTGGCAAACAGTCTACGCAAAGGATAACTCTGAATTAAAAAATGACGCCACCAACTCCCCCAACTCCTTAAAACCTATTTGTTACTGAAGCTTCACCAGCACCACTTAGCGTTCCGGGGCTTCACAGTGAGGCTACAGGGTTATGTAAAAAAACAAAAGAAAAAAAGAGGAATATCTGTAGACATGAGAAGCTAACCACTTTTCTATGGGGAGTTATCCTTAAAATATACATAAATATGAATGGGGAAATAGCCAATCAGGACTGGGTGCGCTATGCTAGTAACGAAGAGGGAATATATCTAGCGTGACAGAGCTCAAACCCTCTTCAGGCTGGATCAGAGTTTTCCTTCTCCGAGACTGTTTGCTGCCTCAAGGAGGAGAGAGCCCAGTCTAGCTTCCTAACCCATAACCCATTCTTAACCTATAATTGGAGGGGGATGGAGTCATGCCTTTTCCAAGGAAAACAAACGGAAATTGAACTCAGCACTCCAAATTCCCTTTCCGTGCTAATAACCATTACACCACCCGCGCCTCCCTATGCATATTAACTATAGGTTAAATACTGGGCTATACTGGGCTCCCTCAGTCTAGGAGAAGGGAAGGTTACTCTAAATTCAAAACCGTGGTGAAAGCAACAGGAAATCGCTTCCACTATATCCCCAAGAATAATGACTATTCATATATATTAAACGAAAAAAGAAGACCCAGAGAGCTATGATAGCCCATGTCCCGAAAGGATGTGGCATTTCCGAAAATCAAATTTTGACAATAATTATTTCAGGCTACTACCGTAGCACAATGATGAGAATGCTGACATTGCTTAACAATTCGCTATCATAATTGCTGAATTCCACTGACCCATTGGCCATTATTATGACCTTGAAACAGACAGACTTCACGCTAGATCATTTCAAACGTCCAGCTTCCAATAGAATACCATGATGTAGTCAACGGAATTCTAACTACCGCAGAGATAGCAAACTGGTTCTTGATGATGACTGCAATAGTAGAATGTACTTGAACAAAAATGACAAGAAATGAACTACGGAGATTTTATCCTCAACTTAGAGCAGAATATTCAACAACTAATCTTATTGGAATAATGTAAAAAATGAAATAGACAAACTTTGTAGGTTTTTTTTAAATCAAACTTGTCTTGATAAATACTCCGAGCCTAAATATACTTTATTCAGAGCGTTTTCACATGTATTCATTGCAATCGAGACTGTAGTGTGGACCTGTACGACCAAACAGATACTGAGTCGCCATTAACAGCTGAGGCATAACGCTTTGGCGGTAGTGAAGGAAGTTCACTTATTAAGTCTGGCATATGGACACGCTACTGAGGTGCCTAGTAAGGGCAAGTACTGAAATTATCCCACATTTAGTGTAGTTGAGGTTCCAGTGAGGACATTTTTAATCTTAATCTAGCATACGGCTAAGAAAATAAGTTAGACATATGGAGTTTAGGAATTTGCGTTTTTCCAACTGGCGGCAGTTATTGGCATTTGAATCCCAGATCAAAACCAAGGGTTCCAATGCCGATTTTCATTGTAAGTAGACATGAGAGATTACTGCTGTCTAATCAGATTTTTCTCTATTGGTCTGTGCAATAAAATCTGAGTTTAGTAGATAATACAGATAAACTTTTTCTTAAATATATTTATGCAAAAAAATTATTTCCTTTAAAATTGCATACAAACATATATATATATATATATGAGTGTGTGTGTGTGTGTTTGTGTGTGTGCGTGTATATATATATATATATATATATATATATATATATATATAAATGATACACTGGCTGACTTGACTGAATAAAGGTTAAGCGTTGTCCCATTTTTTGGTATCAAGTCATGCGTGATATTGTTAGTGCACCCACAACGAAAGAAAAGAAAAGGACGGGCGGAGAACAGACTATTCACTCGACTGACTAACCGATCGAAAAATCACATGACCTGGTCTTTTGCGTGCAAACGGAGATATCCGCGCGATGCTTACGAAGTATTGTCTCGAGGCGTCTATCCAGTCTGGTGGAAGTAAGTGAGCTCGTCTCGTCGGCCGATACGCTAACGTTATCAATTCGATCCTCACCGAGGGCTCCACTAGGCTGGACACTATACCGTCTAAACGAGGTTTGGCAAATAAATTCAATAGTTGTTTTGTTACTATCGCCAGATTAAGATTAAAAATGACCTCACTAGATCATCAGCTACACTGGATGTGGTATAATTGAAGCTGATCTCAGTACTTGCCTTTACTAGGCACCTCAGTACCGTGTCCATGTGTCAGACATAATAAATGAACTTTCTCCACTACGGCCAAAGCGTTATGCCCCAGCTGTTAATGGCGGTTCAGTATCTGTTTGGTCGTACAGGTCCACACGGGAGTGACAGTCTCGATTGCAATGAATACACTTTGAATAAGGTATATTTAGACAGGGAGTATTTATCAAAATAAATTTGATTTAAAAAATTAAGCTGTCGTCGAGTGCAGTTGAGCTGGGTGGAGAGATATCGGAGACTGGAAGTGACGTCAGGGATTTGGAACAAAACCCCTGCTGACATGTACTGTTAATATAAGTACCGATGCTTCTGCTACCACGAAGATTACTACTACTGTTAATACCGCCGTGGAGGAACGCAACTATAAACTTTAAGCCGCGCACAGAAATCTTTATCTCCCCATCGCAAGAGTCGTATATCTTTCTGAGACGATTTCACAACAAGTTAATCAAAATCCACTATCTCTCAGTCTAGAATCCAGTGTATGAGGTTTTACGTCAATTATTTTCTTTTCTGTAACCCGTTTCTTTTCTACACTAATCTTTTCTGCTATATAAAAGACATTAACAATTCAACCATTGAATAGTTGTTGCTTGTCCGCCTTTTTGCAGATATATATATATATATATATATTTGGTGCATTATAAATTTCTTAGCACAGACTCTCCAGCCGAGACTACATCATCAGTCAACCGTGAATGCATGAACATCACTTCTGCTTTCTGGATCAAACCAAACGTGGACAGGAAGCAGGATTAAACCAATGGACCGGTCGAATGATCTACGCATGCTCAAGGACCTACGGTCACTCCCTTAAGTTTGGTTAAGACCGAGTAGACACCTCAACCCAGAGAGTAAGACGTCGGAGTTTGAGGGGCTGGGGCGAAAGTGTTAGATTTCTTTAGTTTAATTCCCCACCCCCTCCCTCGTTAGGTGGTCAGTGTTGTTAGTTTTCTAGTAGTTGCGGGATGCCTTTCGTTTCGCGTGTGTGTTTTCGTATTTGTTGTTGTGTCTAAATGAGTGCGTGTTTGTGTGAGTGTTTTCATACTATTATAATCCCGTATTTTTTCGTCCAGTTAACTGATATTTCTGCCACATTTAGGGATTGTGGGGGGGGGGGGCTTTATTACTAACCTTATTTTGTTTTCATGTAAATAGTATTAATTCATATTGTAAATAATCATTGGATTTTTTAAATTGTTGTTTTACTCCCCTCCACCCACAGAATTTGAAATGTACACGTAGGGACTAGTTAGGATTTCATAGAGACATTGAGGTATTATGGTGGATGTAAGAAAGGTAGGAGAGAATGTGTTGTTTTGGTGTTAGGGCTATTGTTGGCATGTTTGAGTCGGTGTTTGTGGTTAGCTAAGTTTAGAATTAAGACAGAAGAAGACCGTCCTTTTCCCCAATCCTTTTTTTGGCCTTGTGCCACATTTTGTACCAACGTACAAATAAATATCTATTCTATCCTCTATTACTATACAGATCGCTATTCTCTATACAAGGTATTTATTCTGTCTCCCCCACTAAGACGTTTTGTGACGCAGGGTCAGTTTTTATGGTGGATACCCGAGCGCGTACACCCGGGCTAGGAACAAAAAAAGAAAAAGATGTCTATATTATGCATTATACTATTTCTCTATACTAATCACTACACGGATTACTATTTGGTCGTTACTTTTCGAGCGAGTATTATCGAGCAAGTACTATTAGTGCGAGTGTTATTCGACGGCGTCTGACACTAGTATTGTTCAAAAGTATTACTATAGTTGTAATCTGCGATTACAAAGTCTCTACTACAACGAGAATTACGAAAGTGACAAGGAGGATTCGTTGACATTACCAAAGTTGACAACGAATGTTCGTTGACATCACAAAACTACTAATATAATTATTATTCATTTAATAAATTTATTTTAGCGTGAAACACTGTCAGAAATATGGATTATACTAACTGGGTTCTACATACGAGGGACCTTGATCCATACTCAGCTGTGTTAATGAAGGCCTATCGATCAAATGAACAATGTACAGAATTCACTGTTAATATACATTATTTTACACATCCATCGTTCGAATTAGCTGTCAGGAAAGTGATGGATTAGATAGAAACGTTGTGTTTATAAGAATATCTATAACGATCAGAATGAGAAAAATAGTTTTAAATAAAAGTATATTAACGATCACTAATATAAAATTACTAATTTATTTACTAATATAAAAGTATATTGACAAGTATTGTTGGATTATTTTGTGTACTAATGTACTAGTGAGCAAACCCAAATGACTTGACTCACTTTATAATTCCCCAAATGAAGATTAACCAATCAGGAGGCGTAAAATATTCAACCCGTCTTGTATAAAGGCGGCCATTTTGGTTACTCTCTCTGAATGCCCAATGCCAACCTGTCAGAACCAAAGATGACCAGAACAGAAGAAAGAACTACGCTCTGCTACCAATATCCACTGCTAACCTGAACTACGCTTCCCTACTGTCTTCGAAATATTCACTGCCGACCTCCGGATTCTATACTCAAAGACTACCGTCATCATGAACAACAAGTATTAATCCCGAAAATGAAATACAAAATTATCGGAAAACGCTACGGAGCCAACATGATAACCAAATATCGAAACCATCTGACATTGAATATAAAGCTTCAAAAGCAGACGACTGTTTTCGTCCGCAACGGTAGCATAGTGGTTAAAACACGTGTTACTGTCATCTAGTGGTCGAGAGTTCAATCATTGGATAAGGTGTTAAACAACTGGTTCAGCAAGACTTATCATTGACTAGCTGCACAGGGAGATAATATAAAGCACTATTCAACAGATATACCATGTCATCCAAAACAATAAACTCCTGATGATAGCCAGAGGCTACTTACCCGAAACGTTGAGTCTATAATAACATTAGTAATAATTAAGACGAGAAGAAAAATTTGAAGTAATTAAAGTATATTGATACATGACATTTTGTCCATATCAGTCGGAAGGTTTAGTCCCAGATCCCAGGTTTTAGCGATATCGGATCGTCTTGAGAACATATAATATTCATTAGAGGTAAGTGTGATCTCTATTGTTCATGGCAAGACATTTTTCCTTGCGCAGACATAATCCACTGTTAATGGATAACAGATTCAACTACAAGATATAAAAAAAGCATACCAGCAATTTCGTAATAAAAAAAAATAATCACTCACACTTAATTTTACAGATTCATTTTCTGTAGAAAAAAAATTCTGCTGACAGCTTCCGGTTCAAATGGAACGATGACGTAGGAAGTACTTACCTAAAAAAGAAAAAAAAAAAGAAAAATAAGAAAAAAATTAATTTGCATTTAATTACATCTATTTACATTATTCGGATTATTGTCCTCATCTTTGTCGCCATATTTATTACAACGTTTCGGCCGTTGTACGCGCCGGCCATCTTCAGGTTGTTTGGAATGTCCTCAAGGACACATGGCACAGTGGATAAAGGCGTTAGTTAGATCCAGTGACAGAACCCAAAGAGTGTGAGTTCAATACCCGGTTAAGGCAGTGGAGAACTTGCAGAGGGGAATTAACAGGAGATAACTGATAACTGACATCCATTAAAACATGGCACGTAGAACTAGAACAGTCTGCCCCAGTGAGCGAAATAAAGGGTTCAGTTCGACATTCCAACCACCTGAAGATGACCGGAGCGTACAACGGCCGAAACGTTGTAATAACTATGGCGACAAAGATGAGGACAATAGTCCGAATAATGTAAATAGTTTACATAATACCTCATCGCAGAAATATAGACAGATACCTAATTGCATCTGTTGGACATCAGAGGAAGAATAGAGGAGAAAGTAGTACCGATAATCTTTAGATCACTGGAAACATTTAAAGACATCAGCTGTTACAGTATTTAAAGCAAACGTAGAAAGACGACTAGATGGAACACATACAAATCTGCTTAGAAAAATCCAGAACATCAGTTGGAAATCCCATGCAACGCTTAACACAATTTACGAACTGAGACCAATGTCTCTTAAGCTCAAACAAAAATGATTACAGTTTGCCGGCGACTGCCCCCGATCGGAAAGGGGAATCGTCTCATCCTTACTCCTACGGCATCCTTCTGGAAGTATCTTCTCAAATAAATTGAATTTTTACCAGACACCATACCTCGGATTTCAGAGTTGGACATTGGGAATCTGGGGACAGCAATGCAGGATCGGACAATGTGGAAAGGGATTGTCGATGGAATTTCGACTAACCATAGAGAGGTCAAAGGATGATGATAATCATGATTTAAAACAGTGCCCCTTAAACTTTTTTTTTTATTCATGGCCCTATTTTTCATGACGAGCTTTTTAGCGACCCCAAGTATTAAGCAACTATACTGAAAATACATCCGTTGTCACTGCACAAGTTGCAACGGCGTCTCACACACGTTTTATTATCGCAGCGCTTGTGTAACGCATCGCGTTAAATATTGGGCCTTTATGAGATAACATATAAACTGAAATTCAAGGGTCTGAATTTAATTTTCGCGACACCAGTATTTAGCTTCGCGACCACAAATGGGGAAACACATAGGCACACAAAAAAAATACACGAATATATGTTGATATTGAAGTATGATAGAGCATCTCTGAAACTATAGCAGCGCAGCCCTTAAAAGAATATTGTATCATGAACTCTATGACCCGCTGACATCTTGAAGGCCAATATGACTTTGTGGACGACAAATACAACACACACACACCTACTGCGCTGACAATGTTGATGAAATCCTAATGACATCCATCCTTGTCACGGACGAACCAGACTAAAATGGTCGACTCTCTGTACTGCTCCAGTAAGTACCTGACTCCTTCTTCTATCCTTTATTTTTACAAGATCAAGATCAAGCCAAAAATGGAGTACTGTTGTCATATTTGGGTGGAAGATGTCCAGGCCTCACTCTCCAGCTTTGATAGAGTCCAAAAGCGTCTCTGAGCCGTTGTGAGTGACAAATTATTCTTCAACCTTTCTTCCACAGGCATCGCGCCTGTGGCAAGCCTCTCGTCTATCGCTACTTCCTCGGAACGTGCTCGGACGAACTACATTCCCTGGTACCGCCAATTCAAACCTTCACGGCAAGGACACGCCATGACACTTACATAGTACCAAACCACCTGTATTTCCACCGTAGTGAGGAGAAAATTCCATTCGAACAGTTTCTACTCTCGAACCATTGGTCTGTGCAACCAGCTCCCAAGAGGATGATTCCCCGATCTCTACAATCTTGGCCTGTTCAAAGCTAGGATTAACCGTTATTTTCCACTCCTATCCACACAAATTGCCTCCTAACGTAACCCTATACCTCGAGTGGCCCCCGGACCTTGTAAAGGGCGAACCTTACTGTAAATAAATAAATAAAATATGGCGAAGCACATGGCGAAAAAAGAGTACTCATTTAAGATACTGACGATGAACGTTAGAAAAAAAAACCTGTAAAAAGTGCGTATTTTATACGAATAATTATGGTAACAATAGTATATTTTGCAAAATGATAATATGAAGAAATTGTGCTTAAAAAGATGACGGCGATTTGAGAAGGCCTTATGGTAAACGAATTACCCGTAATATAAAAAATACAGGGTGAGGCAGAGAGGACAGACGTTTTTGAAATGGCTATTACTCATCCGCAGTGGAAGGGACATATGTCTAACGGGCACAATTCGGTCTGTAATGTCTTAGCATTTTCTTTTTCTTTTTAGTTGAAACCATGGTGCTGTAGACAATATGGAACCGCGCGTTCGCCTACGACAGTTTCGTGAAGAATAACGAGTTTCTCACAGGAGGCCCCAATTCAACATTCACCGAAATCAGTAACACAATCTTACGGTGGGTTCATGTACTTCGTACACGAAGTACGAACTCTAGAAGGAACGCATCAGACAAGCTTTTCGGCGCAGCCCGAATAGCTCTGTTCGGAGGCATTATACTGAACTTGGCATCGATAATCGTTCGGTTAGGCGTATTTCGCATGAAGGACTGCACGTTCACCCTTAAAATTGGTCATTGGGCACGCAGTTGAGACCAGGGGGACTATGCGCAGCGGATTAACTTCGCACGTCAGATGGAAGCAATGTTTGAAGCAATTGACAACCTCATTTTGTTAATGAGTGATGAAGCCCATTTACATCTCAATGGCATGGGGAACCAACAGAATTGTCGCCACTGGGATCTTGAAAATCCGAGATAACTGCATGAAAGATCACTGCACAGCCCCAAAGTGACGGGTTGGTGTATTGTTGGAAAAGCTGGCGTCATTGGTGCTTACTTTTTTGAAGACCATAATGGAAATGCTATTACTGTGACCTCCGAACGTTACATCGAGATGATAAACAACATCTTTGCGCCTGAATTACAACGAAAACGTATTCCTTTCCGACGTGTGTGGTTTCAGCAGGATGAGGGAGACGGCCCACACAGCCAGACAATCCATGGACGTTCTTCACTCTCTCTTTGGTGACCGCCTCATTTCCAGGTTTGATGATACTATTTGACCCCCGCCACACACACCCGATCTCCTGATTTACCCATGTGGGATTATTTCTTGTGGGGAAACCTCAAGGTACGTGTGTATAAGCATAAGCCTCATACATTGGACGACTTGAAGGAAACTATTTGCGTGAAAGCCGTCCAAATTGACTGAGCAATGCTGGAAAGAGTGGAGGCGAACTTCCAAGAACGCCTTCAGAAATGCCTCAATGAAAACGGACGCACACATGAAGGATATTGTTTTTCACACTTGATTTTGTCAAATTCTAACTCACAGATCGTGACAGCTATTAGGGGGATGTGATTAAATATACTTTAATGTTTAAAAAATTATTCAGTATTATTATTGTTTAGGTAATAAACATTATAACATAGCTACCTTGTGGAAAAAGAAATTTCGACAATATACGCATTTTTAATTATTTATTGTTATTTTTTAAATCTTATCAAAAACGACATTCTTGTACATGTAGTTATGGATAAAATTATACATTAATTACTATTTTTTTTAATTAATAACTATTTGTGCTCAGTTGTTCACATTAATAGCTATCTGCTGATGTGTTAAAATTTTGGAATAATGCAATAATAAAAATTTAACTTTCATCTCTCTGATAGATGTCGCCATCTGTAAATACGAACACATTGATGTTAATAACATTTTTTAGGCTAAAATTAATAATGTGAATTTTTCAAAAACGCCCGTCCTCTCTGCCTCACTGTGTATTAAAAAAAAAGCAACTATATTAGCCACCAAGCAAACACTTTAGAAATTAAAGATGCTGTCTATTACTGCGTCGTCATTTACTTCAGCTGCCATTAACCCACTAAATTCCGTAATGGCTGTTAGAACGCATTAATAACACACAAGGTTTGGGTGCAGTAATTAAAATAATAACAAAGAAAAAATAAAACTTTTAGAGCCTGGAACAATAGACGTATTATTTTCAATGAGACACCCACCTGCAGACTGATTCCCCGTACAGACTCTTCCTCTTTAAGGAAACTCATTCCTATCTGTCTTACCGACCACCTGGTAGGCAAGTTTTCAAAGCCGAAACCATGACCCAACGACACATGCAGATTTGATGAATACATACATACATACGTACATACATACGTACGCATCTGTGAGTATTTGTAGCAGTAAGACAGGTGATAAAGACACAGAAAGCAATTAGAAAATATAGAGGCAATTCGAATGTCAATGGGAAACAATAACTACATTTGTATTTTGACGTCGGTTGTATGTAAACCATGTACACATTGCGCTTACGACCATATCACGTTGAAACACCGGTTCCTCTACGATCACAGAAGTTAAGCAATGTTGAGCCAGTACCTTGATCGGCGACCGCTTGGGAATACAAAGTGTAAGTTTGGATGTGCGGATAGTGTAATTGAAAATGACTTGGAATTGGTCATCAGAGAGCCGAGTTCCAATTTTAGTTGGCTTCGTTATATTCGCTTATGTACAAATACCATTGGAAAAGATATGAATCAATCTCTTCTTCCTCCCAGCTATGGGTTAATTAGTAAGATTTGTATCACTAAAGCAATTATTATTTAAAAGAAATTCTTTACATTATTTACATTATTCGGACTATTGTCCTCATCTTTGTCGCCATATTTATTACAACGTTTCGGCCGTTGTACGCTCCGGCTATCTTCAGGTGGTTGGAATGTCGACCTGAACCCTTTATTTCGCTCACAGGGGTAGACTGTTCTAGTTCCACGTGCCATGTTTAATCCATGTCAGTGATCAGTTATCTCCTGTTAATTTCCTTCTAAAAGTTCTCCACTGTGCCATGTGTCCTTGAGGACACATGGCACAGTGGATAAAGGCGTTAGTTAGATACAGTATCAGGACCCAAAGAGTGTGAGTTCAATACCCGGCTAAGGCAGTGAAGAACTTTCAGAGGGAAATTAACAGGAGATAACTGATAACTGACATCCATTAAATATGACATGTAGAACTAGAACAGTCTACCCCAGTGAGCGAAATAAAGGGTTCAGTTCGACATTCCAACCACCTGAAGGAGGCCGGAGCGTACAACGGCTGAAACGTTGTAATAAATATGGCGACAAAGATGAGGACAATAATCCGAATAATATAAATAATGTACATAATACCTCATCTCAGAATTATAGACAGATACTGAAAGAAATTCTTTCAATCTAAAAATATTATCTGACTTTAAATAACCTGCAATGGGTTGATAAATCGTAGAAAACGAATTAAACGGTCAAACCTAACTAATAATTATACTTTTTTTAAAGCATTTTACTCTAAGCAAGGCGGGGGTGCCACTAGCACGTACGGGGTTACAGAGAGTGGGAGCAAGAGTAAAGTGGTGTGATAGAGGAAAGGAGAAAGAGAAGGACGGGGAATTAGATCAAGGCATCTGAAGACGTCGATTGACATTGCATTTGAATAATTGAAGATTATAGCTATCAGGGAAGCTAGTAAGAGGAAGGGAGTTCCACAGATGGGAAGTGTGAGACATGAAGCTATTGGAGTAGAAGAGATGGCTACAGTTAACCGTTTCGACAGTGACTGAGATGACAACATAGTATCACGCTTAAATTCATGCAGTTTGGAAACCAGCGAAAGTAGCTCGTCGAAGCAGTTACCGTGTAATTATTTGTAGAAAAGACAGAGGGAAGCGACGGCATGTCTGTGAGAGAGCAACTGCAGACGAGATGCCAGATTAGGGCCAATTACATTGCATATCCGTCTCTGGATTTTATCAAGGACCTTGAGACACACAGAAGTGGCTCCAGATCATATATGACAGCAATACTCAATGCAAGGACGAATGGTTGATTTGTAGATTTGAAGGATAGACTCCAGCGAGAATAATTTCCTGGCGCGGCACAGGGAGCCAACTTTCCTTGCGGTGGACGAAGCTATTGACTCAATGTATTTGTTCCATCTCATTGAATAAAATATGACCGTGCTTTATTCTTCGGAGAGTAAATTAGATAGACAAAAAAGGACTCGATCAAATATATATAGAGGGAAGAACTAATGATGAAACATGGAATCATCTCTATCTATAAAAGGCAGGATGTGTGTGTGTGTGTGTGTGTGTGTGTGTGTGTGTGTGTGTGTGTGTGTATAACGAATGCACGGCCGCAATTTTCGACGGATTTGCACCAAAATTTACATGCACATGCTCCAAGTTAGCAGGAAGCACAAGACCGACTTTGCATTTCCTAACTCCCATCGAGAGTCAGAGCCTATAGCTGGCTGCCACGAATAGGCAGGAAAATTCTATTGGCCAGCGTGAGAGCCAACAGCTGACTGACACGAATGTTAACTAGCATGCAAAAAAAAAATCGATAGCTGCATTCGTCACAAGTGGGAAAAATTTAAATCTGCATGGCACTTTACTCCAATTGGCTCATTCGCTTGTTTAAACTCAACGTTGATTCTGATTCCGCAGAACTTGGTTGGGTGTGAAAATATATTTGTTGTTAACATTCTGTTTTCATTCGGTTTTTCCAGTTACGAGTCCTTTTTTTTAAAGCTGGTCGTTTTGTGTTCATTTTGTTTAGTCCTTTTTTCGTAACAGATTTAATGTTTAGTATAGAGCTTAGAAAAAATTCGCAGTGTGAGATAGGCAAGAAGTAAGGCATGTAGCAACATCAGCACAGCAAAGGGGGCTCCTTTAAAGGCAAGGAAGGGCAAAAATATTTTAAGTCAAGTGATAGCGATTGCTGTATGAGTCGTACGATTTTTGAATCAAGCACGGGCAACGCCGGGTGATGCTGCTAGTCTATAAATAAAATGGATAGAAACGCCCAAATTTAAACAACGTTAAAAGAATCATAGAAGGGCGCTTAAGGCTTTTACGCAATTCGTTTTTATCAGCCAAGTAAAACGCGCATTATTCAACGAAAATGTCCAGTTAATGCATCGGTTAATAGTACCGGCGGCCCGAGTTCAAATTTCGGCTTAGCCTATTCTGTTTATTTTACGCATTAAACAGCTTTGGGGAAAGGCATGAATACATCTCTTCTGCTATGGGTTAAATAGTAGGGTAGACTGGACGCTCTAGCAATGTGTGTCAGTCCGTCTAACAGAAAGACTATTGTGAACCGTGGAGGTTGCAAGGAGAAATCATGACACAGGTCACAGGTTAATAAAGAACAAAACATTTTGATAGAGAAATGATTACCTTCGCCCTGAAGAGAAATGGCATTGAGAAAATTCAGTTGCCAGAAAAATGAGTTTCGCATGAACTCACGAAATGGATTTTACTATGAGAATCCGAAAGGAAGTAAATTGTGACTAGATTCAGAACACCTAAATAGGACCTTTTAAGAGAGAGAGAGAGAGAGAGAGAGAGAGAGAGAGAGAGAGAGAGAGAGAGAGAGAGAGAGACAGAGAGAGAGAGAGATAAAGAGAGAGAGAGAGAGTATGTATGTGTGTGTGTCAAAACGAGAAAGTATATGAGACAAAAACTATATACACACACACACATATATATATATATATTGAAATCTTACATCATATATAATTATATATATATATATTGAAATCTTACATCATATATATATATATATATATATATATATATATTGAAATCTTACATCATATATATATATATATATATATATATTGAAATCTTACATCATATATAAATATATATATATATATATATATATAAATATATATATATATATATATATATATATATGTATGTATATATATAAATATATATATATATATATATATATATATATTGAAATCTTACATCAATCATTATGTCAACTAGAAAAAGGACAAATTAATAATACTCCATCCAAACCTCAAAGATCTTCTCAAGGTAGAAGGTTTAAAAGATTATATTCCACGTAATAGAAACAAAAACATTCGAACAAAACTCAAAATTAATGCTACAGAATTACAAATCAACCTTAATCAAGTTATAATAAAAGCAGATAAATCCAATATTTATGTAATTATGGATAAATTGGATTATCACAAAAAACTTCAGCACCTCATTGATGATCGTTCTAAATTTACTCAATTGAATAAGAACACCACTGCATCTCTAAAGAAATATATATATATATATATATATATATATATATATAAATATATATATATATATGTGTGTGTGTGTGTGTGTGTGTGTGTGTGTATCTATTAAGAGAGAGAGAGAGAGAGTGTGTGAGTTCTGTTGGAATCCCTTCAAAAGACATTCTTCCTTTAGGATTGCATGAAGCCGAACATACTTTTACAACACAACGCTACAGTGAATTACATCACGGCCTTTAGGCACCGAGTTGGAAATTAACCAAAATCCAGTTCCAGGACTGGTCCCCACTCTACCCAGTAACTTTCCCATTACATTAAAGAGGGGAAAGGCCAAGGACAATCCCTTACGCCTGAAGCGTCCCAAAAGAGGTGGTGCGGATGAAACTGGACGATTTCCGTGCAGCATCCGCGTTTAGGCGTGCGGTGTTCGAGCGGAGCTTTGTATCAAATCAGCTAGGAAGCAAAGTAGGGGTTTCATTCTTGGAGAGTGATTAGCAAACATATTTCACAACCTATTACGACTATACTAATTCCCAAGTTTAATTTCGTCCTCAATACGCTCATTTTTGCCCCCAGGAAGTAATTTTTTATAACATCGGTCTTTGTTTTTACAAAACCAAACTTAGAGTTAGGTAGTTTGTTGACCTAATATTCTCTGCTGTAGATCTCTAACCCTCTTTTAGTAACCGGTGTGTCTGAATAATTCATAAAATTGTTTCCTTCATAATTAGCAAATGACAATTCAAATTTTCATGATTACGAAGTAAAGAGTACTGAACTGTTACGTAATATCAGTCCTTCTATACGGCAGTGAATGCTGGACAATCTCCTCGCAGATGAAGAGATTTGAAAGAACAGAAATGTGGTTCTGCAGAAGGATGCTGAGAATACCATGGACAGAACATACTTTTACAAAACATTCTTCATTTTGGATTGCATGAAGCCGAACATACTTTTACAACACAACGCTACAGTGAATTACCTCGCGGCCTTTAGGCACCGAGTTGGAAATTAACCAGAATCCAGTTCCAGGACGGGTCCCCACTCTAACCAGTAATTTTCCCATTACATTAAAGAGGGGAAAGGCCTATTTAACCCATAGCAGAAGAGATGTATTCACGCCTTCCCCAAAGCTGTTTAATGTGTAAAATAAACAGAATAGCCTAAGCCGAAATATGAGCAACCACGAAGTTTTATATGATTGATTGATTCGTTTTCTAGGTTATTTAAAACCAGAAAATATTTTTAGATTTTAATCATTTCTTTTTGAAAATAATAATGATTTAGTTATACAATTCTTACTAATTAACCCATAGCTTGTGGGGAGAAGAGATGGATTCATACTTTTCCCAATGGTATTTGCGCGTAAGTTAATATAAGGAAACAAACGGGAATTTGAACTCGGCTTCCCCGATTAACAATTCCGAGCCTTTATCCATTGCACCGTCCGCACATCCAGACGATGTTTTAGAGAAAATAGAAACAAAAAGGACACCTATACTTAACATCAGAAAGAGACATTTGAAATTTGTAGGACAATTAATGGGGAAAGAAGGTTTGGAAAATTTTATAATCACAGGACAGGTTGAAAGCAAGAGGGACAGAGGAAAACAATGCGTAACATACTTAGTGAGCATTATTTACATTTCTCAGAAATATAGACAGATATACTTAGAGAGCTTGAGTAAATGGATGACGGAACAAGGTTTAGAAGAGATAACAAAAAGATAATATTTAAATGCTACAAATGATGAAATTGTGGAGTCATGATCACCTACGTTTCGAAAGGACACGCTGTATAGAAGAATTTCTGAATACTCCTGTCAATTAGCTGCAAGGGTTTTCTTGATTTAGTCTTAATATTTGTGTGAAATAGAAGTTTTTTTTTTAAAGGCTGGTGAATGTATCCTGCGGTATTAATGAAGTGATTTTTCTGATGTTTTCAGATTTGGAATTACGCATTTTAAATTGGTTTAATTATACAAAAATATTCAAGAAAATAATTTTAAGTCGTCAGTTCTGTAAATTACTTATAATCTTTCATCAATAGAGCTTCCTTACTTTGCCTCTATGACCACATATAATAAACATAAAGAAACATTTTTGATATTGACCTTAGAATTCGTTTTTATCAAAATAAAATCTTTTGTTTTTTTATTTTTAGTCATCTTATAAAAACCAGGAAATAACACTCAAAAATATGTCATAAGAAAATTAAGAACGAAATGATATACAAGGGGGACCCAAAAGTAACCGGAATTGTGTCATATAATTTTATTCATTTATTCTTTCATGTTCATATTCTTATCACCTTCAAAGTATTCTCCATTTGAAGCAATGCACCGGTCCAGACGTGTTTTCCACTGTTCAAAGCAGTCCTGGAACTCTTGTGAAGTTATGTTTTTTAATGACTCCGTCGTTTTCTTCTTAACCTCTTCCGCATCTGCAAAACGTTTTCCTTTGAGGACTTTCTTGATTCGGGGGAACAAAAAAAAGTCGCAGGGAGCGAGTTTGGGTGAATAGGGAGGGTGGGGAAGTGGGGTCATGCCATTCTTGGTCAGACACTGTCTCACATTCAAGGCGGTGTTCGCTGGCGCATTGTCGTGATGCAACCACCACCCTCCACTTTGCCACAGGTCAGGGCGTTTTCGTTTCACCATGTCTCGCAAACGCTTCAGGACTTCCAAGTAAAAAGCCTGGTTAACAGTTTGACCAGTAGGAACAAATTCTTTGTGGAGAATTCCGTTCGCATCAAAGAAACAAATCAGCATTTTCTTGACATTGAACTTGACGCACTTTTTTGGGTCGTGGTGACGTTGGATGCTTCCACTGACTTGATTGGTGCTTCGTTTCCGGGTCGTAACCATAGCACCAGCTTTCGTCACAAGTGATGACCTTTGTAAAAAGTTCTGGATCAACTTTCAACTGTTCTTTCAGTTTAAGACAGACATCTTTTCAGCCATGGTAAAAATAGACGAAAAGGTGTGAAGCACTTCTAAACAAATGTGAACCAAGGAGCTGTACGTCTTCCTACGATGACACCAGTTTGCACACTGATGCCTGAGGGGTTGCCTCAAGTGGCATCTAGCGGTGGACTTGTCACACAGAAAACGATTCCGGTTACTTTTGGTTCCTCACTTTTATCTATAATATTTTAAATATCACTTCTGGAAACCCCACAGTAATAACGAAGGGTTACAAAAATGCCCTTTCTGAATATAAATGATCAAGGCTCTTCCCGACTTCTGTTTTTTTTCTTTAATATCCGAAAATATTAATTGCCCTCATTGTACTTATGTATTTTTGAATGTCTAGTTGCTCTCCTAGACTCTTCGACCTCCGAAGGCTAGCGACCTAGTCTGCACTAATATTCACACCGTAGCTGGGGATGGATGAATAGAGAAATATTAATAGCTATTCCTAGGGTATAGTGCATAATGGGTTCGGCTTGCTGGTTATTTTTTTCGATATCTGTCGATAACCGCTCACCATTCCTGCAGGACATCTTGAAAGAAGAATTAATAATAAAAAAGGCAATGCTCCTCATAAATTCCCTGAATGAAATTGGGAAAAAATCAAACAAACTTGTCAGTGTTTGATTAACTTCGAAATTCGAAGCTTATGACGCGTGAGTAAGTCAACATTTGTGAGCGTGAGTTTTTGTGGTGTGACCGCGTGTGAAACAGGATGTGTATCTTTCTAACAGAAATGAACGGTAGTAAAAAAAAAAAGGAAAACAAAAAAGAAAAAGGCTGAGGGAGATGGAAGGTCGAAAAGGAAAGAAGGAGAGTGCATTGAGGTGAGAATAGTTTTTTGCACTTAACTGTCACATTGACCCCAAGTCAGGTACCTGATATTTACTGAGGTGGTCAGTGATCCAGAACAAAATTTGAATGACAGACTGGAAAGGTGAAATAAAAAAAGCACTATCACGATCTTCTTTCTTTGCCATCACCTTTTTCCTTTTCTTTCTTTCTTTCTTTCTTTCTTTCTTTCTTTCTTTCTTTCTTTCTTTCTTTGTCAGCAACTTTTGCTTTCATTTTTCTTTGTTTCTTTCTTTCTTTGTCATCACATTTTCTTTTTCTTTCTTTCTTTGCTATCACCTTCTTTCTTTATTTCTTTCTTTCTTTCTTTCTTTCTTTCCATCACCTTCTTTTCTTTTTCTTTGCCTTTTTTCTTTTTTTCTCTCTTTGTCATCACCTTTTTCCTTTCGTTTCGTTTTTTTTTGTCAGAAATTTTTATTCTTTGTTTGTTTGTTTGTTTGTTTGTTTCTTTCTTTCTTTCTTTCTTTCTTTCTATCACCTTTTCTTTTTCTTTGCCTTTGTTTTTTCTCTCTTTCTTTGTCATCACCTTTTTCATTTCCTTTCCTTTCGTTTTTTCTTTCTTTGTCAGTAATTTTTATTCTTTCTTTCTTTCTTTCTTTCTATTCACCCCTTTCCTTTCTCAAATATCCTTCTTCCCACTTTCGATGTATTTACAACTAATACTTCTATCGTTGATTGATTGCAGATACCTTTATTGTGCTCTCAATGATCAACAAGAAAAAAAAAGTATCTAAAATTTCCCAAAAGCTCTTTTTTATGAAGTTACCACTTGTCAGCCTTTCACGGTACACGACACGCCCATTTTTAATTCTTGGTTTGTTTTGTTGATTAGACATGAAAGCATTTCAGAGTGAAAAAGGAAAAAATATTTTGTATTTATTTGCTGAAAAGATTTCAGACCCTAAATCTGATCAAACATCAGAATTTATTTTGGAGGGACTTCTTGGTTGGGCTGAGAACTTTTTAGAGCCTACTCATAATAACAGCTATTTCTTTGTTTAAGACGAACTCATATTTTTTATGCTTTATTTCAGACGGTGACGATGACGGTCCTTCTATAAAAGACTTTTTAATCTCGACTAAAATATTATTCACACGATCTACCGTTTGGCGTCGACGTTAAAAGAAAGCTACTGCTTTTTATCGTCAAGCAAATGTCCTACCAAATAATCTACTTCATTTCATGAGTGTGCTGGCTTCTGTCAAGGAAGAGAATTGGGGCAACAGTCTATGTTAGTTGTTACTACCTCGGCATTAGTTGTTTTTTTACTCGCACTCAGTCATCCACTGTCACCAATGTCTAATACTAGAGTCATCCACTCTCTTCACTGTCTCATACCAGAGTCATCGACTCTCTTCACTGTCTCATACAAGAGTCATCCACTCTCTTCACTGTCTCATACAAGCGACATCCACTCTATTCACTGTCTCATACGAGAGTCATCCACTCTCTTCACTGTCTCATACCAGAATCATCGACTCCCGTCACTGTCTCATACAAGAGTCAGTCACTCTCTTCACTGTCTCATACCAGAGTCATCCATACTTCACTGTCTCATACCATAGTCATCGACTCTCTTCACTGTCTCATACAAGCGACATCCACTCTATTCACTGTCTCATACGAGAGTCATCCACTCTCTTCACTGTCTCATACCAGAATCATCCACTCCCGTCACTGTGTCATACAAGAGTCAGCCACTCTCTTCACTGTCTCATACCAGAGTCATCCACACTTCACTGTCTCATACCAGAGTCATCGACTCTCTTCACTGTCTCATACAAGCGACATCCACTCTATTCACTGTCTCATACGAGAGTCATCCACTCTCTTCACTGTCTCATACCAGAATCATCCACTCCCGTCACTGTGTCATACAAGAGTCAGCCACTCTCTTCACTGTCTCATACCAGAGTCATCCACACTTCACTGTCTCATACCAGAGTCATCGACTCTCTTCACTGTCTCATACAAGAGTCAGCCACTCTCTTCACTGTCTCATACGAGAGTCATCCACTCTCTTCACTGTCTCATACAAGCGACATCCACTCTATTCCCTGTCTCATACGAGAGTCATCCACTCTCTTCACTGTCTCATACCAGAATCATCCACTCCCGTCACTGTCTCATACAAGAGTCAGCCACTCTTTTCACTGTCTCATACCAGACTCATCTACACTTCACTGTCTCATACCAGAGTCATCGACTCTCTTCACTGTCTCATACAAGCGACATCCACTCTATTCACTGTCTCATACGAGAGTCATCCACTCTCTTCACTGTCTCATACCAGAATCATCCACTCCCGTCACTGTCTCATACAAGAGTCAGCCACTCTCTTCACTGTCTCATACCAGACTCATCTACACTTCACTGTCTCATACCAGAGTCATCGACTCTCTTCACTGTCTCATACAAGCGACATCCACTCTATTCACTGTCTCACACGAGAGTCATCCACTCTCTTCACTGTCTCATACCAGAATCATCCACTCTCTTCACTGTCTCATACCAGAGTCAGCCACTCTTTTCGCTCTCTCGTACCAGAGACATATCTGAGGATACATATCGAGAGGAGGAAGCTCAAGGAATGGTAGATTTTATGTATTTACAAGAGCCATGAGGTCTAAAAGAAAGTAAGCAGGTTAGGTTTGAATTAGATGGTGCTGTTTCATTCGATAACTGTAAAATCCTCTCCCTAACCTCCTATTAGAAATCTGCAAATTCCTTTGGGGGGTGGAATGGAAAGTTTCGAGGCTAATTCTTCAGACCTGTTTACCTTCTATCACTTGTTTCATTAGACGCAACCCACTTTGTCTCATCAGCGATTCTAAAAAGTCGAAGATATCGGATAGGTTGTAAGAGATTTTTTTTATCGAATCTAGATTTGAAGTTTTATTTTTATTTTTTTCTTTACAGAATATATAATCTAGCTGAAAGCAGTAGCGGACAGAAGGGGGCTCAGAGGGTCCGACGGTCCCGGGCATCCATATCGAGGAGGGACAGCCAATCAAAGTGTGAAATGAAAATTTCGTTGTACAAGCGCCCTACAGTCCCACAAGCTGTTGTAAATGTGGATCCGTGTTTTGATAAGCGAGACCGGAGTACGTCGCCCTACGTGAGTCTTAGGGGCATAAAATCAAGTTGTTGCGCCGGGCATGGCCAAATCTCTACACGTCACTGGCTGAAGGGCAGGGAAGAAATTTGATGTTTGAGTAATGATGCTTTGAATTTATATGAAGAAAGTTTTTTTCCCCCCAAAATGATGGAATATTTTACATTAATATAAGATAAACCGATATGAAATACCGTGTTTAAATCTATATGGCACTGAATATTGGACAAACTCACAGATGAAAAAAACTCTTGAACCGACAGAGATCTGGTTTCACCAACGAATGCTAAGACCATAGAGCATTGTGACCTGTTTAGGGACCGGAAAGAAAGACACAGAAGACAAAGGTAGGTTGACAAGTGTATTGAAATAACAGATATATACAAGGCAAGAGTGTTAGTAATAAGCAGATAGAAGCATATGTCCAAACGGTAGGTTAACACTGCGTCTCGGCTGCCTACACACACGCCGGAAGTCTCGCAGGTTAGTATTTATGAAGAGGGGGAAGAGTTCATTCTACTGTAGGTGGGTTGCTACAACAGAGAGAACATGTAAGCAACGATGAATTTTTAAGGTAAATAGGATCTATAAGGAAACACACTTTTAATTAAAAAGAGACAGCTGATGTTTCTGGGAGATTCTTTTCGTCGTTTCACCCCCAAGCAAGGCGATAATGCCACTAAGATGCAAGGAGTTACAGGGAGTGAAAGAGAATGAGAAGACTTTAGTGAGGAAAGGACAATAAATGAACAGGGTACAGAGAGACAGAAAATGGCGATTGACGTTTCATTTAAATCTTTGATGATTGTAGTTGGCAGGGAAGCAAGAAATCGGAAAGGCGTTCTACAGATGAGAAGTGAGAGGATAGAAACTGTTAGAAAAGAAATAGCGCTTGCGTCTAGCTAGTTCAACATTAAAACGGGGAGACTTAGTTGCCAGTCTAGTAGCACGCTTAAATTCCTGCAGTTGAGGCAACAGGGGAAAAAATTCATCAGAACAGTTGCCATAAAAATACTTGTAGAAAAGACAGAGGGAAGCCACGTCAGGATGGTGAGAAAGTGACTGAAGCCTGGTCAGGATCGATTACATTACAGGCCCTTTTTCGAATAATGACGAAAGAGTGCTCGGCGAATCTAACACTCACAGGATATACTGACGGCAAGAAATGCAGGGGGAAATATCGAGTAACATAACGAGTTTCTGTGAATGGAGGGCACGACAAGAGCAAAAAGGGAAGGTGATGTGTCAAAAGTTAGTAAAAGATAGGAAGTTGTGGAGAGACATGATCAACTACGTACTGAATGAACACGTTGCATAAAATATTGAAATTCAGGATATCTTTAGATTGCCATTCACACAACTGAGGTAGTGATTGTCATGTATGGATGTAAAGATTGCGTAAATGGTTATCAGAGCAGTAAATTGGGATCGGCGGGGTGAGTTCAATTTCTGGTCTAGTCTGCTGTATTCAGTTTCGCATTAATGGCCTTGGGAAAGGAGTTAATTCATCTCTTCCGGTGAAGAAATCAATAGAAAATTATCTTTCCTAAGAAGTCATGCCAATTCATAAATATTAAAAAGAAAAGGACGCCGTTAAAAGCCATGATCCCAACGTTTCGCAGCAATTGTCTTCCATATTATAAATGAAAGAATATTTTTGTAATACAGAAGGAGCCTTCTGGGTCAGCTTTTTGGCGTGCATTTTCACTCTCGGGGAAATCCCTGACGTTCATCAACCAATAATGGCATTACTTTCCATCAGAATTTAAGAGAATACTGAGGAAGGTAGGAGGGCATACTCATTTTAATTATTGATCGATTAATGACAATGTTCCATCTCAGAACTCTAGTGAGGCTGGTGAGTTCATTGGTCGAAATTTAATGATCGAAACAAGAATGGTATTGAGGAAATACTTCATCTCGGAAGTTTCGGCTGACCGAACTGGTTCACCGAGCCTGAAAATTTAGACAACAATTCAGCTAGTAAGAAACCTGGAGTTATCTTGATAATGCGAAAGAAAGAAAACAATTGAAAAGTTGATTACAAAACTGGAGATGGCTAATTTAAGCGTGTGAAAGCCCCTTCTTCCCACCGGCACTTTGGAACCCTTGAAATTAGAATTCGGGTGTGTGTGTGTGTGTATGTATGTGTGAGAGAGAGAGACAGAGAGAGAGAAAGAGAGAGAGAGAAGAGAGACAGAGAAAGACAGAGGGGGAATACAAAAGAAGGAAAAATAATAAAAATTAATAAAAGCAGAAGTTGCAATGTTTTCTGTTGTTCTTGGAAAATATTCACTCCGTCATAAATACACTGGATTTCATAACTGATAAATCCTTGCTTATTTCCCTCTGTTAATTTCTAAGCATCGTTTAGGGGTTTACTGGGATTTTTAAATTTTCATTTCTTTCTTTTTTTATCCTTTATTTCTTACTTTCTTTTTTCTTTCTTTCTTCAATCTGCAAGTCAATTATTTATTTTCTTTCATTCTTTCTTTCGTACTTTCTTTCTTTCTTCTACATACATATCAATTTTCTTTTCTGTTAGTCTAAATATCGATTTCTTTCTTTCTTTCTTTCTTTCTTTCTTTCTTTCTTTCTTTCTTTCTTTCTTTCAGTCTACCATGCAACCCTTTCCGTTTAAATGTTCATCTGTCTCTCTCTCTCTTTCTCTGTCTCTTTCTTTCTTTCTTCCTTTCTTCAATCTGCAAGTCAATTATTTAATTTCTTTAATTCTTTTTTCTTTCTTTCTTTCTTTCTTTCTTTCTTTCTTTCTTTCTTTCTTTCAGTCTACCCTACAACCCTTCCTTTCCGTCTAAATGTCCATCTCTTTCTTTCTTTCTTTCTTTCTTTCTTTCTTTCTTTCTTTCTTTCTTTCTTTCTTTCTTTCTTTCTTTCTTTCAGTCTACCATACAACCCTTTCCGTCTAAATGTTCATCTGTCTCTCTCTCTTTCTCTCTCTCTTTCTTTCTTTCTTTCTTTCTTTCAGTCTACCCTTCAACCCTTTCTGTCTAAATTTCCATCTCTTTCTTTCTTTCTTTCTTTCTTTCTTTCTTTCTTTCAGTCTACACTTCAACCCTTTCCGTCTAAATGTCCATCTCTTTCTTTCTTTCTTTCTTTCTTTCTTTCTTTCTTTCTTTCTTTCTTTCTTTCTTTCTTTCTTTCTTTCAGTCTACCCTTCAACCCTTTCCGTCTAAATGTCCATCTCTTTCTTTCTTTCTTTCTTTCTTTCTTTCTTTCTTTCTTTCTTTCTTTCTTTCTTTCTTTCTGTCTACCCTTCAACCCTTTCCGTCTAAATGTCCATCTCTTTCTTTCTTTCTTTCTTTCTTTCTTTCTTTCTTTCTTTCTTTCTTTCTTTCTTTCTTTCTACCCTTCAACCCTTTCCGTCTAAATGTCCATCTCTTTCTTTCTTTTTTCTTTCTTTCTTTCTTTCTTTCTTTCTTTCTTTCTTTCTTTCTTTCTTTCTTTCTTTCTTTCTTTCAGTCTACCCTTCAACCCTTTCCGTCTAAATGTCCATCTCTTTCTTTCTTTCTTTCTTTCTTTCTTTCTTTCTT
Organism: Acanthosepion esculentum; assembly: GCA_964036315.1. NCBI lineage: Eukaryota > Metazoa > Mollusca > Cephalopoda > Sepiida > Sepiidae > Acanthosepion > Acanthosepion esculentum. The sequence goes on from OZ038498.1 coordinate 35,667,032, forward strand.
TCTTTCTTTCTTTCTTTCTTTCTTTCAGTCTACCCTTCAACCCTTTCCGTCTAAATGTCCATCTCTTTCTTTCTTTCTTTCTTTCTTTCCTTCTTTCTTTCAGTCTACCCTTCAACCCTTTCCGTCTAAATGTCCATCTCTTTCTTTCTTTCTTTCTTTCTTTCTTTCTTTCTTTCTTTATTTCAGTCTACCCTTCAACCCTTTCCGTCTAAATGTCCATCTCTTTCTTTCTTTCTTTCTTTCTTTCTTTCTTTCTTTCTTTCTTTCTTTCTTTCTTTCAGTCTACCCTTCAACCCTTTCCGTCTAAATGTCCATTTCTTTCTTTCTTTCTTTCTTTCTTTCTTTCTTTCTTTCTTTCTTTCTTTCTTTCTTTCTTTCTTTCTTTCTTTCAGTCTACCCTTCAACCCTTTCCGTCTAAATGTCCATCTCTTTCTTTCTTTCTTTCTTTCTTTCTTTCTTTCTTTCTTTCTTTCTTTCTTTCTTTCTTTCTTTCAGTCTACACTTCAACCCTTTCCGTCTAAAGGTCCATCTCTTTCTTTCTTTTTTCTTTCTTTCTTTCATTCTTTCTTTCTTTCAGTCTACCCTTCAACCCTTTCCGTCTAAATGTCCATCTCTTTCTTTCTTTCTTTTTTCTTTCTTTCTTTCTTTCTTTCTTTCTTTCTTTCTTTCTTTCTTTCTTTCTTTCTTTCTTTCAGTCTACCCTTCAACCCTTTCCGTATAAATGTCCATCTCTTTCTTTCTTTCTTTCTTTCTTTCTTTCTTTCTTTCTTTCTTTCTTTCTTTCTTTCTTTCTTTCAGTCTACCCTTCAACCCTTTCCGTCTAAATGTCCATCTCTTTCTTTCTTTCTTTCTTTCTTTCTTTCTTTCTTTCTTTCTTTCTTTCTTTCAGTCTACCCTTCAACCCTTTCCGTCTAAATGTCCATCTCTTTCTTTCTTTCTTTCTTTCTTTCTTTCTTTCTTTCAGTCTACCCTTCAACCCTTTCCGTCTAAATGTCCATCTCTTTCTTTCTTTCTTTCTTTCTTTCTTTCTTTCTTTCCTTCTTTCTTTCAGTCTACCCTTCAACCCTTTCCGTCTAAATGTCCATCTCTTTCTTTCTTTCTTTCTTTCTTTCTTTCTTTCAGTCTACCCTTCAACCCTTTCCGTCTAAATGTCCATCTCTTTCTTTCTTTCTTTCTTTCTTTCTTTCTTTCTTTCTTTCTTTCCTTCTTTCTTTCAGTCTACCCTTCAACCCTTTCCGTCTAAATGTCCATCTCTTTCTTTCTTTCTTTCTTTCTTTCTTTCTTTCTTTCAGTCTACCCTTCAACCCTTTCCGTCTAAATGTCCATCTCTTTCTTTCTTTCTTTTTTCTTTCTTTCTTTCTTTCTTTCTTTCTTTCTTTCTTTCTTTCTTTCTTTCTTTCTTTCTTTCTTTCAGTCTACCCTTCAACCCTTTCCGTCTAAATGTCCATCTCTTTCTTTCTTTCTTTCTTTCTTTCTTTCTTTCTTTCTTTCTTTCTTTCAGTCTACCCTTCAACCCTTTCCGTCTAAATGTCCATCTCTTTCTTTCTTTCTTTCTTTCTTTCTTTCTTTCAGTCTACCCTTCAACCCTTTCCGTCTAAATGTCCATCTCTTTCTTTCTTTCTTTCTTTCTTTCTTTCTTTCTTTCTTTCTTTCTTTCTTTCTTTCTTTCTTTCAGTCTACCCTTCAACCCTTTCCGTCTAAATGTCCATCTCTTTCTTTCTTTCTTTCTTTCTTTCTTTCTTTCTTTCAGTCTACCCTTCAACCCTTTCCGTCTAAATGTCCATCTCTTTCTTTCTTTCTTTCTTTCTTTCTTTCTTTCTTTCCTTCTTTCTTTCAGTCTACCCTTCAACCCTTTCCGTCTAAATGTCCATCTCTTTCTTTCTTTCTTTCTTTCTTTCTTTCTTTCTTTCTTTCTTTCAGTCTACCCTTCAACCCTTTCCGTCTAAATGTCCATCTCTTTCTTTCTTTCTTTTTTCTTTCTTTCTTTCTTTCTTTCTTTCTTTCTTTCTTTCTTTCTTTCTTTCAGTCTACCCTTCAACCCTTTCCGTCTAAATGTCCATCTCTTTCTTTCTTTCTTTCTTTCTTTCTTTCTTTCTTTCTTTCTTTCTTTCTTTCTTTCTTTCAGTCTACCCTTCAACCCTTTCCGTCTAAATGTCCATCTCTTTCTTTCTTTCTTTCTTTCTTTCTTTCTTTCTTTCTTTCTTTCTTTCAGTCTACCCTTCAACCCTTTCCGTCTAAATGTCCATCTCTTTCTTTCTTTCTTTCTTTCTTTCCTTCTTTCTTTCAGTCTACCCTTCAACCCTTTCCGTCTAAATGTCCATCTCTTTCTTTCTTTCTTTCTTTCTTTCTTTCTTTCTTTCTTTCTTTCAGTCTACCCTTCAACCCTTTCCGTCTAAATGTCCATCTCTTTCTTTCTTTCTTTTTTCTTTCTTTCTTTCTTTCTTTCTTTCTTTCTTTCTTTCTTTCTTTCTTTCTTTCTTTCAGTCTACCCTTCAACCCTTTCCGTCTAAATGTCCATCTCTTTCTTTCTTTCTTTCTTTCTTTCTTTCTTTCTTTCTTTCTTTCTTTCTTTCTTTCAGTCTACCCTTCAACCCTTTCCGTCTAAATGTCCATCTCTTTCTTTCTTTCTTTCTTTCTTTCTTTCTTTCTTTCTTTCTTTCTTTCTTTCAGTCTACCCTTCAACCCTTTCCGTCTAAATGTCCATCTCTTTCTTTCTTTCTTTCTTTCTTTCCTTCTTTCTTTCAGTCTACCCTTCAACCCTTTCCGTCTAAATGTCCATCTCTTTCTTTCTTTCTTTCTTTCTTTCTTTCTTTCTTTCTTTCTTTCTTTCTTTCTTTCTTTCTTTCTTTCTTTCAGTCTACCCTTCAACCCTTTCCGTCTAAATGTCCATCTCTTTCTTTCTTTCTTTTTTCTTTTTTTCTTTCTTTCTTTCTTTCTTTCTTTCTTTCTTTCTTTCTTTCTTTCTTTCTTTCTTTCAGTCTACCCTTCAACCCTTTCCGTATAAATGTCCATCTCTTTCTTTCTTTCTTTCTTTCTTTCTTTCTTTCTTTCTTTCTTTCTTTCTTTCAGTCTACCCTTCAACCCTTTCCGTCTAAATGTCCATCTCTTTCTTTCTTTCTTTCTTTCTTTCTTTCTTTCTTTCTTTCTTTCTTTCTTTCTTTCTTTCTTTCAGTCTACCCTTCAACCCTTTCCGTCTAAATGTCCATCTCTTTCTTTCTTTCTTTCTTTCTTTCTTTCTTTCTTTCTTTCTTTCTTTCTTTCTTTCAGTCTACCCTTCAACCCTTTCCGTCTAAATGTCCATCTCTTTCTTTCTTTCAGTCTACCCTTCAACCCTTTCCGTCTAAATGTCCATCTCTTTCTTTCTTTCTTTCTTTCTTTCTTTCTTTCTTTCTTTCTTTCTTTCTTTCTTTCTTTCTTTCAGTCTACCCTTCAACCCTTTCCGTCTAAATGTCCATCTCTTTCTTTCTTTCTTTCTTTCTTTCTTTCTTTCTTTCTTTCTTTCTTTCTTTCTTTCAGTCTACCCTTCAACCCTTTCCGTCTAAATGTCCATCTCTTTCTTTCTTTCTTTCTTTCTTTCTTTCTTTCTTTCTTTCTTTCTTTCTTTCTTTCTTTCTTTCTTTCAGTCTACCCTTCAACCCTTTCCGTCTAAATGTCCATCTCTTTCTTTCTTTCTTTCTTTCTTTCTTTCTTTCTTTCTTTCTTTCTTTCTTTCTTTCTTTCTTTCTTTCAGTCTACCCTTCAACCCTTTCCGTCTAAATGTCCATCTCTTTCTTTCTTTCTTTCTTTCTTTCTTTCTTTCTTTCTTTCCTTCTTTCTTTCAGTCTACCCTTCAACCCTTTCCGTCTAAATGTCCATCTCTTTCTTTCTTTCTTTCTTTCTTTCTTTCTTTCTTTCTTTCCTTCTTTCTTTCAGTCTACCCTTCAACCCTTTCCGTCTAAATGTCCATCTCTTTCTTTCTTTCTTTCTTTCTTTCTTTCTTTCTTTCTTTCAGTCTACCCTTCAACCCTTTCCGTCTAAATGTCCATCTCTTTCTTTCTTTCTTTCTTTCTTTCTTTCTTTCTTTCTTTCTTTCTTTCTTTCTTTCTTTCTTTCAGTCTACCCTTCAACCCTTTCCGTCTAAATGTCCATCTCTTTCTTTCTTTCTTTCTTCCTTTCTTTCTTTCTGTCTTTCTTTCTTTCTTTCTTTCTACCCTTCAACCCTTTCCGTCTAAATGTCCATTTCTTTCTTTCTTTCTTTCTTTTAACTTATTTTTTATTCTTCTCTTATGAATTTATTCGTCTTTTACTTTCTTTCCTCTCTTTAAAGTTTCCCTCTCCTCAATTTGCCCCCTTCTTCGCTTCCTTTTTCCGACATTATTATTTTAATTTTCAGAGCTGAGAAACAGTGAAGCAGCGTCTCACGGGAAAAGAGAACATTTGCAAGGCGGACACACGCACAAAAAAAAAAAAAAAGAAAAGAAAAGCGTTTCCCTGTCACTTCGACTCCGACTCCTCAGCTCCTGATTTTCTCGTTTGCCATTGAATGGCGAAGCAAGTAAGTGACGCAACAGACACCGCTCGGAAAGCCAAGCTTTAACACAGAGCATCCACACCTGCACGTGTCTAGCGCTGATTCCCACAGATGAAAAGATATATATGTTCATTGACTTACACATGCATAATCAGGTGTAAACGTATCTGAGTGCGGAAAGTATTTGGTGTTTACATTTAAATATTTCCGACCGTAAATACCAGAATTATAACACACAAAATGTATTTTAAGCACGAGTATACATGCATACAAATATTAAATAATAAAATGACACATCGCAATGA